>CM030358.1:348445349-349645349 GCA_017893485.1 Hemerocallis citrina | reverse complement strand
TAGATGTGATTCTCAGCATGGATTGGCTGGGAGAGTCCCACGGTATTATTGATTGTCGAGCGAAGAAGGTTGTATTCAGGATGCCAGGCTGTGCAGAGTTTGAGTTCCATGCTGGGGAGACACCCTGTGGGCGTGGTAAGGAAGTGGTTGACGATGCAGGTTGTGCAATGGAGTTGCACACAGGCTGTAAGGTTGCGCCTCTAGTATTGCAGGAATTTCTGGATGTGTTTCCAGAGAGTTGCCTGGGCTACCTCCTATTAGAAAAGTGGAATTTGGTATTAAGGTTCAGCCAGGTACTGCATCGATAATGAAGAGTCCCTACCGGATGGCACCAGATGAGCTAGCAGAGCTAAAGATGCAGGTCCAAGGATTGCTGGATTTGGGTTTCATTAGGCCCAGTGTTTCACCGTGGGGAGCTCCAGTCTTGTTTGTCAGTAAAAAGGATGGGAGCCGCCGACTGTGCGTGGATTATCGTGAGCTGAACAGTGTTACAGTGAAGAACCGGTATTCGCTTCCCAGGATTGATGATTTTTTTGATAATTTAGGTGGAGCAACAATCTTTTCGAAGTTGGACCTTCGCTTGGGGTATCATCAGGAGAAGGTGAAAGCAACTGATGTGCAGAAGACTGCATTCAGGACCAGATACAGGCACTACAAGTTCCTTGTGATGCCTTTCGGAGTCACGAATGCGCCAGCAGTGTTCATGAGTTTGATGAACAGAGTCTTATCTCCATTTCTGGATAGATTTGTGGTGGTATTCATAGATGACATTCTGGTGTACTCTCAGAACTAGAAGGATCATGCTGAACATTTAAGGTTGGTTCTGCAAACTCTGAGGGAGAATCAGCTCTATAGGAAACTCAGTAAGTGTGAGTTCTGGCTCGACCAAGTTACCTTCTTGGGGCACATTATCTCAGACGAGGGAATCTCAATTGATCCATCCAAGATTGCTGCGGGAAAAAGATTGGCCAGCCCCTAAGTCAGTTTAAGAGGTAAGAAGTTTTTCTTGGTTTGGCCGGGTATTATCAGAAGTTTATCCAAGACTTTTTAAAGATAGTTGGGCCGTTGACTAAGCTGACAGGGAAGGATCAGAAATTCATCTGGGATGGGGCCTACGGTGAAGCCTTTGCAGAGTTGAAGAGTCGGTTGACGTCAGTGCCAGTGTTGACTATTTTGGATGGTTCGGGTGGATTTGTGGTTCACTGTGATGCTTCTGGCAAGGGCCTAGGTGCAGTGTTGATGCAGAAGGGCCGAGTTGTTGCTTATGCGTCCAGACAGTTGTGGCCTCACGAGAAGAACTACCTTACCCATGATTTAGAGTTGGTTGCAGTGATTTTTGCTCTGAAGTTGTGGAGGCACTATCTACTTGGAGACCGAGTGGAAATCTTTACTGACCACAAAATTCTCAAGTATGTCTTCACTCAGAAGGAACTGAACATGAGGCAGAGGCGCTAGTTGGAGTTAATGGCTGACTATGACATCAGTTTACAGTACCACCCCAATAAAGTGAATTTGGTGCCAGATGCTTTGAGTAGGAGAACAGTCGCCATGTTCCTAACTAAGCAGAGAGAGCTTATTGAGCAGATGAGGAGGTTGGACCTGAATGTGATCTTACCGAGTTCTGATCAGAGTTGCATGATGCTTCAGTTGCAGTCGTCTCTTGTAGAGCAGATTAAAGAGGCTCAGGCAGGTGATGAGCAATTGCAAGGGTTCAGAACCGGGGTTAAAGCAGGTACGAGGACCGATATGGTTGTTCACTCAGATGGATCGCTTCATTTTGGGTCCAGATTGTGTGTTCCGAAGGGTGAGGTTTGTCAGCAGTTGCTTGAGGAAGCCCACCAGTCGTCATACTCTATTCATCCCGGTGGTACTAAGTTGTATCGGGAATTGAAACTTCACTTTTGGTGGCATGGTATGAAGAGGGCCATAGCGAGATTTGTGTCTCAGTGCTTGATCTGCCAACAGGTGAAGGCAGAGTATCAGAGAACCACCAGACTTCTTCAACCTCTTCCCATTCCGGAGTGGAAGTGGGAGCACATCACGATGGATTTTGTGACCGCTTTGCCGAGGAGTCCCAAGGGTTACAATGCCATTTGAGTGATTGTGGACAGGCTGACCGAAGAGTGCTCACTTCATTCCCTTCAGAGTTGGACAGTCAGGCCGAGTAGAGAAGTACATGCAAGAGATCGTCAGGCTTCATGGGGTTCCAGTCAGTATTGTATCCGACAGGGATACGAGGTTCAGGTCTCACTTTTGGGAGAGTCTTCAGAGTAGTCTGGGGAGTAAATTGAAGCACAGCACAGCTTTTCACCCTCAGACGGATGGCCAGTCAGAAAGGAACACCCAGGCTCTAGAGGACATGTTGAGGTCCTGTGTGCTGCAATTTGGAAATTCTTGGGAGGACCACTTGCATCTTGTAGAGTTCTCATACAATAACAATTATCAGGCCAGTCTTAAAGCTGCTTTGTACGAGGCACTCTATGGTCGGAAGTGCAGGTCGCCAGTGTGTTGGGATGACATTGGTGAGAGAAAATTGTTGGGTTCGGAGTTGATCACCAGGACTGTGGATGCGGTGACTCAGATCAAGAAGCTTCTTCAGGCTGCACAAGACAGACAGAAGAGATGGGCAGATGTCCATAGGAAAGCCTTGGAGTTTGAGGTGGGTGACCATGTTTTCCTTAAGGTATCGCTGTAGAGAGGTGTTATTCGGTTTGGTGGTGGGGGCAAGCTAAGTCCTAGGTTCATCGAGACGTTTGACATCGTGGAACAAGTAGGCAAGGTGGCCTATCGTCTTGTATTACCACCAGCTTTATCTGGAGTGCACGACGTCTTCCATGTCTCACAACTCAGGAGGTATATCCGTGATGAGAGCCACGTGATTGACTATGTACAGTTATCCGTGAGGCCGGATCTATCGTGTGAAATTTCGCCAGTTGCTATCTTGGACCGGCAGGAGAAGGTACTGAAGAACAAGGTGATCAAGCTGGTTCGGGTTTCTTGGAATCCTTACTTGCCGGGTGAGTCGACTTGGGAGTTGGAGGAGGATATCCAGCGGAAGTTCCCTCATTGGTTTGTGTAGTTCTAGTTTTGTTGTTATTTCTTTTTCATTCTTTTCGGGGTTACCCTACGTACTTCTTGTTGAATTTCGAGTACGAAATTCTTCTTGTTAGGTGGGTAGGATTTGTAACCCCTGTGACTCATTATTGTATTTTGTGTGTATTTATTATTTTCCTGGGTATTTTATTCCTGATTGTATTCTTTTGTCCCTTTTGAACTATATATTAACTGTTCCTCTCTTAATATATTCATTGTTGCTTTGATTCAGTCTTTATTTCTCAATCTGATTGAACACATATTTATTCTTCTTCTCGTGTATTGACTAAAAACCTAATTCATGTTCTATTTAATGAATATTTGACTTTTTCCCTACCTATTGGATACTACCCAATAACCCAAACCCGCTTTGAATATATATAACCTATCTAATCTCACCCTAACCCTAATTATCAAACCCTAATCCTATTCACTTCTACAACCGTCACCTCTTCACCCCCAACCTCTCTTCCCTCTCTCCCCTTTACTGTACCCATCGACCCCTACACCTCGTCTCCCTCTTCCTCCTCTACCGGTGAACCCATCACTGCTACCCCCTCTGCTCCTCCCCTCCTGCCTCGCTGTACCCACCCGCAACGACCACCCGTGCTCCCACCGATCCCCGGCTACCCTGTCCCCGTCGCCGTCGTCAGCTGAGCGTCCCCCCGTCGTCTTTGCTGCATCGAGCTTCCCTTGACGTTGCAGCCGATCATCGCCACACCCACCACCTCACCACTGTCCCTGTCTTCCTCTTCTTCAGTCGTCGATGCCATTGCACCACTGACCCATCTCCCCCGCCGCTGCTACTATGGCCGAGCTTCCCTCGACACTACCATTGCTCCATCGTCGTTGTCTTTTCCCTATCGCCATCCCGAGCACCAGACCCAACGCTCCTAGCCATTGCCGCCGCATTGCTTGCTGCTGTCATCGCTGCATGTTGTGAAGAACACGTGCAACGCACGTGTTATTGGTGTTGGCTGCCCTTGCTGTTGTACGTGCTGTCCCTTGTGCACGTGTCTTATGTTCGTGTGCCAAGATCCGTTCCTGTTACTCTATTTCATCATCTTCGTCGTCTCTAAAGGAAAGTAACTTGTATGTGTTTTGTTCCTCATACAAGTTAAATACCGTAAGTAGTCTTGCATGCATCTTTATTTTGTAGTCCCATTTTAATCCTCGAAAATCATATCTTGTTCGTTGACCCGTTTCCTTCATCTCATGATCATGATTACTTACAATAAGTTGACACACATTACACAAAAATAAATTAGATCTAGGAAGAGATCTTGATATGTATGTGCTAGTTCGTGATTTACCGTATGTTGTAGATAATTGTTACATGAATGATGTGATAGATGTGTTATCTCGTTATAGACTTGTTAATACACATGCCATGTTGATTGAGTGCCCAATATATCATGCTTGCATTACATCTTAAATTGGATCTATTGTAAATAAGTTGTTCGATGAAATGCATAAAAGAAGTTTCTTTTTACTGCTAACCGGATTTGATACATCAATTTAGATACTGTTTGAACCAGTAAAATAAATTAATTTGTGAACATGATTTGTAGGCCTTGTTTTCTAGTTTTTCAGAACATTCAACGGATTTGAATTCCGATTTTTGATGTGCGAGTTATCGCTGTTTTACTGCAGTTGTATCGAAATTTCCAGATTCTGAATCTTTAGACCGCTGTATGAATTAATATTTTAAAACTGATGTTAAGTGCAAAATTTGGACTTGATATTTTTTTGAGTATGTTTAGACATGACTGGATCAAACCCAAATTGTGGTAGAATTATTTAATGGCATTTGTAACTTATTTCATGCTTATGAAACCAATCAATATATTTTCAAACTGCATGCTGTTTAGTAAAGAATTCTGTTTTCAACCTAATTCTAGTCATTTTCGATGGAAACTTTTTGAATATGAAATGTAGACTGATTTAACTATTTTACTACCGTTTTTCCGGATTGGGATTTCGAATTATATTTTGTGAATTATCACTGTTTTGGTACTGCTATGTCTGAATTTTCAGATTTACAATTTTGCTGCGTCATTCTGTTTTCCGAATTATATTGACTATACTATCTGTAATGGAACTTCATGAAATTTTATGTGTTGAGACTAGACACTCTAGGAAACCTTCCAAATTTTTCTCAGATTTAATTATGATGTTTTTAGACCCTTTTCATGCTTATAAACAATACTTTGCATATTCTAGCTGAACATGAACTCTATATAAAACACTGTTTTGGACCCTGCTACTGTAGCTGATGTATGAGTTGTGCATATGCGCTGGATTCGGCAAAGAGTCTAGTTTCTATATTTTCTGACAGATCTATATTTGCATTTCTGAGGCAACGGGAATCTCAGTTTCGGTGCAGTAACGTCTTGCTGTCCAAAATTGGAAGTTTCGTTTTTCTAACTATTATAGGTTGTTTTTGTCACCCGTTTATGGTTCCTATTCGACTTAAACTTGTCCCTTGTTCTTGCCATGTCTTTTTGCCCTGTTTGTGTTCGTGTTTAATAATAATGAAAACTAATCAAGTCGGGGTTTAACCAAAAGATCAGGTAGTGGACAATATAGAAATGTGTACCAGAAGGAGACTCATAGGTCTCAATTGTTTTCTCTGGATGCATGATTACATGATCCATGACACTGTTCACTATGTAACCGACTACATACTTCCCTATAGGAAGGTGTACTTGGAAGGGGACTCATAGGTCTCAACTGTTTATCTCTGGATACATGACTACCTGATCCATGACACCGTTTACTGTTACTGTTACTGTTTGTCTGAGTACACCGCCTTATAGGTTCCACTACGAAATTTAAAACGAAACTGTATGAATGTAGCAACCATGTGGTAAAATTTGGGACGCATGAAGTGATATATAGATATTAATGAACAATAGACTTAAGAATAACTGTTTCACTGGCACATCCTGTCTTCCTGTTACTGTCATCCTTACTGTTACTGTTACCGTTATCATTACTGTTACTGTTACTGTTATCCTTATTGTTTACATGTTACTGTTTCCTGTCATATTTGTAAACTATCATCTAATGTTGTTTCCTCCCTGTTGGTACTTCCTATTTTGTTTTGTGTTTTTCCGTTTCCACTTTTCTAGCTTGTATTACTTGCGGCACAGAACTTGCAACTAACGGGCGTAATATTTTCTTGTGCCCCTATTTTTCTTGCAATTTCTATATGAGCAAGTTTTGGTGATCAACTACCCGAGGGAGTTGGTGAGAAAAAAGTTCTAGGCCTTGCATTGGAAAGATTATGCTTAGTGTTTAGTTTTTGAATTATTCATTCATGTTGCTACTTTGAGACCTGTAACGGGCTTGTAGTCCCGAAGTTGTTTGATTCATATCTTGTATTTGTTTGGGAATTTTATATTGTTGCAAATAAATGCTGTTGGTTAATAATTGTTCATGCATGCATGGTTGAGTATATTGCTATATTGCTGTTATGCTGAGTCGAGTAGATCTTTACAGCTTATGGATGGTGAAAACCATTCGCAGGACTTTGTCACGTACCGTATTCCGTATTCCTTTTGGGAGGCGGGGCATGACACATTGTAATAAAATAATGACAAGCCGGTGTAAAAAGGGAAAACGACTTAGTAGTGGGTATTATAAGAGACTATACTCGGAGGAGGGGCCCGTGTTTCCTATACTGATTACTAATATTGATTACTGTTTTGTCGATTGACAGCTGATTACTGACTATAGTATCCAAACTATCGTGTACTGTACCGTTACTGAATTACTGTTTACCTACTAAGGCCAAGGAAGTCGAAGCGTCTGTCAAGAAAGAGGGAAAGAGACTTCCAACTCTGTATGGCTCAGAACAATTTTAATTATTTAAAAGTAGAATTGGGCCCAAAATAAATATTAGACCATTGGGTTTAACTTAAATTACCGGGCTTACAATAAAAATTGGGCTCCAAAACATTTCAAATATTAAAATAGTTGAATAATCAAATATTGGGCTTTACAGAAATAGTTTGAATATCATATTAAATTAAAAGAGAATAGTTTAATTTAAAATACTGGAAAATACTTGAAAATACAAATTAACGGAAACAGGGGTTACAACAACAACAGTCGCGAAGTTGACCCTGTCGGCAAAGGTGTGGGTTCCCTCTTGGTCCGTGACCGAGGCAGATGTGTCGATCAGTCGCCCTGTGGCACTGGAGGTAGTTTCTCATCTCGCTATTCCTCGTGACTTCTCCAACTTGGAGAACAAATCCAAGGAGGAGATCAACAACAGCTGGGTGCATGCTTCTGTTTTGGTGAGGCCCCTTTTTGGTTCATCTTTGTAAGCATTTTCCTTAGCTTTGGCTAAGAGTGCCCTGACGTTCTTGTGCACGCTGCAGTTCACGGGGTTGAGTTGAAGCGGAGGTGGAAGCAGCTCTTTTTGTAGATGGAGCATGCGGAGGCAGCTGAGAAGGAGCTCCTCGACCGGGACATGGACACCTCTAGGTGAATTAGGGAGTTACATGCAGACTTGGAGAAGAAAAGGAAGCTTGAGAGGGGCTCTCCAAGGAGAAGAACGTGTTGGTTGCCGAGAAGCTAGCGTGGCAGGTGAAGGAGGTGAAGATGGAGAGGGATCTCCAAGCGGCCTTAGCCAACATCATCATTGCCGAGGAGGATGGATACATGTGTGCTCTCAATCATGTCGGGACGAAGCACCTGGAGATGGCCTGGGGGGTGATGCTACCACTCCCACAATTGAGGAAGGACGCCTTATCTCTATTGTCGAGAAGGGGCTACCTCCGGGCAGTAGTGATATAAGTTGTTTGTATTTTCCCTTCTCGCTGATTGGCCACCACTCTTATTGTAATTGCCCCTTTTAATGAAAGACTTTGGCTTTAGATTTTGTGTGCAAAATCTGTCTGATGAATAGATTGACATGCTCGAGAGGGACAAGTCTCAGAGAAGTCCGGGGTAAGATGCTCGATACGCTTTGTTGCATGGCTTCGGCCTCGGACGCCTCACCGAGGGAAAAACCCGAGCGAGGTCATTATCAAAGACCTCGGGGTCGGATACCAAACTGAGGAACAGACCCGAGTAGGGAGCTTCATAATTCTAGTGTCAGGCTTTGGCCGCGGATGCCAAGCTGAGGGGTGAGCCTGAGGCAAAATCTTTGAGAGGTTTGGTGGAAAGCCTCGGGGTCTAATGCCAAGTCGAGGAAATAGGTCCAAGGAGAGATCTTCACAATTTTGTCGTAAGGTTCGGCCTAGGATGCCCACCGAGGGGTGAGCCCGAGATGAAGTCTGAGAGGTTTTGGCAGAAAGGCTCAGGATCAGATACTATGCCAAAGCTCCACCGTCTCTCTTGAAAGGCCACATGTCCTGACACGTGTTGGCTTACTTCACCGTTTAAGGAATTTGAGGCACCTTAGAAGTTGTAGCATTATCTGTAATAAAAGGGGGAAGTTAGGAGTTCTTCATGATGCATATAAGTTTTCTCATCTTTAGGTTGCTGGCTCACAAATCCCACAAAGTCTAATGACTTCGCACTTGGTCTACTCATCGATATGTGCTTCGGAAGGCACTCTAAGAGTCGAGGGTGGTAGGGGACGATTCGAGAAGATAGAGTTTGACCCAGCCAGGATTGGTGTCCGGCCGAGGGACTTCGCGCTTGTCTCGTGTTTCGGGTTCTCGAGTTTTACCCACCAAGTTCTGAGGAGCGACGATGTCAAGCCGGGGCCGAGGAAGTATAGTTTCACTCATCAGAGAACTCTTCATCCTCATACTTCACGTATACTGATGGGTTGTGCTAAGATCCACTGACCCCGGCATCACATTTGTTCAGCTCCTTCTAGTTCTAAGAGACAGGCTTTTCATGGATGCCTCTCTTGTAGGATCCAGTGCTCAGGACTGGGTCTGCGGTTGTAATGCCCCGAATTCCTATACTGGGAAACTGTGACACGATCCAGAATCTTTACCTTCAATTAGCCACAATATACAGAAAACTGGAAAATTTAAAATTTTTTATTCAACACAAATGTATTACAAGTCCGAATGTTATAAAACTGTAATAAACATCAATGTTACAGTAATGCCTTACAAGCCCAAGTGTTACAACTTACAATAAATTTACATCAAAGTACAATGAATAATAAATAGCACCTGGTACTTTACTTGGATGCTTCTCAACAATAAACATATAACGATAGGAACAATAATCAACACAGTGCTTCACTTGAACGCTCCACTTGTCTGGAGTCCTCCTGAACCCTGAACCTGTAGTCCTATAATCCAGTACCTATTTGAGTAGGGGACTTCAGTACATATACTGACGCTTAAGGGCCGATGACTAGCAGCGAATCTCAACTTAAACAAACAGATTGATGAAAAGAGAAATGTGTATATACAATTGATGTGTTAGTGTATGCTATGACTTAGACTCTAATGCAAGATCAACTAATGCAAGGATGCACTTATTCTAATGCAAGCGAGACTCTGGACAGTATGTAGCCCATAAATACATACGCTCATATCAAGCAGTGTCCTCATATTTAGGGATTTGAACCCGCATTATGAATTCTACTCTTGTACTCAACCTGTTCTCGAAGATACAGCGTAACTGATGAGGTTGCTCTGAAACGTTCTAATCCCGCCATCCGCAGTCATATAGTGGTGTCTCTGTTTGCCACTATTGCCCGTCATACCGGACCTGACTGAAAAATCAGACGAACACCCAGAGTTTACTACAAAATAGGTTAGCTCAAAGCATCCCATGGGGCCCCTTAGCACATAGACCGTAGTGTAAGGCCTGTTCACTTTCCCTGACATAGAACATGACGGAATTCCGGGGGTCCATCCCCTATTTCCGACAGGAAAACCTCCTATTCTTATCATGACACATAAGAAATTAACAGAAGAAATACGGATCCCGTGCTCCCAATTCGTGAGAAGGCATAAACCGTATCCCTTTGACAGGAAGTGTACAACCCATAACACCACCTAGTGCTGGCCTATAGGACAGGTCGGATCATAAGGTATCACCCCTAATACCAACTCTTTCCCTTCGGCGAAGTAATAGATAAAAAGGTTATGTAACAATGGTTACTAGTTACTACCCTAACGATGTCACTAACCTTAAATAATTCAAGGGATGACAACAGTACTAACACAACATGCTAGGTCTTAAGTTAGACTTCGCAAGATAACTTTGCTAGGTGCCCAACCTAGACTTACCAGGATCACCAAGGATCGTGTCACAGCCTATCGACCCAAGACTCTGGCGATATGAATTTATTCGCATGCTACTACCTTGAACTTGGATTCCGTCTACTTTTCCGGCCCGCAATGAACCTATACTCGGTTAAGATCTGACTGTGCACGAGGGGTGACTCGTCCACAGTCCATGAGGGGTAAAATAAATACATGTCTTGGTGGTCGATGGCCCCTAGGGCAATGATATCACCCTAGATGCGCACAACTAATTGCGTAATATCTAATAAGCTATATACGAGAAGACAAATCACATACGAGCTAAACGAACAAGCTAAACGAGCTGCGTATGAAACAACGACCTACATACGAGCCAGGTGAGCTGCGTATGAGACAACAACATACATACGAGCCAAAAATAAGCTACGTATGAGACCAACAACTACATACGAGTCCGACAAGCTACGTATGAGCAAAACAACTTACATACGAGCCAACTGGCTACGTATGAGCCAAACGAATTACATACGAGCCAACTAGCTACGTATTAGACAAACGAATCACATACGAGCCGACTAGCTACGTATGCGACAAAAAATTGCTAATAATTAGCATGAACTATTTCCCCAACATAAACATGCTATTACATGACTTATGAGTACAAGGAACACTTATTACTAATAATCAAGTGCATGATTCAAACCACTAAAAATTCCCGACAACTCGAGCTAGCATGAATTATAAGCAAGTGGAAATACATAGAAATCCTAAATACATGCTTGAATAGGGGAAAACAACCATATATTCCAAACGGCAAATTTGCCAAAGGTCAAAAACTTCTGAAGCTTGAGAAATTCACAGTAATTTCTACGCTTGTCGGAATCCAACAAAATTGGACTTTTTGAAAAGCTAAGAATATCTACTACAACTCTCTAGTTGACAACTTTCTCAGGTTCAGTCAACAAGAGGTCGAAAACTCCTAATCTTTCCAAACAGAAACTCAACAAAAGAAAGCTGCTACTGTAATTTTGTAGAAATTATAATAGATGCTACACTTATCGGAATCTAACAAAATTGGGCTTTTTAGAAAGCTAAGAACATCTACTACAACTCTCTAGTTCACAACTTTTTCAAGTTAAGTCAACATGAGTCGAAAACATCTAATCTTTCCAAACAGATTCTCAGCAAAGAAGGTTGCTGCTGAAATTTTGTAAAGATCATAACCGGTGCTATACTTATCGGAATCTAACAAAATTGGGCTTTTTGGAAAGCTAAGAATATCTACTACAACTCTATAGTTGACAATTTTTTCAAATTCTTTATGGAACTCAAGTTTACTGATTTTTACACCTAAAACAACATGGAAGTCTACTAACAACCTAGAAGCAACAAAGCATGCTACTACACTTGATCTTTCATGAACTAGAATTACCAAAAGAAGTTGATATTTAACAAGTATAAAAGTAAACATACAACAAACTACTACAAACTTGATCTTTTACCCATAGTACAAACATAGTAGTCTTCTAATAATCCTAGTAGCAAAATAACATGTTACTAACAAAACTTCTAAAAATGGGTTCTTTTGCAACCTATAACATATACCATTATATAGTTTGTTTCTTTTAACATAGTAACCCCAAAATGAGTTCTATTAACATTCTAACATCAAAAATGAGTTCAATTAACATACTAACATAAAAAATGTTTTCTTTAAACACACTAACAACAAAATGGGTTCTTTTAACATACTGTCACGCCCCGCTTCCCAAAAATACGGAATATGAGCACGTAACATTGGCCTAGCGAATGACCAACATCACCCATAAGCTGTTTATTCGATTAACTCAACAATATAATCAATAGAGAACAAATGCGCAGGCAATAATAATAATCTCATGAACAATAGTTCTTGGAATGAAGCAATAAAAATATCCAAATACAATAATAATAATCCAACGTCTGGAAACAATAATAAAATTCGGGACATAAGCCCAAAATAATAATAATCCAATCCAAAATAATAACAAGTCTCAATACATTAAGTTTATTAAAGCAATATGCAATTAGATAGCAGCAGTCTTCAGAATGTTTGTTCTCCAATCCTAATAGGCAATTCTCCTTCATTACCTGTATACACTTCATCTAATAAGAGGAGAAAAATTGTCCTTAGAGCAAGTCATGGACATCAAATAGAGAAAGCAGGGAACAATGGAATAACAGTATAACAATGAATCAATGGATCAATAGGAATCAATAACATGGCACGATAATAATGATCAATAACATGGTAATCAATGCAACGGTGTAACAATGATTCAATATTTGGTAACGGTAATCAACGGTTAATGTCAATAACACTTAGACAATATTGGATACAAATAGGAACAATGATGAACAATATGCAATGTCGGTGATGTGTCAATCCTTATGTCTATTAATCATTTTAATTCTAACTAATGCATGTACTACTACATCCCATACTACAGGTTCGATGCATACAATCAATTTCGTTTAGACTCAAGTGGTGCACTCGGTAGATCATGTACTTGGCAACAGTAACGGTAAACACTATTCACCTTTCGGTATATGATACGGTCATCGGCAACGATACGGTACACGATAGATTGGGTTACTACCATAACTACAATCACACGATAAAACGGTAGCCGGAACGGTAATTAGGGAAACACGGGTCCCTCCTCCAAGTACAGTCACTACTTTGTTCACTACTCAAATTGCCCTTCAACCCCGGCTTATTAATTATTTATCAATGCAACAATACAATATACAATTAATGGACATTTCGGTAAATGATAGTATCAATAGGAAAACAATAGGTTGATAACATGGATAAGACGGTTAGATTAGAGGAACATGCAATGCAACTGGAAAAATACCTCTTATTTTTTTATCAATCATGATCAAATAGACGGTTAGGATTGGACATACATTCCTTAATTCATGCAATAGTACGATATAAGAATAATTAATCTATTAAAAAGTGGAATCTAAAATTCTGGACAGCAATCGCAGTCTGTACAAAAATACAGTTTTCTGTTGACTCAAAAATCGAAAGTTGAATCCGTCAGAAAATATAGAAACTAGAATTCCACACGGTTCCAATGCATATTTAAAGTTCAACTTCCGATAACAGTAGCTAGGTCAAATACACTGTTCTTTACAGGGTTCATGTTCAGGCAGAATTTTGGTATTATGTCATTTTATTTTTAGAATTAGCAAAAACTCATTATTAAATTCATTAAAAATACTTATTAGATTCTTAAACTTGTCAAGCAATGATATGGAAATTTTCAAAGCAAAATTTTATCATTTGATCAGCCTTTTTACTGTTTAAGTGCGAAAGATACAAGAATCTGAAAATCTGAAAGTAAAAACATAGCTGTAGCAAAACGAGCATAACTTTTGCTATAAAACTTGGAATTCAAAAATTCAAGATGTTCTGAAAACTAGAAAGATAAGGCTACAATTCATATTCATAAAGTAATTCATTTTAAGATCGTTTACTGGTTCAAAAATAGTAGTTAACATTTAGGTTAGCAAATATATACAGGATTTTGGGTAGTTTTTCTTGAAAATAAATTAATTAGACTATATGGGTATTGATTCTTTAGTCAATAAATTGTGTAATCAACATGATGGGTGTCAAAACATGATAAATAAAACTAGAACACGCTCATACATCAATTTATCATCAATCAACTATCCATCGATCAAACAACATACAACCTAGCAATAAAATCTACGGTAGATTAATTGTGCGGTGATCATATGCATAACCCCATTAACGATACTATATGAGTGCATGAGAAGTTCATTCTTTAGAGTCAAAAGTGGCACGATGTCAAGAATATTGGGGTTAACTCGTATACACTCTCAATAGACCCAACGAAGAGATGAACAAAGAATAATATGATAACAAAGAGATCTACTTGCAAGAGTTTCAAAAAAACTTGAATTTGATACAATTAACAATTCAAAAGGAAGGTGACTTGCCTTTTAAACGGTGAAAATGAATACCAAGAATAACGGGATAAAAATCCCGAAGAAACCAACCCACGAACCAACAAAATTAAGCACGTGCAATACACATGCATAAAGCAACAAGCAAAGGAGAAGCAACCACAACAGTACAAGAGAGTCAGCAGCAACCAGAGAGGGCACGGCAAGGGGCTCGGGGTCTGATGTCGTGGCTTGACGGCGGCGCTTTGTCAGGTGGCGAACGGCGCGATGGCGAGCGGCACTTGGTGGTCGTCGATCGAAACTGGGAGGAGCAGGAGTTGGGGTTTGGGTTCTCGGCTGTTTTCGAAAGGGAAAGCGGGAGGTGCTGTGGCGGCGCGAATGGGTGTATGGTGGCACAAACAGTGGTGAGGCGGAGCTGACTGGAAGGGGGCTGGGCGACAAGGGGTGGCTGAAGGACGGGGAAACGGCCGAGGAAGATGCAGCTATAGTATGGGTTCAGTAGTTTGGGCGGGAAACGACGGGGAGAAAGAGAGACGGCGAGGAGAGAGGAGAGAGGAGAGAGAATAAGTGGCTATGGTTTTCGATGGTGTGCAATTTTTCGGGTTTGTAGTAGAGTTGTATTTATAAGGTACAATTAGGGTACTGTGTTAGTAGTTTAGGATTCAATAATAGTGGATTTGGGCTAAGAACAAATGAAATTGGGTTTTTAGGGTTCAATAAGAGCTAGATCCAAATCAATAGGGTTCGAATAAAAATACCCACAATTAAATAAGAGAACAATAGGAACAATAAGAATAGCCCGATCAAAGGAACGACGAATTTCATGAACAAGATCTAATTAAAATAATCAAGAGCCAAAAATAGAGTATTTTATTCAATATCAAATAAAATATTACAAAAGGGGGAAAAAAAATAGCAGGAATGGTAGTTTGGTTCTTTTGCAACCCTAGTAGCAAATTAACATGTTACTAATAAAACTTCTAAAAATGGGTTCTTTTGCAACCTATAACATATACCATTATAAAGTTTGATTCTTTTAACATAGTAACCCCAAAATGAGTTCTATTAACATTCTAACATAAAAAATGAGTTCAATTAATATACTAACATAAAAAAATGAGTTCTTTAAACACACTAACAACAAAATGGGTTCTTTTAACATACTAACCCCAAAATGGGTTCTTTTAACATACTAACCCCAAAATGGGTTCTTTAACATTGTAACTCCAAAAATGATTTCTTTTAACAAATTATAAAACAACACACAACCCATTACTAAAAGACTTATCCTTTATTAAATTTGTTGAGTTCTACAACCTCAAACTTGGAATGTAAACATTCTTAATCCACCAATTTTTTTTTATATGCACATGAAATAGTCTAAGTTGTTAGTTTTATTAGTAAAATAACAACAATTAACAAATGACAAGTATTAAAGATTCAATCTTTATGTGTTTTGTTTGAGTTCTACCGCTCCATCCTTTTATGTGATCATTTTCTTTATCCACAACCATTCATATGCACAAGATCTTAGTCCAAGTTGTTCTTAAAACTTAACATACAATAAAAAGAAACAACAAAACAACCACAATTAAAAACTAAGAAGAGAAACCCCCACCTTTTTACTATCTAGTATGAATAACTTGCTAGTTTTCCTTTTCCTTCCTCAACCTTCTATAACCTACAAATGAAGAACTCTCAAATTAAGTTTCTCTCTTTCTTTTGCTTTCTTTTTCTTTTTTTCTTTAGCAAATGAGACAAGGAGTGAAGGGGAGGGGTATTTATAGGAGGATGGGAGAGTGAGTGTATGGGAGGTTGAGTGGAGTGAACTAGGGTTTGGCACTCTTTTGCCTTGGGGTATTGGTCGGCCAAGATGGGTGAGGGGGGTGAGGGGTGAGTGTGTGTGAGTAGCATAGCCAAGAAGAAACAACACCTATTAATACTAATTGTATTTCTAATAATTAGAAAATCTATGTTTATCCCTCCAAGTTAAATCCTAAACATTGATTCTATGATCAATCATGACAAAAATAAATATATATTTTTTCTAAAACACATACTACATGATTTGTACAAACGTACAAAATCGATACAATACATATACGTATATACTAATATATATACCGATAATTTTATTTGTCAAACCGAACAATCCGTACAAAATTAATTTAATTCCGAGAATAAAATAAAATAATAATAAAAATAAATTTTATTATCGGCTCGGAAGATTTCAGTACCAAATTGATATAATATAGATATATACAGACTAGTATATATATACAGATAATGTTTATTAATTAAACCGGGTAATATCCACAAAAAATATTTCAATTCCGAAATAATAATAAAAATAATAATTTTTTAATATCAGACTGGAATATAACATAAGTGCACAAAATCGATATGATACATATATATACTTACTAGTATATATATATAGATAATCATTATTAATTAAAACTAAGTAATTTCCATAAGAAATATTTTAATTTTAAAAATAATAATAATACAAATATAATATCCGACCGGGATATTACAGCGGTGCTGATCCTCAAGGGACTCTTGTGCCTCAGAGAAGATCGGCGAGTTAATCCCTTATAGAGATCATTGGCTGCTTGGTTGGCCTGACATCATTCATCATCATCGTCTTCCATCTCTATGATGCCTCTTTTATGCTCGAGGCCTTGAAGATAGTGATAAGACGAGGCGACCATGCGATGACAGGCCGATGACAATAACTGGGACTGAAGAGTGATACGACCATGTGATGGAGGGCCGATGTGGGAAACTAGGGCTGAAGAGCGAGACGACAATGTGATGGTGGGCCGGAGGTGGCAACTAGAGCTGAAGAGCTAGACGACCATGTGATGGCGGGTTGGCCGTGGTAACTAGGGCTGAAGAGCAAGACGACCATAAGAGGTTATCTCACTTGTACTTGATTCGCCAATTACGAACTGGTCATTGCCCCCTGTAATTGTTTTTCTTTAATAAAGAAAAAAAAATGTTTGCCTTATCTTTTTTTTTTGCATTCTGTCGAACAAATAATGTGAGGCTATTTGCAGAGATCCAAAGATTGTTGTGGCGAGATCTAGGCATCCGGTAGTGGACTGGTATCCCGGCCCAAGACCAGGTCCGAGGACCTGGTCACATCATCTCAGTGTCGGATGTCACTCCGAGGAGTGATTCTGAAGAGATGTTTAGTTAGTTTGCTCTGCTGTCTAGCCATCGGGTGCCATGCTGAGGAGTTGTTCCGAGGGGAGTTCCAAGGAGTTTGTTCTACTATGTCGGCGTCGGATGCCATGCCGAAGGGTGGTTCCAAGGATAGTTCCAAGGATAGTTCCAAGGAGTTTGTTCCACTGTGTCGACAGCAGATGCCATGCCGAGGAGTGGATCCAAGGAGAGTTCCAAGGAGTTTTGGTGTGTGTTCTTGGTGTCGGATACAACGCCGAGGGATCAATACTCGGAGAGGCACTTGTTGCAAGAACTCAGTTTGTTGGATTTTCTGAATTTGAAATGAAATTTTATTCATTTGCTACTACCTATGGGCGAGCGCTTATTATATTTGCTGGCCTTTGTAGCCTAGTTACAAGTAGGGGCTGCTACGAGCCTTCGTGGAACCTTATTAAGTGCTCCGCATTCCATGTCCTCTTCACTACCCTGCCCCCTGGGTCTTCAAATCGGTATGTTTCTGGGCGTACCACTTTGGAGACCCTATACGGGCTTTCCCAGTTAGGAGACAGTTTCCCCTTCTTGCCTAGCTCTAAAATCTCGAGCCGTCTGCGCACGAGATCGCCTTCTTTGATGTTGGTGGGTCAGACCTTCTAATTGTAAAAGCGTTCTACCCTCAGTTGGTAGATACTCCTTCTGATGGCCATGCCTTCGCGGAATTCGTCGAGGAGGTCCAGGTTGGCTTTGAGCTGTCTGAATTTGTATTCTTGTCAAAGCCCATAATCCGCAGAGATGTCATCCCAACTTCCAGGGGATTACTATCTCAGTGCCGAAGGTCAGATTAAAAGGCGACTCGCTGTAGGAATTCTCTTGGTTGTGCGATAGGACCACAGTACGCTGGGCAGCTCATTGGCCCACAATCTCTTGGAAGACTTGTCCAATCTCTTCTTGAAGCCATCGAGGATCTGTTGGTTGGCATTCTCAGCCTAGCCGTTGGAATGATGGTGTGAGATTGATGAGAACCTCTGTTAAATTCCTAGGTCTTCGCAAAACTTGTGGAAGCCTTTACCGGCAAATTAGGTACCGTTGTCGGTAATGGGGATCCGTGGGATCCCAAATTGGCAGATGATGTGGTTCCAAGAACTTTTGGGCCTGATGCTCGGTGATGGTGGTCAGGGGCTCAGCCTCGACCCACTCTGTGAAATAGTCGATAGCCACAATGAGGAATCGCCTTTGGCCAGTTGCCTTGTAAAATCGGCTAACAAGGTCCATCCCCCACATAGCGAAGGGAGCCAAACTAGCCTGTGATTTGAGCTCGTCCTGGGGTGTGCATGTGTTGGTGTATGCCCTCGAGGCCAATTGTGTATTGACATTACTAGTTTACATTGTATCATGATATTTATTTCATATATTTAGGCATTTCATTTATTGTGTTATTTATTGTGAATTAAATGAATATAATGAAGTCCTTAGAATAGTAAGTTCATTGCCATGGAATATCAAGTGCATGACTTGATTGTGAGATCCTATTGGCTGAAATCACAACACCGTTCTTAAATGTCCCTAGTCAAGTATTATTGTGAATTAGGACAACGATAATACATAAAGACTAGTGTGTATGGACTGATGACCATTCTCTCGGGTCATGGATATGAGATATCAAGTCTTCACATGGGTACATATTAGAGTAATAATGTATTGGACTGACCCACCATGAGAATGTTGCATGGATCGTTAATGAGTGTCATAAGTGGTTCTTAATGACCATGGTGTACATAGTCCTTTGACTTGAAGTCACTACGGTTCCCTGCATGAGAAATTATATGTTTAATGCCGTCAAACGTTGCCTATAATAAGGTGATTATAAAGTCGATTATTGGATATATTACAAATCATGCGGAGGAATGTGAGTGACTTAGATAGGATTTTTCCCTCTTACATAACATGAGCGATATCTACGATCCCCTTGATTGAGTGACTGCAAAATGCATGATTATGCTCAAATAAGTCAATATCAGATATTGATCTCAATTTTTTTAGTAAGTTTACTCAGACATCAAGAAACCAAAGATTGAACTATACAATGGTGGCACGCTATATGCCTTGTGGTCAATTAAGATATCTAGACAAAGGGACTAGATTACATGGTAGCATTGGTCACAGATAGGTTATATCAATCTCTGACATTCCCGTTACTTGAGAAGCAGTGATGTATTACTAGATACCATTTACTGTTTGTAATACTTGAATATAATTTTAGTATTACTATCAACGTAATGGGAACCTACAGGGTCACACACTTACAAAGTATCGAAATTGGGATTCAAATTCATAAGATGAATTTAATTAGGGATCCAAGTAAGACTTGGACTCCTGACATTGGTTAGAGATTTAATTATATTAAATGGGCTGACTAAAGTTCAAAGGCCCACACACGAATCTGACCTAGGTTAGATTGTGAGCCCAACAACATCTTTACTCTCTTAGGGTTGGTTTTCTGCACTTTTATATATGACATGTATCTGTAGATAAGTGACACATAAAAAAACCCTAGCTGTCACAGAAAGTGGGAGAGAGAGAGTGTGAAGAGGAACATCTCCTTCCTGCAGCTAGCACCGCAGTCAACGGGAGAGACATTTTTTGGTCCGTTCGTGTGGATACCATAGAGGCACAACAATATTGCAGTGCTGTGATCAGCATACTGTGTAGACATAAGATTCATCTTTAACGTATAACTCCTAAACACGATTTATGGTTTTCGCATGGATCCATGGTTAGGTTTTGATAATTTTGTAATTTCCCACTGTGTATTTAATCTGTGATCGCCTTCGAAATCTAACATGTCTAACCGAAGAGAATCTCGGGCATGGGCCACATTTATTCACGAGGTTCTGAGCATCTTGTAGGAGGGTTCTCGTGGTTGAGTACTTTTCTTACGAGCGACTTGATGCCCCTAAGGCAACCTCTGATCCCTCCTTGCATCTCTTCAAGTGCATACTTGGCTTCCTCCGGTGTCAGGCATCGGAGGTAAGGTCTGTCGTCAACCTTTGTGTATGAGCGCTTGAAAAGCGTTCCGTCGACGAGTAAAAACCTTTCGACCCTGGTCCGAACTTTTCTGGCTTTGGACGGATCCTGCGAGAGTGTAACACCTCGGATTTTAAAATACCAAAAATATTTGTTTTTATATTTTGTAGGGGTGAGAATTATTTTTAAGAGATATCTTAATTTAGTTATTTTCAATATTGATATATTAGGGCCACGAGTTAAGATTTTATATGAATAAATATTGTTCATCTTTATTTTATTTCCTTTGGGGAATTATTATCAGTTAATTTTAGTGTGTTTGGTATTGTTCGTATTATTATAGAAAAGAGTTGGGGTTTATTTGTAATATATTGGATTTGGAGGGCTTATCGGCAATTACACCTTACTATTATTATTTATATATATATATATTATATTTTCAAATAACCCCCTCCCCTATTTCTTTCCTTCTTTCTTTCTTTCTTCCCCTTTCCATTCATTTCACCCGATCGAAACCAAAAACCCACCGAAACCCAATTTTCGGCCTCCCTCTCTCCCTCCTCAAATCCACCCAAATACTTTATGATTTTCGAATTAATTTGGGGAGATGACTAAGTGAAGGATGCTCTACCTAGTGGTGGAGTCAATTTGGAGAAATAACCACGGAAAGGTATATCCCTTTTTATTTTATTGTATAAAATTAAGTGTGGTTAGTTTTATTGAGTAGGATTATTATGGTAGAGAGATTTAGAGATGTTGGAAGTGGTAGATTTGAGGAATTAGTAGATTATTAGGGAAATTGTAAGTTGTTGATAAATTAGGATTTTGGGTTTGTAAAATAGAGTTATATATATGAGAATTATCTCTTGTATAGTAGTAAAAATTGTAGTGAGCCATTAGAATAAAATGGGGAGTGGTGATTCTGGCATAAACTCGAATTATAGGGTTTATGAAATCGGGTAGGAAACTCGATCCTAATAGTTGTAGAAAATGCATATGAGGGTGTAGAATATTATGAAAGTAGTAATATGAATTTAGGATGATTTTTATAGGCTTAAGCTCAATTAAATTGAGTGAAATAGACTATAGGTGAAAAGTGCACGCCGGGGTTCGATGAAATGCCCGAGCGAGATTTAGGTGAGGATTTGATGGGTTCGGAGGTGTAGTTGAGTCTTATTATTATTATTAACCCTAATATGTGAGATTAGGAAAAATAGGATTAAAGAAATTAGAAAATATGAATTTTTCTTATTAGAAAGCCTCCGATCAATAAGGGAATGTTTGTATTGGGAACCGAATTCGAAATCCGTCGACGTAGCTCGGTTACTTAGGTCATTTGTAACGAGTGGGTGAAGACGGATTCGAGTTTGGAAGTTCGTAGGTCGAGTTTTGAGTTTTAAGCTAATCGGTCCTATAATCTCCTATTTAGGTGGAAAAAGTCGAACTTCGACTGGCTACAGGACGGACGTGGGGCATCGTTTGCTCGATCCGTCAGGTGAGTATGTTGTATTTATGAATATTTTATGTTGTGGCCAAATTTTGTGACTTTTTGATGTATTTCGTAGAAGTTAGGCTAAAAACTGATTTTGAAGGAAAATACGGATTTTTAAGGGTCCGAAACTGAGTTTTTGTGATATTTGAGGAAATTAACTTTTTTAAGTATATAAAACCTATATTATGGGTTAATATGACGTGTTGGAGTATAAAAATTAAATATATCAAACGGTTTATGCATATAATTACCCCGTGCATGTTTTGTGCATGTTTTTGGGTGAATAAGCCGATATAGGTGATTTGGTATATGTGGAGCCTTGTGTATGGGCTAGCATGCTATAGATGGATGCTATAAGATGTAATTAGACGAAATTAGTAATTGTGTTCATGTTTTGGAGACCCGCGTATATATGTGCATGTTTTATACTTATTTTGGGGCATATAGACCCTTATAGGTGATTTTACTCACATAGAGCATTGGGTATGAGTTAGTATGCTATGATTGGTTGTTATGGAGTTTAATTAGATGAAATAAGCGATTATGGCCCTATCTTTTGGAAACCCGCAATTGTGAGGTATGTTGTGATATATAGGTAGATGATTATGGTTTGTGATGCAATTATTGATGAAATTAGTAAGTGGGTATATGTTTACAGTCTAATTATGTTCTAATGAATTAATGGGCAATAGTATGGTATTATAATGTGATGAATTATCTATTTTGATACTCTTACGATATGGAATAACATAATATAGTTCTTTTATTAATATTATAACTTGGCGTATGCCTATATCTGATACAATGAGTAATGTAAAATCAACCCTAAAATAGAGAGTTTCCAAGAATTTTAATGGGTTAATTTTACCAACATGAAAGTGCGGATCTAAGTTGGAAATTTGTAACAATTAACAGGTTCGATGGATTTTCAAGAATTGAATAAGTGTAACAGTTCCAACTAATAATTCAACCTTACAATCAATTAAATCCCTACGTGTTTTAGCAAGTAAGAAGTTCAATATTGATTCGTACGATATTCAGGCATGTGGAACACTCAATCTCAATTATTTTGTGGTCGACAGGCAAATTAGATAATATACTAGATAATAGGGCAGTAAAACACAAATATTTAAGAAGGGAACGAGTATACCGAATGCGAAGAAAACCAGCGTAGATGTAGGAGTGGACAATGCCCAAGAACGCAGCAACTCAAGAACAGCAAGAACAAGAGGAGAGAGGTGCAGCGAGGGGATCTGGCCGCTGCCGTCAGAGCTGGTGATGGCACAGGGCGGCACTGGGGAGAAGTCTGCCGGCGATGCAGAGGAGGGGCGTCACGACGGGGAACTCAATCGAGAGGTTGCTGCGATGGTGGGAGGGTGAGGGAAAGGCACGGGGATGCAAGTGGTGGTGGTTGCGGGTGGCAAGGCGTCGGCGATGGGGGGCATCGGCGAAGGAGGGGGGTCAGGAACAATGGGGAGGTGGCAGTAGTATTCGAATTGGGAGAGATGTGAGGATGAAGGAGTGGCCGATGGGGTGGGTTATTTTGGGGTTCTGGCTGTGGTCGAAGGTGAAGGAGGGATGGATTTGTGGGTTTCGGGAGAAGAAGGAGAAAGGGAGAAGAAGAAGGGGAATCGGTTGTGCGGGGATTAGATTAGGATTTTGGGATTAGGGTTTGTATTAGGAATTTGTATTTGGGGATTTTTTAATTGGGGTAGATTTTAGAGTTTATCACAAATCCTAAAATTTGATTAGGATTTATTACAAACCCTAATGCAGATCTCAGTTGTATCACACAAAGGAGAAGTGGGAAGAGCAAAAACTCAACACAAATTTTTTTTAATCAATAATGGCCTATCTTCTCATTCATCTCAAAGCCTTTAAATAGGCTCAAAATACATCTTGATACAAATCTCCCAAAATATTCTCAAAATCTAAAAAATACAAAAAGATTACATATGGCTATAATTGCCAGAAACAAAAATGGTAATGAAATAAACTAAACAGGAAAGATGTCCTCATCAATGAGATAATGAATAACATGGTACCCTTAATGTGGGATGTTATGGCAAAATAAATATCTTGGTGCATTATTATTATGCAATAATATGATATGATGGTTTTAATTGTTGAATGACAGGGTGTATGCATAAGCTGGTATAATGATATGAAGATGAATATTGTGGACAATGGATATGCATTAAATGGTAAGATAAAAGATAAGATGGTATGTGCTAATAAAATGTGTTACTAATTCACGTGATTAAAGTCCAAGATGTGGCATTTATTATATTAAAAAGTGAAATGCTTGTGTGATAAAGCAAGATGGAAAGATGAAATGATTAATGCTTATAACAGATGGTTTTGTTGACCAGTACCTACAGCAATCCTGGGGGTTTGGGCTAGACCTCCTAATGCCCAAGGACCGGTTGGGAATAGTGGACCCAAACTATGTTTGGGGTAAGTGGTTTTTATCGCCCAAGCTATCGGCTTGAGGCCCGGTTTTCCTCTCAGGTGGGACCTGAGAGAGAGTTGATACCCCAGGATAGACCTGGAAGAGCAGATACCTCCGGATAGACTGGAGAGAGATATGATACCTCAGGTGGGACCTGCGAAAGAGTTGATATCCCAGGATAGACCTGGGAGAGCAGATACCTCCGGATAGACCAGAGAGAGAGATATGATACCTTAGGTGGGACCTGAGTGTGGTGTTCCCTCGCTAGTTCGGCTAGGAGGAAGACGTAGCCTCGGACGAGTAAGACTATGGGAGAGCATCGGACCGTGTGTTTACTGGGCTGTCGGCTTTCAGTATGTTGGGATACTGTGGCTCACTGGTCGACAAACTAATAAAATAAATAAGTGTAAATAAGAATGTGTAAGTAAAGAAAGTGGTTGTGAAAAGAAAGTGAATTGTGAATGTGAAAGAAAGTGGATGTGGATGAAATGCAGTATGTGGTTAATTTTAAAATGAAAAAGTAAAAGAGACGTATGTTATTATGAACAGTATGAAGTAATTATATTATGTAAATGATTAAAGTAAAATACAGTATGGTATGAGTTGTTACACCTTGGAATTGTGTCAAGGAACTACCTGCCTGCTATTTCTGTGGAAATGGTGGGAACTACCTGCCTCGGCATAATACGCAGGGGTGAGTTGGCATGATAGTGGTAATGATTAATGGAAATGAAGAATTAAATAAAGTGAAGATGAATAGTAAATGAAGTGAATTGATAACCAAACTATCGGCTTGAGATATGATGTGATATTACCCAGACTATGTGTTTGGGGTGCGGTGATTATTACCCTAAGCTATCGGCTTTAGGGTGTGATATATTATTGCCCAAACTATGTTTGGGATGTGGAGTATAAATTGTTGTGAATGAAAATGATGTTAATGGTGACTTGAGACATAAGTGAAAATAATGATAAGATATATTACCTATAAGAATGAGAATTACTAAAGTGTTATAATGAGAGGAGAATGAGCTATAAAACATGTTTTTGATGCAATGAGTATAAGCGTTCTAATTATTGATATGTTAATGATGTGATGAAATGTGAGAGCATTGCGATGAGCAATAAGATGTTATATTTGCATCATAAGACATGAATGAATGTGGTATTATGAGAATGGAAGCATATATGTAAGAAGTGATACTTGATATAACATAATAAAATAAATACTCATATTATGAGATTGGTTATGAAAATAGGTATTAAAGAGAGTATGTTGTATTATGAGTTTGTATTCATATAAATGGTTATTAATGAAAGGAGTAATAACATCATGTAGTTATATTCATCTAATGCTATTATGACGATAATTGTGGAAGAATGAATATTTGGGTTAGAGAATTTAAATTGAAAAGGAATGGATTGTTTGTGAATTCATATTATGCGAATGTAAAATAAGGATATATATATATATATACATAAGGTGGATGTGAAGCATATAGTGAAATGTGTGTAGTTATGGGTAATTACATCGTTGGATGCAGACTCGAAGAGTAAATTGATATAAAATCGTATCGATGATGTTTTTATGTTCAGATTTCAGGGTGTATCTTCTTAACTTGATGTTTGTAAGTTTAAATTATTTTTTTTATTCTATTTAATTCATTTATTAGATTAATGATTATACTCATACCAGAAATGACTAACCCCTATTGTTTTCTGGGGGTTAGGGGGGTCCCTCCTTGAGGATGGACAACCCTAACTCTCCTGCAGGTTTGCTAGCAGCCCGGTGAGGTAGTTATAAAAATAGAAATTTTATTTTGTTGCGATGATAGATTATTTATGTATTTAGTATATAAAGAAACATGGACAGTTGATGTATTTATTTGTATTAAAGTGAACCTATATAGATATAGTGCTGTGAGGAGGTGAGAAAGCCCGTACCCACCTCGTTGTGGGGTATTGGGTCCTGTGTTTGGTTTTGGAAAGTTTTTCTTTAGTTTTTCTATTACTTATATAAGTTTTTAAAGAAAATTTATGGTTTTTAATTGATAATTGATATTATGTTATGAGTTTGGCCCCCAGAGCATGATATTTATATTGCTTGTGTGATTCTGCTCATTTTGGCCTGGGGAGCCCATGATTATAATGCCTGTATTGTGAGCTACGGAATTTAGAGCAGAATTCCGTAAGCCTTTTGTGTTTCGGGGCAGAAATTTCAGGGGAGACTCTGCCAAAATTTTATTTGAAATATATATATCTTAGTTTATGTTTAAAGTGATATAGAAATTGACAGAATGGTATTTAGAGGTTTAGTTTTTCAAAAAAAAAATTTGGGGGGTGTTACAGACAGTTCACCGTTTCTTACGTAATTCAAGACCAGGTTCATCGAAGTTCTCGTTTGCACAAGTGGATCGAGGTAGAGGACCTTGAATTTTTTCGATGCTAGGTCTTACGAGGACCTCTACTTGGACTGTGCGGTCAAGGCCTTCGAAGGAGGATGCCAGCTTGGATAGGGCATCGACCTGGTTGTTCTGCTCCCGAGGGATTCGGGTAATGGTAGCATTTATGAAGTCTGCCAAGAGAAGTTTGACGTGTGCCAAATATTGGACCATCCGAGTGTCTCGGGCTTCATATTCTCTACAGACCTGGTTGACGATGAGTTAGGAGTCGCTAAAGGCTTTTACCCATTTTGCTGTAGCCTTTCAGGCCAGGAGGAGCTCGAGGATCAGTGCCTCATACTCTGCTTCATTCTTGGATGCCTTGAAGCTGAAGCGTAGGGAGTATTGGAGGATGAAGCCGTCTAGGCCACATAAGATGACTTTGGCTCCGCTACCCTCCTCATAGGATGATTCGTCCACATAAAGCTCTCATACAGGCTCATCTTCTGGGGTTTCTGAGCTCCCCGGGATGGCACATTTAGTTATGAATTCGGCGAGTGCCTACCACTTGATGGCCACCCTCAGTTTGTAGCTGATGTCATGCTGGCTCAACTCAATGGACCATTTGATTAGACGATCGAAGGTCTCTGGTTTGTGGAGGACTTGCTTTAGGGGCTGGTCCGTGAGGACTTCGATGGAGTGATCTTGGAAATACTGGCGGAGTTTCCACGTGGCCATGATCAAGGCATAGGCTACCTTTCCCATCTTTGTGTATCTCAACATCGTGGAGGACCTTGCTGACATAATAGATGGACCTGTGAGCCCCATCTTCTTACCTAATTAGGACCGCATTGAGGGTCTGTTTCGAGGCTACCAATTAGAGGTATAGCACCTCAAGGCTACCAATCAGAGGTATAGCACCACACCCGGCTTGGGCTTACTGATGAGAGGGGGATTGGAGAGGTACTCTTTTAGCTGATCGAAAGCCTGTTGCTGAGGCCCCCCCTTTCGAAGTTCTTCATCCCCCGGAGGGCTTTGAAGAAAGGGAGGGATTTCTGTCCTGACCTTGAGAGGAAGCGGCCTGATGGCTGCTTGACGAACGATTAGCCATTGTACTTCTTTGACATTTTTTTTTGGGGGGGGGGGGGGGCATATCCAAAATGGCTTGATTTTTCTCAGGGTTCACTTCTATCCCTGCTGACTAACCATGAAGCTGAGGAACTTTCCTGTAGTGATGCGTACGCGCACTTAGAGGTGTTGAGCCTCATGTTATGCTTTCTCAAGACCCCGAAGGCCTCCTCTATATCCTTGACATTATCTCTGCCCTAGAGGTTCTTGACGAGCATGTCGTTGACATAGACCTCCACGTTCTGACCAACCTCTTCATTGAAGACCCGGTAACGAGCCTCTGATATGTGGCATCTGCATTCTTCAACCTGAAGAGCATGACTCTATAGCAGTAAAGACCCTGATTGGTAATGAAAGCAGTCTTGAGAATGTCCAGGGGGAACATTCAAATCTAGTTGTATCCAGATTAGGCATCCATGAAGCTTAACAGTTTGAGGCCGGAGGTCGCATCGATCAAGGCATCGGTGTTCAGGAGCAGGAAAAGATCTTTCGGGCAAGCTTTGTTAAGTTTGGTAAAGTCAATGCACATTTTCCACTTGCCATTAGAATTTTTGACCAACACGACATTAGCCAACTACTCCGGGTAGTTGACCTCTTGGATGAACCAGGGAGAGAGGAGTTTATTGACCTCCTCCTTCACCACTTGTTGCCTCTCAGGGGTGAATTTGTGGCACCTTTGTTGTACCGGCTTGGAGTCCGGATGGACACTCATTTTATGCACGGTGAGGTCATCGGATATCCTGGGAATGTCTAAGGGTGTCCAGACGAGATCGAGGCACTCATCCAGAGATGATTTCCACCTTGAGGCCGAGGGGGAGGGGCTGGCTCACTTGAAAGCATTTAACTACATTCGTCACGACGAAAGGTATCTACTCCAATTTGTCCATAGGTTCGAAATCAATTGAGCTCCGATCAGAAGGGAGCTCGACAACACCAAGTGGACAACCGAGCCCCCCACCATGGACGTGTATCAAGCTCGGGCTGTCTCCTGTTTGTAATGCCCCAGATCCCACTACCGAAAATCCGTGACATAACCAGATTTTTTTCCTTCAAATGCATCCCAACACAGTAATAATACGAGAAATTAAAAACTTTTATTGCCACAAGAGTTGTTACATCATCATCTTGTTCTTATAACAAGGAATACAAATACAATTATATCTTCAGAAGATTTACATCGACATATTACTGCTACCGATACCACTTTGTAACGGTTACCGTCTGTACCCCAGCATGGTTGTCAAATGATCCTACTGGAAGCTCCACTGAGTGGTCAAGCTGCTCCCCTGAGATGCACCACACAGCTCGAGTCTTTCGCTGTGCTACTCTGATTCCGCAACTGCTTGTTGGTGGGGATGTACACTGGATACTCCATTTGGATGCTCTGCTGGCCTTGAGTCTTTTCGCACTCGCGATTCAGCATCCAGCACCTAATTAAGTGGGCACGTCAGTACGTATACTGATGCAATGCTGATAAGAAACATCGATTTCTAAACTTGTACAATCACAATCAGTCTTGATCAAAACGAAAACGTGCATCCTAATTTCCTAGTGTCTGTGTATGCTATGACTTGAAGTCTAATGCACAGTACACAATGTACAGAGAAATAGATGCACTTAATCTAATGTCAGCAAGACTTTGAAAACACATGCATCCCATACTACATATGCTCCAAATCAAGCCGTCTTCTCCAGAATCAGGGTTTCGAACCCTCGCCATGCATTGCATTCTACTTTTGTGCTCATTCTGTTCCTGACAGATACAATATTGATGGTGAGGCTGTAGTTCGGTCTAGTCCCATTTCTGTAGACACATAGTGGTGTCCCCATTTGGCACTAGTGCCCGGTCCCTGTGGCACCCCCGCACTAGATCTCACCCAAAAGCCGTGACGAACTACTAGGTAGGTCGCAGTATACCCAATGGCACCGAAAGCGCATAGAGTCAACAACCCTATGGCCCTTCCATCACCGACATAGAACCTCCAGGAAACCTTCCCATTCTTACCATGGCACTTCAGGAATTAACAGAGCGAGATACGGAATGTGTGCTCCCAATTCGTGAGAAGGCACCGCACGTATCCCTATGATAGGAAAATAAAACCTTGGTAATCACCACCTAGTGCTGGCCCTTAGAACAAATCGGATTATAGGGTATTACCCCTAACACCAACTCGGTCCTCAAGCAAAGGAATAAAGAAAAATAAGTTAATAACATCAATTACCAAAACATGCTATTCATCCAATCATGCATAACTTCTAAACGACTGAACCCAAATGAGTCTGCCAACAATTACCAGCATGGGGAATCGACATCCCTCGATTTCCAACACCTCTATATGTCCTCGATCCATATCCCCGGCCCGTGACCCTAAGCAAGCAGTACAACGATGCCCAAGGGAGTGCCTTATACCTGGCAAATGAGGTGAAACAAACACAAAATACTAATATCCAGTCATTGACAGAACTTGGGCATCAACACGTTCTAGACGAGTTAAATAATTTGACCAGAACATTTACTAACCATCATCGAATGGCTTTATCCGAGTATACGAATTCGACAACCCTTAACATTTGGTCAAAAATATCATCAACATTAGCAAAATTCATTTCCCACTTAAACATGAATCACTCAAGAGTTCTAAGCATTTAGGAACACTTCTATATCCCAAATCGAGTGCTAAAAAGGAAAATAATACTCAAATATCTCAAATCAGCACAAGCAGTTCACAGACATCCTGCTGCTGCATCTTCAGAATTCATAACAATTTATCCACTAATCGGAATCACATGATACGGATTCTATAGAAAGATATAAGTCTCAACTACAACTCTCTAGTTGATCATTTTCTCAAATTCCAAGTGTACAAGAAGTTATAGCATTATGAAGATAGGGTAATTCTCAGCTTTAAAAACACAGCCAGCCCTTAGAACAAGGCTACAACTAAAAAGTGTTTGAACCATTAGAACTCGTCCAATAATTATCAAATTTTGTGGAGTTCATCTATACATATATGAGAACAATATTCCAAAATTTCAATTCCTAACTCCAAATATCCTAGGAGTTATGAATTTCTGAACATGGATCAAAACTCATCGAAACACACACAGACTGCAACTACACCTCTTGTTGTACAGTTTTGTATCATTTGTTAATGGCGCAAAAACTCATCCAAAAATCTCCAAATTTTGCACAATTCAACTGCAAATATAGGATAACCATAATCTCAATTTTCAATCTTTAACTCTAAATAGTCTAGGAGATATGAATTTCCAAACATTGATCAAATTCAGCCATCTACACACACAAACTGTAGTTCTAACTCCTTGCTGCACCGTTTTAAATTGATTAACTTGGGTATTAAATCTTTTCAAAAAATTCTCAAATTTTGCACATTAGAAATATACATGTACAAGATTAATACATATAAAATTTCATCTCAAAATTCCAAGCCAAACGAGAGTTATGATTTTCCAAAGTTCAACATTTCACTCAAATCAGAGCAGATTTCTGCTGAAACCTAGTCAACCAAATAATCCTTTAAAAATAGCAAAAAAATTTCAATAGTTCGGAAATTTTTAATTTATGCTCCTAACATATACAAATAGCTCCATTTCAAATTTCAATTCAATATACCTTATAGAACTCAAGTTATCAAATTTTGAATATGGCTCGCTGTCTACCAAAAACTGCATCTTTCTTCCCACTCACTATTTTCGGAAATAGAATTCTTAAATCCCTCAAATAAATTCCAAAAATTATGAAATAATTTGAGCTTGCTCTATACATATTCAAGATTATCCAGTAAAAATTTGGAATCAAAATTCTAATGTGTCATCAAGTTACAAATTTTCTAACATAACCGAGTTCTTAAGCTCAATTTGCAACTTTTACCTCTACTTCACATTCAAGCCAAACTCAAGCATAATCAAACTTCTACTCCATGTGTACTACTAAGAAGAATTCAAGCAAGCATCTTATTTGCACAAATTAAATAAACCCAAATTAAATAAAAAGAGTTTAGAAAATACCCACAATGAAGAATCTCCAAACTTGCTAGCTCCTCCTTTGTGCTATGTCTTCTTCTTCACCTCCTCCTTGGATCATCTTGAACCTACAAACAAATCAAGCTCTCATTCTCTCTTTCTTTTCCTCACTTTCCTTTTTTCTATCTTTTCATGGCCCATGAAGAAGTAGAGAAGACGAAGAAGAAGTAGAAGAAGATGGAGGGTGAGGGTTTGGATGAAGTGAGATGGAAATGGGGGAGGGGATTTGCCGCCAAATGAGGATGGGAAGTTGGGTTTCTTTGGTCGGCAGAAATGGGGAAGGGAAGGAGAGAGGGTGAGGGGGTTGAACGAGATGTGAGGTTGAGATGAATCCACTTCATATGCTAGAATCTTCAAGCATCATATGGGGATTTTTGATTTGTCTTCACTAGGTTCACTACTAGCCCTAGGATCTCTATTTGATCATCATGATCAAGTTGAGAGGCTCTTGATGAATTCGTATGCATACAATGATATATACATATACATACTTACATATGGGGATTTTTGATTTGTCTTCACTAGGTTCACTACTAGCCCTAGGATCTCTATTTGATCATCATGATCAAGTTGAGAGGCTCTTGATGAATTCGTATGCATACAATGATATATACATATACATACTTACATACATACATACAATTCAATTATATATATATATATATATAATAATAATAATAATAATAATAATAATAATAATAATAATAATAATAATAATAATAATAAAACACAAAGAAAGCTATCAAGTGGCTATCCTTCAATCCCCCTAAAATCAAAGGCCCAAATCCAACCTTACAAAACACATTTCCCCCCCAAAGATTTCAAACCCGAAAACTCAATCTAACCTCGAAATACATTTCTACCCCAAGTTAATACCGACGAACCACCAAAATTCCCCCCCTTATCTCTATCCAAATCCAATCCTCCCTCAAAATTATAGGGTTTCCCCCAAAATGCCCTAACCCGAATTTCGACAATGGCATCCTCCGATCTCTCCCTTCTAGAAGACTTCGGGCAGCGCGTGGACCTCACATGTTGCATCCACGAGGTCTTGGTCAACTATCCCGAAGGCACCACCGTCCTCAAAGAGCTCATCCAGAATGCTGACAACGCCGGCACCACCAAGGTCCGCCGCCGCCATGGTGCTGCCTCCCTGCTCTCCCCGACCTCGTGCAGTGGTAAGGGGGCTGGCGCTACTGGCATACAACGACGTCATATTTATGGAGGAGGATTTCATGAGTATTTTGAAGGAAGGGCAGGCCTGGAAGACCGGCCGATTTGGGTGAGCTTTTGATCTTCTTCTTCGTGTTTGCAGATGTTTTTTTTCTTATTGTTATGTGCATTGCCATTTGGGAATTGAGTTATGATAATACATGGAGGTTATTTAGTGTAAACTTACTTACATAAGTTAGGGTATGTTTGGAAACAAAGTTAGGTTAACTAATGTTTATTTTTAAGTAGTGGTATAGGTTGGCTAACTTCCTGCACTCCCCCGACCTCACGCAGTGGCAGGGGCCGGCGCTGCTGGCATACAACGATGCCGTGTTTACGGGGGAGGATTTTGTGAGTATTTCGAGGATTAGGGATAGTAAGAAGCAAGGTCGGGCCTAGAAGACCAGCCGATTTTGGTGAGCTTTTGATCTTCTTCTTCGTGTTTGCAGGTGTTTTTTTTCTTCTTATGGTTAAGTGCAATGCCATTTGGGAATTGAGTTATGATAATACATGGAGGTTATTTAGTGTAAACTTACATAAGTTATGTTTGGAAACAAAGTTAGGTTAACTAAAGTTTATTTTTAAGTAGTGGTAGAGGTTGGCTAACTTTAGTTAACTTATTTTCTTTTTGATGTTTGGGAACTGGGAAGCCAAGTAAACCTAACGCCATTATTTTAGAGAGAAAGAGAGCAATGTTTAAATGAATTAGGAATGGGTGAAGTTGGGATAACTGCAATGATCTCAAATGCAAGAACCAGAAGGGCTCCTAAACAATGGGAAGTTAAGTAAACTAAAGTATGACTGTTTGAGAGATAACTGCAAAACTCTAGTTATCCTCACTTCCATTCACAAACACACCTTGAAAATTTGAGATAACCAGAGTTATCTTAACTCCATTCGAACACAATATACATAAAATATATGAACGATAACTTAAGTTGTTTCTTAAGTTGAACTTAAAGGTATTACAGCCAAGTTAGACCTGGACCTCCACTTAAAACATAAGTTTGGTTATTGTAACTTTGTTCCCAAACAAGTTGTAGAAATGGCTTAAAAAATGTGAGAAATTAGTATATGGTAGTTACTGTTTGTTATGAAGTATTATTTCATTAGCCCACACTATCTCAGAAATATTTTTATTTTTCTTCTGTTTTCGAAGAAATTCATTATAGCATTAGTAACCATGCAAGAAATGGATTTTTCTTATGTTTCTGATTTTATGTTTATGTTTATATTTGTTAATCACAATTTTTTGTTTGTGTTACTGATTTTATGTTTGTTACTTTACTTATTTGAGTTTATGTTTGAGTTGCGCGGAATAGGGATAGGAATAGGAATATTTGTTACTTTACTTATTTGATTTTATGTTTATGATTTTTTGTACTAGAGGAAGTCCTTCTTAGTTTATGTTTCTAATATTTGTTAATCACAATTTTTTGTACCATTTTTTGTATATATAGATGTAGGGATGCGAATGCCTTGGTTTATGCTATCAAGAGATCATGTGAAAACAAAGCAGAGGTTGTTTCTTTAGATGAGAAGGAAGGTGGAGTGAGAGCTACCTTGAACTTGGGGCATAAGTTTGGCCATGTAAGTTCTTAAATAGTTTTTCTTAAATAGTTGTTCTTATGATTTAACTTTGTATATATGTTTTGTGCTCATTCTTTTCATATGCACACCTTATTTTCTTCTTTTTGTTTGCAGGACATGTTTGGTTAGTTGCTCTATTAGCTTTCTAAACACTCTTTAAGTAAAATAATATTAAATAGAAAGAAAAAAAATTCAAATTAAACAACTTTTTGGTCTCATCAGGTTTCATGGTTTAATGTACGGCCTGGAGAGAGGTTTCCTTTTTACTTGAAGCTGTACCAGTTAGAAGAAATTTTTTATTTGATCTCATTTAGTATTAGAGTAGGTTTGCCTGTGGACAGTTGTTTTATGCTCCACGTATAACAGTTTCTTTCAAAACAAAATTTTAGGATTAGATAGAAGAAAATTCATTATTCTTGAAATGAGGATAACACCTTTTACATGGTTGAAATTCGTTTAATGTAGCATCAGGTGGTTCTTTGGTTGCTTCTTGTATGTGTGCTTTCTGTATGCATGTGTTATGTGAGATAATCTAATATGGAGGTGCTCCTATGTATGAATGAGGTGTAAATGTGACTTTTTATATGGAAAGGAAATATTCATGTATTTGTGTTTTTATGTTTAAACAAACAAGGAAACCCTTAGAATTTTTTTTTTGAAGGTTTGTGTATAATCTTGAGATCTCAATGAAAGGGAAGTGTCAAGTTTCTATTAGGCTATTTACAAGGGGTGTAGTCTCTTTATCAAATGCAAATGTGCTGTGGATGTGACAATTCTGAGTATGTGTCAAGTGACTATATGCAAAGGGGTGTAATCAAAGAAAATATTGGTCGTGTGCTTCTACCTGCTAGGATTCTAAGATGAGAATATAGCTACCTCCTTTGTGACATCCTATATGAACGGTGATGATGAACCTCTAAGACCAGTTTGCTTACATTCCATTTAGATGGTATCAGTAAATGACTCTAAGGCCATTTGATCATTCTAATTATAATAGCTTATGCAAAGCTACCTGCAGCGATGTCTCCATTTTACTCTGAATCAAATTCTTCTCATTTTAGCCGAATCATTGAAATTGATTTTAATTTGTATGAGAATCCAAAAGAATAAAGTGGAATTTAAGTGATGCTGGAATTTTAATTGCAAGTTAACTAAATTGTGATTAACATGAATAATTGATGTGGAGATGATACAAGTAGAATATATGAGACTGAGAGTTTGTATTCATGCCTGATGAAGATAATTCAAAAATTATGCTTTGAGACATTGGAGTATATAAGATTATAGTGTAAATTTTGTATAGAGTTAAACTCCAAAGTCTTAATCTTGAATAAACGTGCTAATGTAAGTAATTGATTGGCTTGGATTAAAACTGGGTCATGTACTGGCTATCCAAATTCTGTGTAATTTTTTTAAGCTAATGTACGTAATTGATTGATGTCTTAAAGTAATTTGTCACGGCCCGCTTCCTAAAAGAGAATATGGAATACGGATACGTGACTAAGCCTAGCGAATGATGTTCATCATCCATAAGCTGTTCAAGAATCTTTACAACATTTCACAAGAATAATCAGAGTCGGAAGCAAAAGAATCAACCAATTATGCATATGTGAATCAAAATACCAACAAGAATACTTGAAACAAATATATGAATCTCAAATAAATCAGTTCTGAATAAGTCAAATATCCTGGGTCACATTGCCCAAATACAAAATAAATCCAAGTACAAGATACAATTGTTCAAAATAAGAAACAAGGAAATAATAATAATAGTAGGAAAATTATAATAGCAAAACTCCAGCATCTAGTATCTCATCTTGCCTATTCCATCTGGCAGCTGATCTCCAAAATCTACAATTTAACAATTGCAGGGATATGAAAAAGAAAACAAACTCCCGTCAATGCAATTTACGGGCTGCTACTAACTAATAACATGGAATAGGCATGATATCAAGTATAACAACTAGCATGGTAAGGTGAACAAGTACAAATAGCATGTATCAAGTGTCAAGTAAACAAGCATCATGTAAATAAGCAACAAGTATCAAGTATCATGTAAACATGTATCAAGTGTCAAGTATCAAGTATCATGTATCATGTAGTCAAGTATCAAGTAAGCATGTATCATGTTCAAGTGTCATGTATCAAGTCTTGTAGTTATTACTATCTAGGTAGCACTTCATGCAGCCCACCTTACATGGTTGCTACAACAACAGTTTCGCTTTAGATTTCATAGTGGACCATAGAGGGCATTGTACTCAGGGACAATTATCAAGTAAACAAGTATCAAGCACGAGTCACGTAATCGTGAACTCGTGCCAGCAATTAGTATCAAGCACGAGTCATGTAATCGTGAACACGTGACAGCAAGTAGTATCAAGCACGAGTCACGTAATCTTGAACACGTGGCAACAAGTAGTATCAAGCACGAGTCACGTAATCTTGAACACGTGGCAACAAGTAGTATCAAGCATGAATCATGTAATCATGAAACATGGCAACAAGTAATATCAAACATGAATTATGTAATCATGAAACATGGCGGCAAGTAATGGGAAACACGGGCCTCCTTCTGAGTACACGTTTCTGAATTATCCACTATCCGATCTTTCCCTTAAACTCCGGCTTGGTTATTTATTATTATTGTCAAACAAGCATGTATACACAAAACATCTCAAGAATAACATGGCCTGATCATGTAACAAGTTCAAGTTGCAAGATAAACATGTATGGGTGCAAGATAACACATAAAAGGATAAAATAACCAAATTTCTAGTTCAGGACATCAAGACCATACTGTAGTAAAATAGTGATTCCCGGTGTTACAAACATGAAAATCTGAATCCGTCAAAACATTTAGAAAATAGAATCCCAACCGAATCCAGCAAATATAAATAAGTCATATAGTATTTCACAAAAACATAACTCAAAACTGATTTGAATCCAGAAATTACGTTCAGCAAAAAATCAATAAATCGAATTCAAAGTCAGGAAAACAGCATCCAAACACCTCAAATAAATCCAGGAAAAATCTGGGGTCTATATGTATAGTATCAGATTATAAAGTTTCATAATTTTCCAGTAAGATTAGTTCAGTCAACAAAAATCAGAAAACATCAAGAAATGATCGTTTGGCAAATCTGGAATTCCCAACACTGCTGTACGAAAACTGTAATATCTCGCAAACCGTGAAACGAAATCCAAATCAGCCAAAGGAAGAAGAAAATATACAAAATAAGATAACATTCATATTTTATAAATACTTTTCATATAGGAAAAGAAACTAGGGTGAAAATATACTTCTTTACCGAACAGCGAGCAAAATCCAGCAAATATTGTTTTTATTTGAAAGCATGAAACAGTATGTAAATCTTATCAAATAAATCCACCAAAATTCTGGATAACCCCTAATCAAGTATAGAAATACTGTCCAAAATTTCAGACCAAAATAATATGTTTAGCACTAGTATCAAAATAGTTTATTCATTAAAATCATCATGAAATGAAATCTGGAAATATAATACACCTCTATAGTAAAACAACCATATCTCATACATACAAAAATGAAATCGATCTCTGTCAGAAAATTTAGAAGGAAGACATGTTTCTCTAAAAATCATGTTTACGACTGAAGTTAAGATACTGACCTTAATATGGTCTAAAATACCAATCAAAACTGATCATTGACAAAGTACAGATTTTCCTTTAACAACAAAACCAACATAAATCATACGAAACTTGTTCAATCACAATCAAACATGGTATAGAGTCTACTAAGTGTCCAAACATCATGAAATAGGGTATATGGCATGTCCACAATAAGTATATCACATGGATCTCACAAGCACACAAGTTCTCATAATTGTTTCACATATACATCACATCAAGAAATGGTCAAACCTAGGTTAATTCATATCATATGTGTCGTGAGGCAACTATGGTCAAGATAGCACTATAGAGATAATAATCATTAAGAGATATCACACACGAATTATCTCTAGAACCCAACTACACTACAAGCGGTATTTATGACTTGTATCATACAAAGGAATTGAGTACAAGTTACTTGCCTGAGAGACAACGACGAGAACGAAGCAAGAGCAAGAATAATGGGAACGGATCCTGGGCATGAACACAACGAACGAATGAACCCACGAACAACCGATCATGAACATGAACACAAACACAATCGGACGTCTGAGATGGAAGATCAAGATCAAGATGATCGGATCAGATCGGACGGCTAGATCTCCATGATGATGAAGATCAAGATCCATCGATCGAACGGCTGCAATCAATAGAAATTGATGATCATCATGATCGTAACGATCAAGAAGAGATCGAACAGCTAGGATCTAATCGAATGATCAAGAGGAGATCGACGGTCCACATCCAATCAAGCATGATGATCAAGACCCAACAGACGGCCAAGATCAAAACCAAGGGGACGTGATCATGATGATCACGGCGATCGATGGCTCACAATCAAAGGATCAAAACCAAACCAAACAGCAATGGCACTATGCTGGTTTGGCTCCGACGATGACGGTAGCCAGGGGACATGGTAGCGACCAAGGGGACACGGTGGTGCACAGCCTCCGGATGGCGTCAGCACTGTCGTCGCGGCTGAGCGATGGAGAGGCGCGACTGGAAGGCACGGCGACTGGAGTTCGGTGCTCCGTGGCTGCCGAGGAAATATAGCAAGGAGAAGGGTGCTGTCACGGCGGCTGGCGTCGCGACCTTGCTGGCATCGCACAGAAGGAGCACAGGGGCAGAGCTACAGTTGTGTGGCCTCGGCAGAAGTTGGCAGGAGGGAGACAGGGAGGCAGGGGAGTGCAGCAGAAGGAAGAAGGAAGACGAGGACGGGGTGCAGTAGGGGACAAGGGGGTCGGAGAAGAGGGAGAGATGAAGAGGTGGCTGGTAGAGGTAGGGCGGCTGACGGGGGAGAGGAACAGGCGCATGGGTTTAAATAAGAGTAGGGTAGGGTTTAGGGGGTAACAGGGTTGGGTGGTAGGATAAATGTGAACGGGTTTGGGGATGGACATAAATGGGTCTGGTTAAACAGAATAGAGTAGTTATTGGGTTTGGGTTTATTGGGGGTAATGGGTTTTAAATAAAAATCAAATAAGAAAATTAAATAACCAATAAAACATAATTTATAAAATAATGTAATTTAAATTACAATATAGACTTTATTTAAAATAACTACAAATATAATTTATAAATAGAACTAGGTTTTTTTTAATAAACAATCAAAGTAATAACCATAATAAAAATGATAATAACTATAATAGTAGTAATAATAATAAAACAACAATAATAATCATAACCAAAAACATAAATATAATAATACTGATAATAACTGAAAACAATTAAAATTATTGATAGATTTTAATAGAAGATCCAATAGTACAATTTGACAAAAGAATTTGAAAACCGAAAAAATAATTTGCAAAAATTTTAAATACAGAAAATACACAAAAATACGGTTTTGGGAAAACAGGGGTTACATAATTAGAACCTCAAAGTTAAGTAATTGATTGGTTTCCCCTCCTTTAGATACAGAGCAAGTCCTTAATCAGAATTAAACATTAGCAGTGAATAACATCACTATATATGGCCATATAAGTTTCTCTTTTTTGTATGACATCTACAACTCTTTCATATTAGATCAAAAAAAAATTTCTTTTATGTTCTTGACATTATAATGTTTACTTTCATACTTTACAGGTTGATACTGACTTGGAAACAACAGTAAGTGAAGCTTTTCATTGTGTTTTAATCAAATTAATTAATTGTCCAATTACATTAAATTTTTTTCTTCCCATTACAGGTGCAATGCCTATGACAAAATAATATAGGGGTTACCATTCGAGATGAACGCGAGCTTAATCTGATATCCCTTCGCAAGGTAAGCTTAACCCTTTATGTGTATTAGATGCTCATTATTAATATCTTTTTAATTCCTACTTCTTTTTAACCAACCAATGTAGAGATAGAAAACAACGAGTTATTCTGGAAAATGATTCGGAAAGGAAAATGAAATGTGTAGTGTGGTATATCCTCATACTGCTTATTTATCTTGCTTATTTATATTTGTTTTGTCTTTTTATATATCCTCACATTGCTTCAATTCTTTCTTATCAATGTAATCAAAATTAATACATTCCGAAATAAGTAAGCATCTAAAAATGTCATTTATAACAATTCATTTTTACATCTTTAGGCTCATAATGTTCATGTTATATTGAAAGTTACGTAGGCCCAATGTAGACGACGAGAACGAGAAAAACTTGAAATGTGCTCCACACGAGTATGTGACACAACTGACGAATGTTTACCTCGAACAAGTCTTCCGTTATTCGAAATTCTTTCTAATCTAACTACACAAAATAATACGTATGATGGAGAAACATCTCCATTTTGAAACGTATTGGTTTGCAAATAAATTTTCTGAAAAACCCTTACTGTTTGTTTTTTTAATTATCATTGGTTTTGATTGATTCTTGAAAAACTCTTCTTGTTTGTTTAGGCTCATTGTTTCGTGAAAAAACTATCCATTTGTAACTACCCTGGCATTTTTTTTGGTAGTTTTACTTTTTTTGATAGTTAACTTCAGTTATGTAGAATGAGGGTAGTTGAGAAAATCTGTGTAATATTTATTATTTTGGGAGATTTTGTAAGTACTGTATGTGATGATGATATATAGTGATGTTAAAACTGTAAGTACTGTATGGGATATAGTATGTTAAAATCCGTACCCGCAAAGTTGTGGAGTATTGAGTTCTGTGTGTGGTTTTTCAAAGATTTTTCTAAAAGTCCATTACGTTTTCAAATGAAATCTTAGTTTTTATTTTGTATCTTGCATCATGTAAAGTTATTTGCCCCCAGAGCCCTATATATATGATGCATGTGTGGTGTTGCTTAGATTGGCCTGAGGAGGATTGATATTAACTGTCTGTGATGTGATATTTTTAATTGTTAGCAGAATTCCGTAAGAAATTGCTGGAAAAGGGCTAATATTTTAGGGGAGATTCTGCCGAATTTTTTACATAAATTCTTATTAGTATTGTAGAATAGAAATGATGATTTAATTGAGTAAGTGTAGAAAAAAAATATACATGGTAATAGTAATCTAATAATAAGCTTTATTATGCAGATATGTTGGGGTGATATTGGGGCGATGAAGAGCATTTTGGATTCAAACTGTCCTGTTTGAAGGCAATCTGTCACGCCCCGTTTCCCAAAAATATGGAATACGAGCGCGTGACGAAGCCCAGCGAATGATTTTGACATCATCCATAAGCTGTAGGATCGACTCAGCATCACAACAAGAATATAACAAGATATACATATCACCAAGCAAGCATGAATAATTTATTAAGCAACAGAAAACAGTTGAAAACAAATAATAATGTCCACATAGTTTTCAAGTCTGGATCAAATGTAAAACTCAGGAACGTAGCCCGTTACAAGTCTTAAGTAGCAAGAATAAATAATTCAAGAAAAACAATTAATCTAAACAAGTCCTGCCTCCACTTGAAAGCTAAAATTTCTGCTCACCAATCCCAGCAGGTAGCTCGTCTCCAAAGTCTGCTTAATAAATAAAAAGGGAAAAACAGGGAAAACAAGAGAAAATGTCCATAGTGCAAGCTAGGGCCACAAATAGTAAAAACGAATACAAGTAATGGGGAACAAGAATTGGAATCAAGAATGTAACAGGGATACAACAAGTAATGGAAAAACCAAGAACTAGCTCGCAAGAGGGACATCTTAGTAAACGGCTGGATAACAATTACTAATGGTAAAGCACATGACAAGTGAACCTGTAGGGGTATCTAACATCAAGTGACAAGTCTCAAGTCTAGTGTCATGTAACAAGTGCCAAGTCTAGTGTCAAGTATCAAGTTGTCAAGTCTAGTGTCAAGTTGTCAAGTACAAGTATCAAGTTACTAGTGTCAAGTGTTATTATTCAAGTATCAAGTCTCATGTAACAAGTCATCAAGCTTCAAGTAAACATGTATCAAGTTCGAGTTTCATGTATCAGGTGATCAAGTATCGAGTAAACATGTGTCGAGTTCAAGTTTCATGTTCAAGTCTTGTAGTTATTACTATCTAGGTAGCACTTCATGCATCCATCTTTTTACTACATAGTTGCTACAGTCAAAGCAATTTCGTTTAGACATAGTAATGGAGTCTATAGGGCGGCGTACTCAGGTATCAAGTATCAAGCACGCACGGTTCATGAATACGAAAATAAATAACAGGTTCACGAAGCAAGTTCGTGAATACTAACAGGTTCATGACCCACACCGTGGGTTCATGAATACAACATGTTCATGAGCCAAGTAACTGACTCCATGAATACATAGTGCAACAGGTTCATGGACCGAGTACTGGAAAACACAGGCCCCCTTCCGAGTACACTTACCTATATTGTCCACCACTATGGTCTTTCCCTTAAACTCCGGCTTTTTACTTTTATTAATTCTTATCAAGCAAGCATGCAGGTGTGTGAAACAAGGTACGAGAAAGTGGTGGGAACATGTGTCCAGCGAATTACATAGTTAATGTGTTCAGGCAGAATTTATGAATCGAAGTTTAAACATATGAACAGGGTCGAAATATCGTTAATTAATTCTAAGAAAAATTGGCGATGTCCTATAGGGTGTCCAGCAACCGCATATAAAATTTCCAATTCAAACGCTTGCTGTTAACATAGTTAAATTAATTCGCAAAGTAAAGGTGTGCAGTAGTTTTGCGAATCTGCGTCTACCGACACAGCTGCAGTAAAACTGCAATAAATCCTAGACCGTAACTCCGAATTAGAAAATTTCGAAAGCTATCAACATCTAGACATCCAAAGATACATTTTCTATTCCGGGATTGGGTTCAAATTCTGATGTTAAAGAGGTCAAAACAGCATAACAAGATTCAGGACAGCAACATGTGGGAATATCTTACTAGTATAAGTTACATGAAATTTTGTTATTAGGCGTCTAGGTTAATGTGTGATATAAATACAGGGTAATGGTTATCAAAACAGCAAGTAATAATTATTTTTCAAGCCAAAATGGTTGCAAGATCCTCAAGTACAAGATATAACATATGTCTACACATCTAGGGCTCCTTAATTCATGTATCCATGTGTTCAGTGGGTAAAATGAGTCCATGCAGTTATAATATAATACAATGAAATTATTGTGACTCTTAAGATTATAAAATTTAGGAGGGTTAATATTTGATCAACAACGACAGTCAAGGAGGAGTCACAATTTCTAACTATTTGTAGTATTTTCAAGGAATACTTGTACTAGAATAAAAATATGTACAAGAGGAATACTTGCCTTGATTGACGACGAATAGATCCGATTGTTGAAGAAAATGGGGTCGAAAAATTTCTGGGCAAAGTCTCCCAAAAGAACTTGTGAAGCACGTGCGAAATCAACCGTAGAATGAATTTTCCCATATCGGATCGGCCCAAAATAGTGAAACAGCAAGCTCGATCCGGCGCGGCAAAACAGCAAACACCGAGACTAGCAAATCAGGACACTTCCTTACACCGGATCGGAGCCAAACAGCGTACAGCCTTATTGGATCTGCTGTGGCCGAATGCGAAACAGCAATCAGATCGGCTCGATCGAACGGATCTTGATGCGATCCGATGGTCGAGATCGAATCCGCCCTAACCACTGTTTCTTCTTCTTCTTCATCGAAACAAAGAGCGCGAGAGAGAGAGAGTGCGGTGGTGACCGGCGGGCGATGGCGTCGACGACGGCGCTACATCGAGGAGCGATGCGGCGATGGGGTAGCATGGCTTGTGACGCCTGTGGCGGCGCGACGTTGAGGAGGAGGCGGCGGCGAGTCTTCGACGAGGAGCACTGTTTTTGCTCAGAGAACAGGGGAGAGTGGCGACGGGGCTTTCTCGGCGTGTGGACGGCGACGAGGGTTAGCGGTGGTTGTGACGAGGTGGCGAGGCGGTGCTGCGACATGGCGAGGGCGATCGGAGGTGGTAATGGCGATGGGTAATGGCAAAAGTTTGGGTTCGATGGGTCGGGGACGATGGTGGTGGGGTTGTGACGACGGGATGATGGTGAGGGAGACGAACAGAGAGGCGCTCGGAATAGGGAATTTGGGTCCTTGGCATTGGAGATGGAATCGGAGGTTTTTAGAAGGAAACGGAGGAAGAAGAGGAGAGAGCGGCGGGGTTTGTTTTTGGGGTTTACACAGTAGTGAGGGTTAGGGTTAGGGTTAGGGTTTATATAGTATGGGTTTTGGGTTATAGGGTATTAGGGTATCCGAATTGAATAGGATCCAACTGGAGAATTGGTCAAATTGTATTAAAATGGGGAATAAAGAGATGAATGACATCGACCAGCTCATTCTTCATGAAGAACGACACAAAGAGCACACACAATTGATATAGATAAAATGACGAAAAATTGAGTCGAAAACAAATTGATGATTTTATTCGAATAGAAACAAAATACAGGATCACCATTTGAATACGAGAATATAAGGAATGAAAAATACAGTAGAAAAATACAAATACAGAAAACAGGAGTTACAAATCCTACCCACCTTACACAAAAATTTCGTCCTCGAAATTTGCTTAGGCGATACATAGGACACGGTAAAAGAAACTTAGGGGAGGGTAACAAACAAGGGATCCAAAGGAAAGTCAACTTGGTGGTAACACCAAAATAAGAAGGGAGTGGATAGCAACGATGTCAAATGGAATGCATGAAAGAGAATAGACGGTGTCAAAAGGAAAGAACAACATGAGATAATAAAGCAAGATAAGAAGTCGGCAGAACTGAAATCAAGGAGAGGAAAGACAGGGAAGGATTAAACCATTCAGGGAATCAACGGATGGAGATGAATACAAGGAATAGAGGGAAGCAACAATACAAACGACTGGTCGCAACAAGTGGATCCCGGGACCTGTGGGTTATGGGCCCACCACGCTTTCGCGGTGCCACTCTGATGGTGACGTTCCAAGCTCCAGACATGCCGTTGTAGACCACGTGACACCAGGCGACGATCCTAGCAGAAAGAAAAGAACTTGGCACCAAAAATTCAAAGAGAATATGGGCTCCAAATAGAGATAACCAATAGTGCAAGGTGAATATAGAGCTTTAGCTTCAATCTAAGTAATTAAAAGATATAATACAAATCAAAACTAATGGCTTTAACAGAAATAATAACAACAACAAATATCAATGATAATAATATCAGTAGTAGTAGAATAATAATAACAAAAATAAATATAACAAAGATAATAATAAAAATGTAATAATAATAACAATAATATTAAAATATTAATAACGACAATTATACAAGTAATAATGACCATAATAAAAATAATAATAATAATAAAAATAATAACAACAATAGTAACAGTAATCAAAATCATCATAATCATACAGGTAGCAATCTATATAATAAAACACAAAGAAAGCTATCAAGTGGCTCTCCTTCAATCCTCCCAAAAATCAAAGGCCCAGATCTAACCTTACAAAACATATTTTCGCCCCAAAAGTTCTCCCCAAAATTCAAATTCAAATCTCCCACCCAAAACAACTCATATATTTATTTAATTTTTTTTCTCTCTCTCCCTCCCTCTTCTATTAAAAAAAATAAGAAAATAAAATTTTTTAAAATTTTAAAATATTAAAAAATTAAAAAAAATTAACAATTTAAAATTTTAAAAACTTTAAAAATAATTCAAAAAAATTAAAAAAAACATATAATATGTTTTTTGCTCTATGTTTGCTACTTCAATTAATTTGCTGGACCTCCAAAACTATTTTTTATGATCAAACAAGGTGCACCGTTCCGAAAACGTGCCGTAGGCACGTGTCAACGGGCAAACCTAGTAATATAATAAAAAAAAAAATATCAACAATACTAATAATAATTGATATGGCTAAAAATAGGATTAAATCGGGACCGTTCACATCGGATGCGAATCTCAAAGCTCAGGGGTAAAACGGTAATTTCACTTACTAGCGGGTCCGAAGCGGGTACTGGGTCTCCTTCTCACAGATCCAATAACTCGCGAACGGATCCACTCCAACTGGGTACCGGTTCCGACCCAAGACAAACCCAGATCAGCAAGAGGAAAATCAGGGTTACTGATTTGACCAAATCAACAGGCCTGATTTGCTCTCACCGTGGATCAGGGATCGACTTTCCTTAATAGACTGTGAGGATTTGACTCCTGACAGTTATACAGGAAATCAAGCCCCTAATCTCTCTCTTGGCGACTATAAATACCTCCTACCCACCACTGTAACCAGGTTAATCACTCTTTTTTCTGCATAAGCTCTTTTTTAATCATCACTGGTTACTGACAAGAGCGTCGGAGGGTGCGTCGCCGGGATCAACCCCGGTGTTTCGCACTTTCCTTGCAGGTGTACGGCGAGAGTCAGCAGCCCAACTCAGACGAACAGGTTCGGATCTGCTATTCAGGTTTTCTCGCGAACTCACAAATTCTATCTGTTTACCCCCACACCAGAATTAGCGGTAACAGATTGGCACCGTCTGTGGGAATCCATACGAATAGCTGCCTCTCCTCTTCCCATCGACTAGCTCTTCTCCAGCCATGCCTCCCAGAAAGGTCAGATCCAGAGGGTCCAATCGTGCACCCAACCCCGCGGACCAGCAAGTAGTCCCGGTCCATCCCTCTCAACAACTGGGGGGGCTCCCTCCGCCCGCCGAGGACCGTGTCCAGCAGGACCAACCTGCTCTTCCGAACCGGCAACCCCCCAAGGGCCCCACCGGTCCTCAGAATGCCGGTGCGGGGGGCTCCCGCATGAAGCAACCTCTCCACCGACGAGCTTCACCATGGCCAACAACGCCATCATCGGCCACCTCCTCGCCGAACCCATGCCGAGCTCTCCTCTACCGAGCTCCATCATCAAGCTCCATCTTCAAGAGCCGAGCTCGAACTCTACTCCACCTCCTCGCCATACCGAGCTCACACTCCGGAACTCCGATTTCCGAGCATGCTCCCCGTCGAAACCCATCGTTGACGAGCTCTCTCTCCCTCAATCCGTGCTCTTCCCTCCGCTCGCCGCCGAAGCGGACCTCTTCTCAACGAGTTCGGAGCTCAAAACTCTCTCCAAGAGTTGCTCCTCAAACTCATCTCACAAACAGCTCTCTTCCAGAGCCGAGCTCTGCACTCCGCTCACCTCGGAGCGGACCTCTTCTCAATGAGTTCGGAGCGCATAACTCTCTCCTAGAGTTACTCCTCAAACTCATCTCACAAACGGATCTCTTCCAGAGCCGAGCTCTTCCCTCCGCTCGCCGCCGAAGCGGACCTCTTCTCAACGAGTTCGGAGCTCAAAACTCTCTCCAAGAGTTTCTCCTCAAACTCATCTCACAAACGGCTCTCTTCCAGAGCCGAGCTCTTCCCTCCGCTCACCGCCGAAGCGGACCTCTTCTCAACGAGTTCGGAGCTCAAAACTCTCTCCAAGAGTTGATCCTCAAACTCATCTCACAAACGGCTCTCTTCCAGAGCCGAGCTCTTCCCTCCGCTCGCCGCCGAAGCAGACCTCTTCTCGACGAGTTCGGAGCGCACAACTCTCTCCTAGAGTTGCTCCCCAAACTCTTCTCCCAAACGGCTCTCTTCCAGAGCCGAGCTCTTCCCCCCGCCCGCCGCCGAAGCGGACCTCTTCTCAACGAGTTCGGAGCTCAAAACTCTCCCCAAGAGTTTCTCCTCAAACTCATCTCACAAACGGCTCTCTTCCAGAGCCGAGCTCTTCCCTCCGCTCGCCGCCGAAGCGGACCTCTTCTCGACGAGTTCGGAGCACACAACTCTCTCCTAGAGTTGCTCCTCAAACTTGTCTCCCAAACGGCTCTCTTCCAGAGCCGAGCTCTCCACTCCGCTCACCTCAGAGCGAACCTCTTCTCAACGAGTTCGGAGCACACAACTCTCTCCTAGAGTTGCTCCTCAAACTTGTCTCCCAAACGGCTCTCTTCCAGAGCCGAGCTCTCCACTCTGCTCACCTCGGAGCGGACCTCTTCTCAACGAGTTCGGAGCTCAAAACTCTCTCCAAGAGTTGCTCCTCAAACTCATCTCACAAACGGCTCTCTTCAAGAGCCGAGCTCTTCCCTCCGCTCGCCGTCGAAGCGAACCTCTTCTCAACGAGTTCGGAGCTCAAAACTCTCTCCAAGAGTTGCTCGTCAAACTCCTCTCACAAACGGCTCTCTTTCAGAGCCGAGCTCTTCCCTTCGCTCGCCGTCGAAGCGGACCTCTTCTCAACGAGTTCAGAGCTCAAAACTCTCTCCAAGAGTTGCTCCTCAAACTCATCTCACAAACGACTCTCTTCCAGGGCCGAGCTCTTCCCTCCGCTCGCCGCCAAGGCGGACCTTCTCCTCGACAAGTTTGGAGCACAACTCTCTCCTAGAGTTCTTCCTCACACTTGTCTCACAAATAGCTCTCTTCCAGAGCCGAGCTCTTCACTCCGCTCATCTCCAAAGCAGACCTTCTCCTTAACATTCGTGTAAGATCTCGATCAGACGACCCAGATCTTGCCAGCGACGCTAAACGACAAGATAATGTTTTCTTGGGAACTGAGCCGTCTCGAGATTCGTGCCATCATCCAACGGCCCAGATCTTGCCAGCGTCGCTAAACGATAAGATAGTATTTTCTTGGAAACTGTGCCCGCCTCGAGATCCGCGCTGAGATCCAGCGGCTCAGATCGCTCCACGTCGCTCAGCATTCCTAGCCGAGCGACTAGAGATCCGACCCACTCACGCCTCTTCTTCGCCCCAAGGGTCTTCCTAGCCCAAGGGCCTTCCTAGCACACCTTACAAGCGTCTTCCTAACCCAAGGGTCTTCCAAGCACAAGGGTCTTCCTAGCACATCTTCTCCGCCCCTAGGAGCGGAGCTCCTCTTCCAAAATCCCCAAGACCAAAGTACTTATCAACTTCATGAAGACAAGCATCTTGCGGGGCTATTTTGACCATGAAGGAGGGTGAATCTTCATCCCACTCCTAAAGAGAAGTTGTAGATCTTCGAACTAGCTTCGAAACGAGGGGTCGCACGCCCCGATCGGACCTCCGTAGCACCGGGAAAGTGGACCTCAATGCAGCTGCGCCGAATAGCTCGGAAATCCGAGCCGAGCCACTCCCATCCGAGCTCTTCCCATCCGAGCCACTCGCACGAGCCGAGCCGAGCCACTCCCATCCGAGCTCTTCCCATCCGAGCTCTTCCCATCCGAGCCCCAACATCAAGGAGCCCGGTCGGCTGCCGAGCAAGTGCCTTTCCGATCCTGCAAACGGAGAAAACACACTTTCTCCTCAACATTCGTGTAAGATCTCGATCAGACGGTCCAGATCTTGCCAGCGACGCTAAACGACAAGATAACGTTTTCTTGGGAACTGAGCCGTCTCGAGATTCGTGCCATCATCCAACGGCCCAGATCTTGCCAGCGTCGCTAAACGATAAGATAGTGTTTTCTTGGAAACTGAGCCCGTCTCGAGATTTGTGCCACCATCCAACGGCTCAGATCGAGCCATGTTGCTCGGATCTCCAATCCGAGCTACTGTCATACCGAGCTGTAAAGTGGCCAAAAATTGCCTCAAAATCCGTGCTCAGATTTGCCGAACAAGGAGCCAAAAAAAAAAAAAAGGGGGCACAAGGGGCCGGGTTCGGACCCGTTAAGGGGATCCGACCCGAACCCCTTTCCATCTCTTTCTCCCATGATCCTGGCGCCAAAACGAAAACCCATGCAGCTCTCGTCGAGCTCACCCCCTCCGTAGCCAAGCTCCGACGAGCTTCGCCGTGGCGTCAAGCTCCGTCACCGAGCTCGACCCCATCCACGTCCGACAAGTCTCCTCCATCGTCTAGCTCCGGTGTTGAGCTCGTCTTGCCGACCTCCTCCGATACCAAACTCCGAGCTCTTTCCATGCCAAAGCTCCGCCAGCGTCGAGCTGCCTCCACTCACCGAGCTTAGTCTCCTTGGTCGACGAGCCTACCGCCGAGCACCAAGCTCCGCCATGTCTCGTCTCGTGGAGGGCTCGGAGCTCGAGGCTCCGTCACCGAGCTCGACCCATCCACGTCCGACAAGTCTCCTCCATCATCTAGCTCCAGCGTTGAGCTCGTCTTGCCGACCTCCTCCGATACCAAGCTCCGAGCTCTTTCCATGCCAAAGCTCCGCCAGCGTCGAGCTGCCTCCACTCACCGAGCTCAGTCTCCTTCGTCGACGAGCCTACCGCCGAGCACCAAGCTCCGCCATGTCTCGACTCCGGAGCTCCGAGCTCATTCCTCGACGGACCCACCGTTGCCACGAGTTCCGAGCCCTCCACGAGACGAGCTCCGAGCGCCAACGAGCGAGCTCCGAGCTCTCCACAAGCGAGCTCAGAAGCTCTCCACAGACGAGCTCACCACCTCCATGGCCGAGCTCCTTCGTCGAAGTCTCCTCGGCTCCGAGCTACGAGCCCAATGACGAGCTCCGAACGCCATCGCCATGAGCTCCGTCGTCTCCTTCTCGAGCTCCACCTTCCTCCACGAGCTCCATCTCCATCGAACCGAGCTCCGCCACTCCTCCAAAGCTCTGAGCTCAGTCCCCTTCTTCGACGAACCCATCGTTGAGCACCGCCGTGCTCTCGTCGGCCTCGCCTCCACCTCCACGTCCCGAGATCCTCGTCCATCTCCTTCAACAGCTTGCCGAGCCCCCCTCCGTCTTCGAGTGCGAGGTCGAGGGAGAGGAGGAGAGGCGGAGTTGGGTCGAAGCAAACGAAGAAGAAGAAGGGAAAAGAAAGAACAGAGCTGGAGGGAGTAAAGAAAGGAAAAAGAAAAAATATATATATATATATATTTTATGCCACGTGGTGAACCACGTGGCTTCACCTCATTGATCGTTTTGGGGCTCGGATCCGCTGCGCAAGATTCACGCCAGTCGCTCGGTCGGCTGCCGAGCAACCCCCTTTCCGATCCCGCAAACGGAGAAAAAATCAGCCGAGCGACTACGACTGTTTGATCTTCCAGAAATTCGCGCTTCTGGTGATGGACGATCCAGATCGCGCCACGCGCGCTAAACGACAAGATAATGATTTTTCGAAAAGAGCGCCTCCTCAAGATTCGCGCAGGGATCCGACGGCACAGAACGCGCCACGTGTCAGGTATTATTTAATTTAATTAATTAATTTATTTAATTGTTTTTTTATTTAAAAAATCGAAAAAATATTTAAAAATCAGAAAAAATTGAATAAAAATTTTAAAAATAATTATAAATTCAGAAAAATTATTTTAAATTCTGAAAAACATAATTATTTAATTAGAATAATTATTTAATATTTTCGATAATTAATTATTTAATTCGGAAAATGAATAAAAAATTCAAAAAAATGAGAAAAAATCTGGAAAAATCACCAAAAATCCAGAAAATTCTGAGAATATTTTTGGGCATTTTACAAGCCCATAATAACACTGTTACACCCCGAGCAAGATTCGAAGCTCCCTTAAGAACACCGATAAAATCTCGTACGCCATTAGAACAGTTAAACTACTCCTCAAAGGCTGATTACACTCAGTCTTTAGGAGTGGGGGGCTCGTGATATGGCTAAAAATAGGATTAAATCGGGACCGTTCACATCGGACGCGAATCTCAAAGCTCAGGGGTAAAACGGTAATTTCACTTACTAGCGGGTCCGAAGCGGGTACTGGGTCTCCTTCTCACAGATCCAATAACTCGCGAACGGATCCACTCCAACTGGGTACCGGTTCCGACCCAAGACAAACCCAGATCAGCAAGAGGAAAATCAGGGTTACTGATTTGACCAAATCAACAGGCCTGATTTGCTCTCACCGGGGATCAGGGATCGACTTTCCTTAACAGACTGTGAGGATTTGACTCCTGACAGTTATACAGGAAATCAAGCCCCTAATCTCTCTCTTGGCGACTATAAATACCTCCTACCCACCACTGTAACCAGGTTAATCACTCTTTTTCCTGCATAAGCTCTTTTTTAATCATCACTGGTTACTGACAAGAGCGTCGGAGGGTGCGTCGCCGGGATCAACCCCGGTGTTTCGCACTTTCCTTGCAGGTGTACGGCGAGAGTCAGCAGCCCAACTCAGACGAACAGGTTCGGATCTGCTATTCAGGTTTTCTCGCGAACTCACAAATTCTATCTGTTTACCCCCACACCAGAATTAGCCGTAACAATAATGATAATACATTCATGACAAAATAGAATTCAACACATTCATGAAAATAATGTAATAATAATAATAATGATAGCATTAAAAATAATATCAATAATGATAACAATATTAATGATAATAGCAATAATAACAATAATACCAATAATAATAGAGTAACAGTAATAATAATAATAATAATAAAAATAACAGCAATAAAGATAATGAAAACAATAATAATAACAGCAATAGAGATAACAATAATAATAATAATGAAAACATTAGCAATACTAAAAATAGCATTATAAAACAAAATTAAGAATTGGTTTATCAACTCTATAAATAAATCAGCTATACTAGTTCAAATTGTATGAAAACGTAAAGTGTAATTGTATAATCAAAATGTCATAAAGGAAATATTTATTTGCCATCGGTTTCATTATATAAGTAATGAGTCTTGAATTATCAATTAGTAATAGGTAAAAAATCTTGCATCCCTAACATCAAGTTGCATGTTTGCCTTCACGACATCAGGTTGCCGGTTGTCGTCTGGATATTCGGCTGCACATTTTGCCTCGCCGATATCCAGTTGCAATTTGCCTCCATTGACATCGAGTTGCATATTTGCCATCTTGACATTAGGTTGTACCGAAGTGGTGAAATGTATATAAAATAGAGCAGGCTAAAAATAAATTATTAATAATAATAATAGTAACGATAAAAATAATAATACCAATAACAATAATAGTAAAAAAATATCGATACTAATAGCAATAAGAATAACAATAATAATAACAATGATCAATAATAATAACAGTAATCGCAAATAAATGATAACAATAATAATGATTATAGCAATAATATTAAAATATCAACAACACAAGTAAAAATAATAATGCAAGACAAGATATAGTTTGTGCCCAACATTTTTGTGGAAGTAATTTAATATTAACAATAATAATAAAATAATGAAAACAAAAATAAGAATATCAATAGTAGTAAAAATAATAATAATACTAGTAATGATAATGAAAATAATAGCGATAACAATAATGGTAGTAATAATAGCATTATACAACAAAATAAGAATTTATCTTACCAAAATAATCCAGTAGAAATTTGTAGTCGATCAAAAATGAAAAGTGAAGTTAAAATACACCATTGTTCGAAACAACAAAATCTTTGAAAAACATTTTTATAGAAGATTGAAAATAAATATAACAAATAATAATCAAAATACAGAAAGTATTCGGGAAAAATAATTATAAAGAGAAAAATAGGTAGGAGAAAAACAAAGCTATACCCAATAAAGAGTTAAAGAGGGGGATGACTAGAAGGGACAAAAGAAAAATAAGGAATTGAATACGAAAAAAGAAGGACGAAGGGCAAAACTGGAATTGAAGAGAATATAGCAGGAAAGAAATAACCAACATGATACTCAATATGGATCAACAAATGAAAATGAATGCAAGGCAGGGAAAGCAATGAACGACACACGAGCTGAAGTAAGAAGGGATCAACGAGGCAAGCAGAAAATCAGAGATTGCTTGCATCGGAATCAAAAGAATATGGGTACGGAAAGAATAACTTGCACCCAAAAGGAATCAACAAATCAGAATGACTGTAAGAGATGGAAGGAAGCAAAGAATCAAAGAATTGAATATGAAGGAATCAAAATAGATGGGATAAGACTTGTGTCCAGATTGAGTTGATTATCAAATTATTCATGTGGTTGCATTGCCTGTTTCATGTTGAGTTAATCCTGACTGAGTCAAGCATGTCTAATGTATTAGTCAAACTAACACATTAGCCAAACCTGAGCTCTGATACCACTAAAAACCTTGTCACGCCCCGTTTCCCAAAAATATGAAATACGAGCGCGTGACGAAGCCCAGCGAATGATTTTGATATCATCCATAAGCTGTAGGATCGACTCAGCATCACAACAAGAATATAACCAGATATATATATCACCAAGCATGCATGAATAATTCATTAAGCAACAGAAAACAGTTGAAAACAAATAATAATGTCCACATAGTTTTCAAGTCTGGATCAAATGTAAAACTCAGGAATATAGCCCGTTACAAGTCTTAAGTAGCAAGAATAAATAATTCAAGAAAAACAATTAATCTAAACAAGTCCTGCCTCCACTTGAAAGCTAAAATTTCGGCTCACCAATCCCAACAGGTAGCTCGTCTCCAAAGTCTGCTTAATAAATAAAAAGGGAAAAACAGGAAAAACAAGAGAAAATGCCCTTAGTGCAAGCTAGGGCCACAAATAGTGAAAACGAGTACAAGTAATGAGGAACAAGAATTGGAATCAAGAATGTAACAGGGATACAACAAGTAATGGAAAAACCAAGAACTAGCTCGCAAGAGGGACATCTTAGTAAACGGCTGGATAACAATTACTAATGGTAAAGCACATGACAAGTGAACCTGTAGGGGTATCTAACATCAAGTGACAAGTCTCAAGTCTAGTGTCATGTAACAAGTGCCAAGTCTAGTGTCAAGTGTCAAGTTGTCAAGTCTAGTGTCAAGTTGTCAAGTACAAGTATCAAGTTTCCAGTGTCAAGTGTTATTATTCAAGTATCAAGTCTCATGTAACAATTCATCAAGCTTCAAGTAAATATGTATCAAGTTCGAGTTTCATGTATCAGGTTTCATGTATCATGTGATCAAGTATCGAGTAAACATGTGTCGAGTTCAAGTTTCATGTTCAAGTCTTGTAGTTATTACTATCTAGATAGCACTTCATGCATCCATCTTTTTACTATATGGTTGCTACAGTCAAAGAAATTTCGTTTAGACCTAGTAATGGAGTCTATAGGGTGGCATACTCAGGTATCAAGTATCAAGCACGCACGGTTCATGAATACGAAAATAAATAACAGGTTCACGAAGCAAGTTCGTGAATACTAATAGGTTCATGACCCACACCGTGGGTTCATGAATACAATAGGTTCATGAGCCAAGTAACTGACTCCATGAATACATCAAGTGCAGTAGGTTCATGAACCGAGTACTGGGAAACACGGGCCCCATTCCGAGTACACTTACCTATATTGTCCACCACTATGGTCTTTCCCTTAAACCCCGGCTTGTTACTTTTATTAATTCTTATCAAGCAATCATGCAGGTGTGTGAAACAAGGTACGAGAAAGTGGTGGGAACATGTGTCCAGCGAATTACATAGTTCATGTGTTCAGGCAGAATTTATGAATCGAAGTTTAAACATATGAACAGGGTCGAAATATCGTTAATTAATTCTAAGAGAAATTGGGGATGTCCTATAGGGTGTCTAGCAACCGCATATAAAATTTCCAAGTCAAACGCTTGCTGTTAACATAGTTAAATTAATTCGCAAAGTAAAGGTGTGCAGCAGTTTTGCGAATCTGCGTCTACCGACACAGCTGCAGTAAAACTGCAATAACTCCTAGACCGTAACTACCAATTCGAAAATTTCAGAGGCTATCGACATCTAGACATCCAGAGCTACATTTTCTATTCAGGGCTCGGGTTCAAATTCTGACGTTAAAGGGGTCAAAACAGCATAACAAGATTCAGGATAGCAACATGTGGGAATATCTTACATGAAATTTTGTTATTAGGCGTCTAGGTTAATGTGTGATATAAATACAGGGTAATGGTTATCAAAACAGCAAGTAATAATTGTTTTTCAAGCCAAAATGGTTGCAAGATCCTCAAGTACAAGATATAACATATGTCTACACATCTAGGGCTCCTTAATTCATGTGTCCATGTATTCTGGGGGTAAAATTAGTCCAAGTAGTTATAATATAATACAATGAAATTATTGTGACTCTTAAGATTATAAAATTTAGGATGGTTAATAATTGATCAACAACGACAGTCAAGGAGGAGTCACAATTTCTAACTATTTGTAGTATTTTCAAGGATTGCTTGTACTAGAATAAAAATATGTACAAGAGGAATACTTGCCTTGATTGACGACGAATCGATCCGATTGTTGAAGAAAATAGGGTCGAAAAATTCCCCGGCGAAGTCTCCCAAAAGCACGTGTGAAGCACGTGCAAAAATCAACCACAGAGCGAATTTTCCCACACCGGATCGGCCCAAAACAGTGAAACACCAAGCTCGATCCGGCGCGACAAAATAGCAAACACCGAGACCAGCGAATCAGGACTCTTCCTTACACCAGATCGGAGCCAAATAGCGTGCAGCCTTATTGGATCTGTTGTGGCCGAATGCGAAACAACGATCAGATCGGCTCGATCGCACGGATCTTGATGCGATCCGATGGTCGAGATCGAATCCCGCCCAACCACTATTTCTTCTTCTTCTTCGTCGAAACAAAGAGCTATAGAGAGAGAGTGCGGTGGCGACCGACGGGCAATGGCATCGACGACGGCACTACGTCGAGGAGCGACGTGGCGATGGGGTAGCATGGCGGTGACGGCTGTGGTGGCGCGACGTCGAGGAGGAGGCAGCGGCGAGTCTTCGACGAGGAGCTCTATTTTTGCTCAGAGAACAGGGGAGAGTGGCGACGGGGGTTTCTCGGCGCGTGGACAGTGACGAGGGTCAGCGGTGGTCGTGAAGAGGTGGCGAGGCAGTGCTACGACATGGCGAGGGCGATCGGAGGTGGTAATGGCGATGGGTAATGGCGAAAGTTTTGGTTCGATGGGTCGGGGACGATCGTGGTGGGGTTGTGACGACGGGATGATGGTGAGGGAGATGAACGGAGAGGCGCTCGGAATAGGGAATTTGGGTCCTGGGCGTTGGAGATGGAATCGGAGGTTTTGAGAAAGAAACGGAGGAAGAAGAGGAGAGAGTGGCGGGGTTTGTTTTTGGGGTTTACACAGTAGTGAGGGTTAGGGTTAGGTTTAGGGTTTATATAGTATGGGTTTTGGGTTATAGGGTATTAGGGTATCCGAATTGAATAGGATCCAACTGGAGAATTGGTCAAATTGTATTAAATTGGGGAATAAAGAGATGAATGACATCGACCAGCTCATTCTTCATGAAGAACGACACAAAGAGCACACACAATTGAATTAGATAAAAGGACCAAAAATTGAGTCGAAAACAAATTGATGATTTTATTCGAATAGATTCAAAATACAGGATCGCCATTTGAATACGAGAATATAAGGAATGAAAAATATAGTAGAAAAATGCAGATACGAGAAACAGGAGTTACACAATCTCTTTTGTACATCAGTCATTTTGAAAGGTATTGATTTTAAAATACATTTTCCTACAAAATATTAGTGTTGGTTTTTAAATTCTCATTGGTTTTGACTTGATTGATTCTTTTTTGATTAAAATGATTTTTCATTCTTGATCGTGATTTTTCAGGTCTCTTCATTATGGCGGGTTTAGTCGTCTATCCATCTGTAATCTTTATGTATGTAGAATGAGGGTAGTTGAGAAAATCTGTGTAATATTTAGTATTTTGGGAGATTTTGTGTATGGGATGATGATATATAGTGCTGGGATATAGTATGTTAAAACCCGTACCTGCAAAATTGTGGAGTATTAGGTTCTGTGTGTGGTTTTTCAAAGGGTTTTCAAAGGTTTTTCTAAAAATTCATTTCATTTTCAAACGAAATCTTGGTTTTTATTTTGTATCTTGCATCATATGAAGATATTTTTCCCCAGAGCCCTATATATGAAGCCTGTGTGATGTTGCTTGGATTGACCTGGGGAAGATTGATATTATCTGATTGTGATGTGATATTTTTAATTGTTAGCAAAATTCCGTAAGAAATTGATATAAACGTGCTAATATTTTAGGGGAGATTCTGCTGAAATTTTGGGGGAGATTCCATAAGGAATTTCTATTAGTTTTCTAGAATTGAAATGAGGATTTCATTGAGCAGGTGTAGAAAAAAAATAAAAAATAAAATCATACATCGTAATAGTAACCTAATAGTAAGCTTTATTATGCAGATATGTTGGGTGATGAAGAGCATTTTGGGTTCAAACCGTCGAGTTTGAAGGCAATCTCTTTTGTTCATTAGTCATTTTGAAAGGTATTCATTTAAAAATAAATTTTCCTACAAACTATTAGTGTTGGTTTTGACTTAATTGATTCCTTTTTTATAAAAATAATTTTTCATTCTTGATCGTTATTTTTTAGGTATCTTCATTATGGTGGGTTTGGTCGTCTATTCATATGCAATCTTCATGTTCTCAGAATGTTTGTTATGCTTGATAGTTGGGCTTATGTGCTTTGTGTGAATCACTTTGTAATTATTTTGGGGAGTTGGGGCTAATGTTGTCGTCTCTGTTATTAGTTCTACCAGCATGTACCTCTTTTTTAATCTATAACTATATTCAAGAATGTAAAATATCTCATATACTCAAATATATAAAAAATTGGACCAATAAGCCGATTTCATATCAAATTTGCAGTAGGCTCTCCAGTATATGGATATAGATATATTAATATGGAGATGTAATTGTGCTTGATCACATTTAAAAATAAGTCTTCACATGTACATTACAACAAATTTTCTCCTTTTTAAATTTTTTTTTACCTCTTTTAAAATCATACATGGTTACCTACATAAAAGTATGACAATGAAAAATTAACTCATGCAGTTTGAGGCGATAACTGCATTAGCAAATAAATTGCTACTTATGGCAGGCTCCAAATCAAATATGAAATCTCTTATGTTGAAGTCACACATTACAAGTAATTTCGGTCCACTATTGTTGTAGATTCACATTACTCTTTTACAATCCCGAGCTGCTGACAAATGATCCTGCAATATATAAACAAAAAAACAACTTAATCATACTTCAGAGTACATCAATGTCTACTGCCAAATACACATCTATATAAATCATCCTTTACAAACCCATGCATATATTTTATTGTTTACAGTGCTTTTTATATGCTGCATCGTTCACGAAAACGTGCCGTAGGCACGTGTCTACGGGCAAACCTAGTACTAGTATATATATATATATATATATATATATATATATATATATATATATATATATATATATATATATATATACTCATGTGTATTCAAAATATATACATAGATACATACACACTCATATTCATATAAATAAAAATATTTATTTATAAATTATAAGAATATATATATATATAAATATTATTTCCTCAAAAGATTGTTTCGTTTAAACAATCGGGATAACATACAAAATTTAATTGAGAACATATCCCGAATATATCTTATCGGGTTCAGAATATATAATATATCTGAAAATTCCTCAATTAAAACTAATGACCATGAAAAATATATAATCACGTGCAATTATCAAATGTGCACAGATTAATATGCAAAATAATTATATACTATTTTGTGGGGTGTTACACTGGTTGCCTTCAATTACCCCGACTCCGAATTTGGTGAAGAGAGGCAAGGCCAGGGGCCCGAGGATAGCATTATAAGTGGCTTTGACATTTACCACCATGAAATCCATCACTTCAGTCCGGGAGGTCGGGGACTTGCCGACGGTGACATCGAGGGTTATGATTCCCTTGATCTGGACAGGAGCACCAGAGAGAGCCCACAAAGGGTGTAGCCTGCCGGTTTCAGTCTCTCCCGACAAAGCCTCAAACCTTTGAAGGCTGTAAGGAACAAGATGTTCATCGAACTCCCATTGTCGACAAGGATACGGTGGACCTCATGATTGGCCAAACTGAGGCTGATGACATGGGCGTCACGGTGTAGGGCCTGAACACCTTCGTGGTTTTCGTCCGAGAATGAGACTGACAATCTGTGACCTTGAAAAGGTGGACAGTTGTCGACGGAGTTGACCTCCAAACAAAAGCTCTAAGAGAGGAGTTCAAGTCTCCCCCCATGGGTCCACCGTGGACGCTGTGGAGAATGTCCAGGTTTTTGGAGTTCTGAGCCTCGGGCTCCACCTCTGGATGCTTGTTCGCACCTCGAGACAATCCCGAGTAAACTTTGCAAAGTACCATCTCTGGATGAGTGCCTCGATCTCGTCTTTCAGAGGCTGGCAGTTGTCGGTCTCATGGACGTGGTCCCGATGGAACCAGCAGTAGAAATTCCGATCTCTCTTCTTGTTTCCTTTGATGGACCAAGGAGGATTCAGAGTATGCCATCGCCCTCTATCTTCATGAGGATGGTGGACATGCTCGCATTGAGTGGAGTGAACTTATTAAAGCGAGGGATCGGAGTTGTCTGACTTCCTTCTCCCCTTGGTTGGGGACTCCATCCGACCTTTCGGATGTAGGGCTCAGATATACTTTTCGGGTGTAACGCCCTGGGTCTGCCAATCTTGGGCATGATCTAGAGGCCTAACTATTCAGACATTTCATCAAACATCTTGTGTGCATTCCATGTATGCACACTACTTACCTTAGAAATCCGGGGGGAGGTCGGGAAAGTTAGTGGGGGGTTTCTTAGCCAAGGAGTCCTTTAGTTAATTGTGCCGGACGCAGTGCCGAAAGGTGGCTACTGCAACCCCAACATCGAGGGAGGAGATTGTTTGGGCCTCGGTTGTGAATTTGCGGAGGAAATTTTAAAGGGTTTCCCCGTCCTTCTATTTGAGGTCCAAAAGAGAAGCGCTCGTCTTCTTGCCCTTTCGGCTGGTCACAAAATGAGCGAGGAAACTCTCATCGAGCTGGTCGGATGAGAAGATTGAATTGGGGGCAAGCTTGGAATACAATTCTCGTGCGGGTCCCTAGGGTGGTTGGAAAGGCACGACAGAGGAGCGGATCCGTGGTGCTGTTAATCATCATGAGGGTTTTGAACCCCTCGATGTGATTAGAAGGATCCGACTCATTATGGGTCTCGAAAACGAGGGGCTTGAAGCTGCTCGGAATGGGGGGCATCGGGGATGCTAGACGAGAAAGGTGGCCGGACCGGCCGATACCACTGATCAGACCTGTAGCACCCCGAGTTTCGTACCCAGGAAACTCGTGACACAAACTAGAATCTTTACTTCAAATAGTCTCACAACACAGAAAATACAGGAAATTAAAAACTTTTATTGCATCCGAGAAAGTTAAATTGTACAATACAATCTTACATAAATTTTACATCATGAATTACATCAATAAATTTTACTATACAAAAATTACAATCTCCACTTGGACGTTCCACGCAGCTCGAGTGTACTTGTAACCCCTGTTTTCTATTTTATGTATTTTGGAGTGTATTTTCTTTTTCCTTGTATTTGTTTCAGCTTGTATCTTTTTTTGGACCGTATTTTGGATATTTTCTTCTATATATTCATTTGGTTGATTTATCGTCTCATTTGAGTTCTTTATTTTTCTATTTGTCTATTCTTTTCTTCTTGATTAATCGAGCCTTATTTTTGATCCCAAATTTTATATTTGTTCAACCCGAATTATTCTGTTCTTTCCCTATTTCTTTATTATCCAATTTTTTGTTATCTTGATTTTTGGGTTCCTAATTATTTTATAATCATTTGCTTTATCGATTAATACCCCATTTAAATCCTGTTCAAACCCAATTATACTAAACCCTTAAACTGATTCCCTAAACCAAACCTAATACCCAATAACCCACTTATACAATAACCTGATCTTCTAATACCCAAACCCACTATCCCCATCTGACCCGTTCACCCCTTCACCTTAACCCTAGTTTACCTATATATATAACCTACCCATTGTGTGCCGACTGTTCACCTTCTCCCATATTCAAACCTTAGCCGCTCCTACTGTCTCTCTCCCGTCCCTCTTTCCCCTGCACCATCCTGAAGCCCTTGCACCCCGTTATCCTCTTTCGCTTTCCCTCCGACCTACCCCCCATCCGGTTTCTATCACGGCCTCCATGCCATAACAAACTCGACCAACCCATCGTTTCCCCAGGCCTGTGCTTCTCCCGAGCGCCAGACCAGTCCCCGTGCCCCTCGAAGCCGACAACCAGCAGCAACAGCACCTTGCTGGTGTTGTTCTCCATCATCAGACTAGCCAGCAGAGTTCGCCGTCCTCTCTCTCCCTCTCTTCATCGTGTTCTCGGTGTTAGTGGTGTGGACATCGTGTGATCTCGAGTCTTGGTTCGTGGGTTCGTTAGTTGTTCGTGGGTTTTACTCATTTTTGGTTCGTGTGTTCGTTGAGTTTGTTGCTCAGGAATCCGTTCCCGTTATTCTTGCTTTTGTGCCGTTTTTGTCTTCGTCTCTCAGGAAAGTAACTTGTATTCTTTTCTTTGTGTAATACAAGTACTAAATTCTGCCTGTAGTGTAGTTGGATTCTAGAGACAATTTGTGTGTGAATCCCCTTGTTGATATTGTCTTTATTGTGTTGATTCGACCATATTTGCCTCACGACATACATGACATGAAATAACCTAGGGTTAACCACTTCTTGTTGTATATATTCGTGTTGTTCATATGATATCATGTGCTCGTTCGTGTTATTCGTAGTAGACTTGTTGTAGACTTGTGAAATTTCCTATACCATATTGTTTGGACATCTTGTACACCATATTTCATGTTTGGTTATGATTTGGATGAGTTTATGTGAACTAGTTGATTTTGTGCATAAAGGATATTTTCAGTTTTTTCGTTTCCCCGTTTTTATCAGTATTTTAGACCCTATTAAGGTCAGTATTTCAAAATATTTTGTGAACATCAACTGTAGAGAATTCTGTCTATTTTCCAACCCATCTGACAGATATCAGTTTCGATTTATGGATTGTGAGTTATTTATATTTTACTACAGAGGTGTAGAGAGATTTTCAGATTTTGTTTTCTATGAATTCTGAAGAGTAATCTACTTTTATCATGATGTTAAAAGTATTATTTTGTTCGAATATTTTTCAAAGTATAACTAGACCTAATTAGGATTAACCCTGAATTTTTGTAGATTTATTCGATGAGTTTTACAAACCGTTTTATGTTTCCAAACAGTTACTAACATGCAGAATTTTCATACTGATCAGTAAAGAACCTGATTTTTGACCTAATTATACTTGCTATTTGTAAAATATTTGTGAATATGAAATTTAGCCTACTGTATCTATTTTATCACCCTTTTGACGGATTTGGATTTCGATTTATGGTTTGTGAGATATTGCTGTTTTCGTACTGCAGTGTTTGTGATTCCAGATTTACAAAACTAATGCATCTTGATGTTTTCTAATTTTTGTTAACTACTCTATTTATATTGAAAAATTAATAATCTTATTCTACACATATAGGGGAATATCCCAGATTTTTCGCATTTAATTAATCAGTTTTCACGCTGTTTTCCTGACTTGAATACGATCTCTTGATTTCTGGCTGAACTTGTTTTCTGGTTTCAATTCAGTTTTGACTCTTATTTTTGTGAAATACCATATGACTTATATATATTTGCTGGATTCGGCCGGGAGTCTATTCTCCAGATTCTTTGATGGATCTAGATTTACATGTTTGTAGCAACGGGAATTTCTGTTTTAGTGCAGTACTGTCTTGCTGTCCTGAACTAGAATTCTCATTGTTCTAATCTTTTATGTGTTGTCTTTCTCCTGTACATGCTTATCTTGGAACCTGAACTTGTTACTTAATCATGCCATGTTATTCTTACCATGTTTTGTACACATACATGCCTGTTTGATAATAACAATAAATAACCAAGTTGGGGTAAAAGGGAAAGATCTAATAGTGAAAAATACAGAACTGTGTACTCGGAAGGAGATCCACAGATCCTACGTGATGACTTGATACATGATACTTAACATGTGATTACTTGACACTTGCACGCTTGACATGTGATTATTTGCCACTTGCACAACTTGACATGTAATACATGATACATGATACTTGGAGCTTGGAGCTCGATTACTTGATACATATCCCTGAGTACACTGCCCTCTATGATCCACTATGAAATCTAAAGTGAAACTGTTTAAATGTAGCAACCATGTAGTAAAAACCGGGATGTATGAAGTGCTACCTAGATAGTAATAACTACAAGAATTGACCATGGCACTTGAACATGATACTCGTTTACATGACACTTGATACTTGTTACTCGTTTACATAATGCTTGTTCACTTGACACTTGATGCATGCTACTTACACTTGTTCACCTTGCCATACCAGCCGTTATATTTTGTTATCATGCCTATTCCATGCTATTTGTTTATCTTTTCCCATGTACTTGTATCTTGCACTACAAGCAGCCCGTAACTTGCATTGACGGGAGTTTGTTTTCTTTTTTCTATTCCTGTAATTTATTTAATTGCAGACCAGGGTGATCAGCTAGCAGATGGAGTTGGTAATATGAGATATTAGTGCTGAAATTTTGCTATTATTATTTTCTTGTTGCTTATTTGAACAATTATACTTGATTACTTGGATTTATTTGTATTTGGGCAATGTGACCCAGGATATTGATTTATTCAGATCTGGATTATTTGAGATTATAATATTTTGGTTTCAAGTATTCTTGTTGGTATTTTGATTCATATATGCATGCTTGGTTGATTCTTTTACTTCCGACTCTGATTATTCTTGTGAAATATTGTAAAAATTCCGAATAGCTTATGGATGATGAAAATCATTCACTGGACTTAGTCACGTATCCGTATTTCGTATTCTATTTTGGAAAACGGGGCGTGACATTACTTCCACGATCTAATAGTCCTGCAACTAAACAGACTGTGGGCACGTCAGTTGAATGCAACTGACGTAATGCTAATAGAACCAGCGACTTCCCAAACTCAATAATTAATATTTGATGCAAAAGGAAAATGTGTAGTCAAATAAAAAGTGTTAGTGTATGCCATGCCCTAGAGTCTAATGCACAATTTCAAATGTACGCAATGCTCTTACTCTAATGCAATTCATTTGGAAATGTATGCATCCCATACTACATACTTTCCCAAATGCCACTTCAATGGAAACATATGCATCCCATACGACATACTTTCCAAAAAATTCGTAGTCTCCAGACCACATGGTTTGATCTCTCGCTATGCATCCTACTCTTGTACTCATACAAGTTCCTGACAGTTAATTAGTGATTGATGAGGTTGCAGTGGTTCAGCCTAATTCCACCACTATAGTTAATAGTGGTGTCCAAGTTTTCCACTATTCCCCAGCACCCAGACCTGACCCAAAAGTTGCTACGAACATCAAGGTAGCCCGTAAGCTCACCAAGTGGCGCCGAGACACGTAGAGTCGCACTCTAGTTCTCTATTTGTACCCAACAACATAGAACTTGACGGATTTGGTAGGGTCCATTCCCTATGTTACGCTCCGCTTATCAAAAATACGGAATACGAGTACATGACATTGGCCCAGCGAATGACTAACGGCACCTATAAGCTGTTTATTCGATTAACTCCACAATATAATCAATACAGAATAATTGCGCATACAGTAATAATAATCTCGTGAACAATACTACTTGGAATAAACAATATGAGACATCCAAATACAATAAACCAACATTTGGAAACAAAAACAAAATCCGGGATATAATCCCAAAACAATAATAAATCCCAATACAGTAATAAGTCTCAAACACAATAGCAATAAGTCTCAATACAATAGGTCATTAAAGCGATAAGAAATTAGAAAGAAAGCATTAAGTCTTTAGAATTTTTGTTCTCCAATCCCAGCAGGCAATTCTCCTTCATTACCAGTATACACTTCATCTAAAAAGCGAAGAAAAATTGTCCTTAGAGCAAGTCATGGACAGCAAGTAGAGAAAGCAGTGAACAATGGAATAACGGTATAACAATGAACCAATGGATCAATAGGAATCAATAACACGGGAAAATAACAATAATCGATATCATGATAATCGGTACAATGGCTATAAACAATGATGCAATATTTGGTAACGGTAATCAATGATCAATAACGGAAATACTTAGACAATATTCGATATCAATAGAAACAATAAGGAACAATATGCAATATCGGTGATGTGTCAATCCATAAGTCTACTAATCATTTTAATCATAACTAATGCACGTACTACTGCATCCCATACGGGTTCTGTGCATACAATCAATTTCGTTTAGACTTGGTGCACTCGGTAGATCATGTACTTGGTAATGGTAAACACTATTCACTTTTCGATGTACGATACGGTCATCAGCAACGATACGGTACACAATAGATTGGGTTACCATCGTAACCATAATTACACGATAAAACGGTAGCCGGAATGGTAATTAGGGAAACACGGGCCCCTCCTCCAAGTACAGTCTCTACTTTGTTCACTACTCAAATCACCCTTTAAAACCCTGTCCTGTTAATTATTTATCAATGCAACAATACAAGATGCAATCGATGGACATTCGGTGAACGATGGTATCAATAGAGAAACAATAGGTTGATAACATGGGACATGCCAATTATAATGATGACAATAACTCATTGGGATCATGCAATGCAACATACATACATTAATTCATGCAATATTACGATATAGGAATAATTAGTCTATTAAAATCTGAAATATAAAGTTCTGGATAGCAAGAGTAATCTGTACAAAAATACAGTTTTCCGCTGTTTCAGAACTCGAAAACTGAATCTGTCAGAAGTTCTAGAAACTAGACTTCCACACGGTTCCAATGCATATTTAAAGTTCAAAATCCGACAACAGTAGCTTGGTCAATCACAATTTCTTTGCAGATTTTATGTTCAGGCAGATTTTCAACCCCATGTTATTTTATTTTTAGAATTAGTAAAAACTCAATAATAAATTCATTAAAAATATTTTCTAAACTCCTAAACATGTTAAACAACAATCTGAAATTATCAGAGAAAAATTTTATCATTTGATCAGCCTTTTAATAGTTTAAGCATGCAAGATACAAGAATCTGAAAATCTAAAAGTAAAAACACAGCTGTAGTAAAATGGGCATAACTTTTTCTACATAACTCAGAATTAAGAAATTCAAGATGTTCTGGAAACTAGGAAGATAAGTCTATAACTCTTATTCAGAAAGTAATTCATTTTAAGATCGTTTACTGGTTCAAAAACAGCAGTCAACATACAGGTCAGCGAGCTATATATAGGTTTTGTGCAGTTATCATGAAATAATTTAATTAGACATGATGGGGATCGATTCTTTAGTCAGTAAATTGTGTAATCAACATGATGGGTGCAATAACATGATAAATAAAAAATAAAACCATATACGTACACTAAATTATCATCGATCAAACAGTAAACAATCAACCAAACATACAACCTAGTAGTTGTTTCTACAATAATTAATTGTGTCATGATTATACGGTTAACCTTATCATCAATTCTACATGAATGCATGAAAGATTCAAACTTTAGAGTCAAAAGTGGCACGATGTCAATAATATTGGGGTTAGCTCGTGTAAACCCTCAATAGACGCAACGAAGATAATCAATACAACGATAGGATAACGAATAGGATCTACTTGCAGGAATTTCAACAAAACTTGAATTTGATACAATTAACAATTCAAGAGGACGGTGACTTGCCTTATAATCGGTGAAAATGAATACCAAGAATAACGGTATGAGAATCCCGGGCGACGAACCACAATCACGAAACACGGGATACGGAACACGCAATCACGAGCACTCTACGTGCAAGCCAACACACAGCAAAAATAGCAAACCAGCAACAATTCCATAGCAGATCCCCTACTCCACAAAATAGCAACACAGGAAACCACAACTCCAGCACACAATTAGCATACACTAACACCACACCTCCCTACCCGAACAGCAAACACCCAACATAACCAATCCCCTTCTCTCCTTCACAAAACGGTAACACAGCGCACACAGCGCCTCGCTCGACTTCGACGAAGGCTGACGGCGACCGGCTTGCAGCGACTCGACGGGACAGAGGAGCAAGGGATGGTGCTTCGGGTGGTTGCGAGAGGCCGGGGCCATGGAGGGTTGGCAGAGGAAGAGGGGTTCGAGTGGCGCGGTGGTGATGGGTTCGGTGGTGTCGAAGACGACGGGATGAGAGGCGGGGATGGCAAACGAGAGGTGGATGCTGGGGTCGACGAGGAGCAGTCAGGGCAATGTCAATGGATTTCGGAGTGGAACTCGGCGGCGAAGAAGATGGAGTGAAAGGTTGCTCTGTTTTAGGAGCGAAACGGAGGAAGGGAGAGGGGGAGGCGAGCAATGGCATGGCGGAGCGGCGCTGTTGACGGGACGCACGGAGATTGGTCGGGGATTGGAGACTCGCCATAGAAGACGAACGGAGAAGGGAGGCGCTCTGGAGTTTGGGCGGGAAAACGACAGGGAGAGAGCGAACGGGAGGTAGGAGAGGAACAGTACAGGGGGGTGTTTGCATAGTATAGGGGGGTTAGGTTTAGCGGCTAGGGTTAGGTTAGGGTAGGATTAGGGTTAGAATTTAGGTTTTAAGTTAGGGTTTTAATTAGGATTAGTATATATATGAAAAAGTGTGGGTTATTGGGTATGAGTAATGAGTTTAAATCTAATATAGGAAAGAATAATCACACAAAAATATTGGATTATATAACATAGTGTAATTTGTATTACAATATAGAAATAATTTGAAATAACTACAAATATAATTAATAATTGGAAATAGATTTTTTAATAAACAATCAAAAGTAGTAATAATAATAACAATAATAATAATTAATAACAACAAAATAATAATACTAATAACAGTGAGAATAACAATAATAATAACAACAATAATAACAATAATAATAATCACAAGGATAAAAATAACAATAACGATAATAATAATAATAACACTAATAAGATTATATAACAAAATATAAATTTATTAAAATAACCCAAATATCAATAATACATTTAAATTGAGCTCAAATACAAATAGCCAATCAATTAGGAATAGAAAATAAAATTAAAATATGCCATTATTCGAAATAAATAAATTTTTTGTTCCGAAAATACTTTAATAAAAGATCCGAACATAATTTAGCACAAAATGAATTTATAAAAATCAAATTATCAAAAATACACGGAAAATACTTATTGGCGGAAATGGAGATTACACCCTACTCCGATTGCAGCACTTCCCGTTCTTATCACAGTACTTCAGGAACTAATAGACGAGACCATGCATCCCGTGCTCTCAAACAAGTGGGAAGACACCACACGTGTCCCTTTCACAGGCGAGTACAACTACCCGACTAGTGCCTGTCCAAACAAATAAATGACATGTTCTATTCTAGTCTTTAAGACACTACCACTAGTTCACCATTCCTAAATATAACTTATACACGGGCCTTGCTTTAAAGCAACTAGTTATCATTTATTAGTGGAAGGATTAGTGAAAACTAGACGGTTGCTTCCTATTTAATCAACCTAGTATTTTTATCTGAACACAACTGTCCCAAAAGGAATCCAACCCGACCCCCAAACTAGGCCTAAGAGTTGGCTGGACTTGGCCCCAACCTGACCCAGCGACATCAGCGGTTTGACATTCGTTGATCGCCGTTTGCCCTCTAGCTTGGATTTCGACCACGTCTTTGGCCCGCGTTCAATCCCTCCTCGGATCCCATCGGCACAGGAAGACTATCCTTATCCACTGTGCTCGAGGTGACATGGGCTCTTATATACCCAAATGATCATATAGTATTAATAGGTCATAGGGTACAATTCACTACCCTAAGTCATTAGCAAGTTAATAACACTCCCGACAACAAGTTCATCCCAACATCAATTTAACATGTACAAGGCTATTCTAGCCCTTTGCAAGCTAGAAAATTAGAGTAACAAGTAAGTTGCACCAATTGGCAACAATGAGTTAAAATGAGTATTCTAATCTTAAACCCATTAGAGGTATACTGCATAACTCTAACTTGATTAAAAATGATTCATGGGTTGTATAAACATCATCGTAGGTATATTCTAAAGCCCTAACATGATGGTAACTTATATATATACAAACAGTGAGCTAACTATTCAACCTGCAGCTTGTGCTGTTTTGGAAAAATAATCATTAATCACATACTCACTGAAATTTCACATTCTTAGGTTCTTTAAAAAGATCATTAAGTCTAATTTAACTCCTCAGTTGAAAATTTCCTCAAAATAGTTCATTTAGAGAAAAAAAAGGTCAAAACTTAGGTGCATGTAAAACTTCAAGAACTGATATAACTATCAACCAGTCGCACAATAAAACTCATTTTAAATAAAAAATGATCTAAAAAATCTATAAATTTTGGTAGGAATGTCCCAGACATATAGAATCATCATATATCCTAAATTTAGCTAAGAATTCCAAGTATAGAGGAAGTTATGATATTTTGAATTGGATGTAAAATTACCAAACAACAACCACACTGTTCTTAACAATAGCAACAAGTTGTATTTTAAAGAGATAGCAATTCGTATTAAAGTATCATGAAACTTGGTAGAAATGTTCCACAATGACTTAGGATACAACTGTAAAATTTTCAAGTTCAAATTTCCTTTTAACATAGAGTTATGATTTTCAGGGTAACAAGTATGCATAATAAAAATAGAGCTGAAACAATTTTATCCCAGTATAGAAACATGATTTTTGTTAAATATCAGTTCATATCTAAAAATTACCAAAATTTGTGCGATTGCTTTAGACACATATATGAATCATGCATAAAAATTTCAGAATAAGAATCCTTATAGTTTGAAATGAATGAATTTCTAAACTGAAAACAAAATTGTTGAGACAGAATCTAAAACAGTTCAATATTTTCTAAACCCAGTATAGATGTAGCATTTTCTAAAAATATCAAACGTCATCCAAAAATTATGAAAAGTTGGGAAATTGATATAGACATATAAGAGAAACTACAGTAAAAACTTCAACTCTAAATTCATGATAAACATGGAGATATGATTTTTGTAAGTCAAGCACGTTAGATTCAAATAGTGCAGAAAATTTATCTCATATCAGCAACATGTTAGAACTAATTAAAATATCAAACTATATTCAAAATTCACTAAATTTGGTGGAGTTATTATAGACATGTATGAGAAGTTATAGTAAAAATTTCATCTCTAAAATCCCTTACATCACAAAGATATAAATTTCTAATCATCTTATGTTAAATCTTCACAAGATTCAACCTTTTCCTAGCTATTGTTCTCCTAGTATCTTTTTATAAATTGAAGACACACAAAAATCTCATTCACCTCATCATGCAAACAATATAGTAAGATTTCATCACAAATTAGAAAAAACAATCACATGCATAGAGTTAGAGAAGACACCCACTTGATAATCTCTTTTGCTTCTCTTTCTTCAAGCCTTTTCCCTCTTTATTGGCCTCATCCTAGCTTCTTTCTCTCTTCTTTAATCCTTCTTTTCTTCACCAAATTTAGAAACCTGAAAGGAGAGGGGGTGTTTTGAGAGGTGAAATGAACTAAAGAGCGAAGGGAAATGAGAGAATGAAGTAATGAGTAAGAAAATGAAGTAAAAACAAGGGCTTGGTTTTGGGTCCTTTTATTTGGCCGGAAATGGGAGAGGGGTGAGATGAGAGTGAGGTGACCCTATCCCCTTGTGTTCAAAAATGTTAAACATTGGAACCCAAAAATAATTATGAACAAGTTCATGGTTTTCTCATGGCTCATAATTTTGTTTAGGTTTTAATTAGGATATAGGATAGTTTGAAGAATTGTACATATATATATATATACACACACACACACACACACACACACACACACACACACACACACATATCAAGACCAGTGCATACATAATACATTTTGAGAAAAATGCTTGCATATAAACAAAAATATTTTTATTCAAAAAAATAATCATTAGAATTTTTTGGTGATATTACATGAGAAAATTCCATTAATATGTGCGACTCTCAAGCGTGCACGGATTAATGTGCAAAATAGTAATGTACTATTTTGCGGGATCTTACAAGACCACCCTGCATCTTCACCAATTTGAGCGAGGCGGTCCTCCATCTCCTGCAGGCATTTGAGGACTGCATCTTTGCATACCTCGGATTGGGTTGACTCGTGGGACTCCTGGTTCTCGGCTCCTCCTGCATGATGGCTCTGAGTGCATTTGGTTCGAGCTCCGCCTCGGAGGGCCTGGAGGACCTCATCTCGGAACTCTTGGAATTGAACCATTATCACGTGGCCTCCCTCTCTGTGGCCGTATAGAGGTCGGTGATCCCTTGGAGTACGACTGCATCCTCTTTCCTACTTGTAAAAGGAGTGACGGTTTCGGCTCGGACCGTGGTTAGAGGGTTTCCTTGTAACACCCCGCAAAATTGAGTTATGACAATTTTGCTCATCGTGTGTTACACACATGTATTTTGTACTGTTACGTGTAATATATGTAACATTATAAAATATTTTACGTATGTTGTATTTTGATTGTTTATAAACATTAATCCTTTATTCAAATCCATTTTGTATATGAATATTTATTAATATGTGTGACGCACGTGTTTGTAGTGCATGAGTCGGTTGTATTCTTTTTCAAAATAAAATTAATGAAGTGTGTATGTTTATTTTTATTTTTACATAACTTTTTATTGTTATTTTAAACTAGTTTTATTAAATTTATATTAATTTGAGTAACATATGCTATTTTATAAATAAAATTCCAAACTTTTGGTGTGTATTTTATGTGCACACACAAAACCTTTCAAAAACACGTGCTTTACCCACACTACAATTTTCACGCCCCGCTTCGCAAATATTCGGAATACTAGCGCATGACATTGACCCAGCAAATGACTAACGTCACCCATAATTTATTTGATCAACTCAACAATATGAACAATACAGAACAATTGTGTAGACAATAATAATAATCTCATGAACAATAATACTTGGAATTAAGCAATATAGAATATCCAAATATAATAAACCAACGTTTGCAAACAATAATAAAATTCGGGACATAAGCCCAATACAACAATAACCCAATCACAAATAGATAATAAGTCTCAATACATTAAGTTCAATAAACAATAAGCAATTAAAAGCATTAAATCTTCAGAATCTTTGTTCTCCAATCCCAGTAGGTAATTCCCCTTCATTACCTGTGAATACTTCATCTAAAAAGAGGAGAAAAATTGTCCTTAGAGCAAGTCATGGACAACAAGTAGAGAAAGCAGGGAACAATGGAATAACGATATAATAATGAATTCAATGGCTCAATAGGAGTCAATAACACGGGACAATAGCAATAATCAATATCATGGTAAACGATGCAATGATATAAACTATGATTCAATATTCGGTAACAATAATCAATGGTATCAATAACACTTAAACAATATTTGGTATCAATAGGAACAATGATGTACAATATGCAATATCGATGTTGTGTCAATCCTTATGTTTATTAATCATTTTAATCCTAACTAATGCATGTACTACTGCATCCCATACTATAGGTTCGATGCATTCAATCAATTTCGTTTAAACCAAGTGGTGAATTCTATAGATCATGTCTCGGTACGATAATCACTGATACGATACAATATTGTTGCAAGATACATTACGATGATTCACTGATTCACTAATACGATATATTGATATGATTCATTGATAAGATTCTTTGATACAATACACGAGAGATTAGGGTGCCGTAGTCAGCGCTCCACCACCAATCGATAAACACTGGCCAACACAGTCACTATATTATTCACTACTCAAGTCAATCTCTTAAACCCTGGCTTGTTAATTATTTTATTAATGCAACAACACAATATACAATTTGAGATATTGGATGAACAATAGTGACAATAGAGGAACAATAAGATGGTAATATGAATTAGGACAATTAGAATGATGACAATAGGACACTAGGATCATGTGATACAACATACACACAATTCGATTCATGCAATACAATGATATAGGATTAATTAAACTATAAAAACTGAAATATAAAATTCTAGACAGCAAGAGTAGTCTGTACAAAAATGCAGTTTACCGCTGTTTAAGAACTCGAAAACTAAATCTGTCAAAAATTCTAGAAACTAGACTTCCACGCGGTTCCAACGCATATTTAAAATTCAAAATCTGAAAATAGTAGCGAGGTCAATCACACCATTCTTTACACATTTTATGTTCAGGTAGAATTTCGACATCATGTTATTTTATTTTTAGAAATAGCAAAAACTTAATAATAAATTCATTAAAAATATTTTCTAAACTCCTAAACATGTTAAGAAACAATATGGAAACTTTCAGAGTAAAATTTTATCATTTGATAAGTCTTTTTACTGTTTATACATGGAATGTATAATAATCTGAGAATCTGAAATTAAAAACACAGCTGTAGTAAAATGGGCATAACTTTTGCCAAACAAATCGGAATTTAGAAATTCAAGATGTTCTGAAAACTAGACAGATAAGGCTACAATTTATATTCAGAAAGTAATTCATTTCACGGTCATTTACTGGGTCGAAAAATAGCAGTCAACATACAGCCAGCAAGCAAGATACAAGTTTTAGGGTATTTTCATGAAGTAATTTAACTTAACATGATGGGTATCAATTCTACTAGTCGATAAACTTCTCTTTCAGCATGAACGGTGTCAATACATGATAAATAAAATTAGAACACACTCATACATCAATTTATCATCAATCAACCATCAATCGATCAAACAACATACAACCTAGCAATTGTCTCTATAATAATTTATTTGTGTGATAATTATATGAACAACCCTATTATCAATTCTATATGCACACATAAAAGATTGAATCTTTGGAGTCAAAAGTGGCACGATGTCATGTAAATTGGGGTTAGCTCGTGTAAACCCTCAATAGACCTAACAAAAGAGATGAACGATGTATAATACGATAACAAGGGACTACATGCAAGAGTTTCAAAAAAACTTGAATCCGATACAATTAATAATTCAAGAGGATAGTGACTTGCCTTATAGAAGGTGAAAACGAATACCAAGAATAACGGATAAGGATATCGAAGTAATGAACCCACGAACCAACACAATTAAGAACGTGCAATATACGTGCACAAAGCAACAAGAAAAAGAGACAGCAACCACAACAAGAGACGAGCAGCAACAGTCAGTAACCTCAAAAGGCTCGGGTCTGGTCGACGTCGACAACGGTGGTTGGCGTCGTTCACTAACGTCGACGGCGATGGGGACAGGGTGACACTACAGCAACAGCGAGGTTGGGTTGCTGCTGTCGATCGAAACAGAGGAGAAGGCGCTCGGGGATTACAGGTGTGGTGGCGTGCGTCAGGGGGGCACGACGGAGGATGGCGACGGCCTGCGGGGGGTTGCTGGCAGTCAGGGGCTCGCTGGAGAATAGAACTCAGCAATGGGTTCTTAGAGATTTGGGTAGGAAACCAACGGGGAGAGAGAAACAGAGAGGAGAGAGAATAGGAGAGAGAATAAGCGGCCAGGGTTTCAATTTGTGCAATTTTTAGTATTTGTCCTAGGGTTGTATTTATTGGGTTCAATTAGGATGTTGGGTTAGTAATTTAGGATCCAATAACAGCGATTTTGGGTGAAGAACAATAGAAATTGGGTTTTAGGCTTCAATAAAAGATAGATTTAAATCCATAGGGTTCAAATAAAAATACCATAAAATTCACCAGATAGATAGCCCAACAAAAGAGAAATTAGTTCACGAATGAAAATTTAAATCCAAATAGATAAATGAATAACACAAATGCAAAAGAATATCAATTGGGCTTGAAAATGGACTGAAATTTGCCAGGAAAATCAGAACAAATAAAATAATAAAATAATTCTATAGATGGATTTTAAATAGATAATCAAGAAAAATCAATTAATTAGTATAATTATAAAAATAATAAAATCATACAATAAAATAATATTCGGGTTTAACAATTTCATTAAAATAATCCAATAACAATAATATATTAGATTTTAGTCTCAAATATAGATAGTCGATCAATATGTCACGCCCCGCATCCCAAAAATACGAAATACGAGCACGTAACAAAAGCTCAGCGAATAATTATTATCATTCTTAAGCTGTTTCAGAAATCTTTGCAACACATCACAGAATATATCAGAGTCGGAAGCCAAATGCACAACCATTCATGAATAATTGAAATAAATTACCAACATAATTTACTTCAAATCAAATACAATATCCTCAAATAAAATTCAGAGTCTGGAAAAACAATATTCTGGGTCACATCGCCCAAATACAAATAATATTCAAGTCTCAAAACACCAGAATAAACCAAGTTTCACGAATACAAAATAATGTTCTAGCACGAAACAGAAATAATAATACTAATCAAAAGCAACTAATACTGCAAGTCTCCAATATCGCCTTGAACCTGTTTGCCATAATCTGCAATTCATCGAACACAGGAAAAAGGAAAAGAGAAAACACAAGTACCCGTTAATTGCAAGTCCGGGTCACAAATAGAGTATGATACAAGCACATGGAATAAAGAACTAAACATATCTAATTACTAGCAGAAACAGACCTAACATGGTATCCTAACATATGTCTCAAGTGTCAAGTGTCAAGTGTCAGATAACAGATACGTCAGGTAATCAGATAACAGATATGTCAGGTAATCAGGTAACAGATAACAGATTCAGATTCAAACTTCAGAAACAGATTCAGATTTCAGATTTCAGATTAATGTAAGCCTTGTGTGATTACTATCTAGGTAGCACGACATGCGCCATACTTTTATCACATGGTTGCTACATTCAAAACAATTTCGTTTGTAGATTTCGTAGGGGACCATATAGGGCCGTGTACTCAGGGTTCAGACAGGTAACAGACGATCTTGTAAAATGATCTCAAATAAATGATCACGTAAGTGATCTCAAACAGACAATCATATAAAATGATCTCAAAAAGACGATCACGTAAGTGATCTCAAACAGACGATCATATAAAATGATCTCAAACAGACAATCATGCAAAGTACTCTCAACAGATGGGAAACACGGGCCCCCTTCTAAGTATACATTTCTATGCTTTCCCTCTACTAGATCTTTCCCATAGACCCCGGCCTGATTACTTTTATTATGGTTATTAAATAGACATGAATGTACGTAAAATGGTGTCAAACTATCATCATATAATCAGGTTTAGGTTCAGGGAATCACATCAGCAAGTACCGGTAATAAGGGGTCACATAAACGAGCAAGTTAGCCTATGTTTATAATCCGGTCAGCAAGACCAATTAGTAATAAAACAGAGATTCTGAGAACTACAGACATGCAAATCATGATCCGTCAAAGGATCTGGAAACTAGACATCCACACGATTCCAAATCATATAATAAAGTCACATACTAGTTTACAACATCTCAACTCAAAATTGATTTGAATACAGATTTCATGTACAGCCAGAAAACAGGGGAACGACTCCAAATACATAAAAACCGCATGTAACCTCATCAAAGAATTCCACAAAAAATCTGGGGGACTCCCCTATAAATATAGACTCAAAATAATAAGTTTCATAATATTCCAGGAAGTATAGGTAAGTCGTCAAAAATGAAAAGCAACACAAAAACAAGGTTTGACGAATCTGGAATTTCTCTACACTGCTGTACGAAAACAAACATATCTTGCAAACAGCGCATTGAAATTCAATTCCGCCATAACGGCATGAAAATAGATAAAATTCTCCAATTTTCATATCTCACAAATAACTTTCATACAGTAATAATAAATAGGGTGAAAACTGCATTCAACATATTACAACACGCAAATTTACAGCGAAAGTAGGTTATAGAAAAGGATATGAAACATCGCGCAAAACTTCTCTTTAAAATACACCAAAAATCTAGGAAGTCCCTAACATCATGATGAAACACTGAGAAAAATATTATGGCATGATATTATGTCTAGCCTATATCTTGAAAATGAATAGTTCACAAAATTCACACAAAACTGCATCTGAAAACTACCTGACACGACTGTACTAAAATTATCATATCTCGTTCATACAAACTCCAAACGCAGTGAAACTAGTGGGGTTAGAAAATAGATTCAGTTCTATACAATTTACTGTGAAATGTCCACGTTGAGATTCGGAATCTAACCTAGGTAAAAACAGCAAACAACACCGCACAGCCCGAAATTCCAGATTTCATAACTTATCTTAGAAACGTCATAACTTCTACAAAAATGAACCAAACTCATCCAAATTTGAAACGCAGCCTACCCATCAGTTAAATTTCATAATGAAGGGTTTCTAACATGTCACAACCTAATAATTCTCACATGGACAATCAATCAAACACATAACATGCAATATGTCTCATACACGAACAAAATCAAGTTTGGGTGAACCTCGGGCATCAACCTATCAATTATCATGTCCTAAGTCATCTATGGCCTGGTTTACACAATAGAGACAAAACCCAAAAATAAAAATACAATTTTTGGCCGTCTCTAGTCTCAACTACCCTATATGTGAACTTTTTGATTTGTATCAACCTAATGAAATTATGTACAAGTTACTTGCCTCTTAATGACGATGAACGCGACCAAACAAAGCCTAGCAACGAAACCCACGAGCGAGAAGCCTTCCAACGCGATTCCAAGCGAACCCACGAACCGAAACGCGTCTACGATCAAACTCCTTGATGCACGAACCAAAGCGGGCGATACCCACTTCACAAATCAGCCAAGGAGATCGTTGTGGTACTGTTTTGGGATGGGGGTGCTGTTTTGGTGATCGGCAACACAAGGGGAGGGAAAAAGGTAGGGTTTTTATGTGTCGAAGTTGTAGTATGGATGGAGGAGGATGCTTGTGGTGGTCGGCAAGGTCAAAGGAGAAGAAGGAGGGGGTCGGTCTGGAATTGAAAGCAGGCTGGGAGAGTTTGGGAAGGAGAGGGGCTGGTTTCTATTGGGAGGAAGGAATAATAGGATTAAGGTTAGGGTTAAGGGATTATGAGGTGTTTAAATATGGGTTAATTGTGGGTTAATGGGTAGTGGATATCAATAGGAATTAATAGGTATACAATTGGATAATAGGTATTGGGTAGATTTCAAATGGGGATACAAAATACAATGAATTCTATGACTCCTAAAAATCTCCTTAAGGACCAAAAAACACAAATCGGTCAAATCACCTCCAAAAGTCCACCACAACTCCAAAATAAATAATAAATATGAACGAGGTCAAGAAAATGAGAAAAAAAACTCAAAATGCCGAAAAATGAATAAACGACGCACAATCAGCACAAGGAGGTCAAAAATGAAAGAAAAAGAAAATATATTGAAAATAATCCAATATATGGTTCCGAAAAATACAAGAGATATAAAAATATACAAAAATGAAAAATACACTTCAAAATACATAGAATGAAAAACATGGGTTACACAATAAGAAATGAAAATTAAGATTAATATACACCATTATTCAAAATGAATAAATTTTCGATTAGAAAATACCGTAATAAAGATACGAAACGAATTTAGCACAAAATAAATTTATAAAAAAATCAAATTATAGAAAATATACGAAAAATACTTATAGTCGGGAATGAGGGTTACAATCCTACCCACCTTACAACAAAATTTCTTTCTCAAAATTTGCTTAGGCGGTATATAGGACAAAGAAAAAGCAAACTTGTGGATAACAAAATAGGGGATTCAAGGAAAAGACACAGTGGTGGCAACATCAGAATAAGAAAGAATATGGATAAGAATGAAGTGATCAAGAATAATGTTGAATAAAGATTCAATGAATGATGGTAAATGCAAAGAATGAACATGAATAATGCCTAGTAAGAAGTCAAAGTGAGAACACAAAAGGCGGAAAGCAAAATGCAAGAAATAGATATGAAAGGAAAGGCTAACATGAAATAAGCAACATGATAGAATCACAATATAGCTAGGAAAAAGGAAGCAAACAATGCAAGGAAGGAGACACAACATGAGAATCCTGGAACCTGTGAGTTATGGGCCCACCACGCTTCTGCTGCGCTACTCTGATGGTGAAGCTCCAAGTTGTAGACATATTGTAGTAGATCAAGCGATGCCGATCGATGAACCGAACAGGAATAAAAAAAAAGGATAGCACCAGAATCAAAGAATATGGGTACAAAAGAATAAAATTATACCCAACAAGAAATCAATGAATAGAAGGAAAAAAAAAAGACAACTAGAAATGAAGGAACTGAAAATAAAGGCACCAAAAAGGAATCAAATAAGACTAGTTTTCAAATCATAAGTTGGATATCAATTGTTCATGTGATCTCTGTATTGTGCATATTGTTGAGTCAAATCGGTAAAACCCAAATCTGATTAATATATCAATCAAAGCCAAACTTCCTTTTGTTAGTCACGTTTAACTGATATATTATTCAAACTAGGGCTCTGATACCACTAAAAACTTTGTCACGCCCCGCTTCCCAAAACTATAGAATACAAGCACATGACATTGGCCCAGCGAATGTCTAACGTCACCCATAAACTATTTATTCGATCAACTCAACAATATAAACAATACAGAATAATTGCGCAGACAATAATAATAATCTCATGAACAATAATACTTGGAATGAAGTAATATAGAATATCCAAATATAATAAACCGACGTCTGGAAACAATAATAAAATCCGGGACATAAGCCCAATATAATAATAATCCAATCACAAATAGATAATAAGTCTCAATACATTAAGTTCAATAAAAAATAAGTAATTAAAAGCATTAAATCTTTAGAATCTTTGTTCTTCAATCCCAACAGGCAATTCTCCTTCATTACCTGTGAACACTTCATCTAAAAAGAGGAGAAAAATTATCCTTAAAGCAAGTCATGGACAGCAAGTAGAGAAAGAAAGGAATAATGGAATAGCGATATAACAATGAATTCAATGGATCAATAGGAGTCAATAATATGGGACAATAGCAATAATCAATATCATGGTAAATGATGCAATGGTATAAATAATGATTCAATATTAGTATCAATAACACTTAAACAAAATTTGGTATCAATAGGAACAATGATGTACAATATGCAATGTCGATGTTGTGTCAATTCTTATGTCTATTAATCCTTTTAATCCTAACTAATGCATGTACTACTGCATCCCATACTACAGGTTCAATGCACACAATCAATTTTGTTTAGACCGAGTGGTGAATTCTATAGATCATGTGTCCGTACGATAATCACTGATATGATAAAATATTATTGCATGATACATTACGATGATTCATTGATTCAATGAAACGGTTCATTGATACGATTCATTGATACAATACACGAGAGATTGGGGTGCCGTAGTCAGCGCTCCACAACTAATTGATAAACACTAGCCGACACAGTCACTATATTATTCACTACTCAAGTCAATTGCTTAAACCCTGACTTGTTAATTATTTTATTAATGCAACAATACAATATGCAATTTTAAACAATGGATGAACAATAGTGACAATAGAGGAACAATAAGATGGTAACATGAATTAGGAAAATTAGAATGATGACAATAGGACACTAGGATCATGCGATACAACATACACACTTCGATTCATGCAATACAATCATATAGAATTAATTAAACTATAAAAAACTGGAATATAAAATTCTGGACAGAAGAGTAGTCTATACAAAAATGCAGTTTCCCGCTGTTTCTGAACTCGAAAACTGAATCCTTAAGAATATCTTCTAGACTTCCATACGGTTCAAACGCATATTTAAAGTTCAAAATCTGACAACAGTAGCTAGGTCAATCACACCATTCTTTACAGATTTCATGTTTAGGCAGAATTTTGATATCATGTTATTTTATTTTTTGAAATAGCAAAAACTCAATAATAAATTCATTAAAAATATTTTCTAAACTCTTAAACATGTTAAGAAACAATATGGAAATTTTCAGAGTAAAATTTTATCATTTGATTAGCCTTTTACTGTTTAAACATGGAGTGTACAATATTCTGAGAATCTGAAATTAAAACATGGCTGTAGTAAAATGGGCATAACTTTTGCCACACAATTCGGAATTTAGAAATTCAAGATGGTCTGGAAACTAGAAAGATAAGGTTACAATTCATATTCAGAAAGTAATTCATTTCAAGATCATTTACTGGGTTGAAAATAGCAATCAACATACAGCCAGCAAGCAAGATACAGGTTTTAGGGTATTTTCATGAAATAATTTAATTTAACATGTTGGGTATCAATTCCACTAGTCGATAAACTTCTCAATCAGCATGAAGGGTGTCAAAACATGATAAATTAAATTAGAACACACTCATACATCAATTTATCATCAATCAACCATGAATCGATCAAGCAATATACAACCTAGCAATTGTCTCTACAATAATTTATTTGTGTGATAATTATATGAGCAACCCTATTATCAATTCTATATGCACACAAGAAAGATTGATTCTTTGGAGTCAAAAGTGGCACGATGTCATGTAAATTGGGGTTCGCTCGTGTAAACCCTCAATAAACCCAACGAAAGAGATGAACGGTGTATATTACGATAACAATGGATCTACTTGCAAGAGTTTCAACAAAACTTGAGTTTGATACAATTAACAATTCAAGAGGATAGTGACTTGCCTTATAGACAGTGAAAACGATTACCAAGAATAACGGGATAAGGATCCCGAAGCAACGAGCCCACGAACCAACATAATTATGCACGTGCAATATACGTGCACAAAGCAACGAGCAAAAGAGACAGCAACCACAACATGAGACGAGCAGCAACAGTCAGCAACCGCAAAAGGCTCGGGTCTGGTCGACGTCGTAGGTGGCAACGAGGGTGGGCGCCGTTGGCTGATGTCGACAGCGATGGGGACAGGGCGGTGCTACAGCAGCATCGGGGTTGGGTTGCTGCTGTCGATCGAAACAGAGGAGGAGGCGCTGGGGGGTTGTGGGTGTGGTGGCACGTGTCAGGGGGCCCGAAAGGAGGATTGAAACGGCCTACGGGGGGTCGCCATAGGTCACGGGCTCACCGGAGAAGAGAACTCAGCAAAGGGTTCTCAGAGATTTGGGCGGGAAACCAACGGGGAGAGAGAAATAGAGAGGAAAGAGAATAGGAGAGAGAATAAGAGACTAGGGTTTTAATTTGTGCAATTTTTAGTGTTTGTACTAGGGTTGTATTTATAGGGTTCAATTAGGATGTTGGGTTAGTGATTTAGGATCCAATAATAGCGGTTTTGGGTCGAGTACAATTGAAATTGGGTTTTAGAGTTCAGTAAAACATAAATCTAAATCAATAGGGTTCAAATAAAAATATCCAAAATTCAATAAAATAAAATTCACAAGATAGATAGCCCAACAAAATAGAAAATAGTTCATGAATGAAAATTTAAATCTAAATATATAAATGAATAACACAAATGCAAAATAATATCAATTGGGCTTGAAAATATACTGAAATTCACCAGGAAAATCAAAATAAATAAAATAATAAAATGATTCAATAGATGGATTTTAAATAGATAATCAAGAAAATTCAATTAATTAGTATAATTATAAAAATAATAAAATCATACAATAAAATAATATTCGGTTTAACAATTTCATTAAAATAATCAAATAGCAATAATATATATTAGATTTTAGTCTCAAATATAAATAGTCGATCAATAAAAAATAGGAATTAAGATTAAAATACACCATTATTCAAAATGAATAAATTTTCGATTAGAAAATACTCTAATAAAGATACGAAACGAATTTAGCACAAAATAAATTTCTAAAAAAATCAAATTATCGAAAATACACGGAAAATACTTATTATCGGGAATGGGGGTTACAACAATAATGGTTAGCCAAATTGAGAATGGTAGGGAATTGAATTAATTTAAGAGCTTTAAGTTACGGTAATTAGTAGAAGTATTATGGGTAGTTATTAAAACTCCCCACTTCCTATCTCCTTATAAAATCCTAATCCCGGTAATTCATGAAGAAAAAGAAAATTTTCATTTTTGCACTTTCAAAAATCCTTGCTGTGGTCTTCTTAGAACTCGATTTTTCTTGAGGAGGGATTGGAGAGTTTGTAGGAGTTCAATTTGCTAGGAATTTCTATTTGCAAAATTCATCAAGAGATGGGTGTTTCCTTAGTCTCTAATTATTATTTTTGTAGAAAGAATACTATGAATTAAAGTCATGTTATGTGCAAAATTTAATTTCTTTTAGGTTGTGAATTATTCTTTGAACCAAATGCATGTTAATTTAATCAAGTTATATGAGATTGTACAAAAGAAAATTTTATTATCATGTGTTAGATTACTAAAATTTAGTTAAATTATTAATGTGATAATGTTATGTTGCTAGCAAAATTTTAAATAGGAATATATATATGATTTTGGTAAATTGTATGAGAAGCAACTGTAGAACTGGTTGCTTGTAGTGATATGAATAAATTGTGTTAATGCATTATGTTAAATTTGGTAGATGTAATTGTAGATATTATGAATGTTAAAAAATATGATTCTCAATAATGTGATTAAAACTTAGAACCCAAATTGTACAAATTTAGATTGGTATGCATCATGAATGTTAGAATAACGAAACTTGTTAAGGAGCAGTTAAGCATATTTCATCTTTCGAGAGGCTTCTCGGCAGTGAGTGAGATTTGGAACTTTGGTTATCGGGTCAATTTGAGGGCTTTGTACAGTGCTCCCCGGTTGTGAGTTCGAGCCTTTGGGGCTCTGTTTTCTTTTAAAATTTTATTCAGTATAAATATCAGTAAATGAAACATTTAGGATTTCTTTCTTTAGAATCCTACACTAATAAAGTATTGGATTAGTGGTTGTTGGGTGCGAATTAGAGGGCAGACTCGCGCTTGGGTTTGAAGCTAGGCGGGGCCATTTTGTTGTTTTATTATTTTTTTACATCTATTTGCATGTATTTTACTTTGGGGAAAAGTTTAAATTAATATAGAGTGTTAGGGAAATATGTGCACAAGATTATATATGTTAATTCAAGGATTATTTTGTGGATAGATTAATTTGTAAATTAAGTTACTATAAAAAGTAATTTTTGAGCTATTTTCACTTTAAAATTAAGTGTGATTAAGAGTTGAAAAATGATGGTTTTTTATCTAGATTTATTCTCGAATTTTACATTTATTCTCGAATTTTACATCGTATGAAAACGTATTTAAATTGGGAATTTATGTAGAGTGTTCTAGATGATGAATTAAGAGATAATTAAAGGATGAATTTGAAAAAGTTTGACATTTGAAAAGAATTTTTATTAAAGTATTATTGTAATCTTTTGATAAGAAGTTATCTATTGTTTTGGAGATTGATGAACTAAAAGAGATTGAATAAAGAAATCAAATGATTCATAATGAATGGAAACGTTGTAATAGATGTTGATAATAACCTAGAAGATATCTGAATTAAAATGTGTGGTTTCTAGGTGCTAAGCGAGACCCGTAGTGACCGAAAAATTATGATAAATAAAATTTTGAGAAATTGGTCAATATTGACATGAATTTTCGATGAGTGAGTTTCGGTCTGGCAGAGTAAGCTAGCTCAAGGCCATGAAAACTATAATTAAATTATGGACATACACTAAAAAAGAAGATGTGATGAGACCTTGGCAAACGTAAGTGGGGCATCTCTATATAGTCGGGTGGTGGATTTCGAGACTATAGATGCAGTCGGACAGTGGATTCCGAAACTGTGATTGCTTGAGGAGCGAGAAGAGCCTTAAATAAATTTGGGATTATGATTGACCGGACGGTGGATTCTGGTGTCATGAGTAGTCGGGCGGATAGGAGGCATATCTTCAATATATTCCGGGCAAAAGCGGCACTTGTGGGATGTTTGCATGACGAGGTTATTGTATAATCGGGCGGTGGATTACGAAACTGGAATCCGTACTCGTGGATTGTATAAACTTTGTTTTTATCATTGTAGTAAGATTTTCATAACGTGGGATTGAACTCTATAATGAGGAGTACGTTAAGGGCTTACCCTCGGACCTATGTAGTATGTGATGCGTAGAATCCGAACAAGTGTACATTAGTGTTGCATCGTAAGTAGGAATGTTTGTATTAGTCATTAAGTTCATATCATACATTGACTTAAATTGGATAGTCACTTTTCATTTTTGCATTCAAGTTTGTGTTTGCTACATTAAGGAATTGCTGTATTATAGCATTGCGTCAGTTGTATGCAACTGACGTGCCCGCAGTTTCCAAGTTGCAGGACTCGGATTATCAAGCGACGAGGATATGAGTCTGGTGTTGATGACTGTTGCAGAATTGAAGATGTTTATTTTTATAAATTGTAATCTTTTATGTAAATTTTCGCTACATGTTGTAAATAATAACATTGTAATGAAAAGTTTTAAATTCATTGTATTTTGTATGAAGTTGAAGTAAAGATCCTATTTATGCTACGAATTACATACGTTTGGAATTCGGGGCGTTACAGAGTGGTATCAGAGTTGACTTCAATAAGTAGTGCAAAAATCATAAGTAAAACAAAATTAGGATGGACATTAGATGTGTGAGTGTCAGTTTTGAGTTATGAATGATATAGTTATTGAATTTGCATTCATGAAACCCTCATCGTATACATTGATGTGATATTATATGCGAGTATTTTTCCTTTGTATCACTAATGATATAGTTGGTTTAAAGCTAGCATTTATGATACATTGTACGCAGAATAACTTTTCTCTTTTATTTTCTTCGTCTATTTTTTTTATACTACTTTTTATCTTTGACGCTTAATATTTTTTCAAAGAATTCTTTTCTTTTACTATTAATTCACATTGATATTTATTATTTTTTCTACATTCCTTAGTCTTAATCTTTTAGTTTTGTCTTACTCATTTTTCATTCTTAATATTTTTTCCTTATTACTTTTATGCACTTTTACGTTACTTGCTATTATTTTTACGTATTTTATTAAGTTTTAAATTACTACTTATTAAATTATTATTGCGACTATTATTTTCTTTCATTATTATTTGTATTATATTTTAAATTTTTGATTTTATCATATTTACATTCATTTTATAAATGCTTTGTTTTTACGATACTAATTTTCCCCTTTTTTTATATTCTCTTATTTATTTCAATATATTTTAGAATGATTGTAATCTTTTTCTTACTTAATGTAATATACCTGTACACATTAAAATTTTCTTTTATTACTATTTTTTGTTTTTACATCTTATATTCAATACCATGTTATTACTTATTATTTTCTACCTTTTGTTATATTTACTTTTCACTATTAATAGCTACTTATTAATTTTGTTGCTTTATACTTTTCTAATTTATATATACACTCACTTCTTATATTTTACTTTATTTCAATTTTTATTTACATTCTTGGTTACTACATATACTTTCTACTAATTACTATATATATCATATATTTCAACATACTTACTATACATATTATTTTTCACTTATCTAATTATTAAATTACTATATATTTTATAATATATGTTTATTATGTCAACTTACTACAGTGCATTTTTATTTTCTCATTTATATTCGCATTTAAGTTTATGCATGTATTTTATTCTATTTTCTTCTTACTTCAATAAATTATTTTCATTACAAAAATTTTTATATTCGATATTTATAATCTATACTTTTATTTATAATCTATATTTTTATATTCCATCGTTGTAATTTTCTACTCCATTTCTACTTTTACTATCCCGCACTTTCATTTTTATTTATATATCACTTTTCAATTCTTTTGAACTAGTTTATACTATTTGATAATGTTTTACAACTTATCCTATACTACTTTAGCTTTATTACTGATAATACAGTTATACTTATTTACTTAACTACCTTATTATTTGTACCTGCTTCTATATCTATTCTATATGAATTACTATTATTTTACTTTATTTAATTTTCTACCTATATTATTACTGTTTACTATTAACCATTTTGCAATCTTAATATTATTATTTTTTGTACATACATTATCTTTACATATGTTAGTATTTTTGTACGTTCATACTATTTCATTTTTATATTTTATTGCTAACTTATCTTATATTTGGTTGCTACTCATATGATATAACTTTTATTATTTATACTTTTGCTTACTATTTACATTTTATTTCTATACAATTAATATTGTATTATTTCGAAAATATATTGTTACTTTTACTACTATTTTAGTTTGTTTCTCCAATTTCATATAACTTTTATATTATAGTATTGTTGTTTCGTCATATAGTTTTTATGCTTATTTACGTGTAAAATATTATATGAGGATTTTCTTGTTATACTTGACAATTTATGGATAATTTTATATATACAAATCACTATTCCATATATTTAATTTTAAATCCTATATATAGTTATTAAATAACTTTTACAAATGAAACTTTTATAATATTATTTTTATATACATCATTAATTTATACTTATCTTATATTGCTTATACTTCTTAACCAAATTTCACATTCATATATTTTCTCAGATTTTTATCCAACAGTCTTCTATTAAATTACTACTTTCTTTTATCTCTTAATATATAATCCTAGTTTAGTTTATGATTTTTCTATTCTTCACGTTTTCTTTTACCTAACTTCTCTTTCCTGTAATTTTTTCAAATTCTTATTAGCTACTGCTAACTACTTTTCAATTATAATGCTCTTTCAAATTATTTACCAACTAACTTTATATTTCGATATTTTTTTTGCATTTTGTTAATACTATTCATTTCTTTATCATAATACGGCCCTTCTTATGATAGTTAACTTTTTTAGTTATCTAATATTTATTTACGCTCTTAGTCGATTTATTTTCAATTTTTTATATTGTATTGCAAGTTATCTATAGTATTTTAATTCTTCTATTCTTTCTGGACTTTTGTTCTTAGTTTCCTAAATTGTTTTACTTTTGTACTAAATCTCTATTAAGCTAAGCTTTCTATTTTTATTTTGTACTTTATACGTTTACTTTGTATTTAACTGCGTTGATTTCACTATATTTCTAACTATTTTTTTTCTTACCTTTCCTCTTAATTACTATCACTATGATCTTTATATACTTTTTCTTCAAATATATTTTTATTCTACTTCTTATTATTTTCATTAACTTTTCTTACTAAGCTTATTATTAACTTATTAAAGCATCTATTTTACTATGCATCTGCTTATCCTTTCTAATTTACTTTGTTTTTCAATTTCTTCTAGAATCGCTTACTTAATTTACATTTTACTATATTGTCTAATACTTAACCTATTATCATTTTGTAGAAAAGTACTTTCAATCGACATTTTCTTTCACTATCAAATTTCTTTTGTTCTACTCATTTTCTAGTTTGTCTAATACTTCCATGCTTTTGGTCTTTATTAATCTTCCTAGATTTCTACGCTTATTAACTTCGTATATCTTATATGACACTCATTCTATATCTTCCTTATTTTAAGTCTATTTTGATTTCTACATTCTGTTTTTTATACTATCTTTATCTATCAATTTTTTTATTAGGTGTGTTCAAGATACAACTTTTACCCTAGTAAGTTCTGAGCACATAACTATTCTAAGGGGGGAGAGTGTAACACCCCGCAAAATTAAGTTATGACAATTTTGCCCCTCGTGTGTTACACACATGTATTTTGTACCGTTACGTGCAATATCCATAACATTATAAAATATTTTTACATATGTTGTATTTCGATTGTTTATAAACATTTCTCCGTTGCTCAAATCCATTTTGTATTTGAATATTTATTGATACATGTGACGCACGTATTTGTAGTGCATGGATCGGTTGTATTCATTTTCAAAATAAAATTAATGAAGTGTGTATGTTTATTTTTATTTGTGCATAATTTTTTTTATTAATCTAAACTAGTTTTTTTAAATTTAAATTAACTTGAGTAACATATGCTATTTTATTAAATAAAATTTCTAACTTTTTGGTGTGTATTTTATGTGCACACATAAAATCCTTCGAAAACACATGCTTTACCCACACTACAATAATGGTCGGCCAAATTGAGAATGGGAGAGAATTGAATTAATTTAAGAGCTTTAAGTTAGTGGGGTAATTAGTAGAAGGATTATAGGTAGTTATCAAAACTGCCCACTTCCTCTCTCCTTCTAAAAATCCTAATCTCGGCCATTCATGAAGAAAAAGAAAAATTTCATTTTTGCACTTTCAAAAATCCTTGTTGTGGTCTTCTTGGAGCTCAATTTTTCTTGATGAGGGATTGGAGAGTTTATAGGAGTTCAATTTGCTAAGAGTTTCTATTTTCAAAATTCATCAAGAGGTGGGTGTTTCCTTACCTCTAATTATTATTTTTGTAGGAAGAATACTATGTATTAAAGTCATGTTATGTACAAAGTTTAATTTCTTCTAGGTTGTGAATTAATTTTGGAACCAAATGCCTGTTAATTTAATCTAGTTATATGGGATTGTTGAAAAGAAATTTTTATTATCATGTGTTAAATTTCTAAAATTTAGTTAAATTAGTAATGTGATAATGTCATATTGCTCGCAAAATTTTAAACATGAATATATATATGATTTTGGTAAATTGTATGAGGTGCAATTGTAGAATTGGTTGCTTGTAGTGATATGAATAAATTGTGTTGATGCATTATGTTAAATTTGGTAGATATAATTTTAGATATTATGGATGTTAAAAATTTTCACTCCCAGTGATGTGATTAAAACTTAGAACCCAAATTGTACAAATTTAGATTGGTATGCATCATGAATGTTAGAATAACGAAACTTGTTAAGGAGCAGTAAAGTATAATTCATTTTTCGAGAGGCTTGTCAGCATTGAGAGAGATTTGGAACTCCGGTTATCGGGTCGATTTGGGGGCCCGGTACAGTGCTCCCCGGTCGCGAGTTCGAGCCTTTGGGGCTGTGTTTTCTTTTGAAATTTTATTCAGTATAAATATCAGTAGAGGAAACATTTAGGATTTCTTTCTTTATAATCCTACACCAATAGAGTATTGGATTAGTGGTTGTTGGGTGTGAATTAGAGTGTAGGCTCGCCCTCGGGTTTGAAGCTGGGCAAGGTCATTTTGTTGTTTTACTATTAATTTTTTAATCTATTTGCATGTATTTTACTTTGGGGAAAAGTTTAAATTCATACAGTGTTAGGGAGATATGTTCACAAGATTATATAAGTTAATTCAATGATTATTTAGTGTATAAATTAAGTTGTAAATTAAGTTACTTTAAAAGTAATTTTTTGAGTTGTTTTCGCTTTAAAATTAAGTGTGATTAAGAGATTGAAAAATGATGGTTTTTAATATAGATTTATTCCATAATTTTATATTGTATGAAAACGAATTTAAATTGGGAATTTATGTAGAGTGTGCTAGATGATGAATTAAGAGATAATTAATGGATGAATTTGGAAAAGTGGATGTATTGATATTTAGAAAGAATTTTTATGGAAGTATTATTGTTATCTTTTGATAAGAAGTTATCTATTATTTTGGAGTTTGATGAACTAAAAGACAATGAATAAAGAAATTAAATTATTCATAATGAATGAGAAACGTTGTAATAGAGGTTGATAATAACCTAGAAAATCTCTAAATTGAGATATGTGGTTTCTATGAGCTGAGCGAGACCCGTAGTAACCGACAAATTATGATAAATGAAATTATGAGAAAATGGTCAATATGGACATGAATTTTCGATGAGCGAGTTTAAGTCCGGCTGGGTAAGCTAGCTCTAGGCCATGAAACTATAATTAAATTAAAGGCATGCACTAGAAAAGAAGATGTGATGAGACCTGGGCCAAAGTAAATGGGGGCTTCTCTATAGAGTCGGGCGGTGGATTCCGGGACTATAGATCCAGTCGGGCAGTGGATTTCCGGGACTGTGATTGCTTGCGGAGCGAGTCGAGCCTTAAATAAATCTGGGATTATGATTGATCAGGCGGTGGATTCCGAGATCATGAATAGTCAGGAGAATAGGAGACAGATCCCCAATATATTCTGGGCTAGAGCGGCACTTATGGGGTGTTTGCACGACGATGATTCTGTATAGTTGGGCAGTGGATTCCAGGACTGGAATCTGTACTAGTGAAATGTCTAAACCTTATTTTTGTCACCGTAGTAGGATTTTCATAAGGAGGATTGAACCCTATAATGAAGAGTATGTTAAGGGCTTTCCCTTGAACCTATATAGTATGAGATGCATCGAATCCGAACAAATGCGCATTAGTGTTGCTTGGTAAGTAGGAATGACTACATTAGTCATTAAGTTCATATCATATACTGACATAAATTAGGATAGTCACTTTTCATCTTTGCATTCAAGTTTGTGTTTGCTACATTAAGGAATCGCTGTATTATAGCATTGCGTCAGTTGTATGCAACTGACGTGACCACAGTTTTCAAGTTGCAGGACTCGAATTAGCAAGTTACAAGGATATGAGTTTAGTGTTGTTGACTGTTGCAGAATTGAAGATGTTTAATGTTATAAATTGTATTCTTTTATGTACATGAGTTTGTTGTTGATGACTGTTGCAAGCGGCCCACCAGCCATTGTAAGATCCCTTTGAGATTCCTCCAAATATCGTGCGGTGCAGATCGTCAGCAATTTTTACCCTCATCAGGCATGTCTATGTTATAATCAAGGACCTGGAAGTTGGAAGTCGTATGTATTTGTTACCATTTGTATTATTGTATAATGTTGCCAATTTATGGATGTTGCCAATTATAAACTTTTGGCTGTCAAATTATGGAAATATATTATTTTGATTGTATGTTTTAATAATAATGCATTGTGCACAAGCTTTTTACACAAGTTTTACTCTGCAAAGTGATGTGACACAATCTTCACCATACAAAGAATCTTTTATTATTCATGGGTGGGAGGGGGGGGGGGGGAGGAGGGCGGGGGTAGAGATTATACAAAATTACCTTGTGAAGTTAAACTTGTGCAAAAAATCTTGTGCACAGATCATTTCCCTTATTTTAATTAGGTCTGTCAAACTATGGGTTTGAGTTTTTGAGTGTTTTTTCATCGTAAAATTTTGGTATCAGAGCATGGTGTCTCTAAATATCCATTGTATATTATCGAAGTTGAGAGTCAGTCTTCCACCTTCTTCTGTTAGTATTTGTTTTTATCAATGGTAGCTTAAATTGCTTTTGAGCATATCTAATATTTTTTCTTAGCTTTCTTTATGATTAAATAATGATCGTCATTAGCTATCTTGCTCTGTACTAGTACACCATATGTAAGAAACGAACTAAGGTTGTGCTCTACCTCTGTATAGCAATAATATAAGCTTGTGGTAAGCCAAGACAGAAAGTCCCTAAGGGCTGTAATTGCCCTAGGTCAGCCATAAAGGCTGTAAACTTGAGACTTAACCCTGCTATAAATCCGTGGTTGGGGTACGTGTAGCCACAGAGAATAGGGTCAAAGATAGTAAAAGAGCTAGAAAGATTATGAAGATAATGTTTAACCTAAAGAATTAGAGTTATAAACAAATATTAGGATACGTTCAAGGTTAATCAAAATCATGAGCAACCCCATTATCATTGATGAAGAACATCAATGTCAACACGGTCTGACAAAAACCATTATGAACATTATGTTCATTTACCCACACATGGGTCCTTAAACTCTGGAATATTTAACTATATGGCAGATTTATTACAAGAAATAAAAACAGAATTCAATACGCTAAAATCCACATGGATTTTAACCCACAACTCGATTTAAAACCTCAGCTAAAAGATAATGACTTTAAGTTATCTTATCTATCAAGATCTAAGATAAATATGGTCAAATATTCGTCTGATGAAAAGAATAAAATAAATGTAGATGAAATAGATAAAATCTGTTATGAAGCTTTTCTTCATCTACAAGAAAAGGAACTAGCTGGAGAAATAGATAGTGTAGATGTATATGAATATTATGAAAAACATTATAATGCTATAGATTATTGGAATTATAGACAACAGGTTCAAACACCATCCACATCTTCTTAAGAAAATGAAGAACTTGAACAAAGCCCTGAAATATCTTCCGGAGAAGAAGAAGAGTCTGAACAAGGCTCAGAAACTCCCTCTAAACAAGAGGAAAATTCTTGGAATTCCATAGAATCCAAGTATGACACGTCAGACAAACCACAGTACGCAGTACGTACTAATGGGGATCAACAAGTGGTTCCATTGTACTACAACTACCAGGACCACCTGGTTATGTTCCACCACAAATTCCTCAGGATCAGGTTCAAAACCCATTACATGTTCCTCCACCTATTCAACCAGCTACTCATGAAGAAGTAATGGTATCCTTATGCTGAAATGTTGAGATTTGGTACTAGATCCGATTGGATTCAAACCTATTTCTCTAGAAATACATCTAAAACAATAGATTCTCAAAATTCGAGAAATCTTGGCATGGTGTTAAATATAGACCATGTTCCACATAAAAATATTAAAAAATATCTAGCAAATTGGCTGGAAAAAAAAAGGGAACTGTTTATATTCTTCCGACTATGACGATATGCAATTATTTACATTTTGCTACAAGCTGTTGTGAAGGATATGCCTTGAGATGGCTAACCATTCTAGTAAATACAAATATAATAGTTCCGGAAAACATACGACAAATGAATAGTACAAAAGGAGCTATAGCGGAATTAGTTGATATACTAGCCGCAGATCTCATAAGAAAAACTTTACAAGAAGAACATGAATGCAAAAATCAATTAATGAAAATGGTATTATGTAACATATGTATGTCAGAAGAATTTGTTTTTAAATACATAGGTATTATATTCCATTTAAGTACTACAAAACCAAAACTATTTTGGATGAGAGCATTTTTTGCAAAAATTCCATATCCTTGGAATAATATAATAAAGGAAAGATATGACCAATTAATTGCCACATCACCATCTGAAAGAAATGCTCAATCCACAGGAAACCTAAAAAAGGCCTGTATGGAAACAATGGAAAAGCTTTGTGAACAAGTCAAAGCACATAAACAAGTAAATAATAAAAATAAACATTCCAAATTAGGATACTCCTGCTGTTCTAAATACAGTGAGGATATTAATTTAAAATTCAGTTGTCCACCAGAATATGGGCAAAAATATAGAAAAAGGCCAAAACCTTTCAAAAGAAGGAAAATGCCAAAATTCCGTATTACCTGTAAACACTGGAAACCAGAATTTAAAAGAAAATATAAAAAAAGGAGAAAAAATTTTCTAAGAAAAACTTCATTAAAAAACAAAAATTTAGAAATGTAAATGCTTTAAATGCAGCTAAGAAGGACATTTTTCTAATGAATGTCCTACTAATATAAATTCCGTAAAAATAGATGATATAGAGGAATATGGCATTAATCATGGTACTATTGACGATGTACCAAGTGATGCTAATTCTTCTATATATGAAATTGAAAATATATATTCAACTAGCTCTGGAGATTCTTGCTCTGGTAAAGAACAAGAACTTATAGAGTCATTTAATATAAACATGCCAGCGATTAATAATATTAAATTCTATTACAATAATTCCATTAACGGAGTTTGCTATTCTTCCTATAAAGGAAAAAAGAGAATCTCCTCGATATATATGCTCTATGCTAGTAGAAATTATAATCTTAAAAGATATAGAACAACACCAATATACTAGATTCAGATCTCAATTTTGGGATAGTCTTCAGAATGGTCTTGGAAGTAAGCTGAAGTTCAGTACTGCATTCCATCCGCAAACAGATGGTCAATCTGAGAGGACTATTCAGATATTGGAGGATATGTTGAGGTCCTGTGTGCTTCAGTTTGGAAGATCTTGGGAAGATCATCTACACTTGGTGGAGTTTTCATACAACAATAGCTACCAAGATTGCCTTAAGGCACCTCCGTATGAAGTCTTGTATGGTCGAATGTGTAGATCACCAATGTGCTGGGATGACATTGGTGAGAGGAAGCTTTTGGGGCCAAACCTAATAACGATGACTGTTGATGTAGTGGCCCAGATCAGGAAGCATTTACAAGCTGCACAGGACAGGCAGAGAAAATGAGCAGACATGCACAGGAGACCGTTAGAGTTCGAAGTGGGTGATCATGCGTTCCTCAAGGTGTCTCCATGGAAAGGTGTGATTCGTTTTGGTGGTGGGGGCAGGTTGAGCCCTATATTTATTGGTCTGTTCGATGTGGTGGAGCGAGTAGGCAAGGTGGCCAACAGACTCGCGTTGCCGCCAGTTCTTTCAGGAGTGCATGACGTCTTCCATGTTTCTCAGCTCAGGAAGTATGTCAGGGATGATAGTCATGTATTGACTAATCGGAGTTTTCAATTCAACCAGATTTGTCTTGCGAGATTCATCGAGTGTCAATTGTGGATCTGCGGGAGAAGATTTTGAAGAATAAGGTTATCAAGTTGGTTTGTGTTGCCTGGAATTCTCACTCGCCTGGTGAGTCGACTTGGGAGCTTGAAGATGTGATTGGGAAGAGGTTTTCCCATCTTTTTGAGTAGTTCTTGTTCTTTTGTTTTCTTCGGGGTTGCCCTACTATCACTTGCTTAAATTCCGAGGACAAACTTTTATTGTAAGGTGGGTGGATTGTAACTACCATTTTTGCTATTTTCATTCTCCCTTTTTTGTAATATTTTATTTGTAATTGAATAAAATACTCTATTTCTCTTTCTTAATTATTTTAATTTAATCTTGTTCATGAAATTCCCCATTCTTGTTGAGTGTTCTTATTGATTCTATTTTCTTTTGTTAATTTCGGGTATTTTTATTTGAACCATATTATTTTAGATCTATCTCTTATTGAACCCTAAAACCCAATTTCTATTGTTCTTAATCCAAAACTGCTATTATTGGATCCTAAACCGCTAACCCAACACCCTAATTGTACCCTATAAATACGACTCTATTGTAAACCCTAAAAATTGTGCAAATTGAAACCTTAGAGCCATCTATTCCCTCTCCTCTCTGTTTTCTCTTTCCTTGTTGGGTTTTCCCGCCCAAACAACAACCCAACTCTGGTGCTCCTTCTTCTCTGGCCATCCCCCGACCTCCGGTGCCCCCCTGAGCGCCGCCCCACCTTCCCTCGATGCCCAGACACCCCAAAACCCCAACCCCGACCTCCCTTCCCTGTTCCTTGACAACAACAGCACACCCCCGATGCCCTTGTTCCTGTCTCAGTAGCGCCACCCTGAGCAACACAGTTGTTCGCACCGCCCACCACTGTCGTCGACATCAGCCAGTGATGCCGTCATGCCTCCTTGCCATTGCTGATGTTGCTGCTGCTGTCCCTTGGGCTATTGTTGCTGTGTCCTCATGTAGCACGTATATTGCACGTGTTATTTTGTGTTAGTTCGTGGGTTCGTTGCTTCGAGATCCTTATCCCGTTATTCTTGGTATTCATTTTTACCGTCTATAAGGCAAGTCACTTTCTCCTTGAATTGAACATCGTATCAAATTCAAGTTTTATTCAAATTCTTGCAAGTAGATCATATTTGTTTATCGTATCGTTGTATTGATTATTTTCGCTGGGTCTATTGAGGGTTTACACGAGCTAACCCCAATATTCTTGACATCATGCCACTTTTGACTCTAAAGATTGAATCTTTTATGTGTGAATATAGAATTGATAATAGGGTTGTTCATATAATTGTCACACAAATAAATTATTGCAGAGAGAATTGCTTGGTTGTATGTGGTTGATTGATTGATGATGGTAAACTAATGTATACGTGTATTCTAATTTTATTCATCTTGTTATTGCACCCATCATGCTATTATATAATTTATTGACTATAGAATTGATACCCATCATGTTTAATTAAATTATTTCATGAAAATATCCCAAAACCTATATCTTGCTTGCTGGCTATATATTGTTTTTTGCTATTTTCGACCCGGTAAATGATCTTATAATAAATTACTTTATGAATAAGAATTGTAGCCTTATCTTTCTAGTTTCCATAACATCTTTAATTTCTAAATTCCGAGTTGTGTAGTCAAAGTTATGTCCGTTTTACTACAACTGTGTTTTTATTTTCAGATTTTCAGATTCTTGTATTTTGCATGCTTAAACTATTAAAAGGCTGATCGAATGTTAAAATTTTACTCTAATAATTTTCAGATTGTTACTTAACATGTTTAGGAGTCTAATAAATATTTTTAATGAATTTATTATTGAGGTTTTGCTGATTCTAAAATTATAACAACATGATATTGAGATTTTGCCTGAACATGAAATCTATAAAGAACAATGTGTTTGACCTAGTTACTGTTGCCGGATTTTGAACTTTAAATATGCGTTGGAACTGTATAGAAGCCTAGTTTCTAGAACTTCTGAAGGATTCAATTTTCGATTTCTGAAACAACAGAAAACTGCATTTTTATACAGACTACTCTTGTTCGAATTTTATATTCCAGTTTTTGATAGTTTAATTAATCCTATATCATTGTATTGCATGGATCGAAGTGTGTATGTTGCATTGAATGATCCCAATGAGTTATTTTCACCATTCTAATTTCCTTAATCCATGTTACCATCCCATTATTCCCCTATTGATACTATTGTTCATCTCCTGGCTCAAATTGCATGTTGTATTGTTGCATTGATAAATAATTAACAAGCTAGGATTTAAATGGTGATTTAAGTAGTGGACAAAGTAGAGACTGTACTTGGAGGAGGGGCCCGTGTTTCCCTAATTAATGTTCCGGCTAGTGTTTTATCGTGTGATTGTGGATTATGGCCATAACCCAATATATCGTGTACCGTATCGTTGTTGAATACCGTATTATACACCGAAAGGTGAATAGTATTTACCATTGCCAAGTACATGATCTACCAAGTACACCACTTAAGTCTAAACAAAATTGATTGTATGCATCAAACCTGTAGAATGGGATGCAATAGTACATGCATTAGTTAGGATTAAAATGCATAATAGACTTAAGAATTGACACGACATCGACACTGCATATTGTTCCTTATTGTTCCTATTGATATCGAATATTGGCTAAGTGTTATTTCATTGATCGTTGATTATTGTTACCGAATATTAAATTATTGTTTATAGCCATTGTATCGACTATCATGATATTGTTATTGTCCCATGTTATTGATTTCTATTAATCCATTGATTCATTGTTATACTGTTATTCCATTGTTCCTTACTTTCTCTACTTGCTGTCCATGACTTGCTCTAAGGACAATTTTTCTTCTCTTTTTAGATGAAGTGTTCATAGGTAATGAAGGAGAATTTCCTGCTGGAATTGGAGAACAAACATTCTGAAGATTTTAATGCTTTTTAAGTGCTTATCGTTTTATTGAACTTAATCTATTGAGACTTGTTATTATTTGGGATAGGATTATTATTTCGTTGGGCTTATGTCCCGGATTTTATTATTTGTTTCCATACGTTGGTTTATTTTATTTGGATATTTTATATTGCTTCATTCCAAGTGTTATTGTTCATGAGATTATTATTATTGCCTACGCAATTATTCTGTATTGATTATATTGTTGAGTTGATCGGATAAATAGCTTATGGGTGACATTAGTCATTCGTTGGGCCAATGTCATGTACTCGTATTCCGTATTTTTGGGAAGCGGGGCGTGACATTTGTAGTAGTATACATCGATGATATATTGGTCTTCTCATCTTTAGTAGAAGATCATAAACAACACTTATTAACCGTAGCCCAATTATTATTAAAACATGGAATAATCATAAGTCCTAATAAGATGGAACTATTTAGAATAGAAATAGACTTCTTGGAAAAATATATTAAACAAGGAACAATTGAGTTACAACAACATATCTATTCAAAGATTAATGAATTTCTTGAAACATTTTCTACATTAAAAGAACTTCAAAGCTTTTTAGGATGAACTAAGGAAGAAAGTTCATACCAAATCTGTCTTCTAAAGTTCAAAACCTTCAACAAATGCTAAATGAAGAACATGCTAGACATAAAACTCAAAATCGTGAACAACCTAGGAGATGGAATACTGAAAAGATTCCTATCCAATTAAAAAGGTGGAAAAATGACTCTCAACTTTGAAATATATAAGGGATATTTACAGGCATCAGGCTCTGATACCAAAATTTAACAACGGAAGAACACTAAAAATGCACTCAAAAACTCAAAACTGAAAAAAGAAGATTACAAGATTTAATGCCCTTACAAATGACTTCTTGGTCTTATTTATAGTTACATAAATATGTGTGGAGTGGCTTCTGGAGTCATGCACTGGTAGATAAAGAGGAATCTTCTGGGTGGGAGGCAGGCAGGAAAGCTTCTTTATTCTTCTCGTGCTCTAATATTGAGAATGTTGTAACAAGTGTGGCTTCAATTATCGTCTCTCGGGTCCCATTTCTATAGTGTTGCAACAATTTGTTGTGTCAGCTGATCGGATTCTAGAGTCTTCAAGGTCCACCATGATTTAATCATTATTGACTTCTTCTGCCATAATGTCTGAATCCACTGAAATGTTCCCATCCGCTAAGGCATGTTAGATATTTTCTTGTCTCTCAAGACATTACTCCTGTGCTGTACATCATGTTTCGGATATTCTCGTGTTTTTCAATTTCATTTAATTGGATAGGAATCTTTTTTAGCATTCCATCTCCGAGGTTGTTCACCTGTTTGAGTTTTATAGTGTTTATTGAGTGTTCTTCCGTTGTAAAATTTTGGTATCAGAGCCTGGTGTCCGTAAATATCCCTTGTATATTGTTGCTGCTAATGTTGGTGTAGGAGCAAATAGATAATTTGTGAATTCTTCTAAAACTAATAAAAGCTAACCTTCTTACTACTTTCTGATGTTGACCATTCTCAATGTTGTTGCTGACCTGCAAAAAGTTCAAAATACCAGGATTGATCCCGACGACAAACCCTCCGACGCTCAAGTCAATATCTGAAAGATTATGAAAGAGCTTTTTGGGAGAAAAATATTGATTATATTTTTTTTGGTGGGGGTAGAGGGGTATTTATAGTCGCCTTTGGAAACAGTTTAGAGATAATCATTTATTTCTTCTTCCTAGTGTTTTTGGATAAGAAATAGAGTTTAAATTTCTTCATGATAAGAGATTTGGTTTAAACCGCCTCTTAGGGATAATCATGAATTTAAGTAACTATTTAAATGATCTGGATTTATTTATAATGGGCTGCCATCATAACACAGTAATGCAAATCCATTTTGAGTTATTGGGCCTTATAAAAGACCCAGTTCCCGTTTACAGGACCCATTTATAGGGGAAATTACCATTTTACCACTGAGAGCTTTGAGATTCGTACCCGATTTGAATGATCCCGATAATTCCATATCACAAGCCCCCCACTCATGAAAACTGAGTTTCACAGCCTTTGTGGAGTAGTTCGCCCATTTTTAATGGCTTACAGAATTTATCGTAGTTCTCGGGGATGTTTGAATCTCGCTCGGGGTGTAATAGTGCTTTTCTGAGTTAGAAAAATACTCAATATTATTTTTGAAGTTTTCTATGTTTTTTCCAGATTTTTTTCTCCAATTTTTATTCATTTTTTGAATTTTAAAAATTAATTTTTGAATTTTTAATTAAATATACTAAAAATAATTTTTTTTGGAATATAAAATATTTTCAAAATTTTAAATACTATTTTTAGAATTTTTTAATTAATTATTTCAATTTTTTATTATTTTTTGAAATTTTTAAATAATTATGTCACACACTGCTTCCCGTTTTCCAGAAACATAGGCTCATAACTGAGGTCCATCGAATGATATAAGTATACCAACTCATGTCATCCATAAGTTGTACAATACCAGTAAGCTCAACAATACAATAATAATCACAAGAACAAGAATATAATGCAATAACCAATATCTGAGATACAGAAACTTACAGATTGCCGAGAATACACAATGCAATATCAGTACGTCAAGTTCTTTCAGTAACCCATCATCAGTTACCTGCATAAACAATAACTCAAAGAAATATGGAGAGTACCCGTTAGAGCAAGCTTCCGGCGACAAGTAGTAGTTAGCAGCGAAACAATACGGTACAATATAACAATAAAAAAGAAACTGGGACGATATCAGAGGTCAATAAATGATAAATGATAACAAGATCAAAAGTCGATAATCAACGGTACAATGGTCGATAAATAATATTCAATAATCAGTGAAGTAATTATCAATAAACAATATTAAATAATAGAATCAATATTCGATAGTCAATGATGCATTGGTCGATAATCAATGATCGATAAACAATGGTTGATAAACCATAGTCAATGGGGCCAATAGTCGATAAACAATAATCAATAATCAATAGTCGATAAACAATAATCAATAACCAATAAATCAATAGTCGATGTTCAATAATCAATGGTTCAATAAACAATAGCCGGTAATCAATATTCGATAATCAAATGGTCAATAAACAATATTCAATGATCAATGGTCGATATTCAATAATGCCAATCTTAGGTCTATCAATCTTTTACTAACCTATCTAATGCACGCAATCCTGCGTCCCATACCACAGGTTCGGGTGCATACAAACAAGTGAACGTTTAAACTATAGTGGTGAACTCTACAGGTCATGTACTCGGCAATGATAATCAATAACGAGAATCAACAATCAACGCTCAATAACGAAAACTTGTCCAGTATACGATACACGATAATAATAACAACATGGGGAAACACGGGCCTCTCATCCGAGTAAAGTCTCCGATTGTTCACCACCAAGTCGACCTTTATTACCCCAGCTTGTTATTATTTTATTAATATGAATCATGAATATGCAATCGATGGAACATGTGTCCATAATTATGCAATTGGTACAATCAATGCGAACGTTAGTATTAATACAATATCAAGAAGATATCAAGACTATGCAATACATGAAATATACATAGTTCAATTCATTAAATATAGAAAATAACGGGTTTATATGAAAAAACGTAACAATGCAAGTTTTGGACCGCAACACCTATTGGTACTCAAATTCACTTTTCTACTGCTACGGGAATGCAAATCCGATTCCGTCAGAGGTTCCAGAAACTAGACTCCCTACCGGTTTCAATGCATATTCACATGATACATTATAGTTACAGTAGCTATGCATATAAATTCATTTTTTACTGGTTTAGTGTACAATCTCAGTTCTAGAAATTATAACATGACAATGCTAAAACATCAATAGCGTGCAATCTATAAATCGGATTGAGAATCTGTAAGATGTTCCGGATTTCAGACTCAGTGTGCTACAATTTCTATGTACAAAGTTCTAAGTTTCAGTGCCGGGAACTGGGTCGAAACCTCAGTATAGGCTCAGACAAGGGACAAGGCAGTATATTCAAGTATTCAATAACATGATACGATAAGAAAATAATGAATCAATGATGGAATTCAATTAGATACATTATTCAACTCAATAACTAGCCAAATTTCAAAGGAAATGCTTGCACAGGAACAATAAAAAGTGTACAAGAGATGCTTACCTTAAACGCGACGATGACGATGGAGAATAAGGGGAGCGGCGACGACAATGAGTAGGACAAATGTGCGCTTTAGCTTTGTTCCAGGGATCAAGGAAATATGCAAAAAGACTCAAATTAGAATAGTCCAAGCACTAGATGATGTACCATATATAGGAGTGAAATGTAGCATGATAGACAAGCTCATGCATGAGAAACAATAAGTGGATTAAGTGCTTAGACTCACCAGATGAGTAGAAAGGCTCGGGTCGTTATCGGGGAGGTTGCAATGTTCGGCGGTGGAGTTGAACGGCAAGGTAGGAGACATTTGGTGTGCGGTGATCGGGGCAGCAAGGGGAGACAATGGTTGGGGAGTAGTTGTTGGGTGCGGGCACTGGCTGCAGTGGAGATCGATGTGTGTGGCAGTGAGAGGATGGTCAATCGGTCGTCAGGGTGGCGCGGCAACGACAATGTGGAGGAGGAGCAATGGAGGGTCAGGATTGGTTGACAGTGAGGTGGTGCGATGATTGTTGTGCGGCGTCTTCGGGGCTGAAGTCTGTTGGTCGAGGAATTCGGGGTGAGGAGCTAGTGGACGAGGCTAGTGGTGTTGCAATAATGGCATCAAGATTGGAGGTGGGCGTGGGCTGTCAACGAGGTGGTATTCGGCTCTAGCGGCAGTGGGGCGGGTTGTCGACGTGGTCGTGGTGATGTGGGAGGAGTCAACAAGGGAGCAGGGAGGACATCGGTGGTTGTATGGAGGTCGAGGTGCAGTAGGGGTAAAGGAGGTGCTTGGGTTGGCTACTATGGTGGTGGTGCTGCCGTGGTGCTTGGAGCAGGCGAGGAGCTCGGGTACGGAAGGAGAAGGAGGGCAGGCGGGGTGGAAGATGGCACGGCTGCAAGGTGCTCGGGAAGATCAGAGGCGACGATTGGAGGATGAGGAAGCATGCCCGGTTGAGGAGGTGGAGGTGTTGCGGTGGTGGAGGGGTTGGCTGCAATCAGGGTGAAGGCGAGGGTGAAGAAGAATGGGTTTCAGGAACGAAGGAGAAGAAGTAGATTATGGGAAGCTCGGTCGATGGTTTTTTGGAGTGAACAGGAGGAGGAAGTAGAAGAAATAGGAGATGAGTGAGTGGGCCTGGGATGAGAGGGTTTATTAGGGGATTAAGGGATTGAATTAGTGGGGTGTAGTTAAGGAGAAGATTAAGGATGCTGTTAGTGGAGATAACTGAGGGATCAGTTATAGAAAGTGGGGATTGTGCTGTTAGTGGAGATTAGGGTGTAGTATGCAGTTGGGATTTGATTGAATATTGGCTTGGGTCAAAGAATGAGCTAATGAGTTTGGTTATTAAAATGTGGGCTTGAAGTTGGGATTGAATATAAATAATAGAAGATAGTCAAAAAGAACAATAATAGTAATCTAATAAAACGGATTAGGATTATAGAGTGAAATCTAATTCGGGCTTAAAATATATAATCAACAAGAGAGGGAATAGATTGTAGAATGAATAGGATTTAGGTTTACAAAAAGAATAAACAAATTTATGAGTAATCAAATAATGACATTAAAGAATGGATTAGGATTTCACATGTCTAACATAATAATCGGATATCCAATGAAAGCAATTGGTTTCAAAACAACGGCAAAGTTTGTTTAGAAAAATTAGAATTCAGGAATAGAAAAAGAGATAAGAATACCGATAACAATACATACAATCAGAAAGTACAATCGGAGAATGGGTTAGGAATCTAGGCTTAAACAAAATAATTGAATATTCAAATGAATGTAATTGGGTTCAAGAGAATGGAAAATTTTATATGCACCTTAGGTTCAATCAAATAGGAGATGTACAAGAAAATGATTTTAAACGAACAAAAAATGTTTATAAGAAAATTGAAAAACAAGAATACGGAGCAAAGAAAAATAAAATCCCTACAATCGGGAACGAAAATAATTTATAGACAAACAAAATACAAGAATACAGAAAATTTTGTATAAACGGAAATGGGGACATGCTCTATTAACAGCTGTTTTCCACTTAACCGTGTTCCATCTAAAACGGTTTAAGAGACACCATATGAGATATGGACTGGGAGGTGTCCTAGTGGGTCTTTTATGAAGTTTTGGGGTTGTGAAGCCTATGTAAGGTGCCAAGTCCTTGATAAACTTGGTCCCAATTCTGATAAGTGATTCTTTGTAGGATATCTCAAGGAAACCAAAGGATAATATTTCTATAGTTCGACCGAAGGCAAAGTGTTTGTCGCACGGACTGCTGTGTTCCTAGAGAGAGAACTCGTCTCCAAAAGAACCAGTGGGAGAACAATATAACTTGAAGAAATTCAAACTTCACAAAGTAGCAGCGAACCAATGGTGGAAAAGGATCAGACTCCACAAATTATTGTGGAACAACCACCTGCTCAAGTAGCACAAGGCCTACGTAAGTCTAGTAGGATACCTCAACAACCCAAGAGATATGGATTTCTCGTGACTCAACATGGTGATATATTGCTCATGGATCCGGATGAGCCTGCGACTTTTGAGGAAGCTGTAAAAGGCCCAGATTCTGAGAAATGGATTGAGGCCAAGAGATCTGAGATGGAGTCCATGTATACCAACCAAGTATGGACCTTGGTCGACCCACCTGAAGGGTTAAAACCTATTGGGTGCAAATGACTTTTTAAGAAAAAAACTGACATGGATGGTAATGTGCATACCTTTAAGGGGCGGTTGGTGGCTAAAGGTTTCAAGCAAGTTCATGGTGTAGACTATGATGAAACTTTTTCCCCAGTTGCCATACTTAAATCCATTTGGATCCTTCTTGCTGTTGCAGCATATCCTTATTATGAAATCTGGTAGATGGATGTCAAAACTACTTTCCTAAATGAAAATTTTCTCGAGGTTGTGTATATGACACAACCTGAGGGTTTTGTCACTCCAAATGATGCTTGAAAGGTGTGTAACTGCAACGATCCATTTATGGATTAAAGCAAGCTTTTAGAAGCTGGAATATTCGCTTCGATGATGCAATGAAAGAGTTTGGTTTCATAAAGAACGAAGATGGACCTTGTATCTACAAGAAGCTTAGTGGGAGCACAGTTGTCATTCTGGTGTTGTATGTAGATGACATACTGCTCTTCGGGAATGACATCCCTACCTTATTGTAACACCCCGAATTCCAAACACAGGCAATTCGTAGCAAATACAGTATCTTTTACTTCAAGTTCGTTCAAATTTACAAGGAATTTAAAACTTTTATTTACAACAAGTTCTTTACAACAACACAGCAGAATTAAATGAATACAATACAATCTATAATAATGAAAATTCTTCAATCTTGTAACAACACATCATAGTGACTTCAAGTCCATGCGAAGTCTAATCCTGCAATTGGAAAACTGTGGGCACGTCAGTTGGATACAACTAAGGCAATGCTATAATACAACGATTCTTCTACTTTAGCAAACACAAACTTGAATGCACAACAAAGTGTGAAAAGTGACTATCCTAATTATGTAAGTGTATGATATGACTTAATGCCTAATGCAGACATTCACACTATGATGACACTAATGCATACTTGTTCGGATTCTATGCATCCCATACTACTTAGGTCCGTGGGCAAGCCCTTAACGTACTCCAGAATATAGGGTTCAATTCCTCGTTATGAAAATTCTACTACGGTAACAAAAGCAAGGTTTAGACAATCCAAGAGTACGGATTCTAGTCTCGGAGTCCACCGTTAAACTATACAAAATCCACGTCGTGCAAACATCCCGTAGGTGCCGCTCTAGCCTCGGTATATACATATATATTGGTGATCTGCCTTCCATCCGCCCGATTATTCATTACCCTGGAATCCACAGTCAGATCAATCGTAGTCCCGAATTTAATTGAGGCTCGTCTCACCTCACAAGCAACCACAATCCAGGAATCCACCGTCTGACAGGGTCTATAGTCCAGGAATCCACAGTTAGACTATATAGAAATGCCCCACTTATGTTTGTCCAAGTTTCATCACATCTTCTTCTAGTGCATGTCCTTAGATTTAATTATAATCATCACAACCTAAAGCTAGCTTACCCTTGTCGGACTTAAAACAAACACTGAGAATGTTAGCCCACACTGGCAACTTCTCAAAGAGAAAGTTAACCCACACTGGTTACTTCTCAAATTCTATTTATCACAACTGCCGGTATTCTGGGTCCCGCTCACTCTTGAACAAACAACCATCTCAAAGAGAGATCACATAGGTTACATCTAACCTCTTATAAAAATTTCCGTTCATTAAACATCTTTTAACTTCTTTTGTCCATTCTCTTATTTATCTATCATGAAGTAACCGCTTCTTATAGCAACATTCAATAATACTTGATGAGTTAAAACCCATATATACATCACATGTTTAACATTCCAACTTCATCCTTTAATTATCTCTTAATTTCTCATAAGGTGCATCTTACTAAATTCTGATTTTAAATCCAATTTTATACGTTGTAAAAGTTTTATGACAACTAGATAAAAGACATCAACTCAATGGTATTGTAAAAATCATATAAATTCCAATACTACTCCAAAAATAGATTTTTTAGTTTTATAGGAATATTGAATGAGTCTAATACAACTTTGTAGTTAAGATCATCTACATTCATCCTCAATTACTTCGTCTAAATTCATTTGCAAAATAGTAGGTTCACAATCCCAAAACTGCAGCTCATGCTACTTGTAAAAATCATAGAAAATTATATACTTTATGAAACTTTGTGTTCTTTAGATAAAATTAAATGTATACAATTCTATTATAACTTTTTAGTTATAAATTCCCCCAAAATATTGTGTCTATAACCTTGAATTCTTCGAAATCTACAGTAGGGTCGAAATGTTATACAGATTGCCACAGTTCAAAATTGTAAAATTCATTATAAATTCAATTCTTCATGAAAAATTGATTTCTTAGACTCTAAAAAAAGGTTAACGAGTCTACTTCAAGTTCTTAGTTTTTACCATTCTCAAAATACTGCATCTAAGAGGCCGATATGATCAAAATCCGAAATGTATATAAATTTCCAGCAACTAGCCAACTGCCAACCTGTCCTAAGTTTGGATTTTATTAAAATAGTAAACGACATTCAAATATTGTGAAATTTTAAGGAGATGCTCTTCACATATACGAGATGCTCCTATAACAATTTTAGCTCTAGATTGCTTCTATTTTAATAGATATGATTTTCTGAAGTGCAACTAAGACTTAAAACAGAACCATATGAAAATGCCTCCAAATCAAACATATCATAATTTCACACATTCAATCAACAAAAAATAATCTAAACATGAATGTTCAATCTATATAGGTTATCATGCATCTAACAATTCACACATATCTAGTATTTTACTAATAAAACTATATTAGAAAGTTGAAGAAACACCCACCTCAATTGTAGAATTCATAACAAATATGAACTGCTAAAACTAGCTCCAAAGCTCCCCAAATGATGAACGTCCTTCCTCCAAGCTCCAACATGCAAACTCTTCTCCTTCTTTCTTTCTTTTGTTTTTGTTTTGAGTTGTGTTGTTCATGACAAAAGTACGGACTATTTATAGGAAAACTGTGTGGTCAAAATAGCTCCCCACTTCCCAAAATAACTCTCCATTTCCCACTAACCCACACCACTTTCCCTCATTCTCAACCATGGTGAGAAACACGTGCACATGTAGTCAATGTGTGTGCACACTCTGCATACAAATTTTATTATTAATTTTTATTAGGTTAGATGTGTGTGTTACACATGACAACTGTACCAAACTAACTATATTTTAAATGTACACTTAAGTGCACACAAAATTAATCATGGGACTTCTAATTAATTTTAGTGGGCTACAAAATAGATTTAGGCCTAATGGATTTTAATTAAAAATAAATCACACAATTGTGACTAGAAAAAATGAGAAGAAAAATATTCATGACTCAAGAAAATTTGAGGAACCAACATGTGCACTATAAACACATGCGTCGCACGTAAAAATAAATATTTGAATATGGAATAGATTTGATCAATAGGAAAATGTTTTTACATAATCGAAATACAACATACGAAAAATACATTTCATTAATTTTATATATACGACAATGTAATCAACACGTACATAGAAAACACGTATAAAAATATATTGGAGTCACAATATGAGAAAAATAAATTTCAATTTATAAAACAAATTCGAACGAGTTAAAAAATATAGAGTTGAAATACGTAGAAACATTACACGTACAATGCACGTAAAAACACAAAGATTAAAATATATGTTTGAGTTGGTTCAAAATAAGATAAAAATGAATTTTGAGATGACGTAAGACAATCATAATAGAATACGCTTCGAATATTACCCGGAACGGTACAAATACTTGTGCGTAACCCGTGGACAAAATTGTCATAACTCAATTTTGCGAGGTGTTACATTTACAGTCGGTAAAAAATTGGCTTGGGAATGCTTTTCCATGAAGGACTTGGGTGAAGCTACCTATGTATTAGGCATCAAGATCCATAGAGATAGATCAAGGAGACTGCTTGGCCTGAGTCAGAGTACATACATAGACAAAGTATTGAAACACTTCAATATGCAAGAGTCCAAGAAAGAATTCCTCCATATGTCGCATGGTGTAAGCCTATCTAAGGCCCAATATCCTTCCACTCAAGATGAAAGAGACTGCATGACTAAGATTCCATATGCATCTGCAATTTGATCTATCATGTATGCCATGTTATGTACTCGTCCGGATGTCTCATAAGCTTTGAGCAAGACAAGTAGGTACCAGTCAGATCCCGGTGAGAGTCACTAGACTGTTGTCAAGAACATCCTTAAGTTCTTAAAAAGGACTAAGGATTCATTCTTGGTATAGGGAGTTGTTGAAGTGCTTGTTGTAAAGGGTTACAATGATGCTAGCTTCCAGTCTGATAAGGACGACTTTAAATCGCAATCAGGTTTTGTGTTTTGCCTAAATGGTGAAACTATGAGCTGGAAGAGTTCGAAGCAAGAGACAGTATCTGATTCTACCATAGAGGCTGAGCATATTGCTGCATCCAATGCAGCAAAGGAAGTTGTTTGGATCAGAAAGTTCATCACTGAACTGGGAGTGGTTCCTAGCATTGTGGACTCGGTGGACCTTTATTGTGATAACAGTGGGGCCATTGCATAAGCTAAGGAGCCTATATCTCATAGCGATCCAAACATATACTTAGGCACTTCCATCTCATTCGAGAGATCATCGATATAGGAGATGTGAAGATATGCAAGGTACCGACAGATGTTAACACCGCTGGCCCACTGACAAAGCCTCTTGCACAACAAAAGCTTGAGGGTCATACTAGATCTATAGGCATTAGATGTATGTCTGATTGGCTCAAGTGCAAGTGGGAGATTGTTGATATATGCCCTAGAGGCCAGTTGTCTATTGACATTATTACTTTACATTGTATTATGATATTTATTTCATATATGAAACATTTCATTAGTGTTGTTTATTGTGATTTAATGAATATAATAAAGTCCTTAGAATATTAGATTCAATACAATGGGATGTCAAGTGCATGACTTGATTGTGAGATCCTATTGGTTGTAATCAGAACACTATTCTTAAATGTCCCTAGTCAAGTATTATTGTGAATTAGGACAACAATAATATACAGAGACTAGTATGTGCATAGACTGCTGACCATATTTCATGGGTCATGGATATGGCATATCAAGTCTTCACATGGGTACATATTAGAGTAATAATGTACTGGACTGACCCAACATGAGAACGCTACATGGATCGTTACGTGAGTGTCATAAGTGGTTTCACAGTGATTTCCTACAAGAGAAGTTATATGTTTTGTCATGCACCGCTTCCTAAAAATACGGAATATGAGTACGTGACATTGACCCTAACGTCACTTATAAGCTGTTTATTCGTGCAACTCAGCAATATAATCAAAACAAAACAATTATGCAGGCAATAAGAATAATCTCATGAACAATAATACTTGGAAAGAAATAATATGAAATATTCAAATACAATAAACCAACGTCTGGAAACAATAATAAAATCCGGGTCATAAGCCCAATACAATAATAATCCAATCACAAGTAGATAATAATTCTCAATACATTAAGTTTGATAAAACAATAACCAATTAAAAGCATTAAGTCTTCAGAATCTTTGTTCTCAAATCCCAGCAGGCAATTCTCCTTCATTACGTGTGAACACTTATCTAAAAAGAGGAGAAAAATTGTCCTTAGAGCAAGTCATGGATAGCAAGTAGAGAAAGCAAGGAACAATGGAATCACGGTATAACAATGAATTCAATGGATCATTAGGAGTCCATAACATGGGACAATAACAATAATCAATATCATGGTAATCGATGCAATGGTATAAACAATGGTAAAATATTCAATAACAATATTCATTGGTATCAATAATACTTAAACAATATTTGGTATCAATAGGAATAATGACGTACAATATGCAATGTCCAAGGACCTATGGAAGTCGGGGCTCGTCCCCGGTCAATATTGAAGATTAAGGATCTCTACCTTCACTTGCAAGCTGGGCAGAGTTTGTACCTCTCAGATGTGTTTAATAAAGAGAAGTATGCTATCATATACACTCGCTTCTTAAGTCTATTAATCATTTTAATCCTAATTAATGCACGTACTACTGTATCCCATACTACAGGTTCGATGCATACAATCAATTTTGTTTAGACTAAGTGGTGAATTCTATACATCATGTTTCGGTATGATAATCACCGATACGATACAATACTATTGCACGATACATTATAATGCTACACTGATACACTGATTCACAGATTCACGGATTCACGAGTTAACGGGTTCACGAGTTCACGACACGAAAGATTGGGGTGCCGTAGTTAGCACTCCACAATCAATTGATAAACACTGGCCGACACAGTCACTATATTATTCACTACTCAAGTCAATTCCTTAAACCCCGGCTTGTTAATTATTGTATTAATGCAATAATACAATATGCAATTATGGACACTGGGTGAACAATAGTAACAATAGAGGGACAATAAGATGGTAACATGGATAGGACGATTAGAATGGTGACAATGGGATATTAAGATCATGCAATGCAACATACACACTTTAATTCATGCAATACTACGATATAGAACAATTAAACTATTAAAAACTAGAAGATAAAATTCTGGACAGCAAGAGTAGTCGATACAAAAATGTAATTTTTCACTGCGATAGAAATAAAAAACTGAATCCATCAGGAATTCTAGAAACTAGACTTTCACACGGTTCCAACTCATATTTAAAGTTCAAAATCTGACAACAGTAGCTAGGTCAACACATCATTCTTTACATGTTTAATGTTTAGGTAGAATTTCAACATCATGTTATTTTATTTTTAGAATCAGTAAAAAATTGATAATAAATTCATAAACAAATATTTTCTAGACTCCTAAACATGTTAAGTAACAATCTGGAAATTTTCAGAGCAATATTTTAACATATGATCAGCCTTTTAACAGTTTAAACATGAAAGATACAAGAATCTGAAAATTTGGAAATAAAAACGCAGTAGTAGTAAAACGATCATAACTTTAGTTACACAACTCGGAATTCAGAAATTCAAAATGTTCTGGAAACTAAAAAGATAAGGCTACAACTCTTATTCAGAAAGTAATTTATTTTGAGATTATTTACTGAGTCTAAAATAACATTCAAGATACAGTCATCAAGCAACATACAGGGGTATTTTTCATGAAATAAGTTATTTAAACACGATGGGTATCAATTCTATTAGCCAATAAACTTCTTAGTTCGCCTGACGTGTGTCAAAACATGATAAATAAAATTAGAACACACTCATACATCAATTTATCTTCAACAAACACCAATCGATCAACCAAACATACAACCTAGCGATTAGTTCTACAATAAATTAATTGTGAGACAACTATATGAGTAACCCTATTAACGAAACTATATGAATACATACATGAAAGATTCAATCTTTGGAGTCAAAAGTGGCACGAAGTCAAGAATATTGGTGTTAGCTCGTGTAAACCCTCAATAGACTCAACGAAAGATAATCAATACAACGATATGATAACGAATAGGATCTACTTGCAAGAATTTCAAAAAAACTTGAATTTGATACGATGTTCAATTCCAGGAGAAAAGTGACTTGCCTTATGGACGATTAGATCTGAAATATTGAGAATAATGGGACAAGAATCCCGGCGGCAGCGACGATGATCGCAAACCAAGCAAATATCGATGTGACGATCATGATCGAGTACGGATCTCGATGACGATCGATGTCAAGTGCAAGATCAAGCAACCAACGGCAGAGATCAAACATCGAGATCAATATTCAAGATCAAGCGATCGATAGCTAAAGATCCAGTAATCTCCACATGAACAAGGGCCGAGATCAAAAGATCAAGACCAAACCTGATTAAGTGTAGCTGATGATGGTGATCGGCTGTGAGGTTGTGGTCGGGAAGCGACGGTGACGAATTCGACGGCGATGCATAATGGCTGATGGCGAGCACAGCTGGTGGCTGCGGAGGTGGATATAGGGGCGGGGTGCTTGAGGGTTGCGACTGCAGTCGAGAGCTCGATCGAAGTGGAGGTTTGAGGTGGCGAGAGCGGTGGTGCTCGATGGGGTTGTCAACTGCTCGCAGTGATGGTTGACGGTGGAAGAGGATGGAGGAAGAAGACGATGGCGAGTTCGATGGGGTATTGGCGATGAAGGCAGGAGTGAAGTGGGTTGCTCTGTTTCGAGAGCAAAATAGAGGAAGGAGGGGATGCTGATGAGGGGCAACGATAATGGCGGGGAGAAGGCGACGATGAGGAGGGAAGGTAACGGGATGGGTGAAGGCAATGGTGGCTCGACGTAGGGATTGGCTGGCATCGAGGGTAAACATAGGGCATCGAAGGATGAAATAGAGTGGAGGTTGGGTTCAGTAGTCGGCGGATGACGAAGGTGAAGTCGATCGGGGGTGCAAGGTGATGGATGGGCTAGTGGTGGATGAAGATGAGAAGGAGTCGAGGCGGTAGGTTGGTGGAGATAAGATGGCGAGGAGGATGTGGGGGGGGGGGGGTTGCACGACTGGGCAAGGAAGGAAGGACAGTGCTCAGTTGAGGTCGGAGGGCTGACGAGGACAGGGCGGCAGTGGGGTTCATCGGTAGGGGGGAGAGACTGGAGGTGGAGTCGATCGGAGAAGACGATGGGAGGGGTTCGGGTGGCGCTCAACGAAGGCCGAGGAGGAAGAGAGAGAGGTTGAAGAAGGTGAACAGTAAAGGGGGGTCTACACAGTAAAATGTGGTTCAACAGTATTGGCGATTGGGTATTGTACATGGCTAGCATGGGTTAGGGGTGTTAGGGTTTTGGTAGTGTATTTATAGGAGTTATTGAGATATTGGGTTTTGGGTAGGATCCAATAAGGAGATAGGTTAAAATTCAATAGGAATGGATATTGGGTTTCGGGTTGAGAACAAACTGCAATTGGGTTTTAGGGTTGAATATGAGATGGGTTTGAAGACAATAGGGTTCAAATAAAATACCCATAATCCAATAAAATAAAATTCACAAGATAGATAGCCCAACAAAAAGAGAAAATAGTTAATGAACGAAAATTTAAATCCAATTAAATGAAATGAATAATACAAATGAATAGAATATAAATTTGGCTTGAAAATAAATTGAAATTCGCCAAGAAAATTAGATCAAGTACAATAATAAAATAATTCAATAGATGAATTTGAAATAAACAATCTAGCAATAACGATTAATTATTATAATAATAATAATAATAAAATCATATGACAAAATAATATTCGGGTTTAACAATTTTATTAAAATAATCCATTAATAATAATATATTTTTTTAGGCTCAAATATAAATAGTCGATCAATAAGATATAGAAATAAGATCAAAATACGACATTATTCGAAATGAATAAAATTTTCGATTAGAAAACACCTTATTAAAAGATCCGAAATGAATTTAGCACAAAATAAATTTATAAAAATCAAATTATAGAAAAATACACGGAAAATACTTATTTTCGGGAATGGGGGTTACAGTTTTAATGTCATCAAACGTTGCCTGTAATAAGGTGATTATAAAGTTGACTATTAGATATACTACAAATCATGAGGAGGGATGTGAGTGACTAAGATAGGAATTGTCCCTCTTACATAACATGGGTGATATCTATGGGACCCTTGATTGAGTGAGACTGCAAAATGCATGGTCGTGCTCAAATGAGTCAATATGAGATATTGAGCTCATTTGTTTTAGTAAGTCTACACGGACATCAAGAAACCAAAGATTGAATTATACAAGGGGGGAACACTCTATGGCTTGGTCAATTAGATCTGGACAAAAAGACTAGACTACATGGTAATATTGGTCATGGATAGGTTATGTCAAATCACTAGGTATTCCCGTCACTTGAGTAGCAGTGATGTATTGCTAGATACCGCTCACTATTTGTAACACTAGAATATGATTTTAGTATTACTATCAAGTAATGGGAACCTACTGGGTCACACACTTAGAATGGATCGAAACTGGATTTAAATTAATGAGATGAATTTAATTGGGATTCCTAGTAAGACTTGGACTCCTGACATGGTTGGGTAATTAATTAGATTGAGTAGGTCAACTAATGTTCAAATGCCCATACACGAATCTGACCCAGGTCAACTTGTGAGGCCAACAACTTTATTACTCTCTTAGATTTGATTTTTTGCATCCATATATATGATATGTATCTGTGGAAAATATATACACATGAGAAACCCTAGTCGTCACAAAAAATTGTGACAGAGAGAGAGATCATAAGGAACTTCCCCTTCCTTCAGCTAGCACTACAGCGTGAGGGAAAGCTTGGTTTGATCCGTTCGTGTGGATACCGCAGAGGCACTGCAGTATTGTAGTTTTGTGATCGACATACTGTGGAGACAGCAGATCCATCTTCAAAGTATAATTCCTAAACACGATTTATGGGTTTCGCATGGATCTATTGCTAGGTTTCAATATTTTTGTAATTTTTCTGCTATGTATTTAATCTGTAATTTTTCCTCCCCTTGACCCCCACCTACTGACCGGGCAGCGGGCCCCCCGTGCCAAATCTGCGTAGGGTAATATTAATTTGCCAAAAACCATTCCTTTTTAAATAACCTAAATAAAATCATAACGACATATTCTTTGTTTGTTATGTTATATGAAGCATGGTGCGTGGTTGTGGCCTTAGTTCTGTGATGCATGACTTAGTTTTGTGATGCATGGTTTATGTTCTGTGATGTATTATTTATATTTTGGTATTTTAAATACGTCCTGCGTGTTATACCTTTCTCTCTACATTCTCAATGTAATGTTTTCTCTCTACATTCCGATTGTACTTTCTTTCTCTATATGTAAATGTAATCTCACTGAGGAGGCAATGAATTGACAATCGTACAAGAACATGCCTGGGAAGCTGCTATAATCCCTATGTTTGGTTATTGATACTTTTATTGGCTTGGAACTATAAATGTGTTAGGAGCCACAACCATGTCATATATATTTTATGCTTTTATGTTGTATCAGAAGCATTGTTTTTTTTTTTGTTTTTTTTTGGTTTGGTTTTTTTTGTTTTTGTTTTTGTTTTTTTTTTTCTTATGGATAATAGCTAGTGAGATCAATTAATAAAATAACAATATCTCTCAAAGTAAATATTAAGTTGCAATAAGATGCCTTCCAATGTGTGGCACTCGTCTAGGCTAGGATCGATTAAGTGTAGGTATGCTAAAGCAGGGTGTCTTTATCTATCCTAGTGAGACGTGATGGGATAAAAGTAATATTCAATTGTCAACCATTAGGTCTAACTTAACTAGACTATTTCAGAAGGATTGAAGGTTTAGAGGCATATAGTTGGGCTTTAGTCTATGAGATAGATTAGAGAAAGCGTTATTCACCCAACTATCCAAAAGTTGCTTATGATGTAATTTGGAAATGTTTCCTACCTAAATAACTGAATTTTGGGTGATCAGCCAAATCTGACTCAAAACTGGGTGAAATATGGATTTTGGCCTACTAGAAAATCTTATGATGAGATTTTCTGAGTCAATGATGAGGGTCGTTAATTTGAATAAAAATAGTAAGAGGTATATTTAATAAAAGACCTTATTAAATATTTCAATGTCATGATACATACTCTGCATATTTTTGTTGATGGTTAAATATTTATTTCTTTGCATATTTCTATGAAATGATATTTACTTTGCATATTTATGTTGATAGATTACAATGGCATCCAACATTAAATAACCTATCATTGTGATCTGTCATTGAGAAGGACAAACTGTATGAGACAAATTTTCTAGACTTATACATGAATCTGAGCATAGTTGTATGTCCTAGAGTAGCCTATTCTTGACCCACCTACTGCAAGTGCCCATTGTACCAAAAAGGATGCTCAAAAGAAGCATCAAGATGACGCCTTGGACATTGGTTGTCTCATGCTAGCCACCATGAACTCTGAGCTTCAGAAGCAACATGAGAACATGGATGCCTACGATATAATCGTACGCCTCAAGAGGCTTTATCAAGAGTAGGCTAGGCATGAGAGGTTTGAAGTTTCAAAGACATTGTTTCAGTGCAAACTGGCAGAAGGAAGCCTTGTTGAAACTCATGTGCTCAAGATGATTGGGTACATAGAGAACCTTGAAAGACTTGGTTTCCTTTGGGTCAAGAGTTGGCCACTAACTTGGTCCTGCAATCGTTGTCGGAAAGTTATTGTCAATTCGTCAAGAATTACAACATGAATAAAATTGACAAACCTCTGCCAGAACTGCTAAGCAAGTTGAGAACTGCTGAACAGAACATTAGTAAGGGAAAGACCATTATAATGGTCCAACAGGCCAAAGGTAAGGGCAAGGGCAAAAAGCATATTAAGAAACCCAAGGGCAAGCAGAAGAGCAAGGGCAATTTCATGCCCAGCATTTCTGCAACGAAGCCTAAGGGTTGGGTGGCCAAGGGAGGCACATGCTTCCACTGTGGTGAAACCGGGCATTGGAAGAGAAACTGCCATAAGTACCTGGAGGAGCTTAAGAAGAAGAAAGGATGTGAGACTTCCATTACTGGTATTTTTATTATAAAAGTCAATTTATCTATTTTTGCATCTTAGGTATTAGATACTGGATGTGGGTCTCACATTTGTGTAAATGTGCAGTATCTCAAAAGGATTAGACCATTGGCTAAGAATGAAGTTGACCTAAGAGTTGGAAATGGAGCAAAAGTTGCTGCTTTGGTTGTAGGGACTTGTCATTTATCATTGCCCACTGGGCTTATGATTGAGTTAGAGAACTGTTATTTTGTGCCTGCTATTAGTAGGAATATTATTTCTATTTATTGTTTGGACAATAAGGGTTTTTCATTTATAATAAAGGACAAAAGTTGTTTTGTTTATTTGAATGATATATGTTATGGTAGTGCACAATTCAGTAATGGACTTTATATTCTCGATCCCGAAATGCTCGCCTATAATATAAATATTAAGAGGTTCAAATCAAATGATATGAACCCAACTTACTTCTGGCATTGTCGTTTGAGCCACATAGATAAGAACCGGATATCCAAACTCCATAAAGATGGATTATTGGATTCATTTGATTTTGAATCATATGCGCTATGTGAACCTTGTTTGTTGGGTAAGATGACAAGAGCTTCATTCACTGGAAAAAGGTGAAAGGGCAAGTGATATTTTAGGTCTCATACATAGTGATATCTGCGGACCTTTCAATACATTGGCTAGAGGAGAGTTTCAGTACTTCATTACATTCACTGATGATTTTAGTAGATATTGGTTTGTGTATTTGATGAAAAATAAATCAGAATCATTTGAAAAGTTCAAAGAATTCAAAAATGAGGTACAAAACCAACTTGGTAAAAGTATTAAAGCTCTTCGATCAGATCGAGTGGTGAGCACTTAAGCCAAGTATTTGTTGACCATCTAAAAGAGAGTAGGATAATATCTCAACTCACTCCTCCTAGAACACTGCAAATGAATGATGTCTTTGAGAGGAGAAACTGAACCTTGTTAGACATGGTTCGATCTATGATGAGTCATACAGACATTCCAAGCTCTTTCTGGGGACATGCTCTATTAACAGCAGCTTTCACACATAACCGTGTTCCATCTGAGATATGGACTGAGAGGCATCCTAGTGTGTCTTTTATGAAGATTTGGGGTTGTGAAGCCTATATAAGGCGCCAAGTCTATGATAAACTTCTGATAAGTGCTTTATTGTAGGATATCCCAAGGAAACCAATAGATACTATAATCCGACCGAAGGCAAATTGTTTGTCGCACAGACTGCTGTGTTCCTAGAAAGAGAATTCATCTCCAAAAGAACCAGTGGGAGAACAATAGAACTTGAAGAAATTCAAACTTTGCAAAGTAGTAGCGAACCAATGGTGGAAAGGGAACAGACTCCACAACTTGTTGTGGAACAACCATCTGCTCAAGCAGCACAAGGCCTACGTAAGTCTAGTAGGATACCTCATCAACCTGAGAGACATGGATTTCTCGTGACTCAACATGGTGATATATTACTCATGGATTAGGATGAGCCTAGGACTTATGAGAAAGCTGTAAAAGACTCAAATTATGAGAAATTGCTTTAGGCCATGAGATCTGAGATGAAATCCATGTATACCAACCAAGTATTGACCTTGGCAGACCCACCTGAAGGGTTAAAACCTATTGGGTGCAAATGGGTTTTTAAGAAGAAAACTGACATGGATGGTAATATGCATACCGTTAAGGGGCGGTTGGTGGCTAAAGGTTTCAAGCAAGTTCATGGTGTAGACTATGATGAGACCCTTTCCCCAATTGCCATGCTTAAATCCATTGGGATCTTGCTTACTGTTGCAGCATAGCATGATTATGAAATCTGGCAGATGGATGTCAAAACTGCTTTCCTAAATGGAAATCTTCTCGAGGATGTGTACATGACACAGCCTGAGGGTTTTGTCACTCCAAAATGATGCTCGAAAGGTCTGTAAACTGCAACGATCCATTTATGAATTAAAGCAAGCTTCTAGAAACTGGAATATTCGCTTCGATGATGCAATCAAAGAGTTTGGTTGCATCAAGAACGAAGATGAACCTTGTGTCTACAAGAAGGTTAGTGAGAGAACAATTGTCTTTCTAGTGTTGTATGTAGATGACATACTACTTATCGGGAGTGACATCCCTACCTTACAGTCTCTAAAGACTTGGCTAGAGAAATGCTTTTCCGTGAAGGACTTGGGTGAAGCTTCCTACGTATTAGGCATCAAGATAGACACAGTATTGAAACGCTTCAATATGCAAGAGTCCAAGAAAGGATTCCTCCTTATGTCGCATGGTGTAAGACTGTCTAAGGCTCATTGTCCTTCCACTCAAGATGAAAGAGAACACATGACTAAGATTCTACACGCATCTGCAATTTGATCTATCATATATGCCATGTTATGTACTCATCCAGATGTCTCATAAGCTTGGAGCAAGACAAGTAGGTACCAATCAGATCCCGGTGAGAGTCACTGGACTGCTGTCAAGAACATCCTTAAGTACTTAAGTAGGACTAAGGATTCGTTCTTGGTATATGGAGTCGAGGAAGAACTTGTTGTAAATGGTTACACTGATGCTAGCTTCTAGTCCGATAAGGACGACTCCAAATCGCAATCAGGTTTGTGTTTTGCCTTAAAGGTGGAACTGTGAGCTGGAAGATTTTGAAGCAAGAGACAATAGTCGATTCTACCACAAAGCCTAAGTATACTGCTGCCTCCAATGCAGCGAAGGAGGCTATTTGGATCAGAAAGTTCATCACTTGGCGTGGTTCCTAGCATTGTGGAACTGGTGGACCTCTATCGAGATAACAATGAGGCCATTGCACAAGCTAAGGAGCCTACATCTGACCAGCGATCCAAACATATACTTAGGCGCTTCCATCTCATTCGAGAGAGCATCGATAGGGGAGATGTGAAGATATGCAGAGTACTGACAGATGATAACATCGGTGACTCACTGACAAAGCCTTTTGCACAGCGAAAGCATGAGGGTCACACTAGATCTATAAGCATTAGATGTCTGTCTGATTGGCTCTAGTGCAAGTGAGAGATTGTTGGTGTATTGATGAACCCAATAATATTCACATTTAGGAGCAATAATCTTAATGCAATTGGACATTTAAATGCTCTATATGTGGTATTTTACTCGTATTTTCTCTTTTCCATAGGAAACATCCTAAAACAGCAAAACGAAGCAGATTCAGGATTTTGAGGATGACACACAAAAACTGCAGGGCATAAGTCGATTGGTGCTTCTAACAGTCGACTGGACAGAGAGGATGAAGCTGCTCGGTACAGTCGACTTACTCCAGAGACAGTTGACTTGACAGATTGATTATGAAACTACAGACGTCTCGACACAGTCGACTGATTCCAAAACCAGTCGACTGGCATCCAGCGAAGTTAAAAGATAAGATAGTTGAAGATCCATCCTCATCTAAATCCAAATCAAAATTAAGTTATCCAAACCCAGGTTATCTGCGAATAACAACTTCTCCAACAATCAAAGCTAGAGACCGGGATTGGCAAGTCAGAAGATGGACTCAGTCCTATGCATGAAGAGATAAGAAATCATGAACTTGATATCTGCAGACAAGGACAAGAGAAACTATAATAAAGAGAGAATCATCTACCATCAAGAGAATCCATCGACCAGCAAGCATCAAGAGACCAGCATCAAAGAAGGAGGAGAACAAGTCGACTGCTGATTGGGCTCAATTTCAACATCATACAAATCAGTGTTCTTCTGTTCTTCCTTTTACTTTTATTTTTATTGTAGAGTCATGAATTCTATTTTATTAATCAATAAAGGTTGTATTATGTGCAACTAATTTCATAGTTGGGTAGATTGAAGCCGTAGTCATGTAATGCTTATATTCTTCTGAATGCTACTCTATTACTTATTGATTAAACCTGAGAGTATTGGTATAGATTTATAATATATCAAACTTGTTCAGAAGTTCTAAGAGCAGTCGACTGAGAGTGACAGCAAGTCGACTGCCATGCAGAACCTGAGATTATCAAGTTTGCGTATTATAAATCTGAATCTGTTATATGAGCATAGAGACGACCCGTATCTCGTGCTCATAACTTGTAACACAGGAATCTTTAGGGGTTCTTGGTTTAATCAACTTGAAGGATCTAGATCTGATACCAATTTCTAGAACTTTGAGTGTTTGTTCGTTTCCATTGTTCATATGCTTTCTTCAAGTGCAACTTAGTAGATACCATGCTAAATACTTAAGGAAAGAAACGAATTAGAGTAGATACCATGCCTAATTCTTGGCTTAGGGAAACATTAACTTTAAGGAGTAGATACCATGCCCTTAAAGGAACGAACATGAGTAATTGGAGTAGTATACGACTTAGCATTATTGACTATAGGTGGAAATCAAAGCCCAGCTACTTTAATAGATATTCGTGACTCAAATTGTGATGCTACTTAATTTAGATTTTTATCTCTTTTCATTTCCTTTCAAATAGACTTTTAGAACAAAACTTCATGATTTGCATTTTCTTCTGTTTTATTGATTAGTGAGTTAAGTACTACAATCTCTGTGGGATCGACCCTTGCTTTTCACTACGCTTCTATAAACGATTCGTACACTTGCGAGGTTTTAATTTGTGTCTAGTTTATCTATTTATTTAGATCATCTAGATTGCACAACATGTATGCCCTAGAGGCTAGTTGTGTATTGACATTACTAATTTACATTGTATCATGATATTTATTTCATATATGAGACGTTTCATTTATTGTGTTGTTTATTGTGATTAAATGAACATAATAAAGTCCGTAGAATAGTAGGTTCAATACAATGGGATATCAAGTGCATGACTTGATTGTGAGATCCTATTAGTTGTAATCAGAACACTATTCTTAAATGTCCATAGTCAAGTGTTGTTGTGAATTATGACAACAATAATACATAGTGACTATTATGTGTGTAGACTAATGACCATATCTCACGGGTCACGGATATGGGATATCAAGTCTTCACATGGGTACATATTAAAGTAATACAGTACTGGACTGACCCACCTTGAGATCGCTGCATGGATCGTTACGTGAGTTTCCTAAGCGGTTCTCACAGTGACCATGGTGTACGTAGTGCTTTGACTTGAAGTCACTACGCTTCCCAACATGAGAAGTTATATATTTTAATGTCGTCACACGTTGCCTGTAATAAGGTGATTATAAAGTCGACTATTGGATACACTACAAATCATGCGGAGGGATGGGAGGGACATAGATAGGATTTTTACCTCTTACATAATAGGAGCGATATCTACAGGCCCCTTGATAGAGTGAGACTGCAAAATTCGTGGTCTTGCTCAAATGAGTCAATTTGAGATATTTAGCTCATTTTTTTTAGTAAGTCTATTCGGACATTAGGAAACCTAAGATTGAACTATACAAGGGTAACATGCTTTATGCCTTGTGGTCAATTAGATATCTGGACATACGGACTAGACTATATGGTAACATTGGTCACAGATAGGTTATGTCAAATCATTGGCATTCCCGTTACTTGAGTAGCAGTGATGAATTACTAGATACCTGCTCAAAGTTTGTTACACTAGAATATGATTTTAGTATTACTATCAACGTAATGAGAACCTACACGGTCATACACTTAGAATGGATTGAAATTGGATTTAAATTCATGAGATGAATTTAATTGGGAATCCTAGTAAGACTTCTCCTAACATGGTTGGGTAATTAATTAGATTAAATGGGCCAACTAAAGTTCAAAGGCCCACACACAAATCTAACCCAGGGTTAGATTGTGAGACCCAACAACTTATTACTCTCTTAGGGTTGATTTTTTGCATCTATATGTATATGATACGTATCCGTGGAAAATATATACACATGAGAAAAACCCTAGCCGTCACAGAATTTGTGAAAGAGAATGATCGTGAGGAACATCTCCTTCCCGCAGCTAGTACTGCGGTATGAGGGAAAGCTTGATTTAATACATTCGTGTGGATACCTTAGAGGCATCGCAATATTGTAGTGCTGTGAATGGCATACTGGAGACAGTAGATCCATCTTCATGGTATAACTCCTAAACACGATTTATGGTTTATGCATGGATCCATGATTTAAAATATATGATCAACAAGAGAGGGAATAGATTGTATAATGAATAGGATTTGGGTTTATACAAAGAATAAACAAATTTACAAGTAATCAAATAATGACATTAAAGAATGGATTAGGATTTCAGGGTTCTAACGTAATAATAAGATATCCAATGAAAGTAATTGGGTTCAAAACAACGACAGATTTTATTTAGGGAAAATTTCAATTCAAGAATTGAAGAGAGAGATAAGACTACCGATAACAATCCGTACAATCAAAAAGTACTATTGGATAATAGGTTAGGAATATGGGCTTAAACAAAATAATTGAATATTCAAATGAATGTAATTGGGTTCAAGAGAATGGAAAAAGTTTATATGCGGCTTGGGTTCAAGAAAATGAATTTAAACGGACAAAAAGAGTTTATAAGGAAATTGAAATACAAGAATACGGTGCAAAGAAAAATAAAATCCGTACAATCGGGAATGAAAATAATTTATCAACAAACAAAGTACCAGAATACAGAAAATTTTGTATAAACGGAAACTGGGGTAACAAATTAATTAGAATTAATAATTAAATAAAGAAATTAATTAAATAGAAAATAATTTGATCATATCTTAGCTGTCCATCACGATCTGGTGCGATGATCTGGAAGATCAAACGGTTGCTCCCCCCAACCATATCGGATCGATGGCGGTTCGGAATCGCCCCGAGCTGGTTCTGTTCTGAGCCCTCGTGGCGCTCTGTGCTGCATAGACATCAGCGTTGACCATTGATCGGTCAGCATTGATTGGTGACCATTGGCCGTTGACTTTTTGGCATCAATCACAGCCATTCACTCAAGTGTTGACTATTGGTCGAAAGTAGCTCCTCTTTCATCTCGATCGTTGATCTGGATGGCATAATTTTTGAGAAAATCAAACGACTGGCGCTTCAAACAGGGTCAGATCGGGGATTGCTCGGATTCTTTCTGAGCTGACGTGTCCCCGACCCATTGTGGCCTAGTAGGGTGGCGCTACGTGTCGTTGACTGGTCAAAGTTGACCCAGATCACATTGACATAGTAAACCCTTCGGTTTGCCCTGGCACAGCTGTATTATAACTGGCTTTCCTGGTGATACAGAGGTCCAATTGGAGTGTGTGACCCCTCGTTTCGAAGGTTACTCGAATATCTACAACTTCTCTTCAAAAGTCATCTGAGGAATCATCTATTCTCAAGGTAAAAGGCCTCCGTGAAGTGGAGAAGAGCTTCAGTGTTGGAGATCTACGAATAGGAGTTTTCGCCCCCGGGGAGCTATGAAGAGGAACTTCGCTACCAAGGAGCTATGAAGAGAAGTGCCTTTGGAGGGGAGTTGCGCTCCAGGTGGGTTGAGGGAAGGAGCTTCGCCGTATGGGAGCTATAAAGAAGGGCTCCGTAAGACTTTTGGGAAGGTCCATTCTTAGCAGCGAGTTTAGGGAGCGTCTCTAGATGAGTTGGGCTCTAAACTCGCTGTTGGTGAAGATGACCGCTCGGGAAGTGAACAAGATGAAGAGCATAGTTGGGCTCTAGGAGAGAGCTGTTTGGGAGCTAGTTTGGGGAGCACCCCTATACAAGTTTAGCTCCCAACTGGCTGTTGGTGAAGATGTCCACTTGGGAAGCGAGCAAGATGAAGAACATAGCCGAACACTTGGAAAGAGCTGTTCGGGAGCGATTTTGGGGAGCACAGCTATTGGTGTATGCCCTAGAGGCCAATTGTGTATTGACATTACTAGTTTACATTGTATCATGACATTTATTTCATATTTAGGCATTTCATTTATTGTGTTATTTATTATGAATTCAATGAACATAATAAACTCCTTAGAATAGTAAGTTCAATGCCAAGAGATATCAAGTGCATTACTTGATTGTGAGATCCTATTGGCTAAAATTAAAACACAGTTTTTAAATGTCACCAGTCAAGTATTATTGTGACTTAGGACAATAATAATATATAGAGACTAGTTTGTGCGTAGACTGATGACCATTCTCACGGGTCATGGATATGAGATATAAAGTCTACACATGGGTACATATTAGAGTAATAATGTCTGGACTGACCTACTATGAGAACCCTGCATGGATCATTACCTGAGTGTCATTAGCAGTTCTCATAGTGACCATGGTGTACGTAGTCCTTTGACTCGAAGTCACTGGGTTCCCTACTTGAGAAGTTATATATTTTAATATCGTCAAACGTTTCCTGTAATAAGGTGATTATAAAGTCGACTATTGGATATACTACAAATCATGCAGAGGGATGTGAGTGACTTAGATAGGAATTGTCCCTCTTACATAACAAGAGCGATATCTATGGGCCCCTTAATTGAGTAAGACTGCAAAATGCATGGTCGTGCTCAAATTAGTCAATATGAGATATTGAGCTTATTTGTTTTAATAAGTCAACTCAGACATCGAGAAACCAAAGATTGAACTATACAAGGGTGACATGCTCTATGCCTTTTGGTCAATTAAGATATCTGGATAAAGGGACTGGATTACATGGTTAGATTGGTCATTGATAGGTTATATCAAATCACAGACATTTCTGTTGCATGAGTAGCAGTGATGTATTGCACTATTTGTAATACTAGAATATGATTTTAGTATTATTATCAATGTAATGGAAAGTTACAAGGTCACACAACTAGAATGAATCGAAATTGGATTTAAATTCATGAGATGAATTTAATTGGGAATCCTAGTAAGACTTGGACTCCTGAAATGGTTGGGTAATTAATTAGATTAAATGGGCCAACTAAAGTTCAAAGGCCCACACACGAATTTGACTCAGGTCAGATTGTGAGCCCAACAACCTCATTACTCTCTTAGGGTTAATTTTCTGCACCTATATATATGATATGTATTTGTGAAAAAGATACATGTGAAAAGCCCCTAGTCGTCACAGAAAGTGAGAGAAAGAGAGAGATCGTGAGGAACACCCCCTTCCCGCAGTTAGCACTGTAGTCTGAGAGTGAGCCATTTTTCATTTCGCTTGTGTGGATACCGTAGAAGCACTGCAATATTGTAGTGATGTGATCGGCATACTGTGGATATTGCCGATCCATCTTTAAGGTATAATTCCTAAATACGATTTATGGTTTTTGCACGGATCCATGGCTATGTTTCGATATATTTTTGTAATTTTAGGAATTATACCTTAAATATGGATCAACAATCTTTTCATGTAATTTTAGGTTATGAACATCTGCAATAGGGTGTTGTATATAGATGTTCTGGATGCGGCCAGGATCTAAGAGCAGACTCTTAAGAGGTTGGGTTCTACTCAGCGGACTGTACATCACCCTATTGCAGCTCGGCCTACTGGAGGGCCTATTTGGAGGCCAGTTCCGACCCTTCCCGTGAGGGTGCAACCATATTCGCCTGTTGCCCCAAGAACCGTTCAGACTTGTGACTACTATCATAAGGTTGGACACTCGCAGCAGGTTTGTAGATTAGCCAATCGGCTATCCCTTGTATGCGAAAGCAGTGATCATATGATTCGAGACTGTCCCAGGAGCAGGGCTCCTGCACCAATTTGAGGTGCAGCTCAGCAAGGAACACTGGCTCGAGGTCACCGCAGAGGCAAGCCTTTGATTAGAGGAGTGTGGCCCCGAGGGGAGGTCAGACTGGAGGCTGTTTTCAGGCCTTTAAACTGACTGCCGAGGAAGCTGAGACAGCTGTTAGAGTGGTTACAGGTACATCACAGTAATTGTATTATTTATTTCTTTATTCAATTTCTGCATGTTATTCCTTTTCTTTTGTACAATTACTAGATTTGCTTGTCGGCACGTGCCTACGGCACGTCTTCAGAACGTTACAGCATATGAAAAGCCTTGTGACAGTAAATCAACAATTATATAACTCAAGTTTGAATAGTATGACAATAATTAGTTGTAAACAAATGTCCATGTTTCCATAAGTATATGGTGAAAAATAGTTATAAATTGGGGTATAAAAGTCCATGTTTCCATAAGTATATATATATATATAGAGAGAGAGAGAGAGAGAGAAGAGAGAGAGAGAGAGAGAGAGAGAGATAAATAATTAAATAAATAAAGGAGTTGTTTTGGGAGAGATTTGAATTTGAGTTTTGGGGGGAAACTTTTGTGAGGGAAAATGTGTTTTGTGAGTTTAGATCTGGGCCTTTGATTTTGGGGGGATTTAAGGGGATCCACTTGATAGCTTTCTTTGTGTTTTATTATATAGATTTGTGCATGTATCCTGCTTTCACCTCATTCATATTCTTTGATCATCTTTTAGGTGTCATCTAAGTTTTCTCTCTTCCTGCTCATGTTCTGTTCGATTTCGGTGCTACCGACTCCTTTGTTTCCTCCTGCTTTGTTGATCAGCATCGTTTGGCAAGCGATGCCATGCCCACAGCTTGGGACATCACCACAGGTGGAGGTGTCATTGTCTGTTCTAGGGTGTGCAAGCAAATCCCTTTGCTGGTAGGTGGTGTGGCTTTCAAGGCTGATCTTATTGTGATCCCCAATTCTGGCTTTGATGTTATTCTGGGGATGGACTGGCTAGGTGTTACTCATGCCATGATTAATTTTCGAGAGAAGAAGGTGACTTTCAGGCTTCCAGGACACCAAGAGTTCGAGTTTCATGCGGGTGAGACACCGCTTGGACATGTCAAGAGCTCGATGAACCCGACAGCTACAATGCTTGAGTCGTTGTGCACAGATGGAGATGTTGCACCCTTGGTTGTGCGGGACTTTCTCGATGTCTTTCCAGAGGAATTACCCAGATTACCGCTTGATCGAGATGTGGAGTTCAGTATTGATGTTCAACCAGGTACGACACCTATCTCGAAAAGTCCATACTGCATGACACAAGTTGAGTTGGCAGAATTGAAGGTACAAGTCCAGGAGTTGTTGGTAAGGGTTTTATCAGGCCGAGTGTTTTGCCTTGGGGAGCCCCAGTTTTGTTCATCAACAAGAAGGATGGCAGTCGCCGACTCTGCATTGACTATCGAGAGCTGAATAATGTCACTTTGAAGAATCGATACCCGTTGTCGAGGATTGACGACCTGTTTAACCAACTGGTGAGTGCTTTAGTTTTCTCGAAGTTGGATCTTCGTTCCGGTTAGCATCAAGTTAAGGTGAAGTCAGAGGATGTTCAGAAGACGGCGTTCTAGACAAGGTATGGGCATTACGAGTTCTTGTTAATGCCCTTCGGAGTTACCAATGCTCTAGTAGTGTTCATGATTGATGAATAGGGTGTAATACCCCGGATAATATAATGCTTTTGTATATATATATATATATATATATATATATATATATATATATATATATATATATATATATATATATATATATTGTCTGTATGTATATATATATCGCGGTGTTTGTTTGATTATATATGTATGAATGGGAGGGGCGTTTATATTTGCAGGGGTGGTTCGTGTGAATGGTTGCGTTCTTGAAGGTGCAAGAGAATGAGAAGGCGATACTAGTACACACACTAGTTTTGAGTGCGATGCATGTGCAACATATAATTGCATGGTACTACAATGGATATACTTTGCATGCACTCAAATCTAACCTCTCACCTCTCATCTAGAGCTTGATCAAGACCAAAAAGTTTCAGCCAAGCTTGTCTTCAAAACAAGGGGCTAGAATCTATTGTTTTGGGGGGAAACCACCTTCCACCTCACCCCCTACCCCTCCCCTATTTGGCCGGCCTACCCTCCCCTCTCTCCCTCACTCCTCTCTTGATAAAACCCCTCCTTCACACCTCTTGAGCTCTAGAAATTTCAGAAGAAAAAAAAAAGAAAAAGAAAGAGAAGGAGAGAGTGAAAGAAAGAGAAGGAGAGAGTGAAAGGATCCAAAAAGGAGTGTTCTCAAGCTTTTGGAGTAGGATTTGAAGGAGGGAGCTCAAGGCAAATCTCATCTTCTCAAGCCAACCAAGGGTGGGGAGTTCTCTGAACTTGTTCTTGTTCATTCTTGTTTAAATTCTTGCATGCACTGAGTATTAGTAGTATGGGAATGATTGATTAGGAGTAGGTTGTTCGAATTTGAAAATGGAAACAGAAAAAATGATCTGCATGTCATTTTCCCGAATTTCCAGAGAACAAAATAATTTGAATTTTATCTTGAAATTTACACAAAATAATCTCATATATGTCTAGAATCTACATGAATTATTTCGGAAGTTTCTGATGACATTTGATATTTTAATAAAATCCAGTTTGAGGACTAAGTCGTAAGGTAGAGACTATATTGTGATAACTGAACTTGTGGGAATTCTTAGAATTAGTTGGCACTCTGAATTGTTTACCATGTTGTCTTGCATGCATATGGACTCTACGGGAAAATCATGAAATTATTTGGACGAAATTTGATGCATACTCAAAATTAATTAATCAAGAGTAGTCAAGACAGTAGCTGAAGAACAGCAGAACTTTTGTGCATATTTACAATAGGTAGAACTCTTTGTATACTTGTAATTTGGATGTGAACCTTTTTGCATGTTACACTTGATGATGTCTAGTTTCTAGAAATGCAAATTTGGTGACCATTTGATAAGCATGTGATTTATGATGAATATTTTAGTATGTACTGTGCATAACTCAGTCAGTATTGACACTTTGATAAGATGGTACTTTTGTTGCTCTGTAAGAGCATAATTTGAGGAAGGGTTCAACTAGGAAATTGTAGTAGACATCTAGAGCTTTCCAGAAATCCCTATTTCAAGAATTTCCTGTGAGTAGAACAATAGGTATGATTTTTGTAAATTTGGACAGGAACCAGATTTTGAGCTGAAGGCTCTGTTTGAGTAATGCCTTGTGTGTGGTTCTGTATACCTGAGGAAAATGATTGTTTTAGGGTAATCAAATGAAATAATTGGGATTGGTGATCAACTAGATAGTTGTAGAGGACATTCACACCTTTCCACAAAACCTGGATTTGTATCATTCCGATTAGCAGGTAGAGTTTTATGCTATCGGTAAGGTGCAGCCAGTGTACATGAAGTACACAGGCTGAGGCTTGTGAGACTATTTTTGAGGGATTAGATGACTGAGTATGAGGTGATGATCAACTAGAAAGTTGTAGCCTAGGTCTTTACCTTTCCAAATTTGTCTTGAACACCCAAATCTAAGTTTTGTTGTGGGAGTTATGATCTTTTTAAGTTTCAGGCAGAAACACCATAGTTGTTTTAGTCATGGTTTTAACTAAATGTTGGTAGAACCTTTCCCCTTGTGTACCTAAGAGTTGATGACTCATTGTTTGGGGATGAATGGTGTCTATTGCTGGTCTTGTTGGTGTTTGACTCCTATTTTGGATGTTGTGACTGGAGTTAGTCACATGGGTAGGGTGATACCCTACGTCTATCGACCATGGATGTGAACTTCCGCCGAGGCATTGGGCGTCCAAGTTGGTGTTGTCGAGTTGTATTCATGCAAGTTAAGGATGAACGCGGGCCATGGTGAGGGACGAATTCCAAACTAGGAAAGTGGTGAGCAGGACATTGTGTTGCCGAGGCTGCGATTCGATAGATAGGATTGTTGGAGGAACCCTTTATGTCTCCTGAATGGTTAGGGTGAGTCTGGGTTTAGAGTGGTGTATTAGGGGTATGTACATTGCATTAGTACTAGCAGAACATAGTCGGGTGTTGTACTTTTCCTGTCGTAGGGATACAGATTTGGTTCTCAGGTTTTGAGTTCGTGGGTCTCGTATCTCGATCTGTTAATTCCCAAAGAGCCAGGATAAGGAACGGGAGAGGAGCTCCTGTCGGATAGGGGGATTTGACCCTCGAGGCCGTCATGTTCCTATGCGCGTGGGTTTGTTCTATATGTGAATCATTGACGTCATTTGGGTACATGGTCTTGTACCGGAAGGTTTGACACGACTTTTTGAGTGAGGTCCGTGATGTGAATATTTGCAAGTGTACAAAATCGCAACAAGTAATATAGTAAGTGAAAAGAGTGTCGAACCCACAGGGACTAGATATTTTATTGAGTACCGATATCACTAGATTAGTTACTATTTGGAAGATCGAAATTAATAAATGATTAAACAACTAAATTAAATTAATCTAATTAAAACTAACTAAATTTGTGAAGAGGGAGAGGGCTGTGAAACAGTGAAGCTCTTGTAATTTATTAACGATAAAATTAATTCTAGGGCTCTTGGTTCACCTCGTTTATCACACACACAAATTATAACTCTTTATAAATAAAATATTATCTTTCCAAGTTGTAGACCAAAATCCTAAAAATATTAACCACTCTATCCACGTAGTCTAAAAATTATTCTCAACTAATTATTTGCCTATCCATCAAATTATTAATTGAAAATTTGGATTTCTTAACGGTCACGTCCTCCAATAACGGTATTTAATTTTTATTAATCACAAATCACCAGTTCGGTCTCATCATGATTTAAAAGATCATACAAATGCCTATCCACCATTTTGTACGCATAAATACTAAAAATTAAAACACAACCATGAAAAATAAAATAATAATAAGGAATTGAAATTTGTGTTCTACAAAACTAGGCTACATCTTAGCCTCTAGAATAATAAATTTAGTTCATATTCAATTTGCAAGTAACAAAAATTGTTTAGGATTGCATCAAAAATATAGAGAAGAAGAGATACAAAAAATATAAACTTAATGCAAACCGAACTCCTATAACCGAGCCAAAGTCCTTTCTCTCTCTTCTCTATTTTCTGTCTCAAAATATGAAACCAACTGTCACCGTCAGCTCCTTGGAAACCATGCGCGTCACGTAAAAACAGCAGGAGTCTGGTCTCCTGTTTCTGTCCCTCGGTCAAATCGCCGCGTCAGGTCGCCTTCGGTTCCGTGCGCCAGGTCAGAGCTCAGAGCCGCACGCCAGCGTCCCAGGAGCTATGATCCCTGCCGCACGCAAGAAGAGACAGAGAGAGAGTTCGAACTCTCTCTGACTTTTCCTTTTTCTTTTTTTTTATTATTTAAAGAAATTAATTAGCTGTCACCTCTTCCACCCTTCTCTCTCCATCTTTTCATGTATTTATAGAGAACAGGAATAGGAGTTAGGGTTTGCACTTTTTGCAGAAAGATCCATTCTCTTCATTTATTCCCTTCCTTTTTAATCCAGATTTTATTTCTTTCTCTTTCTTCTTCTTTTTCCTTTTCTTTCCAGCACGTGCTGCATACACAAAAGATAATACCAGAAATTAGGATTTTTAAATAAAAAAAAATTAATTAGTTCAAAATTAATTAAACTAACTAAAAATCATAATATCTCATTAAAATCCTTCTAAAATTATTTTTACTCAACAAAACAATAAAAATTGATAAATCCATTATTTTATTTTGTTTGTTGATTTTTTTTCCACAAATCTTTACTTTTTGCATCAAAAATATTATTTCTTCAAAAATAATTAATTAAATGAAATCTTATAGAAATAAGATGAATTATAGACAATATCAACGAAAACAAGCAATTTTAATTGGTAAATGAGTACAAATATTTGTATATAAATTAGACACATCAAATACCCCCAAACTTAAGATTTTGCTTGTCCTCGAGCAAAAAGTAGAATCATGAATAAGAGAATAATAATAGTGGACTCAACCCATCACACCAAGAGATCATATCATGCAAGCATCAAATTTTCAATTAAAAATATAAACAATAGCAAATAAAGTAAAATCAAGCATACCCACTTTCTCAAGTGCAATTATTTATTCATAATTCCAAACCCAATCATATTTGTCATGCAATTAATATAATTATAGTATGTAACAACTAAATCTGTGATTATCCCTTCTCACTACTACAAACCGAGTTGCAAACTAGAGTTTTGTTTTTTTTATTTTTGTTTTTGTTTTTGTTTTGTTTTTGTTTTTTTTTAATAGTCCATTCTTTAAGTTGTCACTTGCTTTTTGACGGGAATGCAAAACATTTGTGATGAATTCACCCGGTTACTCAACAAGTCACGAACTTAAAGTGCTTTGCATACTCATATTTCAAGTTGCCGTTTTACGTAAAAGTAAACATTGGTGATGAATATCCCTAGTTACTAAGCAACTCAACATTGGAGTAGATTGACTTTATTCAAAAAAAAATTTTCCTTTCATTATTACTCTATTTACTCAAACTCTGTTTAGGACTAGATCAAAGAGGATAATCACAAGAAAAAGCATCACATTTGTCTTTAATGTATAATAGCATGACTCACACAACTTTGTAAGGAATTTCGAAATTCAATAATCCTAAAGTAAATAAGTATGCTTACTCTTGCTTTATAAGCAATTGTCTATCCCAAAAAAAAAATTATTTCAATGCTTATCACAATAAAGAACTCAAACGTGTAATAGTAAGCCTAATTAAAATCTCTTTTATTTTGTTTTTCTTTTCAATAATAAAAACAAAAATAAATTTGTAAACCTTCCCCCCAAACTTGAATATCACATTGTCCTCAATAGGTTAGAAAAAGAAAAACAAAAGAATGCAAAAGTTCAGAATTTCTCCCCTGATTCGTCCTTAAATTTCTGCACGCGCGACTTTCAAGATTTATGCAATCCTACAAAATAAAATCAAAAATTAAAATAAAATAAACTAAAAGATAAATCAAACCTAAATGCAACAAAAGAAAACATGGGTTGCCTTCCAAGAAGCGCTAAGTTTTAAGTCTTCAGCTAGACATGGGGGTGAGATGGTTAAGTAACGCTAAGATCCAACAACATTAACACATCCTTTCTAATTTTTCTCTTCAGATGTGGATCAGGTTCAAGCTCCAGTTTGAGCCGTTTCCTTTTAGATGATGATGTCTTTGATTCCCCCACCTCTTTGAATTTATGCTGCAAAAATGAATAAATAGACGGTTCAGCATCCAAATACATGGCATGTTCAAAAATATTTTCTTTCTTAGTTTCAAAAATTTCTGCATTTGTTGGACATACTTCAATTGGTGATTTTTCATTTTCAGCCTTATGTTTCTCGCCCACAATTTAATGAGTTTTACTTACTTGAATAGATGACTGTTCTTCAGGAGGAAAATTTATGGAATTAAAAACATCAAAAGTTACTTGCTCATGCTGAATTTGTTCCTCCACAATTTGTTCAATCTCACTTTGCTTTTCAACCACATTCTGTTCGCCATTTTCTTCTTGTGGTTGTTCAATTGTCCTCCCACTTCCTAGTGTTATAGCCTCGACATGCTCCTTGGGATGGACAACTGTATTGCGTGGTAATGTTCCTGCAGTTTTTTCATTAAGAATATTTGAAAATTGACTAATTTGTACCTCAAGATTGTGAATGGAAGTCGAAATTGAATTTATAACATTTTGGATTGCCAAATCTGTCTTTTGTATGTATTGTTCTGCCCTTTGCATGTAGTGCATAAACATGTCTTCAAGTGTCAGCTTCTTTTCTTGCTGTGGAAAATTTTGAGGTGGTACAACTGCTCCTTGATTGTAGTTCCATGGATAATTGGGGGTGTTTCTCCATTCTTGATTGTATGTGTTTGCATAATGATTGTTTTGCATTTGGAAGTTTGACACAAAATTTTCATGTTCGGCATTTGATGGAGCAAAAGGGTTTCCCACTTGACAATCTGGACTTGAATGATTTCCTGCACAAAGATCAAAAATCATATTAGATTGAATAGTTTTAAAATTCATATTTTCTACTTGTTTAGATAAAATATCATTTTTTGCATTTAAATTAGAAAAAGGATCAAGTTCAAAAACTCCAGCCACTTTTCTTGGCATTGCTTTCTCTGAAGACCACTGATAATTATTTGATGCCATCTCCTCTAAAAGATCATAGGCTGCTTGGTAAGTTTTGCTCATCAGTGCACCACCAGCTGCTGCGTCAACCATAGATCGATGTGTAACTCCCAAACCATTATAGAATGTTTGCATTTGCAGCCAATTCGGTAGTTCATGATTAGGACACTTTTCTTAATAACTCTTTGTACCTTTCCCATGCATCATACAAAGACTCAGTCTCAAATTGAATAAATGTGACAATGTCGTTTCTTAGTTTTGCTGTCTTTTCTGGAGGAAAATACTTAGCCAAAATTTTTTTTGCAAGTCCCTCCCAATTAGTAATACTACCGGGTGGTAGATAACGTAGCCAAGCCTTCACCTTATCTCGTAATGAAAAAGGAAAGAGTCTCAATCTAATTGCATCATCAGATACTCCATTGTGCTCGAAAGTGTCACAAATTTCTAGAAAGTTTGCAATGTGAGCGTAAGGATCCTCGTGCGGTCATCCCCAAAATTGAACAGTCCGATGAATCATTAGAATTATCTCCGGTTCAATCTCAAAATCGTTAGCTTCAATAACCGGCTTCTTTATGCTTGATTCATAAATTGAGGGCATAGCATAGTCTCTCAAAGGCCTGTTTTCATCGTTCCCCATGATAATGTACGTGTATGTCCTGAAATATAAGTATCAAAAAAAGAAAAAAAAATTAAAAAACTAAAAAAAAAAATTAAGAAAAATTAATAAAAGTAAAAGTTAGTCAAAAGAAAATAAAGATGTAAAATAATAATAAAATAAAAATAATTACAAAAATCCAAACTAGCAATAATCTAGCAATTTTCAATATCAATAAAAGAATAACTAATCCCCAGGCAAAGGTGCCAAAAACTTGATGTGAATATTTGCAAGTGTACAAAATCGCAACAAGTAATATAGTAAGTGAATAGAGTGTCGAACCCACAGGGACTAGATATTTTATTGAGTACCGATATCACTAGATTAATCACTATTTGGAAGATCGAAATTAATAAATGATAAAAAAACTAAATTAAATTAATCTAATTAAAACTAACTAAATTTGTGAAGAGGGAGAGGGCTGTGAAACAGTGAAGCTCTTGTAATTTATTAAGGGTAAAATTAGTTCTAGGGCTCTTGGTTCACCTCGTTTATCACACACACAAATTATAACTCCTTATAAATAAAAATATTATCTTTCCAAGTTGTAGACCAAAATCCTAAAAATATTAACCACTCTATCCACGTAGTCTAAAAATTATTCTCAACTAATTATTTGCCTATCCATCAAATTATTAATTGAAATTTTGGATTTCTTAACGGTCACATCCTCCAATAACGGTATTTAATTTTTATTAATCACAAATCACCAGTTCGGTCTCATCATGATTTAAAAGATCATACAAATGTCGATCCACCATTTTGTACGCATAAATAATAAAAATTAAAACACAACCAGGGAAAATAAAATAATAATAAGGAATTGAAATTTGTGTTCTACAAAACTAGGCTACATCTTAGCCTCTAGAACAATAAATTCAGTTCATATTCAATTTGCAAGTAACAAAAATTGTTTAGGATTGCATCAAAAATATAGAGAAGAAGAGATACAAAAAAATATAAAATTAATGCAAACCGAACTCCTATAACGGAGCCAAAGTCCTTTCTCTCTCTTCTCTATTTTCTGTCTCAAAATACGAAACCAACTGTCGCCGTCAGCTCCTTGGAAACAGCGCGCTTCACGTAAAAACAGCAGGAGTCTGATCTCCTGTTTCTGTCCCTCGGTCAAATCGACGCGTCAGGTCGCCTTGGGTTCCATGCGCCAGGTCAGAGCTCAGAGCCGCACGCCAGCGTCCCAGGAGCTATGATCCCTGCCGCACGCAAGAAGAGACAGAGAGAGAGTTCGAACTCTCTCTCTCTCTGACTTTTCCTTTTTCTTTTTTTTATTATTTAAAGAAATTAATTAGCCGTCACCTCTACCACCCTTCTCTCACCATCTCTTCATGTATTTATAGAGAATGGGAATAGGAGTTAGGGTTTGCGCTTTTTGCAGAAAGATCCATTCTCTTCATTTATTTCCTTCCTTTTTAATCCAGAATTTTCTTTCTTTCTCTTTCTTCTTCTTTTTCCTTTTCTTTCCAGCACGTGCTGCATACACAAAAGATAATACCAGAAATTAAAATTTTTAAATAAAATAAAATTAATTAGTTCAAAATTAATTAAACTAACTAAAAATCATAATATCTCATTAAAATCCTTCTAAAAATATTTTTACTCAACAAAACAATAAAAATTGATAAATCCATTATTTTATTTTGTTTGTTGATTTTTTTCCACAAATCATTACTTGTTGCATCAAAAATATTATTTTTTCAAAAATAATTAATTAAATGAAATCTTATAGAAATAAGATGAATTATAGACAATATCAACGAAAACAAGCAATTTTAATTGGTAAATGAGTACAAATATTTGTATATAAATTAGACACATCAGTCCGTGCACGGATACTAAGTGGCAAACGTGACCACCACTTTAGGGACTGCAGTATGGGGCTAGACCGAATGACTGCAACCTCCTCAGACACGAAAATTTATTGGGAACAGGATGAGTACAAGAGTAGGATGCATTGCGAGGGATTGAACCCTACAATCAGGAGAGGCGAACTCTTTGAAAAGTATGTAGTATGGGATGCATACGTTTCTATTGAAGTTGATTTTTGGGGAAGTATGGAGTATGGGATGCATACGTTCCCAAGTGAATTGCATTATTGTAGGTGCATCGTGTGCATTCTTTGTTTGTACATTAGATTAGGCCATGTCATGATTTTATCTGGAACGTATGTAGTATGGGATGCATGCGTATCTAGAGTTCCAAAGTCTTACTTGCATTAGAATAAGGCATGTGATTGATGCATTTAGTGGTTAGATCATGGCATACACGAACACTAAGAAATTAGGATGCATGTTTCTTTTCCCATTCAAGATGGTTTGTGGTTTCCAGTTTGGAGATCACTGTTTCTTATCAGCATTGCGTCAGTTGAATTACTGACGTTCCCCACCTTTTAGGTACCGGTCCTACCTTTTGAGCAGGTGTAGAAATGTCAGAGTCGCGCAACGGAAGACTCAAGCCGAGTGGCAAGTTCCAGGGAAGCAGATTGACCACTCAGCGGAGCTTCAGCGGTGATCAGTCAATTACCATTCCGGGAGACAGCTAATAGCTTTACAAGAGGAGTTGGTAAATAGTTTGTAATAAGATGTAATGAGTTAATGTAATTTGTATTCTTGTTCAAGAAGAAGATTTTGGTTGTAATCGATGATGTAATGGCCTTATTTGGCAATAAACATTTTTTAAATTTCCGTGTTATTACTGTGTTAAGATGCATTTGAAGGCAAAGATTTTGGTTGCGTCACAGATGTCCGGTAATGGGGATCCGGGGCATTACACAGGGTATTCTCTTCATTCCTGGACAAGTTTGTCGTGGTCTTCATTGATGACATCTTGGTGTATTCTCGGAACCAGGAAGATCATGCTTAGCATTTAAGGGTTGCTTGTAGACTTTGAGGGAGAACCGACTATATGGGAAGCTTAGTAAGTGTGAGTTTTGGCTGGACTGTGTTGCCTTTCTGGGTCATGTTATCTCCAGTGATGGTGTTTCTGTTGATCCGTCGAAGATCTCTGCTATCAAGGATTGACCAGTTCTGAAGTCAGCATCGGAGGTGCAAAGCTTTCTTAGATTGGCAGGGTATTATCGAAAGTTCGTTCAGGATTTCTCGAGGATAGCTAGACCCTTAGCCAATTTGACGAAGAAAGAGCAGAAGTTTGTTTGGTTGGGGCTTGTTATGAAGCTTTTGTGGAGCAGAAGGGTCTGTTGACATCAACACCTGTGCTGACTATACCTGACAGTTTAGGTGGTTTTGTGATCCACTGTGATGCTTCGGGTACAGTTCTGGGAGTAGTGCTGATGCAGCGAGGCCGAGTTGTCGCCTATGCATCCAGACAGTTCAAACCCCATGAGAAGAACTACCCTACGCATAATCTTGAGCTTGCAGCCGTAATTTTTGCTTTGAAGTTGTGGAGGCATTATCTGCTTGGGGATAGAATCGAGATTTTCACAGATCACAAGAGTCTCAAGTATGTGTTCACACAGAAGGAGTTGAACATGAGGCAAAGAAAATGGTTGGAGCTGATGGCAGATTATGAAATCAACTTGCATATCACCCGGGCAAAGTGAACATGGTACCTGATGCTTTGAGCAGAAGACCTGCTGCTATGTTCCTTACTAAGCAAAAGGAAAGTGGAGGATATGAGAAGGCTGGAGTTGGATGTGATACTTCCTGGTTCTGCACAACAGTGCATGATGTTGCAGTTGTAGTCTTCACTAGTAGAGCAGATAAAGGAAGCCCAAGCGGACGATGATCAGTTGCAGAAGTTCCAAAGCGAAGTGAAAGCAGGCTTGAGAACCGACTTGGTCATTCATTCAGACGGGTTGCTTCGGTTTGGAGCTAGGTTGTGTGTACCTAAAGGTGAAGTCAAGCAGAGGCTACTTGAAGAAGCTCATCAGTCTCCCTATTCTATTCATCCTGGAGGTACTAAAGTGTACAGAGATCTGAAGCAGCACTTTTGGTGGTAGGATATGAAGAAATCTGTTGCAAGGTTTGTGTTGCAGTGTTTGATCTGTCAGCAAGTAAAGACAGAGCATCAGAGAACTGCAAGACTTTTGCAACCTCTTCCAATCCCAGAGTGGGAATGGGAGAACATCACGATGGATTTTGTGACAGAATTGTCGAGAAGTCCCAGGGTTCATAATGCTATCTGGGTGATAGTAGACCAGTTGACGAAGAGTGCTTACTTCATTTGTAACCCCTGTTTTCCGTTTTCCGTATTTTAGGTGTATTTCTGTATTTAAAATTTTTGTAAATTAATTTTTCTGTTTTCAAATTTTTTTGTCAAAATGTATTCTTGCATCTCCTATTAAAATCTATTTTCGATCAATAATTTAAATTGTATCTATTTTCTATGATTTTATATTGAAATACAATTCTTATTTTGTTATTATTTCTCTTATTATTATTACTGTTATTATTGTTATTATTATTATTAATTTTGGTTGGTTATCGAAATCCATTTATATGTGCTAATTGTATTTGTATCCATTTTAAACAAATTCTATGTTTTAATGCAAACTACATTTTTGTTATAAATATTATTTTTATGTTATTAATTAGTTTATTTTCCCATCCCCCTATTTTTATTTAAATTCTAAATAACCAATTAAATACCCTAATACCCACAATCCAATAACCTTATTAAAACCCATTTACCCTATACCCATTTAAATACTCTACCCAACCAGTTACATACTCTAACCCGGATCCCATCACCCTATATATATACATTAACCCTTCCCTGTTTGCCTCTCCATCTTCCACCTAAAACCTAGCCGCCTACTCCCGAAACCCTACACCTCCTATCTACCTGCCCCCTCTCCATCCTTCATCCCTTCCTCTCCATCCCGAAGCCACCCTCAGCATCCCGATCATCCTTGGGTGCTCCTCCGCAACCCAACAGCCTCCTCCCTGTGTCCCTGCTCCCATTCTCCCCCGGCGTCTCCTCTCTCCCGTCCTCCCCTGCACCGCCCTGCGCTGCTCCCTGGACGCATCCCCCTGCGCTGTTTCGACAACAAGGACCTCCAAGCCAGCCCCGTTCACCCATCTCTGCCGCCTGTGCCGCTGCCCGCTCCCTCCGGCGCAGCCAGGTAGCAGCTGCCGTTCCCCGGCATCCCCCTCCTCGTCGCTCTCTCGACGGACTGCAGCAACGACAGCAATCGCAGTTGTTGTTGTCGTCTCGTCGTCTTGCCGTGCTGCTCTCTGATCTCGCACGAGTGCAGCCAGCAAGCTGCGATAGCGAGCTTCCCTCGCTTCCCATCTTCGCGGCACCGTTGTCCTGCCTTTGGTCGCTTTTGCTCATTGTTGACATCTTCCCGTTCGCTCTCATTTGAGGTTGCACGCGCATGGTACTTGCACGTATTATTTTGGATTGTGGATCTCGAGTTTGGGTTCGTCGTTCGTGAGTCCGTGGGTTGTGTTCGTTGCTCGTTGGATTGCGGTTTTCATTCGTGGTCCGTTGAGTTCGTTGGCCGAGAATCCGTTCTCGTTATTCTTGGTTCCATCGTTTCGTCTTCGGTTAAGTCAAGTAACTTGTACTCCAATTCATTTGTTTGATACAAGTCAAAAATACCACCTATAGTGTAGTTGAGTCTGGAGACGACTCTTGTTTGTGTTATTCTTGATGGGTTTTGTCTCTATTGTGAAAAGTTGACCATAGATGACTCACGACACAATATGGACATGAATTAACTTAGGTTTTACCCGTTCTTGATTTTGATCATGTATGTGAGACTTTTGTGAGAATTTGTGATTTGGTTGAGATCCATGTGATATATTTGGTGTGGACATGCTAGATACCCTAAATTTTGATGCTTGGACACTTGGTAGACTCTATTCATGTTTGGTTGTGTTTTGAACATGTTTTGTATTATATATATGTTGAGTTGTTGTAAAAGGGAAAAATCAGTATTTTGTTGCTGATCTGTTTTGTTTGCTGTTTTGGAGTGTTTTAAAGTCAGTATCGTAATTTCGGTATAAAACATGTGTTCTAGAGAATTTTGTCTATTTTCAAACCCCTCTGACCTTGCTACAGAGGTGTCAACCTTTTCTAGATTTTGTTTTTCGATGATTTTGATGACTAAATGATTTTTGATACCGATGCTACATATATTATTTTGATCCAAAACTTTGGTCAGGTTTTCTTTATCTAGCTAGGGATTACCCAGTATTTTGGTAAATTTTATTGATGAGTTTTATATGCCGTTTCATGCTCGTTTATGAAAACTATACTTGCTGTATTTTACTCACTGTTCTGTAAAGAATCGTATTTTCACCCTGATTCCTTTTACTGTATTAAAAATGTTTGTGAAATATGAAAGTTAGTATATTTTATCTATTTTTATATCTCTTTGGTGGAATTGGATTTCGTTTCACTGGTTGCGAGAAATCATAGTTTTCGTACAGCAGTGTTGGAAATTCCATATTTGCCAAACTATGGTTTCTTGATGTTTTCTTATTTTTGATGACTGATTTAATTTCACAGGAAAATTATAAAACTTTATATTTAGATACTAGACATATAGGGGAATATCCCAGATTTTTTGTGGATTTATTTAATGTGTTTTCATGCTGTTTTCCTGTTCTTGAATTCGTTTTCCTGATTTCTGGCTGAACCTATTTTCTGTATTCAAACCAGTTTTGAGCTATGTTTTTGTGAATTAATATATGACTTATTTATATTCTCTGGTTTTGTGTGGAAGTCTATTTTCCAGATCCTTCGATGGATCCAGATTTGGATTTCTTTAGTAACGGTAATCAATGTTTTAATACTTTACTGTCATGCTGTCCTGAATATGAACATACACTGTTTTGCTCGTTTATGTGACTGTCTATCATCTATGCATGCTTATTTGTCTCCCTAGACCTGATACTGATTATACTATGTTAGTTTGACACTATTTCATGCTTATACCTGCCTGTTTGAGAATAATAATAAATAATCAAGCCGGGGTTTTAATGGGAAAGATCTAGTAGTGGATAGTGCAGAAACGTGTACTCGAAAGGAGACTTGTGTTTCCTGTATGACATGTTACCGATCAAGTTTACCGATCAAGTTACTGATCAAGTTACCGATCAAGTTACCGATCAAGTTTACCGATCAAGTTAATATTCTGTTATCGATCAAGTTACCGGTCAAGTTTACTGATCAAGTTTACCGACCAAGTTCTGTGATTCTGTGAATACCCGAGTACACTGTCCTGTATGGTCCCCTATGAAATCTAAAGAAAAACTGTTTTGATGTAGCAACCATGTCGTATGGGATGCATGAAGTGCTATCTAGATAGTAATCACTAGAAGACTTGATACATGATACTTGAACATGATACATGCTTGCTTGATACTTGACTACAAGATCCTTGAGACTTGAAACTTGACACTTGATACATGATTACATGATACTTGACACCTGATGCATGTTAACATGATACTTGATTACTTGACACTTGATTCATGCCATTTACACTTGTTCACTTTTCCATGCTATTTGTTTATTTTAACATCATGCTTATACCATGTTGCTAGTTAGTTTTTCCATGTACTTGTATCCTATACTATAAGTGGCCCGTAACTTGCAATTGACGGGTACCTTTTTTTCTCTTTCCCTCTTCCCTGCAATTGTTGAATTGCAGATTTTGTAGAACAGGTTCCAGATGGTATCTGTGACATAAGATATTAGTGCTGGGTTTGCTATTATTTCTTGTAACTTGTTTGAACAATAATTGTATTCATGTATTTGGATTTATTCTTGTATTTGGGCAATATGACGCAGGATTTATTGTGGATTTCAGATCATGACTATTTGAGATTTATATATTTTATTTCAAGTATTCTTATTAGTATTTGGTTCATATGTACATGTGGTTGACTTTTCTGGCTTCCGACTCTGATTATATTGTGATATGTTGTAAAGATTCCTAAACAGCCTATGGATGATGAAAATCATTCGCTGGGCTTTTGTTACGTATCCGTATTCCGTATTCTTTTTGGGAAGCGGGGCATGACAGGGTTTTTAGTGGTATCAGAGCCCAGGTTTTGCTAATGTATTAGTTGTCTAATATATTAGACAAGATTGGCTTTAACTGGGATCGGCTCAACATTTTACCAATCATGCATGCATAAATGAATTATTATCAACTTTGATCTGAATACTGATTGTTTTTTATCTTGTGCAGACTATGGCTCGCAGAGGTTCTTCTTCCCGTCCCCAGGAAGATCAGCCTGGGCTTGGGGCCGTCACCACTGTGTTGGAGTGGCTGGTCAATATACTGCAAAACCACAGTGATCTAGTGATGACTGCTTTGGAAGCTGCCCGGGTTCCGACTCCCGCTGTGCCTGCACAGGCAGCTCTCCCTCCGCGTCCGAGTACCGTTACAGATTTTATGAGGCTGCACCCTGACAAATTCTCCGGTACTGAGATGCCACTAGAGGCTGAGCAGTGGCTGATCTAGACAGAGAGTCTACTACAGGCAGCTAGGATTGCTGATGCAGATTGTGTGGATGTAGTGAGCATCCAGCTGGTGGGTTTGGCCCACATTTGGTGGACGGCCGAGTCTGAGAGGCTCGTGCGGCCTATTGCTTGGGCCACGTTCACTAAGAGCTTCTTGGAGAAGTTCTTTCCCAGCAATACTCGAGTTGAAATGGAGCAGCAATTCTTGGCCCTGGAACAGGTTAGTCGTTATTCTATTTTGGAATTTTTGTTACATATTATCCACGCAATGTTGTAACATGAGCCTTTCTTGAAATAGGGCTCCAGGTCTGTAGATGAGTACGCAGCTGAGTTTACTAGACTTAGCCGCTTCGTAGCCATTCTTTTGGCAAACGAAGAGGATAGGGCTCGTAGATTCACATTGGGACTTGAGCAAGATATCAAGAGGCATCTTGTCTCCCTTCGCTTGTGTACTTATGTTGAGGCTCTTGAGGCAGCCCGAGCTCAGGAGCAGGCTCGTGGCGGGTTAGCTTCTCCCCAGCGGACTGTTCCCGCTGCTCTTGTTAGGCCTTATGGTGGGCCGATTCGGAGGCCAACCCCGGCTACTTCGGCGAGGACACTACCCTACTCACTTGCCACATTGAGGAAGGATAAGACTTGCAACTATTGCCACAAGGTTGGGCATATACGAAGGGAGTGTTGGGGGGCCAACCGGCTTTGCCTTGCATGCGGAGTAAGTGATCACATGGTTCGAGACTGTCCGCAGAGAAGGATTACTGTACCTGCAAGAGGATCTGCTCCAGGAGAAGCACGAGGCCAGGTTTTCAACTTGACTGCTGCAGATGCTGAATCAGACGAAGAGGTTTCTCCAAGTATATTTTGCATTTGTTGTTTTGTTGTTCTCTTTTGCTTTCTTTATTCTGTGCACTATTCTTTCATGTTATATTTCTACATTGTGTTTTTTCCGCCCCCTTGATCATCAATTCTTTTCTCTTGCTTTTGATTATATCTTAGGTGTTGTCCTTGTTTGTTTTCCCTGCTCATGTTCTCTTTTGATTTTGGTGCAAGCAATCTCTTATTTCTGATTGCCTCGTTGATTCTCTCTTATTTCAGCTTGTGTGCCATTCATTGCTTCTCGTGCCTTTCATTCATCTTCATTTATTGATTCATTTTGAGTATCATGCTAGATATTCCTTCCCTACCATATTCTCTTGAAATTCCGCTTGTGTCCCCTCGTTCCTCTTCCTTCATATTCGATTCTTTGATTTCTTATTTTCTTTCGTCCCTTGTAGTCGTCCTCCTTTGTTGACTCTTTATTGAGTATAAAATTCATTTTTCTCCTGCCTATATTTTCTTTATATATATTCAAATATTTTGTGTATTTCGATTATTAGTTGTTATATTTTGGATCTTCTATAAAATTGTTTCCTAAAAACGAAAATTTTGTATTTCGAATAACTGTGTATTTTAATATCACAAATTTCAAAACGTAACTTCGTACTTAAATTGAGCAATCAATATCTAAGTACGTGTGGAAGATTGCATCATCTCATTCATCGTTTTGTTGCAACTGGATGTTGAGATGGCAAACATGCAACTAGACGTCAATGAAGGTAAATTGCAACTGGATATCGGGGAGGTAAAATGTGCAACCGAATATCCAAATGGTAACCTGCAACCTGTTGTCATGGAGGCAAACCTGCAACTTGATGTCGAGAAGGCAAGACTACAGATGGATATACATGAGGCGAACCCACATCAAAAAAAAAAAAAATTCTACTACTATTATTATTATTGTTTCCCTTATTATTATTATTATTACTATTACTATTACTATTATTGTATTTTTCTTACTATTTTATTTTTGAAGTTGATATTGAATTACTTTCACCAAAATGATGAACCCCAAATTATTTTCTGTCTTGTATTATTATCCTTACCAGTATTGTTAATATTATTATTATTATTTTTACCAGTATGTTTATGATGATTATTATTGTTATTATTATTTTTATTATTTTTGTCATTATTATTTTATTATTATTATGTGTTGATTTTTGTATTATTAATATTATTTTTGTTAATGCTCATTAGTTTTTACCTAATTATTTAAATTCAAGCCCTCTTCTAAAGCCTAATTTTATTCTAGTGTCTCATTCTTTTTTTCCTGCTCGGATCGTCGTTTGGTGTCATCTGGTGTACAACGACATGTTTGCAGCTTAGGACGTCACCATCAGAGTGTCGCAGCAGAAGCATGGTGGGCCCATAACCCACGGGTCCCAGGATCATATTGTTACTTCTCCTTCCTTGCATTGTTTTGGTTTTCCCTATCTCTTGCAATTTTTCTCGTCCGTTGACTTATTGTTTGATTCAATTCTTCCCTGTCTTTTCTCTCTTTGATTTCAGTTATGCTTACTCCTTGTCTTGATTTGTTATCTTGTGTGGTTTCTTCCTTTTTGAAACTCTTGCACCCCATTTGACATTCTTCTTATCCATTTTCTTCCTTCTTATTCTGGTGTTGCTACTGCTTTGTTCCTTCCCCTTAGCCCTCTGTTTTGTTACCCTTCCCCCAGTTAGTTTGCTTTTGCCTTGTCCTATGTACTGCCTAAGCAAATTTCGAGGATGGAATTTTGTTGTAAGGTGGGTAGGATTTATAACCCCTATTTTTCATTTTCCGTATTTTGGGTGTATTTCTGTATTTAAATTTTTGTAAATTAGTTTTTCCGCTTTCAAATTCTTTTGTCAAAATGTATTCTTAGATCTCCTATTAAAATATGTTTTCAATCAATAATTTTAATTGTAACTATTTTCTATGATTTTATATTGAAATACAATTCTCAGTTTGTTATTATTTCTCTTATTATTATTACTGTTGTTATTGTTATTATTATAATAAATTTTGGCTGGTTATTGAAAATCCATTTATATGTGCTAATTGTATTAGTATCCATTTTAAACAAATTCTATGTTTTAATGCAAACTACATTTTTGTTATAAATATTTTTTTTATGTTATTGATTAGTTTATTTTCCCATCGGATTTTAAACCCTATTTTTATTTAAATTCTAAATACCCAATTAAATACCCTAATACCCACAACCCAATAACCTTATTAAAACCCATTTACCCTATACCCAATTAAATACTCTACCCAACCTGTTACTTACTCTAACTCGGATCCCATCACCTATATATGTACATTAACCCTTCCCTGTGTGCCTTTTCATCTTCCACCTAAAACCTAGCTGCCTACTCTCGAAACCCCACACCTCCTATCTACCTGCACCCTCTCCATCCCTCATCCCTGCCTCTCCATCCCGACGCCACCCTCAGCATCCCGATCATCCCTGGGTGCTCCTTCGCAACCCAACAGCCTCCTCCCTGTGTCCTTGCTCCCGTTCTCCCCCGGCGTCTCCTCTCTCCCGTCCTCCCCTGCACCGCCCTGCTCTCCTCCCTGGGCGCATCCCCCTGTGCTGTTTCGACAGCAAGGACCTCCAAGCCTGCCCCCGTTCACCCATCTCCGCCGCCTGTGCCGCTGCCCTCTCCCTCCGGTGCAGCCAGGCAACAGCTGTCATTCCTCGGCGTCCCCCTCCTCGTCGCTCTCTCGGCAGACTGCGGCAACGACAGTAGTCACAGTTGTTGTCGTCGTCTCGTCGTCTCGCCGTGCCGCCCTCCGATCTCGCGCGAGTGCAGCCAGCAAGCCGCAATAGCGAGCTTCCCTCGCTGTCCATCCTCGCGGTGCCATCGTCCTGCCTTTGGTCGCTTTTGCTCATTGTCGACATCTTCATGTTCGCTCTCGTTTGAGGTTGCACGCGCACGGTACTTGCACGTGTTATCTCGGATTGTGGGTCTCGAGTTTGGGTTCGTCGTTCGTGAGTCTGTGGGTTGTGTTCGTCACTCGTTGGATTGCGGTTTTCGTTCGTGTTCTGTTGAGTTTGTTGGCCGAAAATCCGTTTCCGTTATTCTTGGTTCCATCGTTTCGTCTTCGGTTAAGGCAAGTAACTTGTACTCTAATTTATTTGTTTGTTACAAGTCAAAAATACCACTTATAGTGTAGTTGGGTTTAGAGACGACTCTTGTTTGTGTTATTCTTGATGGGTTTTGTCTCTATTGTGAAAAGTTGACCATAGATAACTCACGACACAATATGGACATGAATTAACTTAGGTTTTACCCGTTCTTGATTTTGATCATGTATGTGAGACTTTTGTGAGAATTTGTGATTTAGTTGAGATCCATGTGATATATTTGAAGTGACATGCAAGATACCTTAAATTATGATGTTTGGACACTTGGCATACTCAATTCATGTTTGGTTGTGTTTTGAACAAGTTTTGTATGATACATGTTGAGTTGTTGTAAAAGGGAAAAATCTGTATTTTGTCGCTGATCTGTTTTGTTTGCTGTTTTGGACTGTTTTAAAGTCAGTATCGTAATTTCGGTATAGAACATGAGTTTTAGAGAATTTTGTCTATTTTCAAACCCCTCTTACCTTACTCAATTTCGTTTTTGTATGAATGAGTTATGACTGTTTTACTACAGAGGTGTCGACCTTTTCCAGATTTTGTTTTTCGATTATTTTGATGACTAAATGATTTTTGATACTGATGCTACATATATTATTTTGATCCAAAACTTTGGTCAGTGTTTTTTTATCTAGTTAGGGATTACCCAGTATTTTGGTGAATTTTATTGATGAGTTTTATATGCCGTTTCATGCTCGTTTATGAAAACTATACTTGCTGTATTTTACTCGCTGTTCTGTAAAGAATCGTATTTTCACCCTGATTCCTTTTACTGTATGAAAACTGTTTGTGAAATATGAAAGTTAGTATATTTTATCTATTTTTATATCCCTTTGGCGGAATTGGATTTTATTTCACTGGTTGCGAGAAATCATAGTTTTCGTACAGCAGTGTTGGAAATTCCAGATTTGCCAAACTATGGTTTCTTGATGTTTTCTTATTTTTGATGACTGATTTAATTTCACTGGAAAATTATGAAACTTTATATTTAGATACTGGACATATAGAGGAATACCCCAGATTTTTTGTCTATTTATTTAATGTGTTTTCATGCTGTTTTCTTGGTCTTGAATTCGTTTTCCTGATTTCTGGTTGAACCTATTTTCTGTATTCAAACCAGTTTTAAGCTATGTTTTTGTTAATTAATATATGAATTATTTATATTCTCTGGTTTCGTGTGGAAGTTTATTTTCCAGATCCTTCGACGGACCCAGATTTGGATTTCTTTAGTAACAGAAATCACTGTTTTAGTATTGTTTTGTCATGCAATCCTGAATATGAACATACACTGTTTTGCGCGTTTATGTGACTGTCTATCATCTATGATGCTTATTTGTAACCCTAGACCTGATACTGATTATACTATGTTAGTTTGACACTGTTTCATGCTTATACCTGCCTGTTTGAGAATAATAATAAATAATCAAGCCGGGGTTTTAATGGGAAAGATCTAGTAGTGGATAGTGCAGAAACATGTACTCTAAGGAGACTTGTGTTTCCTGTATGACATGTTGCCGATCGAGTTTACCGATCAAGTTACCGATCAAGTTTACCGATCAAGTTACCGATCAAGTTTACTGATCAAGTTAATATTCTGTTACCGATCAAGTTACCGATCAAGTTTACCGATCAAGTTTACTGATCAAGTTCTGTGATTCTGTGAATACCTGAGTACACTGCCCTGTATGGTCCCCTATGAAATCTAAAGCGAAACTATTTTGATGTAGTAACCATGTCGTATGGGATGCATGAAGTGTTACCTAGATAGTAATCACTACAAGACTTGATACATGATACTTGAATATAATATTTGAACATGATACATGATTGCATGATACTTGACTACATGATGCTTGAGACTTGAAACTTGACACTTGATACATGATTACATGATACTTGACACCTGATCCATGTTAACATGATACTTGATTACTTGACACTTGATTCATGCTATTTACACTTGTTCACTTTTCCATGCTCATTGTTTATTTTGATATCATGCTTATACCATGTTGCTCGTTAGTTTCCCAATATACTTGTATCCTACATTATAAGTGGCTCGTAACTTGCAACTGACGGGTACCTTGTTTTCACTTTTCCTCTTCCCTGCTATTGTTGAATTGCAGATTTTGGATAACAGGTTCCAGATGGTATCGGTGACATAAGATATTAGTGCTGGATTTGCTATTATTATTTCTTGGAGCTTGCTTGAACAATAATTGTATTCATGTATTTGGATTTATTCTTGTATTTGAGCAATGTGACATAGAATTTATTGTGTATTTTAGATCATGACTATTTGAGATTTATATATTTTATTTCAAGTATTCTTGTTGGTATTTGGTTCATATGTGCATGTGGTTGACTTTTTTGGCTTCCGACTCTGATTGTAGTGTGATATGTTGTAAAGATTCCTAAACAGCTTATGGATGATGAAAATCATTCACTGGGCTTTTGTTACGTATCCATATTCCGTATTCTTTTTGGGAAGCGGGGCGTGACTTCATTTCTTTCAGAGTGGGTCAGTCCACTGAGAGTTTGGCTGAGAAGTACATTCAGAAGGGTTTGAGACTGCATTAAGTTCCTGTCAGCATCGTATCAGACAGAGATACGAGATTCAGGTCTCAATTTTGGGCGAGTCTTCAGAGGAGTTTGGGCACTAAGTTGAGCTACAGTACATCGTTCCATCCACAGACAGATGGACAGTCGAAAAGGACTATTCAGACCGTGGAAGACATGCTGAGATCCTGCGTTCTTCAGTTTGGAGGTTCGTATCCTATGTTCTTCAGCTTGGAGGTTCATGGGAAGATCACCTGCACTTGGTCGAGTTCTCATACAACAACAGTTACCAGGCGAGTCTCAAGGCAGAACCTTTTGAGGCTATGTATGGGTGCAAGTGTAGGTCGCTGGTCTGTTGGGATGACATCGGTAAGAGAAAACTTTTGGGGTCTGAGTTGATCACGAAGACTGTTGATGCATTGGCTTAGATCAGGAAGCATTTGCAGGCTGCCCAGGATAGGCAGAGGAACTGGGTAGATGTTCGTTGAAGGCCTTTGGAGTTCGAAGTGGGGGACCATGAGTTCCTCAAAGTGTCTCCATGGAGAGGCGTCATCCGCTTCGGTGGTAGGGGCAAGCTAAGTCCCCAATTTATTGGGCTGTTCGATGTTGTGGAGCGAGTAGGCAAGGTGGCCTACAGGTTCGCACTACCCCTAGCACTGCCTAGAGTCCATGATGTATTCCATGTCTCCCCGCTCAGGAAGTACATCAGGGACGACAGTCATGTGATTGACTACTCAGAGTTATCTGTGAGGTCGGACTTGTCCTGCGAGATTCGACCAGTCTCTCTCTATCTTAGACCGATGAGAGAAGGTATTGAAGAATACAGTCATCAAACTGGTTCGAGTTTCTTGGAATCCTCACTCGCCGGGTGAGTCCACTTAGGAGTTGGAGGAGGAGATCTGGAAGAAGTTCCCTTATCTGTTCAAATACCTTTTTTTTTGTTTTCTTTGCTTTTCGGTGTTACACTATGTATTACTTGTATGAATTTTGAGGACGAAATTCTTCTTGTAAGGTGGTAGGATTTGTAACCCCTGTTTCCAATTGTTGGTTTTTCTTTGTATTATTATTCATTTTGTTTTCTTCTTTATCTTTTCCGAACCTTTGTAATTTTGCTGATTGATAATAGAATTTTTTATTGTCTTCAACTCAATTTATTCTTCCAACTAATTTTATTTTCCATTGAACCCTGAAAAATTTTGTTGTTCAACCTATTTAAATTTTGCATATTGAATACTCCAATTAATCTATATTAATCCCAATTTTTCCTATTGAATTTGGACTCAAACGAAAACCCTATAACCCGTTACCCAAACCAACTACCTTAATTTTCCCTATATATACTCATTAACCCCTAACCCTAATGATCATTAATCTCATCTTCTCCTCGCTGCTCTATTTCCTTCCCGTATTTTCTAAACCCATCCCCGCAGCAACAATTTCCACCACCCTCCGACATCGACTGCCACCTCTAGCTTTGACACCACCCTCACCACAGTCACCACTGCAACCCAGCACCCTCCTCGCCTTGCCACCTGTCATGCCCCGCTTCTCAAAAATACGGAATACGAGTACACGGCATTGGCCCAGCGAATGACTAATGTCATCCATAAGCTGTTTATTTGATCAACTCAACAATATAATCAATACAGAACAAATTGCGCTGGCAATAATAATAATCTCATGAATAATAATACTTGGATTTAAGAAATATGAAATATCTAAATACAATAAACCAACGTCTGGAAGCAAATAATAAAATCCGGTCATAAGCCCAATACAATAATAAATTCCAAACACAATAGTAACAAGTCTCAATACATTAAGTTCAATAAAACAAGCAACTCGAAAGCATTAGATCTTCAGATAGTTTGTTCTCCAATCCAAGCAGGCAATTCTCCATCAACACATGTGAACACTTCATCTAAAAAGAGAAGAAAAATTGTTCTGAGAGCAAGTCATGGACAACAAGTAGAGAAAACAGGGAACAATGGAATAACGATATAACAATGAATTTAATGGATCAACAGGAATCAATAACATGGGACAACAATCAATAATCAATATCATGATAATCGATGCAATGGCTATAAACGATGATTCAATATTCAATAACGCTATTCAATGATCAATATCAATAACACAGCAAATAATCAATATCAATAGGAACAATAATGAACAATATGCAATGTCGATGTTGTGTCAATCCTTAAGTCTATTAATTATTTTAATCTTAACAAATGTACCACTTCATGCGTACCATTCATTTACCACATAGTTGCTACATACAAAAAAGTTACGTTTAGACTTAATGGTGGATTTTATAGTTCATGTACTCGGCAATGATAAACAATAATGACCAATGACAGAATCAATCGAGATATTGTAATCAGTAATCTACAATCAACCGAAGATCGATATGACCGATATGACCGATAGACCGATAGACCGATAGACCGATAAATAGGGAAACACGGGCCCCTCCTCCGAGTATAGCCCTTATATTGTCCATTACAAAAGTGTAACCCCTGTTTTCCATTTTCTGTATTTTGGGGGTATTTTCTTTTTCCGTGTATTTATTCATATTGTATTCTCTTTTGAAGCTTGTTTTTGGATCTTCATCTTCAATCCATCGTCCCCATTTTATTTGATCTTCTTGATTTGATTGTCAGTCTATTGTTTCGTCTCTGTTTGATCGAGCTATTATTTTTTTTCCTCATTGTTTAAATTGTTCATTCACTATTTTAGTATTCATTTTTGTTCCCATCTCGTTCTCTTGGATCTTTTTTTAAAACCCAATAGCTTTATATAATCAATATCCTATTCTGCTGCTTAATGGGTTTAATTACCCATTAACTTTCTACCCTATAACACCCAAACCCAATTACTATACCTGTTTCCCATCAGCAACCCGAAACCCTATTGCACAAAACCCTAAAACCCTAACATCATATATATATATATATATATATATATATATATATATATATATACTATATCCCGCCCAGTTCACATCTAACCCTAGCCGCCCTGTGCCCCTACCTCCTCTTCTCTGTGTGTTCCCGGCCTCCTTCCAAAACCCCCTCCCGGCACTCCCATCCTACCGCTCACACCAGCATCCTGACACACCCTCTTCTCGATGCCCTGCATTTCGATACCCATCATCCCCGACCTCCTACTCTCCCGCTCATCTCTTTCCGAGCCACCCTCCTGAGTTGCGCCACCCACAACAGTGACCCCATTCCCCCTGCAGTGCCTCGACGACCTTGCTGTGCCGCCCAACTCGACTGCCGAACCCCTCTGTGCCGCGCTGGTCTCCCCCGATGCTAGACAGACAGTGACAGCAGCCCCTGCGCCTCTCAGTCGTTGCCAGCAAAGTTGAAGCCACTGACTGCTTGACTGTAGCATCAGTCCCCGTTCTACTGACCATTGCCGTTCTCCCGTGCACACCCTCTGCTACCCCTTCTTGTGTTCGTGTGTTGATTGTGTGTGTGTGTTGAACTTGAGATTTTGTCCATGGGTTCATTCGTTCGTTGAATTCGTTCCTGGATATCCGTTCCCGTTATTCTTGCTTTTGCTTCATTATTTTCATCGTCGATAGTAAGGCACGTAACTTGTATTATTTCTTTGTGTAATACAAGTACTAAATACCTCCTGTAGTGTGGTTGTGTTTTAGAGATAATTCTTGTGCAAAACCCCTGTTATATCTTGTCTCTATGTATTGATCTGTCCGTAGTTGTCTCATTACACACACATGAATTTAGACTTAGAGATATTCAATTCTTGTATACATGCATGTGTTCGTGAATTATGAGGTGTTGTATGATCTTGTGTGTTGATGGGTTCGTTGCAGTATAACTCGTTGTAGACTTATCAAACACCCTATACCATGTTGCTTGGACACCTAGTATACCCTGTTTCACACTTTGATATGATTTGGATGTGTTACATATGATCTGGTTGAGTTTATGCATGAAGAATAATTTTGTCCTTGATGTTACCCCATTTTTGTTAAGTATTTTAGACCCTATTATGGTTAGTATATGAATTGTGAATATGAATTGTAGAGAATTCTGTCTACTTTCCAGATTTTCTGACAGATCTCAGTTTTGATTTGTGAGTTGCAAGTTATGGCCATTTTACTATAGATGTGCAGAAAATTTCAGATTTTGTTTTATATGAATTCTGTATGGTTATTTATCTTTATACTGATGTTAACTATAATATTTTGATCCTATATTTTGCTGGTTACAACTAGACCTGATTGGAATTAAACCTTAATTTTTGTGGATTTAATTGCCGACTTTTACAAACTATTCTATACTTGCAAACAACCACTATACTTGCAGAATTTTTATTCTGTTCAGTAAAGAACCTAAATTTCGACCTGATTCTATTTGCTATCTATAAAAACTTGTGAATATGAAATATAGGCTACTGTATCTATTTTATCACCCTTTTGACGAATCTGGATTTCGAAATGTATTTTGTAATCTATTGCTGTTTTAGTACTGTTGGGTTTATGATTTCATATTTACAAAAGAGTTGTATCTTACTGTTTTATGATTTTAATTGAATATACTATCTATGTTGGAAAAGTATATAACTTTATTGTCTGATACTAGACATACTAGGAAATACCCCTGATTTTTCTTGGATTTAATCAGTAAGTTTTGATGTCGTTGTCCTCTTTATGTATACAAACTTCTGATTTTTGGCTAAACATGTTTTCTGGATACAATTATGCTTTGAGACTTGTTTTTGTAAAATACCATATGACTTATATATATTTGCTGGATTCCGTCAGGAGTCTATTTTTCAGATTCTCTTACGGATCCAGGTTTGCATGTTTGTGGCAACGGGAATCCCAGATTTGGTGCAGTACTGTCTTACTGTCCTGAACTAGAATTTTCGTTGTCCCAATCTTTTATGAGTTGTCTTTCATCTGTGCTTGTTTATCTTCCAACCTGAACCTGTTACTTGTTCATGCCATGTTACTTGTCATATTTAATAACAATAATAAATAACTAAGGGGTTAAGGGAAAGACCTTAGTAGTGGACAATATAGGTATTTGTACTTGGAAGGGGACCTGTGTTTCCCCATTACTTGTTGCCATGTTTCATGATTACATGATTCATGATTGTTATTACTATATGATGCCATGTTTCATGATTACTTTATTCATGCTTGTTATTACTATATGCTGCCATTTTCCATGATTACATAATTCATGCTTGTTACTACTATATGATGCCACGAGTTTACGATTTCGTGATTCGTGCTTGTTACTTGTTACTTGTATTTGTTACTTGACTTGATGCCTGAGTACACGGCCCTATAGAAATTCACCACTAGGCCTAAATGAAATTTGTATATAAGTAGCAACCATGTGGTAAAACCTGGGACGCATGAAGTGCTACATAGATAGGACTAGGTACAAGACTTGAAACAACATGATCATTTGCCACTTGCAACTTGCTACTTGTACATGATACTTGATACTTGACACTTGTTACTCGTTACTCATTTAATGATACTTGTTTACTTGATACTTGTTACATGCCACTTGCACTCGTTCATCTTGCCATGCTAGTTGTTCTATTTTGTTGCCACGTCTATTCCATGCTATGTTTGCTTTCGCTGTTATCCTATATTTGTTTATTCTTTTTTTGTACTTGTGCCTGCACTACAGGCAGCCCGTAATTTGCATTGACGGGCATTTTGTTTTGTTTTTCCTTTTTCCTGCAATTTATTAAATTGCAAATTTTGTTGATCAGCTGCCCAATGGAGTGGTGATCTAAGATTCTAGTTGCTGGAGTTCTTGCTATATTTACTTCCCTGCTATTCTTGAATAAATGTAATTTACTACATGAATTTTGTATTGGGTAGTGTGACCCAGAATTATTAACTTGTTTAGATCTAGTTTATTTGAGATTATTAAATTTTGTTTCAATTAAATTCTCTTGGTATATTGATTCATTTATGCATGCGTGGTTGATTTCTCCTTGTTTATTTCCTGTTATTCCTGTGAAATATTGTAAAGATCCTGACAGCTTATGGATAATGAAAATCATTCGCTTGACATAGTCACGTATCCGTATTCCGTATCACCTTTTTCGGAAGCGGGGCGTGATAAGGTTTTTGGTGGTATCAGAGCTCGGGGTTGGATAATTTATTAGTTTGACTGATATGTTAGACAAGCTTGGCTCGATCTGGGATTGGCTCAACAGTACACATACCATGCATACATGAATAAATTATAATCAACTTTGATCTAGATGCTGATTGTTTTTGATCTTGTGCAGACCATGGCTCGTAGAGGTTCCACTTCTCGTCTTCAAGAAGATCAGCCCGGGTTTGAGGCCATTACCAATGTGTTGGAACAGTTGATCAATATGCAGCAAAACCACAGTGACCTTGTGATGGCTGCTTTGGAAGCTGCTCGGGTTTCGCCTCCCGCTGTTCCTATGCAGGCAGCTCTCCCTCCTCGTCCGGGTACAGTCATAGATTTCATGAGGCTGCATCTTGATAGATTCTCTGGCACTAAGACACCTTTGGAGGCTAAACAGTGGTTGATCCAGACTGAGCAGTTTCTTTTGGCAGCATGAGTTGCCGATGCTGATAGAGTGGATGTGGTGACCATCCAGTTGGTGGACCTGGCCCACATATGGTGGAGGTCTGAGTCCGAAAGGCTCGTGCGGCCTATTGCTTGGGCCACGTTCACTATGAGCTTCTTGGAGAAGTTCTTCTATAGTAGCACTTTAGTTGAAATTGAGCAGTAGTTCCTGGCCCTAAAATAGGTTGGTCATTGTTCTATCATTGGAATTTTGTTGCATATTGTCCATACAATGTTGTAACATGAGACTTTCTTGAAATAGGGCTCCAAGTCTGTGGATGAGTATGCAATGGAATTTACTAGGCTTAGCCGCTTCGCAGCCGTTCTTGTGGCGAACGAAGAGGACAGGGCTCGTAGATTCACACTGGGACTTGAGCAGGATATTTAGGTACAACTCGTCTCCCTTCGCTTGCGTACTTATGCTGAGGCTCTTGAGGTAGCTCGAGCTTAGGAGTAGGCTCGTGGCAGGTCGGCTCCTCCCCGACAGACTGTTTCGCACTCAGTTGTTGCTAGGCCTTCTGGTGGGCCTATTCGGAGGCCTGTCCCAGCCCATCCTATCAGGACAGCTCCTTACCCTTCTGTCGCTCCTCGAAGAGAAGGATTCTTCGATTTCTGCCAAATGACCGGACATGTCCGCAGAGACTGCAGGCGTGCCAATCGCCGCTATTTTGGTTGTGGTGCCGCTGATCATGCAGTGCGAGATTGTCCGCAGCAGCAGCAGATGGCTCTTCCAGCTAGGGGTCCAGTTCTGCAGGTAGCCCCAACTCGTGGTCTAGTCAGGCCACCGCTTCCTCCTCAGTGCCAAACTATCGGTCAGAGGACTGCCGCCCGCAGGAGTGTTCAGGCTTTCAACCTGACTGCTGCAGATGGTGAGACACCAGAGGTTGTTGTTGCAGATATTTTTTTTGCATTTTGTTGTTTTGTTGTTTCTCTTTTACTTTTTTCATTTGTCTTGCATTATTCATTCATATTATCTTTCTACATTGTGTTTTCCTCACCCTTGACCATCAATTCCTTTCCTCTAGCTTTTGATTCTACCTTAGGTGTTGTCATTGTTTGCTCTTTTTCTGCTCATGTTCTTTTTGATTTCGGGGCAACCCATTCCTTCGTCTCTTCCCGCTTCGTGGCTCGCCATCAGTTGGAGTGCAGCATCATGTCAGCGGCTTGGAACATTGTGACAGGTGGCAGTGTTGTCATTTGTTCCCAGGAGTGCAGGCAGAGTCCCGTGATTATTGGTGGCGTAGATTTCAAGGCTGACCTGATTGTAATTGGGAATTCGGGATTCGACATCATTCTCGGTATGGACTGGTTGGGTGAGTCCCACGCCATTATTGATTTTCGTGCCAAGAAAGTTGTATTTCGGATCCCAGGTCGTGCATAGTTTGAGTTCCATGCCGGTGAGATGCCCCTTGACCGGTTTGAGACAGTAGTTGATCAGGAGGTTTGTGCGATGGAATTGCATTCAGGCTGTGAGGCTGCGCCTCTAGTAGTGCGGGTTTCCTGGATGTTTTTCCAGAGGAGTTTCCTGGCTTATCCCCTGATAGGGATGTGGAGTTCGGCAATGAAGTTCAGCCTAGTACGGCGCTGATATGAGTGCCCTACATGATAGCACCGGTTGAGTTAGCAGAGCATAAGGTGCAAATTCAGGAGTTGCTTGATTTGGGGTTCATCCGACCCAATGTTTCGCCGTAGGGTGCTCCAGTCTTTTTTGTCAACAAGAAGGATGGTAGTCGTCGACTGTGCGTTGATAATCGGGAACTGAACATTGTTACTCTGAAGAACCGGTATCTGCTGCCCAGGATCGATGACTTATTTGATCAGTTGAGCGGAGCTGCTATTTTCTTGAAGTTGGATCTTTGTTCTGGGTATCATCAGGTCAAAGTGAAGGTGACTGATGTGCAGAATACTGCATTCAGGACCAGATATAGGTACTATGAGTATCTTGTGATGCCGTTCGGGATCACGAATGCGCCAACTGTATTCATGAGTCTTATGAACAGGGTCTTTTCCCAGTTCCTGGATAGATTTGTGGTGGTCTTCGTTGATGACATTCTGGTGTATTGTCGAAATCGGGAAGATCATACTGAGCATCTTAGGTTGGTTCTGCAGACCTTGAAGGAGAATCAGCTCTATGGAAAACCCAGCAAGTGTGAGTTTTGGCTCGACAGGGTTACCTTCTTGGGGAAAATTATCTCGTGCGATGGTATTTTAGTGGATCCATCCAAGGTTGAAGCTGTGAAGGATTGTCCAGTTCCCAAGTCAGTTTCAGAGGTGAGGAGTTTCCCTGGTCTAGCTGGCTATTATCGAAAATTCGTCCAAGATTTTTCGAAGATAGAAGGACCATTGACTAAGCTGATAGGGAAGGAGCAGAAGTTCTGTTGGTCTGAGGCTTGTAGTGAGGCTTTTGCTGAGTTGAAGAGCAGGCTGACATCTGTGCCAGTGTTGACTATTCCAGATGGTTCAGGCAGATTCGTAGTTCACTGTGATGCTTTTGGTAAGGGTGTTGAGCAGTTCTGATGCAAAAGGGCTGGGTCGTTGCTTATGCATCGGGAAGTTGAGGCCTCATGAGAAGAACTATTCGACTCATGACTTGGAGTTAGTGGTAGTGATCTTTGCTTTGAAGCTGTGGTGACATTATTTACTTGGGAACCGAGTGGAGATCTTCACAGACCACAAAAGTCTGCAATACCATGAGTTCACCCTTACCAGAAGGAGTTGAACATGAGGCAAAGGCATTGGTTGGAGCTTATGGCCGATTATGACATCAGTTTGTAATACCATCCTGGTAGAGTGAAATTGGTGCTAAATGCTTTGAGCAGGTGACCAGCAGCTATGTTTCTGACTTAGTAGAGCGATTTGGTTGAGCAGATGCGGTGGTTGGAGTTGGATGTGTTGTTGCCAAGTTCTGATTGGAGTTGTTTGGTGCTCCAGCTTCAGTCGTCTCTTATTGATCAGATCAAAGAGGCTCAGGCTGGTGATGTGCAGTTATAGGGTTTTAGAGCAGAAGTTGAGGCTGGTTCCCGAACGGATGTGGTTATTCATGCTGATGGATTGGTTCATTGTGGGTTTAGGTTGTGTGTCCCGAAGGGTAAAGTTCGTCAGAGGTTGCTTGAGGAAGCCCACCAGTCATTGTATTCTATTCATCCTAGAGGTACTAAGATGTATCGAAATTTGAAGCTTCATTTATAGTGGCACGGTATGAAGAGGGCTGTGGCTCGGTTTGTGTCTCAGTGTTTGATCTGCCAGCAGGTGAAGGAAGAGCATCAGAGAACCGTCAGACTTCTTCAACCGCTTCCCATTCCGGAGTGGAAGAGAGAACACATCACTATGGATTTTGTGACCGCTTTGCCGAGGAGTCCTAAGGGTCACAATGCCATTCTGGTGAGTGTTGACCGAATGACGAAGAGTGCTCACTTCATTCCCTTCCATGTCGGACATTCTATTGAGAGCCTAGTTGAGAAGTACATGTAAGAGATATCATACGTCATGGGGTCCCAGTCAGTATTGTATTCGACAGGGATACGAGATTCAGATATCAGTTTTGGGAGAGTCTTCAGAGTGGTTTGAGGAGTAAATTGAAGTACAGTACAGCTTTTCATCCCCAGAAAGATGAATAGTCAGAGAGGACCAGCTAGACTCTAGAGGACATGTTGAGGTCCTATATGCTGCAGTTCAGTGGATCATGGGAGGACCATTTGCATCTCGTAGAGTTCTCGTACAATAACAGCTTTCAGGCCAGTCCTGAAGCTGCACCGTTCGAGGCACTTTATGGGCGAAAGTGCAGATCACCAGTGTGCTGGGATGACATTGGTGAGAGAAAATTGTTGGGTCCGAAGTTGATCACCAGGACAGTTGATGTGGTGACTCAGATCAGGAAGCACTTGCAGGCAGCTCAGGATAGGCAGAGGCAATGGGCTGATGTTCATCAGAGAGCTTTGGAGTTTGAGGTTGGTGACCATGTTTTCCTAAAGGTATCGCCTTGGCACGGTGTAATTCGGTTTTGTGGTGGGGGCAAGCTCAGACCTAGGTTTATTGGATCGTTTGATATTGTGGAGCGAGTAGGCAAGGTGGCCTATCGTCTTGCAGTGTTGCCAGCTTTATCAGGAGTGCATGATATTTTCCATGTCTCACAGCTCAGGAGATATATTCGAGATGAGAGCCACGTGATCGACACTTCTGAGTTGACCGTGCGGCCGGATTTGACTTGTGAGGTTCCGCCAGTTGCTATTTTTGATCGGCGGCAGAAAGTGCTTAAGAACAAGGTCATCAAGCTGGTTCATGTTTCTTGGAATCTTCACTTGCCGGGTGAGTCGACTTGGGAGCTGGAGGAGAAGATTCAGCAGAAGTTTCCTCATTTATTTGTGTAGCATTTTGTTTTGTTCTTTCTTTTCTTTCGGGTTACCCTATGCACCTCTTGTTTGAATTTCGAGGACGAAATTCTTCTTGTTAGGTGGGTAGGATTTGTAACCCCTGTTTTTCATTTTCTGTATTTTGGGGGTATTTTTTTCTGTGTATTTATTCATATTGTATTCTCTTTTGAAGCTTGTTTTTGGATCTTCATCTTCAATATATCCATCGTCCCCATTTTATTTGCTCTTCTTGATTCGATTGTCAGTCTATTGTTTCGTCTCTATTTGATCGAGCTATTATTTTTTATCCTCATTGTTTAAATTGTTCATACCCTATTTTAGTATTCATTTTTGTCCCCATCTCATTCTCTTGGATCTTTTGTTAAAACCCAATAGCTTTATATACCCAATATCCTATTTTGTTGCTTAATGGGTTTAATTACCCATTAACTCTCTACCCTATAACACCCAAACCCAATTGCTACACCCGTTTCCCATCAGCAATCCGAAATCCTATTGCATAAAACCCTAAACCCTAACATCCTCTATATATATACTATATCCCCCTTGTTCACCTCTAACCCTAGCCGCCCTGTGCCCCTACCTCCTCTCCTCTGTATGCTCCCGGCCTCCTTCCAAAACCCCCTCTCGGCAATCCCGTCCTACCGCTTACACCAGCATCCCGACGCACCCTCCTCTCGATGCCTTGCACTTCCATACCCATCGTCCCCGACCTCCTACTCTCCACCCATCTCTCTCCGATCCACCCTCCTGCATCGCACCACCCACAGCAGCAACCCGGTTCCCCCTGCAGCACCTTGAGGACCTTGCTGTGCCGCCCTACTCGACTGCCGACCCCCTCGGTGCCGCGCTGCTCTCCTCCGATGCCAGACAGACAGCGACAGTAGCCCCTGCGCTACTCAGTCATCGCTAGCAAAGTCGAAGCTACTGACTGCTCGACTGTAGCATCAATGCCCGTTCCGCCGGCCGTCGTCGTTCTCCCGTGCACACCCTCTGCTGCCCCCTCTTGTGTGCAGGTGTTGATTGTGTGTGCGTGTTGATCTTGAGATTTTGTTCGTGGGTTCGTTCGTTCATTCGTTGAGTTCGTGCTCGGGCCGTTATTCTTACTTTTGCTTCGTCATTTTCATCATCGATAGTATGACAAGTAAATTGTATTCTTTCTTTGTGTAATACAAGTACTAAATACCGCCTGTAGTGTGGTTGTGTTCTAGAGACAATTCTTGTGCAAAACTCCTGTTATATCTTGTCTCTATGCATTGATCCATCCATAGTTGTCTCATTACACACACGACATGAATTTAGATTTAGAGATAATCAATTCTTGTATACATGCATGTGTTTGTGAATTATGAGGTGTTGTATGATTATGTCGGTTGATGGGTTCGTTGCAGTATAACTCGTTGTAGACTTATCAAACACCCTATACCATGTTGCTTGGATACCTAGTATACCCTATTTGACACTTTGATATGATTTGGATGTGTTACATATAATCTAGTTGATTTTATGCATGAAGAATAATTCTGTCCTTGATGTTACCTTGTTTTTGTTCATAATTTTAGACCCTATTAAGGTCAGTATATGAAAATTATTAGTGAATATGAATTATAGAGAATTCTGTCTACTTTCCAGATTTTCTAACAGATCCCAGTTTCGATTTGTGAGTTGCAAGTTATGGCTATTTTACTACAGATGTGCAGAAAATTCCAGATTCTGTTTTATATGAATTCTTTATGGTTATTTATCTTTATACTGATGTTAACTATAATATTTTAATCCAATATTTTGCTGGTTACTACTAAACCTGATTGGGATTAACCCGTAATTTTTGTGGATTTAATTGCCGACTTTTACAAACTATTCTATAGTTGCAAACAACCACCATACTTGCAGAATTTTCATGTTGTTCAGTTAATAACCTAAATTTTGACCTGATTCAGTAAAGAACCTATACTTGCTGAATTGTGAATATGAAATATGGCCTATTATATCTATTTTATCACCCTTTTGACTGATCTGGATTTCGATAAGTATTTTGTAATCTATTGCTGTTTTAGTACTACTGGGTTTATGATTTCAGATTTAGAAAACTGCTGTATCTTGCTGTTTTCTGATATTAATTGAGTATACTATCTATGATGGACAAGTATAAAACTTTATTTTCTGATACTAGACATACTAGGAAATACCCCAGGTTTTTTTGGATTTAATCAGTAAGTTTTGATGCCGTTTTTCTGTTTTTGAATACAAACTTCTGATTTCTGGTTGAACATGTTTTCTGAATACAAATATGTTTGGGGACTTGTTTTTGTGAAATACCATATGACTTATATCTATTTGCTGAATTCGGTCAGAAGTCTATTTTTCAGATTCTCTGACGGATCTAGGTTTGCATGTTTGTGGCAACGGGAATCCCAGATTTGGTGCAGTACTGTCATGCTATCCTGAACTAGAATTTTCGTTGTCCCAATCTTTTATGAGTTGTCTTTCACCTGTGCATGTTTATCTTCCAACCTGAACCTATTACTTATTCATGCCATGTTATTCTTGCCATGTTTTGTACATGTACATGCCTGTTTGATAACAATAATAAATAACCAAGTCGGGATTAAGGGAAAGACCTTAGTAGTGGACAATATAGGTATGTGTACTCAGAAGGGGGCCCATGTGTCCCATTACTTGTTACCATGTTTCATGATTACATGATTCATGCTTATTATTACTATATGCTGCCATGTTTCATGATTACATGATTCATGCTTGTAACTACTATATGATGCCACAAGTTCACGATTATGTGATTCGTGCTTGTTACTTGTACTTGTTACTTGACTTGATGCCTGAGTATACGGCCCTATAGAAATCCACCACTAGGCCTAAACGAAATTTGCATGTAAGTAGAAACCATGTGGTAAAAACCTGGGATGCATGAAGTGCTACCTAGATAAGACTAGATACAAGACTTGAAACAACATGATCATTTGACACTTGCTACTTGTTACTTGTACATGATACTTGATACTTGACACTTGTTACTCATTACTTGTTTACATGATACTTATTTACTTAACACTTGTTACATGCCACTTGCACTCATTCATCTTGCCATGCTAGTTGTTCTATTTTGTTGCCATGTCTATTCCATGCTATGTTTGCTTCCGCTATTACCCTATATTTGTTTATTCTTTTCTTGTACTTGTACCTGCACTACAAGCGACCTGTAACTTGCATTGAGGGGCGTTTTGTTTTCTTTTTCCCTTTTCCTGATCAGCTGCCCGATGGAGTAGTTGATCTAAGATTCTAGTTGCTGGAGTTCTTGCTATATTTACTACCCTACTATTCTTGAATAAATGTAATTTGCTACATGAATTTTGTATTGAGCAGTGTGACCCAGAATTATTAACTTGTTCAGATCTGGTTTATTTGAGATTATTAAATTTTGTTTCAAGTAAATTCTGTTGGTATATGGATTCATTTATGCATGCGTGGTTGATTCCTCCTTGTTTACTTCCTGTTATTCCTGTGAAATGTTGTAAAGATCCTGACAGCTTATGGATGATGAAAATCATTCGCTGTACTTAGTCACGTATCCGTATTCTGTATCTCCTTTTTGGGAAGCGGGGCGTGACATAAAGGCAACCCTTAAACCTCGACTTGTTAATTATTTCATTAATGCAACAATACAATATGCAATTTGAGACATGAGATGAATAATAGTATCAGTAGGAGAGCAATAGGACGATAACTTAGATAGGACAATTAGAATGGTGACAATGGGACATTAGAATCATCCAATGCAACATACACACTTTAATTCATGCAATACAATGATATAGAACAATTAATCTATTAAAAACTAGAAGATAATATTCTAGACAGCAAGAGTAGTCTGTACAAAAATGTAATTTGCTGCTGCTATAGAAATAAAAAACCGAATCTATTAGAAATTCTAGAAACAAGACTTTCACACGGTTCCAACGCATATTTAAAGTTTAAAATCCGACAACAGTAGCTAGGTCAATCACATCATTCTTTACAGATTTCATGTTCAGGCGAAATTTTGATATCATGTTATTTTATTTTTAGAATCAGCAAAAACTAGAAATAAAATTCATTAAAAATATTTTCTAGACTCCTAAACATGTTAATTAACAATCTGAAAATTTTTAGAGCAAAATTTTATCATTTGATTAGCCTTTTTATTGTTTAAACATGAAACATATAAGAATCTGAAAATCTGAAAGTAACAACACAGTTGTAGTAAAACGGGCATAACTTTTGCTACACAAATCGGAATTTAGAAATTCATGATGTTCTGCAAACTAGAAAGATAAGCAACATACATGGTTTTTGGTATTTTTCATGGAATAAGTTAATTAAATATGATGGGTATCAATTCTACTAGTCGATAAACTTTCTCAATCAGCATGATGGGTATAAAAACATGGTAAATAAGATTAAGAACACATACATACATCATTTTACCATCAATCAAAAATCAATCGATCAAACAACATACAACCTAGCAATTCTTTCTACAATAATCTATTTGTATGATAATTATATGAACAACCCTATTATCAATTCTATATGCACACATGAAAGATTCAATCTTTGGAGTCAAAAGTGGTAGATGTCAAGTAAATCAGGGGTTAGCTCGTGTAAACTCTCAATAGACCCAACGAAGGATAATCAATACAATGATACGATAATGAATCAGATCTACTTGCAAGAATTTCAATGAAACTTGAATTTGATACAATTAACAATTCAAAAGGAAGTGACTTGCCTTTGGACGATGAAATTGAATACCAAGAATAACGGGATGAGAATCCCGAAGCAACGAACACACGAACCCACAAATTAGCACGTGTATAATACGTGCAATAGAGGATCCAAGCAATGACAGCAACAATAAAGAAGCAACAGCCAATAAACAGTAACCACAGCAAAAGCAAAGGGGATTGGCGGACGGTGGCGGCATCGCTGGGTGTGGGCGGCGATAGGGTCATCGACTGGAGTGTTGAGCGGGAGGCACGACTGGGCGAGGGGTCTGGGCTGAGCTGGAGGCGCTCGACTGGGATTGAAGGAGGGGTTGGGGCGGCCTGGTCGAGGGAGGAGGATAGGGTGGAGGGGAGAGAAACCAAGGATGAGTGAGAAAGAGGAGAGAGGAGGGAGAAATTTGATGACGTCTACAAAATTGTACTTTTTGTGTTTTTAAGGTTTGTATTAGGGTTGTATTTATAGAATACAAGTAGATTGTTTCTTATTGGGTTAGGATCCAATAATAGTGGGTTTGGGTTGAGAACAAATTGCAATTGGGTTTTGGGTTCAACAAGAGATGGGTTCGAAGACAATAGGTTTCAATCAAAATAATCACAATCCAATAAAATAAAATCCACAAGATAGATAACCCAGTGAGAAGAAAAGAATAATTCATGAACAAAAATTTAAATCCAGATAGAAAAATAAATAATACAAATGAACAGAATATAAACTGGCTTGAAATAAATTGGAATTTGCCAAGAGAATTAGATCGAGTACGAAAATAAAATAATTCGATAAATGAACTTAAATAGATAACCAAGAAATAACAATTAATAATTATAATCATAACAGTAATAAAATCACAACAAAATAGTATTCGGGTTCAACAATGCATTAAAATAATCCAATAATAATATATTTGATTTTGGACTCAAATATAAATAGTCGATTAATAAGATATAGAAATAAGATCAAAACAGACCACTATTCGAAATGAATAAAATTTTCGATTAGAAAATACTTTAATAAAATATCGAATGAATTTAGCACAAAATAAAATTATAAAAATTAAATTGTAGAAAATACATAGAAAATACCTATTGTCGGGAATGGGGGTTACACCGCCGTCTTTGATCGCCTGCACCCATCCATTGTCATTGCCACCATTGCCGCAACTAATCCCCTGCAATCCTTGCCATCTTCGATCATCCTCATCCACAGCACTGCCACTTCTGATCACCACCACTGTGTTCAACCACCCTGCATCGCGGTCAACCCTGTACACCGTCGATTCTCCACTGTCGACGCCCCGACCTTCTCCTTCCTCTATTCTTCTTCGAACCCGACCGTAGCACCGCCTCCTCAACTCCTGCCGTATGCATCCCGCTCGACAACCGCAACCTCGCAACTCCTTCCTGTGCACCGCCGCCACTTTCCGTCGAATTCGAAGCCGAAGCTGCAAGACCCTGCCGTTACTGTTCTTGTACTGTTTGCTGTGTTGTGATCGTGGTGCTTGCTGTTTGCCGTGTTGCTGTTTTGCAATATTGTTGTTCCGTGTTTGCACGTCCTCCACCCCTAGTTGCACGTGTTGTGCTGTCAGGATCCTAATCCCGTTATTCTCTCATTCGAATTAATCACCAGTATAAAGCAAGTCTTCTTGAACCCTTTTATTATTTAGGCTCAAGAATTTTGTTGATCCCCACAAGTAGTTCAGAATCCAATATTCACATCTGTATTTGTTGATATTTGTTCAAGAGATTATCATGGATTCATCGGCGAAACCAAATGATAACTCTCTTTTCGTGCCGTTATCTTTTGACTCAAACCCATGCCTTATTGCACATTTGAATTTGCACGTAATACATGAAACAATTAGATCTATGCTATAGATTGATTGATATTGGATTGTTCCAGATTGCATATTATTTCGTGAATTAATTACCATGATTATGAAATGCCTCGTTAATGTTGGAATTGCATGATGATAATTAAATAGAGCTTTTGTTATTTAATTACCATGAAATTATTTGTTACATGTTTAAATTATTGATAATTCATATCTATCTATTTGCTGGCCTGCTGTCTGCCTCATTTTGCATTAAACTTTTGAACCAGTTTCTGTAGGAATTTAATGGAACCTTGTGAACAACAATTGTAACTCTATGAGTCTAACTTTCAGAACATTTTACGGATCTGAATTCTGATTCTTAATCTGCAAGATATCAGACTTTTAGTACTGCTAGGTGTGGATTTCCAGATTCACAATTATATGTATATCAACATGAATAGTTAATTAAAAGAAAAAGTTAACAGCAGAATTAAAATATGAAATTTATCTAGTTGAGACTAGACATGATTATGAGTCACCCTGAATTTTTGTGAAATTAATTGATAAATTTTCAGACCCAATACATATATGTGAACATGACCTTTAACCTGCTGCCTGAACATAAGATCAGTAAAGAAAAAGATTTTACACCTAGTTTCTCTAATTTCAATATGTTGTGTGAATATCCGTTGGAACCGGAAGAGAGTCTAGTTTCTATAACTACTGACGGATCCTGATTTGCTTGCCTGTAGCAACGGAAAAACCTATTTTTGTACAGCAACGTCTTGCTGTCCGGAATGTATGCTATGTATTGAGTTAGTGTAAACACTTTTTGCCTTGCATGTAATGAGTAGATTTATTCACACCATGCATTAGACAACCTTGACATCTTCTTTCATGCTCACAATAGGATGTAATAAAATATTAACGCTGGGGTATTAAGGGTTGGCTTGGTAGTGAATAATCAGAAACTGTACTCGGTAAAGGGCCATTCTTCTTTACATGGATTATTGTTATGGAAGGTGGAGTGATGTTTGTTATCTTGTTAACTTGTTATCTTGTTTTCTTGTTATCCAAGTACATGATCTGTTGAGTTCACTATCACAGTCTAAACGATCACTGTTTGCATGCACCGAACCTGTGGTATGGGACACAATATTACGTGCATTAAATATGTTAATAAAATGAATAATAATCCTAGATTGACATTGCATGCTTGATCCCATATATTGTCATCGATATTGATCATGAATTGTAGCTATTGATTATTGCATAATTAAATATAGACTCTTGACTTTATCGTCAACCGTTGTTTTGTTCCTTGACTTCGATCCAGTCCTTTATTCTTGATATACCATGTTTTTATTATTCTCTGTTTCCCACTATTTGTTGTCCGTGACTTGCTTTAACGAACATTATTTTTCTATTTTAGGTCACAAGTTTGCAGGTACTCAAGGAACAATACCCGAAAGACTTGCTGAGCAACAATTTTAGAGAATGGAGCTTAAAAAATAGACTGCATTGATGATCTCTTTATGCTATTTTCCTTGAATATTGTTATTATTATTGTACTTTGTTTTTTTGGCTTTTATTACCCGAAGTTTGTTTTCCCCAGATGTTGGATATTATGTTTTGGATTATTTCATTGATAATTGAAGTTATTCTTTGTTTATGTGATTATTTTCTCTTGCGTGGCTGTGATTATTATTTATATTGTTGAGTTAGACTGGTAAAACTTACGAATGATGCTTACATCATTCGCTAGGCCTTTGTTACAGGCTCGTATTTCCGTATTTTGGAAAGCGGGGCGTGACAGGAAGGTGAGTTAGGGGAGCAACTCTAGGGTCGAGTTGAGTTTTGAACTCGTTGTGGAAGAAGCCGCTCGGGAGGCAAGCAGGATGATGATGTAACCCTTGTTTTCGGATGTATGGGTTTTACTAGAAATCAATCTCCTTTTTTCAACTCTTGTATTCTTGTTATCTAATAAAATCTTGATATTTTTTTAAACTCTTTTGCTCTCCTTTGATTATCTGATCATTTTTTTGAACCCTAGAATTCTAGTACACTATATTTTATTTTATTGGGTTTTAGGTATTTAATTAATCGATAATATCATATTATTATTATTTGTTTCTTGTTGGATTCAAACCCAAAACCCGCTAACCTTAATCCAAACACATTAACCTTAATCCCTTATATAATCATCTCATAATCCCTTCAATAAAACACTAATATTAATTAACCTAATCGATTCATCCAGCAGCTCTCCTCTTCTCTTTTTCGAAACCAAGCCTCAATGCTGCCTTCTCCACCCTGCCATCATCGCCTTACCTCCGCCCTCGCACTCAACCTCGTCTCCGCCCCCTCTTGTTGCCGCACCTTTCTTCCATCGCCATAACCACCGTCAGCCAGCACCTACCTCGTCGCCACACACCTCGTGCGACCACAACCACCATCACCTCACCACAGCACCACCCCGTCTTCGACTCCACCTCATGCCACCAATAACCCCTGAGTGCCACCTCACCAGCACCTATTCTCCAACTGCAGAAACTCCACCATCTCAAAGTTCCTCACTGTTGTGCTCGCTGCCTCCATTGCAGCCTCGAGCGAAGCCGAACCATGTTGTCGTGCCATTGTCTCTGTAACACCCTGCAAAATTGGAAATTACAATTTTGCCCTTGTGTGTTACGCACGTACATTTTGTAACGTATTTTTTCCACGTATTTTGATTATTGACTAATTATACATTTCCCGTACATTTTATCCTATTTCGGTTAACTAAAATATTGAATTTCATTCTCTGGTTTTTACGTGCTTTTTACGTGTTTTTGGTGCGTGTATCGATTATGTGTTTCCGCCGCTACGTGCAATATTTTATATGCGTTTAAATTATTTATTTTATGTATTCAAATCCTTTTTTATAAAACGGAAATTCATTTTTTCCTATTTTGATTAAAATGATTTTTGTACGTGAAACGCACGTGTTTCCTACATACGTAGTAATTATATCATAGAATATATAAAAATTAATAAATATATTTTCTATATTGTGTTCTTATTATCTTTAACATTTTTCCGTTGATAAAACCAAATTTTGTATTTTCATGTTTTACTTGCGACGCACGTGTTTTCGGTAAACATATTTAAGCATATTTGTTTTCAAAATAAATTTCAGAGTGTGTAACACCCCGTAGTATTCAAAGAGTATATAAATATATATATATAAATATAAGTTGATAAAGAATAGTTGGTTGTTGTAAATATATGGAAGTGAATAAACATATGAAAGGAAAATGGGAATTATATGTTGAAGTGTAAAAAAAGGTTACTGTGTGTATAAAGCAAAATGTACGACGGTATATTAGTATGTTAGTAATAATAGGTTAAATGAATATGTGTTGGTATGGGATGTGTGTGGGTGGGTGGCGGGGGCGGGGGGCTACGGGATATGAAAGGAAATGTAACAACAATAGACAATAGCAGCATTGAATGCTGATGTTGTTCGAAAGTGGCGTCAGCTTATAGGCTGGCGTGTGCATAGGATGGGGAGAGGGAAGAGTTAGGGGTTGTGTATATGAAGAGTTTGGGAGTTTGAGATTTTAAAGAGTAAGGATGTGAAAGGTTGGGGGTTTTGGGAATTGAGAAAGTGAAAGGGTGGGTAATTAAAATAGTAATTTATTTTGGTGTGTAATTTTGCATAATAGACCCTAACCATACCCTATAAATAGAGCCCCATTTTCTACTTCTCCTTTGCACCAAAAACATAATCAAAAGAAAGAAAGAAAAGAAAGAGAGTGAGAGTTCTTTTGCTTGGAGCAAATTCTTGCTAGGAGAAGAAGCCATTGCTAGGAGGAGAAGCCTTGCTAGAAGCTAGGAGTTGCCTAGGAGCTAGAAGTATTGTTCTTTTCTTTCATTAGCCAAGCTTCAAAAAGGTGGGTGTTCCTATACTTTCTAATAGTAGAATAATGCATGCTAAGTAATAAATAATGAGTAGTAGGGAATTTCTTATGTGATCCATGCTATTGTATGAGATGAGAATGATAGTAATCCATGTATGATTAATAAATTAAATTACATCATGTTAGTGGTTAGTGAGAAAAAGAATTGATGGATTATTTGTCATACATTAGTATACATGAATGTAGAAAATTCTATGCTAACAAATGATAAGTAAATAAATTATTGTAAAGAAGATTTGATGTTATGAAACTCATTTGAGTGTTTATAGAAAATATAATATGCTATCTCTAATTAAAAAGTATAAATGCAAATTTGTCCTATCAAATAAAAAGAAACGGTTTTGAAGGTTGTTTTATTCTTTAAAATAAGATTTATAGATCTATAAGTTACTATTGAAGAGTAAACTCGAAATTGTATGAATAAAATTCAGTCTAACAAAATATTAGAACAAATAAGAGAAATCGAGTTTCTATGAAAGAAAAGAGATACCAGAAAATTTAGAGAAAAAAGCAAAGGAATAAACTCTGTGCCAATTGGCGCACTTGGCCTAGTGGCCTGACATTGGATGTGTGTGTCGGTAGGTCACGGGTTCGAAACTGGTGTTCTACAACATTTTTTTGTATTTTTGCTTTTAAATTAATTCATAACCCGAGATCTATTATAAAAGGATTTCAATGAGAGAATTAAACAATAAGTCCATATGGACTTAGTGGTCGGCACTGTAAGCCTTGGGCACTGGTTGGTTGTTCACAGGTTCGAAGTTCGGGGGGGTTTATTTATTTTTGTGTTTTAAAGGGATTTAAATGAGTTGAAAAGCTTTTAAAAAAATTGGAGAAAAATCCTAGTGTTTATAAAATGTGATGGAGAATTTATTAAAATTGTTTTAAAGATTTTTCTATGTATATTTGAGAAGTAAAAGAGACATTTGAGTTAGAATGAGAAAATTGTTCTCAAGTTAATTATTTTAAGAACATGATTTTTATCTTTAGAAGAAAAGAAGAGATTTTGATGTGAGAATTTGTTCTTTTGTTGAGATTATGCATTTATGTTGAATAAGAAACTCTAGATTTCTACATGTACTCAAATTGTTAATGAGTTTGAATTAGATGAATGCATGAGTAGAATCATTGACTGGAAAGAATTAAGAGTAGAAAAGTGAATAATGAATAGTGTTAAAATGAGACATTGACTAAGTCGTGAAATGAATTGAAGTTGAGAATGATCAAGTTTAAGACATGTTATTGAAGAGTATGAATACTCATTGATTCTTGTACATGAAAAAGTTGTGATTTAGAATTAGTGAGACCTCAGGTACCGACACTTTTTGAAATGAATGATTTGAAATATATATTTGGGATAAGGCCATGGGGCTATTTCATATTTATGAATAAGACCGGTAGGAGGTAAAACTGATTCTATGTGTGATAAATTATTCATGTCTTGAACTTAAGAACTAGGCACTTAAGTGAAGTTTTAGTAAGATCTAGGCAATCGTAAGTAGGGCACTCTATATAGTCGGGTAGTGGGTTGGCTGCGGCGATTCACCGGGACTATAGACCCAGTCGGCGGACTGAGGTTGCTCTGTGGGAGACGAATTTTATTTGAAACCCGGGACTATGCATAGTCGGGCAGATAGTTTGTCGTACTCCATGTATATGCATATATGTCATTCTCCATGTATATGTCATACTCCATGTATAGGATCATCGAATCCGAACAAGTGTGCATTAGTGTCATCCTAGAATTAAAATAACTGCATTAGGCATTAAGACATGGCATACACTTACATGTTTAGAGTAGTCACATTTCTACACAATATTCAATCAAGTTTGTGTTTTGTTAAAGTATGGTGATCGTTATACTATCTTTGACATAGAGAGAATAGCCATGTCTAACATTTCTTCGGTTGAAATCAACTGATGTACCCACAGTCTTACATGTAGGTAATGGAAGTTCATGAAGCAATAAAGTGGATATGCGGATACTGTTGTGTTTAAAGATGTTGTATTTATCTCATTGTAATCTTTTGTTCTTTCACTGTGTAAACAAAGTAACCTGTAACTTTGATGTACCATTGAAAAAGTTTTAAAATTTCTTAGTAAAATTGTACGAAGTGAAGTAAGAATCCTGTGGAATATCGAATTCACTCTTATTTGGAATTCGGGGCGTTACAGATGATATCAGAGCAGGCTTCACAAGTAGTACAAATTTATAAGGAACGACACCCTAGAGTGGACAGTAGAGTGTGGGTTCAACTTATAAAGATATAAATGTAAGTGATTTACATTTGTATTGCACTATACACTGATGTTTTCTTTTCCCTTACCTTTTTGGATGGCTGGTCGTGAATGAATTAGTTATGAAACTTTCATTCATGATGCTCTCCTCGTATACATTGATGTGAGATTGTACGTGAGCATGTTTTCCTTGGGTATCAGAGTGGCGCAGTGGAAGCATGATTCGTTGACCCTTCATTCATGATACATTACACACTTCCCTTTCAAATTATTTTTTCGTGAATTTTATCATAATACTTTTCGACATTCAATATTTTTCAAATAAATATTTACTTATACTATTGAACCTATTTATAAATTACCCATCGACTATGTTTCGCTTTATTGCATTGTTTTCAAACTATTCATCAATTAAAGACTTAATTGATTTTTCCTTCTATCTAATGTTTTTCCTAATATTATTTTGTATGAAGATTTCTCTCAATCCATCCTATCTTTTGTCACATTTCATGCTATTTTCCTAGTTTTCTCGTTTCATTCTTATAAAATTTTGATGCTCATAGTTTTCTTATAAAAAGTTTGTCTTGTTTTTCCTCGTTGTGTATTTTTATACTACATTTGTTTTTCAAAGTATGCTGTTTTCTAAGTATAATAATAATATTCTCTTTGGCGTCTACAAAATACAACCTTTACCCTAGCAAGTTCTAGGGACGGAACTATCCTAAGGGGGGAGAGTGTAACACCCCGCAAAATTGAAAATTACAATTTTGCCCTCGTGTGTTATGCACGTGCATTTTGTAACGTGTTTTCACCACATATTTTGATTACCGATTATTTATACATTTCCCATACATTTTATCTCATTTGGGTTAACTAAATTATTGAATTTCAATTTCTGGGTTTTAAGTGTTTTTTATGTATTTTTGGTGCACGTATCGATTATGTGTTTCTGCCGCTACGTGCAATATTTTATATGCGTTTAAATTATTTATTTTATGTATTCAAATCCAATTTTATAAAACAGAAATTCATTTTTCCCTATTTTGATTAAAATGATTTTTGTACGTGAAACGCACGTGTTTCCTACGTACGTAGTAATTACATCATAGAATATATAAAAATTAATAAATATATTTTCTATATTCTGTTTTTATTATCTTTAACATTTTTCCATTCATAAAACCGAATTTTGCATTTTCATGTTTTACGTGCGACACGTGTTTTCGATAACGTATTTAAGCATATTTGTTTTCAAAATAAATTTCGGAGTGTGTAACACCCTGTAGTTTCCAAGAGCATATAAATATATATATATATATAAATATATGTTGATAAAGAATAGTTGGCTGTGTAAATATATGGAAGTGAATAAACATATGAAAGGAAAATGGGAATTATATGTTGAAGTGTAAAAAAAGGTTACTGTTTGTATAAAGCAAAATGTATGATGGTATATTGGTATGTTTGTAATAATAGTTTAAATGAATATGTGTTGGTATGGGATGTGGGGGGGGGGGGGTTCGGGATATGAAAGGAAAAGTAACAGCAGCATTGAATGCTGCCGTTGTTTGAAAGTGGCGTCAGCTTATAGGCTGACATGTGCATTGGATGGGGAGAGGGAACAGTTGGGGGTTGTGCATATGAAGAGTTTGGGAGTTTGAGTTTTTAAAGAGTTAGGATGTGAAAGGTTGGGGGTTTTGGGAGTTGAGAAAGTGAAGGGGTGGGTAATTAAAAGAGTAATTTATTTAGGTGTGTAATTTTGCATAATAGACCCTAACCATACCCTATAAATAGAGCACTATTTCCTACTTCTCCTTTGCACCAAAAACATAATCAAAAGAAAGATAGAAAAGAAAGAGAGTGAGAGTTCTTTTGCTTGGAGGAAATTCTTGCTAGGAGAAGAAGCCATTGCTAGGAGGAGAAGCCTTGCCAGGAGCTAGGAGTTGCCTTGGAGCTAGACGTAGTGTTCTTTTCTTTCATTAGCCAAGCTTCAAAAAGGTGGGTGTTCCTATACTTTCTAATTGTAATGAGTAGTAGGGAATTTCTTATGTGATCCATGCTATTGTATGAGATGAGAATGATAGTAATCTATGTATGATTAATAAATTAAATTACATCATGTTAGGGGTTAATAAGAAAAAGAATTGATTGATTATTTGTCATACATTAGTATACATGAATGTAGAATATTCTATGTTAACAATTGATAAGTAAATAAATTATTGTAAAGAAGATTTGATGTTATGAAACTCATTTGAGTGTTTATAGAAAATATAATATGCTATATCTAATTAATAAGTATAAATGCAAATTTGTCTTATCAAATAAAAAGAAACGGTTTTGAAGGTTGTTTTATTCTTTAAAATAAGATTTATAGATCTAGAAGTTACTGTTGAAGAGTAAACTCGAAATTGTATTAATAAAATTCAGTCTAACAAAATATTAGAACAAATAAGAGAAATCGAGTTTCTATGAAAGAAAAGAGATACCAGAATGTTTTTCAGAAAAAGCGAAGGAATAAACTCTGTATCAACTGATGCACTTGGCCTAGTGGCCTGACATTGGATGTGTGTGTCGGTAGGTCGCGGGTTCGAAACTGGTGTTCTACAACATTTTTTTGTAATTTTGCTTTTAAATTAATTCATAACCCGATATCTGTTATAAAAGGATTTCAATGAATGAATTAAACAATAAGTCCATATGGACTTAGTGGTCAGCGCTGTGAGCCTTGGGCACTGGTTGGTTGTTCACGGGTTCGAAGCGCCCGAGGGGGGGTGGGGTTATTTATTTTTGTGTTTTAAAGGGATTTAAATGAGTTCAAAAGCTTTTAAAAAAATTGGAGAAAAATCCTAGTGTTTATAAAATGTGATGGAGAATTTATTCAAATTGTTTTAAAGATATTTCTATGTATATTTGAGAAGTAAAAGAGACATTTGAGTTAGAATGAGAAAATTGTTCTCAAGTTAATTATTTTAAGAACATAATTTTTATCTTTAGAAGAAAAGAAGAGATTTTGATGTGAGAATTTGTTCTCTTGTTGAGATTATGCATTTATGTTGAATAAGAAACTCTAGATTTCTACATGTACTCAAATTGTTAATGAGTTTGAATTAGATGAATGCATGAGTAGAATCATTGACTGGAAAGAATTAATAGTAGAAAAGTGAATAATGAATAGTGTTAAAGTGAGACATTGACTAAGTCGTGAAATGAATTGAAGTTGAGAATGATCAAGTTTAAGACTTGTTATTGAAGAGTATGAATACTCATGGATTCTTGTGCATGAAAAAGTTGTGATTTAGAATTAGTGAGACCTCGGGTACCGGCACTTTTTGAAATGAAAGATTTGAAATATATTTTTGAGATAAGGCCATGGGGCTATTTCATATTTATGAATAAGACCTGTAGGAGGTAAAACTGATTCTAAGTGTGATAAATTATTCATGTCTTAAACTTAATAACTAGGCACTTAAGTGAAGTTGTAGTATGACCTAGGCAAACGTAAGTGGGGCACTCTATATAGTCGGGCGGTGGGTTGCTACGGCGATTCACCGGGACTATAGACCCAGTCGACGGACTGAGGTTGCTATGTGGGATACGAGTTTTATTTGAAATTCGGGACTATGCGTAGTCGGGCAGATTGTTTGTCGTACTCCATTTATATGCATATACCGGAGCTAGAAGGGGCACTTATGGGAGGTTCGCACGACGAGGAGTCTGTATAACAATCAGGCAGGGGATTGGCTGCGGCGATTCTCTGGGGCTAGGATCCGTACTCGTAGAACATCTCAACTTTGTCTTATTACTGGGTAGTTGTCATGGCGAGGGATCGAACCCTTTTATTGTGGAATACGTAGGCACTTGCCCTCGGACCTATGTAGTATAGGATTATTGAATCCGAACAAGTGTGCATTAGTGTCATCCTAGAATAAAAATAACTGCATTAGGCATTAAGACATGGCATACACTTACATATTTAGAGTAGTCACATTTCTACATAGTATTCAATCAAGTTTGTGTTTTGTTAAAGTATGGTGATCTTTATACTTTCTTCGGCATAGAGAGGATAGCCGTGTATAATATTTCGTCGGTTGCAATCAACTGACGTTCTCACAGTCTTACATGCAGGTAATGGAAGTTCATGAATCAATAAAGTGGATATGCTGATACTGTTGTGTTTAAAGATGTTGTATCTCATTGTAATCTTTTATTCTTCCACTGTGTAAACAAAGTGTACTGTAACTCTGATGTACTATTGAAAAAGTTTTAAAATTTTCTTGTAAAATTATACGAAGTGAAGTAAAGATCCTGTAGAATCTCGAATTCACTTTTATTTGGAATTAGGGGCGTTATAGTCTCCTTGCTGTTCGCTGACTTCGTCGTTGCCGAGCTCCTGTTGTGTGTTCTACCATCGCGCTCGTCATCTCACATTTCATCATGCGTCGTATTAACACAAGTTTCTCTTGAACCGACTTGTTGTTCTCATTCAAGAATTTTTTTTGATCTCCGCAAGTAGTTCTTATTTCATATATTGTATCTCAATTTTTGTTGTTACCCTTCAACGAGGTTATTATGGATTGATCGGTGAAACCAAGTAATAACTCTTTTTCGTAACATACCCTTGATTCAAATCTAAGCCACGTTATCCATCATCATATGCATACTCCTTACAAACATAAACTAGAAACACGTATATGTAGAAGAAATAATGATTTGAATGGATTACGATTGTATATGATGTTATAACTAGATTCGTGAATTTAATGCTGTAGTGATAATAATTTGTCATGATAATAGTAGGAATCCATCCTAATTATTGAGTATAAATGCTAGTTCAGTTCTTGTTATTTGTATGTGTGGTTTGATTATCATGATAATTTCAGAGGAGTACATTTTAGCTGATGTCCTGCTGGTTATCTCATGTTGTAGTGAGTTTTTGACCCAGTTGCTGTTAGAATTAATTTAACCTTTATAAATGAAAGTCATTGCCCTTTGAATCAAGTTCCTATAACATTCTACGGATTTGAATTCCAATTTGTAGACTGTAAGTTATGCTATTTTTAATACTGCTATGTTTTTAATTCTAGATTTCTGTTTAGAGGCTTATTGACACGATTGAATATTTAAAATAGTGTATTATTAGTAAAATGAAGACTTGATATTAACTAGGTTGTTACTAGATAGGATTGGGAGTTACTTTGAAATTTTATATGATTAATTGATGAATTTCTAGATCGTTTATATATTGAGAACATGATCCTATGTTTCTGCCAGAGGACTAGTTCAGTAAAGAACTAAATTTTGACCTAGTTACTGATAAAGTAGTTTTAAAACTTATTAAATGGAAGTTGTAGCCCTTTGTATCCAGAATCAAGAATTTCTGAAGATTTTGCAATCTGACATATGGATTGCAAGATATTCAGATTCTCGTGGTGTAATGTTAGAATTCCATAATACAATATGAAAATACATTACCATGTTTAATTAATAGAAACAGTAGATTAAATCAAGAACTAAGACTTGAGATTAATCGTGTTGTTGCTGAAATATGTTAAGAACTAAATCATGGTTTTTATAAGATTTTTAAATGAATTTGTAGTCAACTTTTATATATAAGAATTTGATCATAACATGCTGCCTGAACATGAAATCAGTAAAGAATAAAATTTCACATGTAGCTACTGTGATTATAATAGGTTGTGTGAATTTGCATTGGAACCGGCAGGGTATCTAGTTTCTGGAACCCCTGACGGAACCTGATTTACTTTCCTGTAGCACGGGAAAGTCTATTTTTGTACAACAACGTCTTGCTGTTCTGAATGTGTATTTTTGTGATTTTAAGTATAACCTTGTTTGATTTTGCATCTAATGAATAGAATTAATTATACCATTCATTACATAGACTTGACACCTTCTTGACATCGCCTCAATACTTCTGTTCCAATTACATGTTCATAATAAGTATAATAATATAATAATAATGTAACACCCCATTTTTAAAAAAAAAAAAACTAAACCTCTAAATTCAATTCTATCAATTTCTCTATCACTTTAAACATAAAATAAGATATGTATATTTCAAATAAAATTTTGGCAGTCTCCCCTGAAATTTCTGCCCTGAAACACAAAAGGCTTACGGAATTCTGCTCTAAATTCCGTAGCTCACAACACAGGCAATATAATCATAGGCTCCCCAGGCCAAAATGAGCAGAATCGCACAGGCATTATAAATATCATGCACTGGGGGCCAAACTCATAACAGAATATCAAATACCAAATAAAAACCATAAATTTCTTTGAAAACGAGGTAAAAGTTTTGGAAAAACCTTTGTAAAACCTACCACAGGGCCCGGTACACCACAACGAGATGGGTACGGGTCAAGAACATACCATACTACCCCACACTATACTCACCGTCGACATCCAGGTACTTATACATTCGAATTACAATTTAAACCACAAATTTCACTATTCACCTAACTAATTTTATACAAAAATTTTAAAATAAAAACTCCACCCTACAAATCTACACTTCACCTCTGCGCTGCTAAGGACCTGTAACAGTAGGGGATCTAGGATAGTCCAGAGACTCCCTAACCCCCCAAACACTAAGGGGTCAGCCATTTCTGGTGTGAGTATAGTTATTAATCTAATAAATAAATTAAAATGGTATAAAGAAAATAATTTAAACTTACAAACATCAAGTTAAGATGATGCAACCTAAATTCTGAACTTAACAACATCACCAATACGATGTTATATCAAATACTTTTCCAACCTGCATTCAACTATATAATTATCCATAACTTCACACATTTCACTATATGCTTCACATCAACCTCATATATATATCCTTATTTTACATTCGCATAGTACGAATATTCATCTTTCCACAATTTTCATCATAACAACATTTCGTTATTTATGTGAATATCACCATTTTCTGATTGCATACATCGCACGCATCCAAACAACAACACCATCTACCTCATCATGACATCTCATTACAAGTATTTATTCTATTGTATAACATCACGTTTATCTATTTTTATAGCATCATAAACATATGCATTCATTCCCAGAATATCGCACTCATTTATGTCGTATAACACGAACATCACATTTCATTCACTTTGCGAGGTACTTGCATTTCATCACATCATTAACACATCACTAATTAGAATGCTTATTCTCATTGCATCAAAAGCATGGTTTATAGCTCATTCTCATCTCATTATATCATTTAGTTACTACTCAATCATATTGAGAATTAAACTTACTTTCATTATCACTTATTTCTCAAGTTACCATTAATTTCACTTTCATTCTCATCAATTTATGCTCCATATCCCCAAACATAGTTTGGGCAATAATATATCACACCCCAAAGCCGATAGCTTGGGTAATAATCACCACACCCCAAACACATAGTCTGGGTAATATTACATCACATCTCAAGCCGATAGCTTGGTTATTAATTTACTTCCAATTACTTTTCATCTTCACTTTATTTAATTCTCCATGCCCATTACACATTACCGATATTAGATTAACTACTCACCATCTCACCCTGCAAATTATGCCAAGGCAGGTAGTTCCCACTATTTCCACAGAAATAGCAGGCAGGTAGTTCCTTAACACAATTCCAAGGTGTATCAACTCAAATCATACTGTATTTTACTTAATAATCATTTACATAATATAATTACTTCATACTATTCATATTAACACACGTCTCTTTTACTTTTTCATTTTAAATTAACCACATACACTCGTATTCCTTCATATTCATTTTCATTCACAACCACTTTCTTTCACATTCACAATTCACGTTCCACTTTCTTTACTTTCACATTTATTTACACTTGGTTATTTTATTAGTTTGTCGACCAGTGAGCCACAGTATCCCAACATACTGAAAGCCGATAGCCCAGTAAACACGCGGCCCGATGCTCACACAAAGTCTTACTCGTCCGAGGCTACGTCTTCCTCCTAGCCGAACTAGCGAGGGAACCACTAACCCCAAGTAGAACTTGGGTACTTCCTCCCAGCCGAAGCCAAGAGGGAAAAACCACTGACCCCAGATAAACTGGGTACTGCCTCGCGACGGCGGTCATCGAGGGAATAACCGGGCCTCAAGCCAATAGCTTGGGCAATAAAAACTACTTACCCCAAACATAGTTTGGGTCCACTTACCCCAAGCCAGTCCTTGGGTGTTAGGAGGTCTAGCCCAAACCCCAGGATTGCTGTAGGTACTGGTCAACAAAACCATCGACCAGTGAGCCACAGTATCCCAACATACTGAAAGCCGACAGCCCAATAAACATGTGGTCCGATGCTCACACAGAGTCTTACTCATCCGAGGCTACGTCTTCCTCCTAGCCGAACTAGCGAGGGAACCACTTACCCCAAACATAGTTTGGGTGTTAGGAGTTCTAGCCCAAACCCCCCGGATTGCTGTAGGTACTGGTCAACAAAACCTTCTGTTATTAGCATTAATCATTTCATCTTTTCAGCTTACTTTATCACACAAGCATTTCACTTTTGATTCACAAACTAGTCATGTCTTTGACTTTAACCACGTGAATTAGTAACACATTTTATTAGCACGTACCATCTTATCCTTTATCTTCATATCATCATACCACATTATGCATACACCCTGTTATTCAACACATAAACTCATCATATCATATTAATGCATAATATTAATGTGCCAAGATATTTATTTTGCCATAACACCCCACATTAAGAATACCATATTATTCATTACCTCACTGTACCATATATAGGCATACGCCAAGTTATAACATTAATAAGAGAACTACATTAGGTTATTCCATATCGTAAAAGTATCAAAATGTATACTTCATCACATTATAATATCATATTATTACCCATTAATTCACTTCGAACATAATTATAATGCAAACATATACCCACTTACTAATTTCATCAATTATCACATCACGAGTCAATATCATGATATATATATCACAAACATACACCACACATGCGGGTTTCCAAGAAAAGGGGCCAAAATCACTTATTTCCTCTAATTAAATCTCATAATATCTAATTATAACATTCTAGCTCATACACCATGTTCCATGTAAGTAAAATCACCTATAAGGGCCTATATGTCCCAAAACATGGACAAGACATGCACTATAAATACACGGGTTTCCAAAACATGATTACAATCACTAATTTCATCTAATTACATCTTATAACATCCATCCATAGCATGCTAGCCCATACACAAGGCTCCGCATATACCAAATTACCTATATCGGCCTTTATACCCAAAAACATGCACGAAACATGCACGGGATAAAAATATGCATAAACAATTCAATATATTTAGTTTTTATACATCAACACATCACATTAACCCATAATATAGATTTTATATACTTAAAATAGTTAATTTCACCAAATATCTTAAAAACCCATTTTCGGATCCTTAAAAATCCGTATTTTCATTGAAAATCAATTTTTGGCATAACTTCTACAAAATATATCAAAAAGTCACGAAATTTGGCCACAATATAAAATATTTATAGATACAACATACTCACCTGACGGATCGAGCAAATGATGTCCCACGTCCGCCCGGTAGCCAGTCGAAGTTCGACTTTTTCCAAGTAATTAGAAAATTATAGGACCGATTAGCATAAAACTCAAAACTCGGCCTACGGACCTTCAAATTTGAATCCGTCTTCACCCACACGTCACAAATGACATAAGTAGGTGAGCTACAACGATAGATTTCGAATTCGGGTCCCATACAAAAACTTACTCATCGATCGGAGGAGCCCTTTAAAGGAAATCCCCAAATACCTACTTGCGTTCATCCAATTCTCCTAATTTCTCAAATTAGGGTTAAATAATAGTAATAAAACTCAATAACACCTCCGAATCTAACAAATTTTCTCCTAAATCTCGCTCGGGCATTTCACCGAACAACCGACGTGCACAATACACATACACTCTTTCTTATTCGATTTGATTGAGAATTAAGCCTACAAAACTCATCCTAAATTCATATTAATACTTTCATAATATTCTACACCCTCAAATGCATTTTCTACAATTTTTAGAATCAAGTTTCCTACCCGATTTCATAAACCCTAAAATCCGAGTTTATGCCAAAATTAGAACTTCACATTTCCCTCATGATAATTCAAATCTTCAACTCCTAGCATGTTCTATGCGCTCTCTACACCTCCCTACATCAATTTCTAGTAAAAGAAATGAAAAGCATACAATTTAATAAACTAACATACAATCTCTCATACCTTCTTGAAATCTTCTTGAAAAACCAACACCGCCACGAGCTAAAGCACCCTTCAATAAGCCATCCCCTCAATTTAATTTAAAAACAGTGAATAAAAGAAGTGGATTTGGGGTTGGGGAGTTTCTACCAAATGGGTTTCGGTTGGGTTGGGAGAAAGAAACGGGAAAGGAAAAAAGGAGAAGGAAAGAAGGAAATGGGGAGGAGGGGGGTTATAAAAAATATATTATATATATTAATAATAATAAAGTATATTTACATATAAGCCCTCCAAATCCGAAATATTACAAATAAACCCCAACCCTTTTATATGATAATACGAACAATACAAAATACATTAAAATTAACTTATAATAATCCCCCAAATTATAAAATAAAATAAACAATATTTATTCACATAAAATCTCAACTCATGGCCCCAATATATCAATAATACCCATCTACCACAAATATCCATACCAATATCAATATTTTAAAAATAAAATAAAATAAAATAAGATATGACTTAAAAATAATTCTCACCCCTACAAAATATAAAAACAAATATTTTCAGTATTTTAAAATCCGAGGTGTTACAAACAAGCCGGGGTAATAAGGGTTAACTTAGTAGTGGACAATATCAAAAACTATACTCGGAGAAGGGTCCCTTATTGCTCGATTGATTATAGTTATGGATTGTTGATTATAAATTATTGATTATTGATTATTATTGCTGAGTACACGATCTGTAGAGTTTACCACCATTGTCTAAACGATCACTATTTACATGCATTGAATCGTGGTATGGGATGCAGAATTACGTGCATTAGATAGGATAATAAAAGACTAATAAACTTAGGATTGACACATACATTCTAATCCTGGTCGTAATTATCAACTTGATTGTTGATTTTTCTTGATCATTGCATCATTGATTATAGTCGTTTGATCGTATTATCAACCCTTGTTATTGACCATTGATTTAGTTCTAGTTAATTATTCCTTGATATACCATGTTCCTTTGTTCTTTACTTTTACTACTTGATGTCCGTAACTTGCTTTAACAAACATTCTCCCCCCCCCCCCAAAAAAAAAAAACTCTAGAAGATGAGCTTGCAAGTACACAAGGAGATTTGACTGAAGGATTGGGTGAGCAAATCTTCTAAAGAATGGAGCTGATTACTAGCCTACAATAACTATTTTGATCATGTTATTTCATTTCGAGCATTGTTGTTATTGTCGACATTGTATTCCAGGCATTTTGACCCGACATTTATTTTCTCCTAGATGTTGGATATTATTTTATGGATTTATTTCATGGATAATTGAAGTCTTTTCATTGTTTATGTGATTATTTATTCATGCTTGGTTGTTATTATACTTCATATTGTTGAGTTAATCTGTTATAGCTTATGGATGATGTAAACATCATTCGTTGGGCCTTCGATACATGCTCGTATTCCCAAATTTTGGGAAGCGGGACATGATAGGTTTTGAGTGGTATCAGAGTCAGGTTAACTCAATAATATACGCACCACGTTGATCATATGAATATGTAATAACCAACTTATATCTGGATACTCACCAATTTGAATATATTGCAGACTATGGCTCACAGAGGCTCTTCCACTTCCCGACCGAGGGATGAACAGTCAGAAAATCCGGCTGTATACCAAGCGCTGTGTAATATCCTGAGCAGATATTAATAATATTATTTTATTATTTTTATTTTTAGAATTGAAATATTTTTGTAGGATATTTCTCAGTTTAATTAATAATCATTATCTGTATATATACAAGTCTATATGTATATGTATTAAATCAACTTGGTACTAAAATCTTTCGAGCCGATAATAAAATTTATTTTTATTATCGAAATTAAATTATTTTTGTACAGATTGTTACGTTTGACAAAAAAAAATGATCGGTATATATATTAGTATATACGTATACGTATTGTATCGATTTCGTACATTTGTACAAATCATGTAGTATGTGTTTTTTGAGAAAAATTTCTTTATTTTGTCATGATTGATCAAAAATGAATTGTTTGTTGATTCTTGATTTTGAGGATTACAACACAATGCAAAGTTGTTGTTCTAGTTCTTAAATATTACAAGATATACAAAGGTAAAATGTTCTAACAAGCTTTACAAGGTTCTTAAAGCAAGTTGTTCAAGCAAAGCTACAAACAAAGCTATTATAGCTAATTGATCAAGAAAGCTACAAGGTTGCCAACTTACAAGAAAAAGACGAAGGCTAAAAGCTCCATCCCAAGACTCAAGACTCAAGACAAGACCTATGCTTCAATTTATTGTATTAAGTGTCTTGTAACAATTGTAACTTTTTTATTTTCTTTAAGTCTTAGAAATTCTGTAAAAGCTTTGTCACACACACTCACACATTATCTTTAAAATAATTGATTGTTTTTCAAACATAAAAAGATCGAAACAAGATTGAAAAAACTCAGCTATTAAGTATCAGTCGACCTGCCATAAGGCACCAGTCGACTGTTCTAGTACGAAACTAACTGAACTTATTCAAACTCTGATTAGTCGACTCATAACGGCAACCCAGTCGACTATTCAAGTCGTTTCGACAGTTTATGATTTCAAAACTTGATTTTTCGAATTCAAAAGTTGTATTTCCGTTGGTTGACAGTTGGTACAACTGCTTCTCAATGTCCAGTGATTCTAACTCTATAAATGGAGTATATAAATCACTTGGAAGAGGTTAACAACTTATTTTTCCAGGCTTTTTGTTTATCAAGTTCTCAGGCTTTTGTTTTTTAACAAGAAAAGGCATTCATAAGCACTCACTTTCTAAGTCTTGGTTCTCTGAAATCAGTCTAGCATAACAGTGATTTCGTTTTAGACTGATTTCAGAATTTGACCTAATAGCCACGCATAAAATCACATCCACAACAAGGCTATAGGTTGATTGTAAACTTTTTGTTGTTGTTCTTCACTCTCGGGTTGTGAGAGTGGTTCCTCTCGGTTGGAAAGTAGGGCTCTAAGGTGTAGAGTCAGGTTTTCACTCTTGGTGGAAGAGTGGGTTGCTTTCTCTAGTTGTGAGAAAGGACTACGGGTTGGACAAGGTTGTTGTCTAACACCGTAGGGTGTTCTTTTAATTATTTCAAGAATAGTGGAAAATCTCAAGTGGGTTACTTGGGGAATGGATGTAGGTCTGGAGGACCGAACCAGGATACATCATGTGTACTCTGTGGTTATATCTCTTTGAACTTGCATTTCATTTTCTTGCTTTTTAAGTTCTCTATGAAACTTGTCTAGACAGTCGACTGTGTCAATTTGTAAGTCGACTGGTTAGACTTGTACTACTTTCTCTCTGAAAACTTGTCTGGTAAGTCGACTGGCTCTTCTATAAGTCGACTGATCAGACTCGCCTTAAAATACTCTTCTTAACTGTCGCTCCAGTCGACTGGTTTATCTTCTCAAGTCGACTGGTCAGAAGAAAAGTTTAATTCCGCAATTATTTTTTTATAACACTGTTCACCCCCCTCTAGTGTTTCTTGCCTTGCCTACAGGATCCAACACTTGGTATCAGAGCCTGGTTGAGTGCAATGGCAACTACTTCTAATGCAAATCAATACCATGAAGGCCAATCTACACAAAGGCCACCCCTCTTTGATGGAACCAATTACAACTATTGGAAGTATAGAATGAAGATCTACCTTTAGTCCATCAACTTTGAAATATGGAACATGACGGAGATCGAGTACACCGCTCCTACTATTCCATATGCACAATGGAATGACGACATGAAGAACCAAACAATGAACAATACAAAGACGATGAACGCGCTATTTTGTGCACTTACAAAGGAGGAGTTCACTTATGTGTCCAATGCAACAACCGCACATCAAATTTGGCACACACTCGAGATAACTCATGAAGGAACAAACAAAGTAAAAGAATCTAAAATATTTGTTCTTGTTCACAGGTTTGAAATGTTCCGCATGAAGGAGAATGAGAATGTGTCCAAGATGATTACAAGGTTCACAGACATTACAAATTCACTTGTCGCACTTGGAAAGACATACACTCAAACCGAGATGGTGAGAAAGGTACTTTGTGCACTAACCCCCGAATGGGAGAAAAAGACCACCGCCATAGAAGAGGCCAATGATTTAACACGACTTTCTCTTGAGAATCTTGTGGAAAATCTTATGGCTTATGAGGTACAACTTGAAGAGTGTAAGAAGGATGTCGAACCACAACAATCAAAGAAGAAGACATTAGCATTCAAAACCATGTTGGACTCCGAGGATGAAGAAGAAGATGAGGAAGAGATTGCCATGTTCACGAGAAAGTTCAAAAAGTTCCTAAGAAAAGGTAAGTTTAATTCAAAATCTAAGGAATCTAATGAACCTTCAACTCGTTTCAGGTGTAACAAGACAGGCCATATGAAGAAGGATTGTCCACTAGAGAACGTAAAATCTAAGGGAAAGACATCCAACTTCAAGAAGGGTAAGTACACAAAGAACAAGTTCATGAAGAACAAAAAGGCATACCAAGCAACTTGGGATGACAGTGATTCTTCGTCGGAAGAAGAAATTGATGAGACAAACAAGGTTGCAAACATGTATTTTATGGCATCACAAAATCAAGTAAGTAGTGAGTATGATTCTAATGATTTACTTGATGCTTTCAATGAAATTTTTCAAGAACTTAAAAAGGAAAAGATTAGAGTTAAGAACTTAGAGAAAGTTAATCAAATACTTTCTCAAGAGAATCTTAACCTTGATAAAGAAGTAAAATCCTTAAATTCTTGTATTTCTAGTTTAGATATGGATCTTGAGTTTCTAAAGAAAAATTATGAAGAGATATCCAAGAACGTATCTAAATTTAATAAAGGAAAAAAGAATTTAAATGATGTTCTTCAAAATCAAGTGAAATCTAGTCAAAAGTTTGGACTCGGTTTTAAAAAGTCACTTGAAAAATCTCATTCTTCTAAGAACACTAATGTAAATAAACCTGTATCTTTTTCCAGTGTTAAGCATAAACTTTATGAGTTCTTTGAAAAGCCTAAAACTGTAAGTTTTCATGATAAAGGCAAATCTAAAATTCAGCTAAGTCGACTGCACCCATCCACCAGTCGCCTGTTCAGAGGTACTGAGTCTCATTCAACGAGACAAATACCTCAGATAAGTCGACCTATACTACCTCCCAGTCGACTGATTAATAGTAAAAGTCTCTGAAACGTGCTGCAAAGTCGACTGGACAGAGAAAATATGTATGGGTTCCAGTCAACCTGAGTTCAAAAGATAGAATTGCTTATATTAATTCATATATGCTTAATGTATGTAATTCTGCTAATTTCATTTCTGCTTATGGTGGAAAATCAAACTCATCATCGGTTTGGTTTCCCACAAACTAATCTATTTTGGACCCAATGAAAAGGGTACCATATTCACATTGAATATTTTATAGGTATCTAGGAAAGATCGTTGGATACTTGAGAGCAGATGCTCGAAGCACATGACTGGTCATGCCAACCTTCTATCTTCCATACAAAACATTAATGGAGGAACAGTTACATTTAGTGACAACAATAAAGGAAAGGTCATAGGAATTGGTATGGTCGGTAAGCACACTAACCCCTCTATAAAAGATGTCGTATTAGTTAGTGGACTTAAGCATAACCTGTTAAGTATTAGTCAACTTTGTGATAAGGGTTATAAAATCATGTTTGAAAAAGATGCATGTTTAATTTATGATTCTACCATGCAAAATATAATTTTTCAAGGGTTTAGGAAAAATAACATTTATGAATTGTGTTTGAAAGCATATGAGTTTTCGAATGATTTTTGCTTAGTAGCTTCTAATAACGATTCTTGGCTTTGGCATAGAATTTTTGGCCATGTGAATATGAAAAATCTCTCTAAATTGTCTAAGTACAACCTAGTTAAAGGGCTGCCAAGACTATCCATTAAAAAGGATAAGTTATGTGATGCATGTCAACTAGGTAAACAAATTAAATCTACTTTTAAAACAAAAGAAGTAATTTCTACTAGTAGGCCGCTCGAATTAATTCACATGGATTTATTTGGCCCTGCTAGAATTGCTTCTTTAAATAAAAGTAGGTATGTTTTTGTTTTAGTAGACGATTTTTCATGATTCACTTGGACTTTCTTTTTAAAACATAAGAATGATGTTTTTGAAGAATTTGCTAATTTTTGTAAACGAATTCAAAATCAAAAGTCTCTAACCAAAGTCACTATTAGAAGTGATCATGGTGGAGAATTTGAAAATGAAGCGTTTGTAGAATATTACAACAAGAATGATATAACTCATTCATTTGCATTTCCTAGAGCTTCACCACAAAATGGAGTTGTTGAAAGGAAGAATAGGACTTTGCAAGAATGTGCACGTACCATGCTTGTTGAAAGCAATTTACCTAAGTATTTTTTGGGCTGAAGCTGTTGCTACAGCTTGTTATGTTTTAAATAGAATTTTGATTAGGCATAAGCTAAAGAAAACATGTTATGAGCTATTTTTTGATAAAATTCCTAAGGTCTCTTACTTTAAAATATTTGGATGTAAGTATTTTATTCTGAACACTAAGGATAACTTAGATAAATTTGATCCTAAATCTAAAAAGGGTATCTTTGTAGGATACTCAAATAGGAGTAAAACATATAGAATCTTCAACAAGTCAACAATGACTATTGAAGAATCGATGCATGTTGCATTTGATGAATCTCTGTCTTCATCGACTTTAATTCAAGATGATGAAACTAATTCATCACCCTTAAATAAAGTAATTGCATCTATAGAACAAACTAGTCTTGTGGATAAGTCGACCGATAAGGAAGTCAAGTCGACTGTTGTAAATCAGTCGACTGAGGGACTTGTCAAGTTGACTGATCCTGTTATGATATCTCCAACTTTACCAAATTCTTTTGTTGAAGTTAGAGATCATCCTCATGACTTAATAATTGGTGACATTTTACATGGTATTCAAACGAGATCACATGTTAACATAATATCTCACACAGCTTTCTTATCGGCTTTTGAACCGAAGAATATACAAGAAGCGTGTGAGAACGAATTTTGGATTAATGCCATTCAAGATGAGTTAAACCAATTCATAAAGAATGATGTATGGGATTTAGTTCCACGACCTCCTGATCATACTATAATTGGTACTAAATGGGTATTCAAGAATAAGTAGATGAATCAGGACAAGTTGTTAGGAACAAAGCTAGACTAGTTGCTCAAGGGTATAATAAAGAAGAAGGCATAGATTTTGATGAAACATATGCTCCTGTTGCTAGATTAGAATCAATTCGTATCTTATTATCTTTTGCTTGTTTTATGAATTTTACACTTTTTCAAATGGATGTTAAAAGTGCATTCCTTAATGGGTTTATAAAGGACGATGTTTATGTTAAACAACCACCAGGTTTTGAACATGAACAATTCCCAAACCACGTTTTTAAATTGAAAAAGGCTTTATACGGTCTTAAACAAGAACCTCGTGCTTGGTATGATCGATTGAAGACTTTTCTTTTAGAAACAGGTTTTGAAATAGGTAAAATAAATACTACTTTGTTTATTAGAAGAATTAAGAATGATATTTTAATCATACAAATATATGTTGATGACATAATTTTCGGTTCTACTGATAGTAATCTATGTCAAGAGTTTGCTAACTCCATGAAAAACGAGTTTGAGATGAGTCACATGGGTGAACTCAATTATTTCCTTGGATTACAAATTAAGCAGTCACATAATGGCATATTCATTAATCAAGGAAAATTTGCCGAGGAATTACTCAAACGGTTTAATATGGATAGTACGAGTAGTAAGACCACGCTTATGGCTACTACCAGTACCCTTGACAAAGATGAATTAGGTAAGAGTGTTGATCAGAAACTCCATCGATGTATAATTGGCTCACTCTTATATATAACTGCTAGTAGACCGGACATTATGTTTAGTGTATATTTGTGTGCTAGATATCAGTCAAGTCCTAAAGAGCCTCACTTAAAAGCTGTGAAACGCATTTTAAGATATATTAAAGGCACATTTGATTATGGTCTATTTTATCCACGCACGGACAATTTTCAACTTTTGTCATATAGTGATGCGGATTTTGCTGGTAGTAAAACTAACCGCAAGAGCACAAGTGGGACATGTCACTATTTGGGACATTCACTAGTCTCTTGGTGCAGTAAGAAGCAAAATTCGGTATCCCTATCTACTACAGAAGCTGAATATATCGCTGCAAGTTTGGCTTGTGCCCAAATTTTGTGGATGAAACAAACCCTATTAGACTATGGTATTTCATTTGAAAAACCTTCAATAATGTGCGAATACCAGTGCCATTAACTTATCTAAAAATCCGGTTCAACACTCACGTACGAAACATATCGATATTCGACATCATTTTTTATGTGATCATGTTTTAAAGGGAGACATTTCTTTAGATTTTATTTCTACTGATAAACAAGTAGCTGACATTTTTACCAAATCCCTTAAAGAAGACACTTTTATAACCTTAAGAAGAGAACTAGGGATTTGTATTTGTCATGATGTTTCTTGAATTTTTTTCTTTCTGGTTAGTCGACTTACAAATATTGTTCGGTCGACTGTCAAGTTTCTTTTTCTAAACTTTGTCTGAGTTTTATGCTCTGGACAGTCGACTGTGCATAGTACCCAGTCGACTGACCTAGTTGTACTAATATTACGTTCAATTTTCTATTTTGACTCTCGACTAAGTCGACTGCCTCTTAATACCAGTCGACTGTCGCGACTCAGATTTTCTTCAAAATCGAATTTTGGCACATTGTTTGAGGCAATTTTTTTTACCCTTTGACCGATCTGAGTCTTTGAAACTCCCTACCTTCATCTCAGTCGTCCATTCAAAGTAAAAACCCTAACTCTCTCCCCTCATTCTTTCACTTTTACCCTAAACTCTATCTCTCTACCAAAGTTCAAGTCGGCTGCTGCTGCTGCTACTTGGGGATTTCAAGGATTTTGAAACCCAGATTGAAGATCTCTTGAAGTTCTTTACTTCTCTTTGCTACTTTCTTGTCGGTATACCTTCTTAGAACTTTTTCCATCTCTTGATTTTTAGGATTTCTCTTTATGGCTCCTAAAAGATCAAAAACATCTCATGTAGAGGAGGGTTCATCTTCTAGGGACTATATTCAATATCTTAGAAGTCCCGACCTTGTTGAAAAATGGTACATAATATGTTCCATTATGATTTTTCCGGGTCGGTTTGTAAATTTTTCCGATCTTGATAGGTTTAATCTCATGTCTTTGTTTCAACATTGTCGTCTTTATGAGTTTTTGTCTTTAGAAAATCAACCCTACTACTAACCTCAACTCATCTATTTGTTTTATACAAATATGAAGGTTGTCCAATCGGATGATGGTAGTGAGATTTCATCTATAACTCTGTCAAAAATAAGAAGATGAAACTCACCTCTGAAAGAATCAACCTTATTTTGGGTTTAGATGATGAAGGGCTTGACTTAGGAGAAATTGAGATGGATGATGCCACCACTTTATCTAGAATTTATTTGCCAAATCATGGACCCCCTATGTCAAATAGGTCCATTACCCCTGTTACAAAACTTGTTGCACGAATACTATCATACAATATCATTCCCAAAACAGAGAGTTATGATCAGTATTCCATGCAATTACAACAAGCCGTTTATGCAATATTCGGTAAAATTAATCTAAATTGGGGTCGTATCATCTTTTCTAGGCTTCATAAGGCTCATACTTCATTTCTTCCTTTTGGTGCCCTTCTTACTCGAGTCTTTTGTGCTTATGATGTCGATCTCGATCCAGAGACCAATATAGTAAAGCACTATGAGTCTTTTGATCATGCAAGTTTAGCATGCATGAAGCTTCTTTCTTCTTCAGCTAGGTCTACTTCTAGGACTTCCCCTCCTATTCCTTTACCTCCTTCAGCTCGTCAGTCTTCTGCTTCTAGTTCTTCTCGTCCTCGAGTAGATTTTGATGATCCTCGCAGTATTTATCATGCTGTTAATTATATCATAGATCGTCAAGATGTTCTTGAGTCACATATTTCTCATCTTACCCACCTATTCACCACTCAGTTTCCTCCTCCCTCTCATGATGACCAAGATGAAGATGATGAAGATTGATGAGTTACTATTTTTATATTTTTTTTTTATTTTCCTACTTATTGTTGCATTTTCTATCTATTATGTAATCGTTTGAACTAAGACTATTTTTTTCTTATATGAATGACATTTTGTCTGTATTATTTTTTGTGTGGATTATTTTTTCCCATTTTTGTTGATGACAAAGGGGGAGAAAATATAAGCTCCAATTTGTATATTGCTTTGTGTGTTATGTTGTAGTGATACATATCTTTGTACATGTTTTTCACTGATGCATGCTTTCACACCTATGCATGTTGTACATTTGATAGGGGGAGCATGTGAGCACTTGTAATATTTATTCCCTTTATTTTAAGCTATTGTGTTGTTATCATCAAAAAGGGGGAGAATGTTGATTCTTGATTTGATGATTACAACACAATGCAAAGTTGTTGTTCTACTTCTTAAATATTACAGGATATACAAAGGCAAAATGTTCTAACAAGCTTTATAAGGTTCTTAAAGCAAGTTGATCAAGCAAAGCTACAAACAAAGCTATTATAGCTAATTGATCAAAATAGCTACAAGGTTGCCAGCTTACAAGAAAAAGATGAAGGCTAAAAGCTCCATCTCAAGACCCAAGACTCAAGACAAGACCTATGCTTCAATTTATTGTATTAAGTGTCTTATAACAATTGTAACTTTTTTGTTTTCTTTGAGTCTTAGAAATTCTGTAAAAGCCTTGTCACACACACTCACACATTATCTTTAAAATAATTGAGTGTTTTTCAAACTTAAAAAGATCGAAACAAGATTGAAAAAGCTCAGCTATTAAGTACCAGTCGACCGCCATAAGGCACCAGTCGACTGTTCTAGTACGAAACTAACTGAACTTATTCAAACTCTGACCAGTCGACTCATAACGGCAACCCAGTCGACTGTTCAAGTCGTTTCGACAGTTTATGATTTCAAAACTTGATTTATCGAATTCAAAAGTTTTATTTCCATTGGTTGATAGTTGGTACAACTGCTTCTCAACATCCAGTGATTCTAACTCTATAAATAGAGTATAGAAATCACTTGGAAGAGGTTAACAACTTATTTTTCCAAGCTTTTTGTTTCTCAAGTTCTCAGGCTTTTGTTTTCAACAAGAAAAAGCATTCAAAAGCACTCACTTTCTAAGTCTTGGTTCTCTGAAATTAGTCTAGCATAACAGTGATTTCGTTTTAGACTGATTTCAGAATTTGACCTAATAGCCACGCATAAAATCACATCCACAACAAGGCTATAGGTTGATTGTAAACTTTTTGTTGTTGTTCTTCACTCTCGGGTTGTGAGAGTGGTTCCTCTCGGTTGGAGAGTAGGGCTCTAGGGTGGAGAGTCAGGTTTTTACTCTTGGTGGAAGAGTGGGTTGCTTTCTCTAGTTGTGAGAAAGGACTACGGGTTGGACAAGATTGTTGTCTAACGGCATAGGGTGTTCTTGTAATTGTTTCAAGAATAGTGAAAAATCTCAAGTGGGTTGCTTGGAGACTGGATGTAGGTCGGGAGGACCGAACCAGGATACATCGTGTGTACTCTGTGGTTGTATCTCTTTGAACTTGCATTTCATTTTCTTACTTTTTAAGTTCTCTGTGAAACTTGTCTGGACAGTCGACTGGTCAGACTTGTACTACTTTCTCTCTGAAAACTTGTCTGGTAAGTCGACTGGCTCTTCTATAAGTCGACTGACCAGACTCGACTTAAAATACTTTTCTTAACTGTCGCCCCGGACGACTGGTTTATTTTCTCAAGTCGACTGGTCAGAAGAAAAGTTTAATTCTGCAATTTTTTTTTATAAAACACTATTCACCCCCCTCTAGTGTTTCTTGCCTTGCCTACAGGATCCAACATGGTTAGGATTTATTTGGGAGTGATAAATATTGGTTTTATGATTATTAGAAATACAATTAGTATTAATAGGTGTTGTTCCTTCTCACCTAAGCGAACTCACCCTCACATTCACTCACCCTCCCCTCTCCCTCACCTATTTGGCCGGCCAAATATCCCAAGGCAAAGGATGCCAAAACCCTAACTCACCTCCTCATCCTCTCATACTCACTATCTCTCTCATTTTCTATAAATAGCCACCCCCCCACCCTTTGTCTCATTTATTAAAAAAATGGAGAAGCAAAAGATAGAGAGCTTTCATTGAAGGTTGAGGAAGGAGAAGGGCTAGCTAGTTATTCCTACTTAGTTAATCAAGGTGGGGGTCTTCTCTAACTTGTATTTCTTGTATGTAGAACTTCTAGTTGTATGTAGAACTTATAGTAGTTCATAAAAGAGCCATCTTTTAGTAATTTCTTATATGTAGAACTTCTAGTTGTATGTAAAACTTCTAGTAGTTCATAAAAGAGTACTCTTTTCCTGTATGTGTAACTTCTAGTTCATAAAAAGTAGATTTTTGATGTATGTAGAACTTCTAGATCATAAACGAGTAATATTTTCATGTATGTAGAACTTCTAGTTCATAAAAGATTAATCTTTTCATGTATGTTTAACTTCTAGCTAATAAAGGAGTAATCTTTACATGTATGTAGAACTTCTAGTTAAAAAATGAGTAGTCTTTACATATATGTAGAATTGTAGTTCAAAAAGGAGTAGTCTTTCATATATGTAGAACTTCTAGTTCCTAAAAGAGTGATCTTTACATGTATGTAGAACTTCTAGTTTAAAAAGGAGTAGTCTTTCATGTATGTAGAACTTCTAGTTCAAAAAGGAGTAGTCTTTACATATATGTAGAACTTCTGGTTCAAAAAGGTGTAGTCTTTCATGTATGTAGAACTTCTAGTTCATAAAAGAGTGATCTTTACATGTATGTAGAACTTCTAGTTCAAAAATGAGTAGTCTTTCATGTTTGTAGAACTTATAGTTCGTAAAAGAGTAATCTTTTCATGTATGTAGAACTCCTAAGTTCATAAAAGAGTGATCATTTCATGTATGTAGAACTTCTAGTTCAAAAAGAGTAGTTTTTGTAATATGTAGAACTTCTAATTCCTAAAAGGGTAGTTTTTTTGTAATACGTAGAACTTCTAATTCATAAAAGAGTAGTACTTTATAATATGTAGAACTTCTAATTCATAAAGGAGTAGTTTCTGTAATATGTAGAACTTCTAATTCATAAAGAGTAGTTTTTGTAATATGTAGAACTTCTAAATTCCTAAGAGTAGTCTTTTGTAACACGTAGAATTTCTAGTTCATGAAAGATAAAGTCTTTATTAGTTTGTTCTAGGTTTACTTTCATACCTGTTAAAAATTAAGTTTTAGGTAATTTTAGTTCATGAAAGATTAAGCTTTTATTTGCTACTAGGTTGTGAAAGATTAAGATTTTATTCTAGGTTGTAAAAGATTAAGCTTTTATTCTAGGTTGTGAAGGATTAAGTTTTATTTTGCTTCCAAGTGTAAAAAGATCAATTCTTTAGTAATGGGTTTCATGTTACTTTCATGTTGATTAAAAGTCTTAGTTTCTTCTATATGTAGAAAGAGCCCATGTATTTTAGTTGTATGTTGTTCTAGTTAAAATTTGAAAAAGAACCGATGAATTTATGTTGCATGTTGTTCTAGTTAAAATTTGAGAAAGAACCCATGAATTTTAGTTGTATGTTGTTCTAGTTAAAATTTGAGAAAGAACCCATGAATTTTAGTTTTTATGTTGTTCTAGTTAAAATGGGACTAAATCATGTGATTGTTCTTCATCTTTAAATTATGGATGATAATAAGATATTTGTAAGCTTAACACAAAACTCTAGTTCGTGTAAGCGGGATATGCCGTGAAATGTTAGTGGTAACATTATGCACTCAACTATGGGCAATAATGGTTAGTAAAGTCACCATTTTTAGTAGCTTGATAGAAGCTAGGGGCCGTCGACCATCAAGACATATATTTAACTACCGTAAGAACTATGGTTAAGTCATACCTCGTGCACCGGCATATCTTAACCGGTGTAGGTTGATCGCGGTCCGAGAGTTTAGGTGAGATCCAAGTTCAGGGTAGTGGCAAGTAAGGGAGATCCCGTCACTAGCGTCTTGGTTTGATAGGCCATGAGATGGACCCATGAAAGTCTTAAGGAAGTCTAGGTTGGGACCTAGGAAGTGTGTTAACATTGTGGCAACCCCTGTTAGATTGGTTAGGATTAGTGACATCATTAGGGTATTAACTTGTAACTGTTGTTACTTAACCATTTTATCTACATCTTGGCAAAAGGGAAGAGTTGGTATTGGAGGTGATACCTTATGATCCGACTCATCCTATAGGCCGACACTAGGTGGTGTTATCGGGTTCTACGTTTCTGTCAAAGGGATACGTGCGGTGCCCTCTCACGAGTTGGGAGCACGGGTTACGTATCTCGCTATGTTAATTCCTGAAATACCATGATATTAGAACAGGAGGTTCTCCTATCAGAATTTGGGGATGGTCCCCAGAATTCCTTCACGTTCTATATTGGGGAAGCGAACGGGCCATAGACTACTGTTCTATGAGTAATGGGTGCCATGGGTAGGCTTCATGCTATCCTGTGCTGCGGATACCCTGTGTTTGTCTGGTTTTGAGTGAGGTTCGGTATGCCGGGGAGTAGTGGCAAACATAGACATCATGAGCATACTGCATTGGTGGGACTTGACCACGTCTGCAACCTCATCAGTCACATTGTATCTGTCAGGAACAGGCTGAGTACAAAAGTAGAATTCATAACGCGAGTTCAAATCCCTAAATATAGAGAATGGCTTGATATGAACGTATGTAGTTATGAGATGCATACTGTTCCAGAGTCTCGCTTGCATTAGAATAAGTGCATCCTAGCCTTAGTTGACCTTGCATTAGGTTCTAAGTCATAACACTCACAAACACTTAAACTACACCTGCACATTTTACCATGCTTCAATATGTTTTTAAAGTTGAGATTTCCGCTGCTTGTAATCAGCGTTTAAGCGTCAGTATATGTATTGACGTTCCCATTCAATTAGGTCGTGAATACAGGACCAATGATCCGGGAGAACTCTAGGCAAAGCATAGTGTCCAAGTAAAGAGCCTAGTGTTCATCTATTTTTCATGTATACTCTGATGTAATTTTATTGAAATCATTGTAACACTCGACTTGTAATATATTACGTTGAATAATTTTTTTAAAGTTTTCCAGCTTTTATGTGTATTGTGGCTAATTGAATGTAAAGGTCTTGGCTCACGTCTCAAACGGGGCATTACAGAGTGGTATCAGAGCCGACTTCAATTTATAGTCCGACACAGTAGGATAATAGACTTGGATGCCTTGTAAGGGTTGGGTTTTAGCCAATTGTAGACAATTATAATTCATATTGTTGCTTCTTCAACTTATGTTTTGTGATATTTCTATATCTGGACTAATTCCCGTGTTTACTCCTTGCTGGATGGCTGACGATGCAGTTCCCTATGGGAATGGGTGGGCACATGGGATAGAGGTTGAGGTGGATTCAGATCTTGTAACACCCTAGATTTGATTTATGAGATTTTGTGATTTTACGTATTTTGCACGTATGATTTCATTTGTATAATTTCTCGTATAAAATATTTTTATATAGCATTTGTACTCTTTATTTTCCAAAAATTATTCTCTTTAAAAGCCTAATTAAAATCTAGGCCTAATTGTTTTTTTAAGCCCACTATATTAATTAATTATTTAATTATTTTGAGCCCATGGTAGAATTGGCCCACTAGTGAGCCCATTTAACTTAATTCTCTTTTGAAATGGTCTAACTTGTAGTGTAGACTCATTTCATGGACAATTAAATTTGTCACATAAACAAATTTGTAAATGGGGGACACTAGGTGGCATGTGCAGGCAATGGAAGTGTGCATTGCAAATCTTTTTCCCCTTGGCCAGATTAGAATGGAGTGAGTGGGAGAGATGGAAGTAGTGGAGGAGTGGTTGTTCATCATGGGTAGTTTCTATAACCCCCTAATACATCTTGGCCCTTAATCTCTAACCATTGGATCTAATCCTAGCCCTCCAATCATCCTAAAAATTTGTATAAATACCCCCCCCCCCCCTACATTAGTTCTCATTGCACCTAAAAGAAAGAACTGAAAGAGAGAAAAGATTCAAGTTGTAAGACAAAAGATTAAGGAGTTTTGTGAGTTGAACAGAGTGAGTGTTTTGTGTGAGTGCTTCAACCAAGGAGAGGAGGACGGATTTTGCACTAGGAGTGGGCTCGGGTTCAAGCTTGCAACAAGGAGAAGCACAGCTTGGTGGTTGATCTAGGAGGAGAAGGCTTTGTTCATTCGTTGTAAGAGATTCTCTAGGAGTTCTTTGGTTTTTCTCTCCATTTTAAGGTGGGTGTTTCTCATGCTTCTAAAGCTAGATACCATGCTAGGAATGTTTGATAAAATTATTAATGAAAACTTAAGTGAGATTGGCCCCATGTTTGCTTCTGTAGAGATGAATTGGTAATTTAGAAGATGTTTGTTAAAATGATTGCTAGTTGAAAAATTGTGAATTAAAGTGCTAGAAAACTATCATGTTTGTCATGCTAGATGTCTATGAATTATGTTTCGTGAAGAAATTTATGCTTATGAGACAAATGGTTAATTAAATGCATCATGTGAAATTGATTGCTTAAATTAAGATAACTCTATTGTAGTAAGATGAGAATTTATGTTTTAAAAATGTTGTGGATTGTTAATAATTGGGTGAATAAAGAAATGATGTAATTTTGTTGAAATCAAGATTTGTAAATAGGGTATCAATGTGATTTGTTCTCAAGGTCGAAATTATGGACATAGAATATAAAATAAGATTAAAAATATAAGTTTTATTAGCAAATAATGAATTTAAAAATACTGGTTTACTGTATTCGTATATATTTTAAAATCTGGAAGGTGATGATTCAAAAAGAGAAGAAAGAGAACTTAAAACGTTTTGGAAATTTTAATAATTAGTAGTGAGCAGAGAATTGGATCAAAATTGTCCCAATCCTCTTTGTGACAATCTGGTCCATTAGACTAAATGGCTGTGGGTGCTTGGGCGCTACAGTAGCGTGCGGGTGACCCATGTGGTCTCGGGTTCGAAACCTACGCTCAGTTTTTAGTTTGATATTTTTGAATAAACCCCAACCCAAAACCCAAAACACTTACCTATTATTTTCCCTTCACTTACTACATGTGCACCTTAGCTCAGTGGCTTTCGGTGGCGGTTGACTAGCCTCAGGTCGCAGGTTCAAAACCTGAGCTCGGCAGTTTTGAAATATTTGATTTTTTTTTTGTTTTAAATTAAATTCGTGATCTTAAAAATTTTAAAAAAAATTCTACAATTATTCTTAAAATATGTAGATCCTATGAAAAATATTTGTGTACCATTGACTAACTAAAAGTGAGTTAGAAGTAAAAAATTGTGCAGAATCTTATGGAAATTTACTTTTGGAAAACTATAAAAGTGATTTATTTTCATTGAGAAAGTATGCCGAGTGATATAGGAGAAGTTTGAATAAAAGAAAATTTTTAATGTGTTATCTATGGACTCTCATTGTTAAATTGGGTATTGTTTATGAATAAAAATACAGCTTTGTGACCGTTTGAATTAAATAAATGAGATGAACAATGGTTTGAGAATTAAATGAATTTATAGAGATTAACTTGGAATATGAAATGCATGAATTACGGTTGAACTATATGTATGAGATTTGATTGATAGAATGAATGGAAATCAATGTTAATTGTGAAAAAGAACTTTTGAGTATAAAAGACTAAATTTTGTGATTGTGAATTGAAATTGAGAACTAGAGTGTAGTTAAACCTCATACCGGCATTGAAAAGAAATATGATGAAATTAAATTTGAGATGAAAAGACCAAGATTGGGTCATGTTGAATAGATGATTAAGACCGGTATAGTGGAAAGGCTAACTCTAGCGAATTGATTTTGTTCAGGATTCAAATAAGTAAGGATTAGATACATAGTGAAGAGGTGATGAAAATAGGAGAAAAACACGAGTATGAGGGCCTCGGAGCTACGCTGTGAGAATATTCATGGGCTATCTTCACGATGCGTCGTGACATGACGTGGATATATCTCCAGGAGTCTGTACTGTAGGCAACGCTCATGGGGTGTTTGGTGACTGCAGATGATGTCATGTCCCATGACGGAGGCTAAATTGTCCATAGGTTCTTCACGATGCATCATGAATTGACGTGGGATTCCCCTCCAGGCTGTCTGGACATGAGCTCGTAACTCATAGAACATCTAGGATACTTATCGTAGTTACAGTGGTAGTTTAAGACTTGACGAGGGCTTGTCCTCAGACCTATGTAGTATGGGATGCATAGAATCTGAATAAGTGCGCATTAGTTTCATGTAACATAACAACTGCATTAAGGACTAAGTGCACCGCACAACACGACAACTATAGGATAGTCCCTTATAGTTCTGTTTGTGATTAAAGCTTGTGGTTTGTTTAAGCATTTCAGAATCGTTATACTGTTTCGGCATAGAGAGGATAGCCGTGTATAATATTTCATCGGTTGTAAGCAACTGACGTACCCACAGTTTTTATGCAAGGTAAAGTGATTAACAAGACTAAAGAATGCATGTTGATTAAAGAATGATCCATGTGTTGTACATTTCAGTTCATGTAATTTGTTGTAAATTGCTTCCGCTATAAATATGTAATGAAAGTGTAAACTCTTATGTAACAAAAAGTTTTAAATACCTTGTAAATTGTACGAAAGAAGCGTAAAGATCATGTGGAACTTCGAATTCAGTCTGTTTTGGAATTCGGGGGGTTACAGAGTGGTATCAGAGCCACGCTTCCAAGTAGTACAAATTTATAAGGAACGATACCGTAGAAGTGGACATTAAGGCGTGTGTTGATGTAACCCCCATTCCCGTAAATACTTACTTTCCAAATATTTTCAGTATTTTAATCATTTACAAATTTATTTTGTGTTAAATTCGTTTTGAGATATTCTATTTAAATATTTTCCAATCGAAAATTTTATTATTTCGAGTAATGGTTTATTTTAAACTTGTTTTATAATCTTAATTTATCGGTTAATTGTATTTGAGCCCAAATCATGTATATTATTATTATTATTGGAGTATTTTAATAAAGTTGTTAAACCCGAATATTATTTTATTGTATGGTTTTATTATTATTATGATTATAATTACTAATTGTTATTTCTTCATTTCTTTATTTAGAAAGTCATCTATCGAATTATTTTATTTTTATACCCGATCTGATTTTCTTGGCGAGTTCCATTTTATTTTAAGCCCAATTCTTATTATTTCAATTGTGTTATTTATTTATTTAATTGGGTTGAAATTTTCATTCAAGAACTATTTTTCTCTTTTATTAGGTTATCTATCTTGTGGATTTTATTTATTTAAATTGTGGGTATTTTTATTTGATCCATGTTGATCTTGATATATCTCCTAATTGAACCCTAAAACCCAATTTGATGTGTTCTTGACCCAAAACCACTTTTATTGAATCATAAACCACTAACCCAGTACCCTAATTGTACCATATAAATACAACTCTACTGTAAACCTTAAAATTGCACATTATTGAAACCCTAGCTGCTTTTTCTCTCTCCTTTCTCCTCCATTCTCTCTCTCTCCCTGAGTTTCCTGCCAAAATCACCTGAACCCATCTTCCCCAACCTCTATCCCGTCCATCTCCGGCGGCCTTGCCCCCCTCCGGCAACCCCACCTCGCCGCCAGCCTGTCAACGCCACCACCGGACACCCCTGACCCCCTCTGTTTATCTCCTCTCCGTCGACAGTGCCAGAAACCCCACACAGCGCCACCTGTTTCGATCGCCACCCTATGCGACGCTAGAAGCGCCGGCGTTCGCCCTCCTTGCCGTCGACACCGCCCCTCTGGTCGCCAGCATCGCCGACCACCAGCAGCGGCCAAGACCGAGGTCTTCCTTGTTACGGTTGCTGTCTCTCTCTTGCTGTTTTATTTGGGTTCTTTTGTGCACGTATTGTGCACGTAACTTGTGTATTCGTGGGTTCGTTGCTTCAGGATTCTTATCCCGTTATTCTTGGTATTCGTTTTCACCATCTAACAAGCAAGTCACCGTCCTCTTGAATTGCTAATTGTATCAAATTCAAGTGTTATTGAAATTCTCGCAAGTTGATCTCTTTGTTATCGTATTATCCTTTGTCATCTCTTCGTTGGGTTTTTTGAGGGTTTACACGAGCTAACCCCAATATTCTTGACATCGTGACACTTTTGACTCTAAGTTTGGATCTTTCATGAATGCATATAGAATTGTTAATAGGGTTATTCATACAAGTCACAACACAAATAAATTATTGTAGAGACAATCGTTAGGTTGTATGTCGTATGATTGTTTGGTGATTGATTGATGTTAGACTTGTATATGTGTGTGTTCTAAATTTTATTTATCATGTTTGGACACCTATCATGCTAGTTACACAATTAATTTACTATAGAATCGATACCCGACATGTTCAATTAATTTTATTTTCAAGAAAAATACCCTAATTTCTGTATATGCTTGCTGACCTGAACATTGATCGCTGTTTTTGAACAAGTAAATGACCTTAAAATAAAATACTTTTTGAATATGAAATGTAGCCCCAAGTGTCCAGTTGTTAATAACATCCAGAATTTTCGAATTCTGAGTTTTGTAGCAAAAGTTATGCCCGTTTTACTACAGCTGTGTTTTTACTTTCAGATTTTCAGATTCTCGTACCTTTCATGTTCAAACAGTAAAAAGACTGATCAAATGATAGAATTTTACTATGAAAATTTCCAGATTGATGTTTAACATGTTTAGGAGTCTAGGTTATATTTTTACTGAATTTAATATTGAGCTTTTGCTGATTCAAAAATTAAAACAATAAGATGTCGAACTTCTGCCTAAACATAAAACCTGAAAAGAAACATGTGTTTGACCTAGCTACTGTTGTCGGAATTTTAACTTTAAGTATGCATTGGAGCCGTATGGAAGTCTAGTTTCCAGATTTTCTGACGAATTCAACTTTCGATTTCTGAGTCAGCGGGAAACTGCTTTTTTGTACAGATTGTGCTTGCTGTCTAGAATTCTGGATACTACTTTTTAATGGATTAATAATTCCTATGTTGTATTATGGCATGAGTTAATGAATGTATGTTGCATTGCATGATCCCAATGAGTTATTGTCACTATTCTAACCGTCCTATCCATGTTATCAACTTGTTGTTGACCTATTGATACTATCGTTCACCGAATTGTCCATTAATTGCATATTGTATTGTTGCATTGATAAATAATTAACAAGCCAGAGTTTAAGGGATTGACTGGAGTAGTTGATGACATAGTGAATGTACATTGAAGTGTGGGCCTTGTTTCCCAAAATATTCTGTGTTGGCAAAAGTTACTGTTATCGGTTTATTGTTGGACTACTGACACAATATCCCCAATTGACCGTGTATTATTTTTATTGAGCCAACCAGTGTGCAACAATATTGCAAATACCGTTATCGTTCCGTGTACATGATCTATAGATTCTTCCACTTAAGTTTAAAACGAAATTGATTGTATGTATCGAACCTGTGGTACGGCACACATGGGACACAGTAGTACATGCATTAGTTAAGTGTTAAAATGATTAATAGACATAAGGATTGACACATCACCAACGTTTCATATTGTTCATCATTGTTCATATTGATATCGAATATTGGCTAAGTGTTATTAATATTGATCACTGATTATTGTTACCGATTAGTGAACCATTGTTTATAGCCAATTGCATCGATTATCATGATTTTTGTCCCATTTTATTGATTCTTATTGATCCATTGATTCATTGTTATACCGTTATTCCATTGTTCTTTACTTTCTCTACTTGCTGTCCATGACTTGCTTTAAGGACAATTTTTCTCCTCTTTTTAGATAAAATGCTTATACGTGTTGATGGAGAATTACCTGATGGATTGGGAGAACAATATTGGTGAAGAAATTGATTGCATCGCTGCTTAATAATTATTGCTTTATTATGGAGACTTAATTATTGAATTATTGTTATTTCATTGTATTGGGCTTATGTCCCGAATATTGTTATTTATTTCCAGACGTTGGATTATTATTGTATTTGGATATTTTTATTGCTTAATTCCAAGTATTATTGTTCATGAGATTATTACTATTGCCTGCGCATTTGTTCTGTATTGATTATATTGTTGAGTTAATTGGATAAACAGCTTATGGGTGACGTTAGTCATTCGCTGGGCTTTTGTCATGTACTCGTATTCCGTATTTTTAGGAAGCGGGGCGTGACAGTTGAGTCTAGAGATTTAAATGTAAGTCACTTACATTTGTGTTGCTATATGATTATGCTTCTTCTTCTCTTTCTCTAAGATGGCAGACCACTTCGACCCAGCTGGAGATGACGACTGGCACATCGTTGAGGAGGATTATTATTCCGGGCAAGCTGATTTAGATGAAGAGGATCCTGAAGAACTTCAAGAGGAATGGCCTGAGTCCCGAGAGATCACTCCACCTCCGGATTCATCTGATGATTCATTCGATGAGGAAGAACGAGTTCTGAGTAGTCCTATTGTGTCTCTTCAGAGGCAGGTAGAGACTCAGAGGGAGGGAGCGGAGTTGCTGCAAGCGTAGTGCGCGAAGTGCAAAGAGAGTATTGCAACTCTCAGTCATCGTGTTTGGAAACTTGAGAAGAGGAAAAACATGTACGATGTACTGAAGGAGGAAGTGGAGAAACTACGGAAAGAGCTTTGAGAAGCCCAGAGGAACCGTAGGAACTAGACTGTTGTATCTTCTTACTGCTTTCATTTGATGTCAGGAATGTTTTAAATTCGAATGTATAAAGCTTGGAATTCAATGAACTGAAAAGTTGATTTAAAATGCATGTTTATACTTCGAATTTAATGGATCTTTTACATTAGAATATGGGTAGAAGAGGATCTCAAAAAGGTGAAGGTCTAGACTTGGAAATGGAAGTAGCGAGGGTCTATCAGACACTCAATGCCGTTGCCATGATCCAGAATCAAGGAAGGGTGCCTGCGAATCCAGTACCCGAAGCAATCAAACTCGTGGAATCATTCAAGCGGATGAAACCACCGGTAATTGAGGGGAAGTCAGACCCTAACATGGCTGACAACTGGATCCGACAGGTAGAGACCATCTTCGAAGTCTTGGAGACTCTGGAGGGCAGCAAGGTGAAGCTGGCGGTGCTGCAGTTCGAGAAGGATGTGGCGGTGTGGTGGCAGTCGTTGAAGAGGATGATGGGAGGTATTGTTCTTGGCTGGGATGAATTCCGCAGTTATTATTTTCCCTCAGACGTCCAGGAGAAGAAGACCATGGAGTTTTTGGCGCTGCAGTAGGGCGGCATATCGATTAGGGAGTATGAGACAAGGTTCACTCAGCTCTCTAGGTATGCACCCGAACTGGTGATGGATGAGGCAAAAAAGGCTCGAAAGTTCGAGCATGGGTTGAGGCCAAGTCTGAGATCCAAGATGATACCCCTCGGTATTAGGAGGTTTGACAAGCTGGTCAAACGAGCTGTAGCCACTGAGGCAGACATGGAGCAGTTCCATGCTGTTCAAAATTGGAGGACCAACTGGAATGTTGGGAAGAGGCCAACAGTTTCTGGCAACTTCAGGGGACAGCCGCCGGCCCAGAGGTTCAAACCAACGGGAGCAAATGCTGTCAACATAGCTGGGAGACCCGAAAACAATTGGGGGAGACCTCCTGTGGTGACTTGTTTCAACTGTGATGAGATGGGACATTACAAGTCTCAATACCCCAAGCTGCAGAATGTCACCCGTAGTGGACCAACGCAACATGTTGGGAAGAAGTCGTACCAGCATGAGCGAGTATTTACCTTGACTGAAGCTGACACTGATGAGGTGGATCACGTCATCACTGGTACGAGGGAGGGTGTTAAGAGTGTTTTCTGTTGTTTCTCTTTTCCCGCTTTTATAGTGAACTGTTATGTAACAAGTGTGTTATGTAACAGGAGAACTTTATTTGAATGGAAAGAAAGCTTTTGTTTTGTTCGATACGGGGTCCTCTCACACTTTTGTATCACCTAAGTTAGCTAAAGTTTTGGGAGTCGAACTGAAAGTCTTTCCAGACAAGGTATTGGCAGTAGCTACTCCATCAGAGGAGACTCTAACCACTGATCCGTACTATGCGAACTGCGAGATCGTGATTGGGGAAAGAATTTTTGGGATTGATCTGATCGAGCTGAATGTCTTGGGAGTCGATGTTATCATTGGCATTGATTGGATATCGGTGTACAGTGCGAGCATCGAGTGCAAGACCAAGGAAGTTACAGTGAAGGCTCCAGGTGGTCCTGAAGTCACTTTCTAAGGGAAGAGGAGATGTTCTGGTCTGGTGGCAGCTATCTGCAAGAGGGATGTTCCTATGGAGGTGCAGCAAATCCCCGTGGTTCGGGATTATCCGACCGTGTTCTTGGAAGATTTGCCTGGGTTACCCCCCCATCATGATGTGGAGTTCAGCATCACTATTTAGCCAGGGACTGCACCTATTTCCAAGGCACCGTATAGGATAGCGCCTGTGGAGTAGGATGAGATCAAACGGCAGATTGAGGAACTGTTGGAGAATGGCTTTATTCAACCGAGTGCGTCATCCTGGGGAGCATCGGTGCTGTTGGTAAAGAAGAAGGATGGTTCGATGAGGATGTGCATCGATTAACTGGAGCTGAATAAATTCACTGTTCAGAATAAGTATCCGTGTCATGCCCCGCTTCCTAAAAGTACGGAATACGAGCACGTAACATTGGCCCAGCGAATGATTTTCATCATCCATAAGCTGTTCAGGAATCTTTACAACATATCACAGAAATAATCACAGTCGGAAGCAAGAGAATCAACCACATACATGCAAAATTGAATTAATAAACCAACAGAATTTACTTGAAACAAAATTTATTAATCTCAAATAAATCAGATCTGAACAAGTCAAAATTATGGGTCCTACTGCCCAAATACAAAATAGATCCGAGTACAAGATACAATGTTAAAAATGAGCAACAGAAAATAAATGAAGATATCAAAAGCTCCAGCCAACCAGAACTTTAGATCACACACTCCATCGGGCAGCTGATCACCAAAATCTGCAATTGATAATTGCAGGAGAAGGAAAGAGAAAACAAGTACCTGTCAATTGCAAGTTACGGGCCACTTATAATGTTGGATACAAGCACATGGGAAAACTAAACAAATCTAAATAATTGCAGAAATAGATATAGCATGGTATAGCAGAATCAGCTAGCATGGTATACTAACAGTACAGATATTTATGTCAAATGCAGTGTCATATGGCAACTAACAGTGTCCAGTAAGAGTAATCTTAGTATATCAATGTAACAGTATAACAGTATCAGTCCAACAATATCAATCTAACAGTATCAGTCTTATGTTCGTACAGTCTTGTGTGTATTACTAGCTAGGTAGCACTTCATGCATCCCGATTTTTACTACATGGTTGCTACAACAACCAATTTCGCTTTTAGATTTCATAGTGGATCATAATAGGGTATTGTATTTAGGTATCAGTAATAGTCACAGTTGTAGTAACAGTAACAGTAAGAACCTAGTGGTTCTCTTCTCCTCTACACCTTCCTTTAGGAAGTAATGTAGATAGGGTAAGATAACAGTAACAGTAACAGTAGCAGTAGCAGTAATAGTAATAGTAGAAGTATGGAACACTAGTTCCCTTCCAAGTACATGTTTCCATATTTTCCACTACTAGATCTTCCCTTAAGAAACCCCGGCTTGGTTACTTTTATTATACTTATCAAATAGACATGATGGTGTATGAAATAGTGTCAAACTAACATGGTATAATCAGTATTAAGTTCAGGGGGAAACAATAAAGCATGCATAGATGATATACAGTCACATAAACGAGCAAAACAATGTATGTTCATATTCAAGACAACATGATAGTACAGTACTAAAAATAGTGAATCTCGTCACTACAGAAATGCAAATCTAGATCCGTTGAAGAATCTGGAAAATAGACTCCCACACGAATCTAGAAAATATAAGTAAATCATATACTATTTAACAAAATTATAACTCAAAACTTATTTGAATCCAGAAAACATGTTTAGTTAGAAATTTGTAAAACGATTTCACAGTAAGAAAAACAGCATCAAAACCACTCAAATAAATCCAGGAAATATCCGGGGTATTCCCCTATATGTCTAGAATCAGAATATAAAGTTTCATAATATTCTAGTTAAATTTGTTTAGTCATCAAAAATAAGAAAATATCAAGAAACGATAGTTTGGCAAATCTGGAATTCTCAACACTGCTGTACGAAAACTGAAATATCTCGCAAGCCGTGAAACGAAATCCAAATCCGACAAAGGGAGATGAAAATAGACAAAATATATTAACTTTCATATTTCACGAATGTTTTTCATACAGTAAAGGGAAATAGGGTGAACACACGATTCTTTACAGAACAGCGAGCAAAATACAGCAAGTATAGCTTTCATAAACAAGCAGGAAACGACATATAAAACTCATCAATAAAATCCACCAAAATTCTGAGTAATCCCTAGATAGATATAGAAGAACAGACTAAAGTTTCAAATCAAAATAATATGTGTAACACAAGTATCAAAATAATTTAGCTATCAAAATCAACAAGAAACGAAATCTGGAATTTATATACACCTCTGTAGTAAAACAATCATATCTCACATATACGAAAATGAAATCGAGCAACGTCAAAGGGTTTGGAAAATAGACGAATTTCTCTAAAACTCATGTTTTATACCGAAATTAAGTTACTGACTTCAAAACAGTCCAAAACAACAATAAAAAAAGATCAGCGACAAAATACAGATTTTTTCCTTTAACAACAACTCAACATATATCATACAAAACTTGTTCAAAGCACAACCAAACTTGAAATCGAGTCTACCAAGTTTCCAACATCATGAATTAAGGTTATTAACATATCTAAAACAAGTCTATCACATGGATCTCAACAGCTACTCAAATTCTCACAAAAATCCCACATACATGATCAAATCAAGGACAGGCAAAACCTAAGTTAATTTAGGTCAATATTGTGTCGTGAGGCAACTATGGTTAAATAGCACAATAGAGACAAAACCCATCAAACCTAAAACACACACGGATTGTCTCAGAACCCAACTACATTATAGGTGGTATTTTTGACTTGTATCAAATAAAGGAATTGGTGTACAAGTTACTTTCCTAGAAGACGCCCATGGAAACGAAGCAAAGAAGAGAATAACGGGAACGGATTCCCGGGCACAAACTCGGACGAACGGATCACGAACCAATCACAAACATGAAGCACAGATCTCAATGATCAAGCGGATGATCAAGATGATGAAAATCAATAGATCCAATGGCTAGATCCAAGAATGATGATGATCAAGTTCGATGGACGATCGGACGACCAAGATCACCCCGATGGTGAAGAAGATACGACGGCCCAATTCCAAACCATCAATTCCATGATAAAGAAGATCAAGATGAGAAATGATGATCACGATCAAACGGACAGCCCACAATCAAGGAGATCAAGAAGATCGGACGGCCGAGAATCCCATCATGATCAAACCCATAAAAATAGCAACACCATGGAAAAAGGGTGCCCTGTACCGGGAGGGGAAGACGTTGGCAGTGCCGGGGAACGGGTGAGGGATCGCCGGCAGGGCTGTGCACCGGGGGGCTGGCTGAGCAGGGTGCCACTACTGTTGGCTGTGGTGGGGCCTGTCAATGGTAGCAATGACGGTCAGGCTATCGACTGTCGGGAGAAGGTGGGGAAGCACATAGAGGTGCTGCACAGGCAAACGTCGGTGCGGTGCTGTAGCCGACGTCGCGACAGGGGGGCTCGTGAGACCGAGGTCAGCGCAGGGGCACGGGGGCGGAGGCCAGGAGGAGAGCAGGCGCTGCAGGGTTGCATGGGGCGACGAGGAAGAGATGGAGAGCACAGGGAGGAGGTCGAAGGGTCAGGGTGGCGATGGTCGCTGCAGTCGCGGCGACGATGGCGGTGCAGTCGCGCCGAAGGGAGAGGGAAGATAGCGGGAGGTTACTGGGTGTGTGGCAGGACGACGCTCGGGAGGAGACACCGCAATTGTTGCGCTGCAGGTGTCGCGGCGACTACGATCGCGAGACGGCAGGGAGAAAGAGCAGGAGAGCAGAAGGAAGGCGATGAAGAGAGAGGGATGGGTTCGGGAGACGAAACGATAGGTGGTGTATGGTTTTAATGAAGAAGGAAGAAGGCGGCTCAGGTTTCTATGGGGAGAAGACTGATGGGTTAATATATAGGTAAGTTGGATATAGGGTTAGGTTTTGGTGGGTTTCGGGTCAGTTAGGGAATTGGGTATGGGGTATACTAACGGGTAGGGGAGTTATCGGGTCTGGGGTTTTAAATTAAATGGGTTTGGGTAATAAAATAGGAAATGGGTTTATATGGTAGTGATAATAAATGGGTTTAAAGGGTTTTTAATAATGGGTTTTGGGTATTTAATAGGTATTGGGTTTATATAAAAATCCAATAAGGAAAATATGGTTTTAAAAACTAATAGGAAAAAAATAAAAAATAATTAACCAATAAAATGTAGGGTTATATAACAAAAATATATTTTGTACTACAATGTGGAAATAATTTGAAATTACTGTACATAGAAATAGATCTTTAATAACTAGTCAAAAATAACAAAAATAATAATAGTACTAATAATAACAGTAATAATAATAATAAGAGTAATAATAACCGATCAAATAATAATAGAATATAAAATCATAGAAAATATTTACAAATAAAATTATTGATCGAAGCAGATTTTAATAGGAGATCCAATAATACAATTTGACAAAAGAATTTGAAAACTGAAAAAAAATAATTTGCAAAAATTTGAAATATAGAAAATACACAAAAATATGTTTTTGGAGAAACAGGGGTTGCAATCCTACCACCTTACGATAAAATTTCATCCTCGAAATTTGCTTAGGCGGTAAATAGGCCAAGACAAAAGCAAACTGGGGAAAAGGGTAACAAAGCAGAGGGCTAAAGGGAAAGGAACAAAGCAGGGGCAACACCAGAATAAGAAAGAAAATGGATAACAAGGATGTCAAATGGGAGTGCAAGAATTGAAGCAAACAGTATCAAAAGGAGAGAAACAGCTCAAGATAACAAAGCAAGATAGGGAGTAAGCAAAACCGGAATAAAAAAAGAGAACGAATAGGGAAGAATTGAATCAAATAATGAATGGGTACATTATAGCAAAATGGAATGCAAGAAAGAAGTAACCGGTATAAAAAAAAAAATGAAGAAGAAACAACACAAAACTGGCAATATAACAAAGCAAGGAGATGAAGAAATAGATAGGATTGGAAGAGATGAACCAAGCAATGAGTTAACAGATGAAGACAATTGCAAGAGATAGGGGAAAGCAAAAAAATGCAAGGAAGGAGAAGCAACAATAGGATCCTGGGACCTGTGGGTTATGGGCTCACAAAGCTTCCGCTGCGCTACTCTGATGGTGACGTTCCAATCTGCAGACATGTCGTTGTAGACCACGTGACACCAAGCAACGACCCGAGCAGGAAGAAAGTATGAGACACCAGAATAAAATTGGGCTTGATGAAGGCTTTAATTTAAATAATTAGGTCAAGACTAAAGGGTGTTAACAAAAATAATATTAATAATACAAAAATCAACACATATTAATAATAAAATAAAAATAACAAAAACAATAAAAATAATAATAACAATAATAATCATCGGAATCATACTGGTAAAAATAATAATAATAAAAATAAAAATACTAACAATACTGGTAAGGATAATAATGCAAAACAGATTATAATTTGGGTTCATCATTTTTGTTAAAATAATTCAATATTAACAAAAATAATAAAATAGTAAATAAAATACAATAATAATAATAGTAGTAGAAATTATTTGATGTGGATTCGCCTCATTTATATCCATCTGTAGACTTGCCTTCTCGACATCAAGTTGCAGGTTTGCCTCCATGACATCAGGTTGCAGGTTACCATCGGATATTCAGGTTACACATTTTGCCTCTCCGATATCCAGTTGTAATTTGCCTTCATTGACGTCTAGTTACATGTTCGCCATCTCGACATCCAGTTGCAACAATACGATGAACGAAATGATGCGATCTTCCACACGTACTTAGATATTGATTGCTCAATTTAAGTACGAAGTTACGTTTTGAAATTTGTTATATTAAAATACACAGTCATTCGAAATAACAAAATTTTCGTTTTAGAAAACAAATTTATAGAATATCCAAAATATAACAAATAATAATCAAATTACCCAAAATATTCGGAAATATATATATATATATATATATATATATATATATATATATATATATAAAGAAAATATAGGCAGGAGAAGAATGAATTTTATACTCAATAAAGAGTCAACAAAGGAGGATGCCTACAAGGGACGAAAGAAAATAAGAAATCAAAGAATTGAATATGAAGGAAGAGGAATGAGGATGCACAAGCAGAATTTAAAGAGGATATAGCAGGAAAAGAATAACTAGCATGATACTAAAAATGAGTCAATAAATGAAGATGGATGAAAGAATCAAAGGAATATGGGTACGGAAAGAACGAAACTATACCCAATAAGGAATCAACAAATGAGAACGACTAAAAGAGACGGAAGAAACAAGGAATCAAGAGATTGAATAAGAAGGGATCAAATGAATGGAATAAGACTAGTATCTAGATCTATGTTAATAATAATTCATTTATGCATGCATGGTTGGTGAAATGTTGAGCAGATTCCAATTCGAGCCAAGCTTGTTTAATATATCAGTCAAACAAATACATTAGCCAAACCTGGGCTCTGATACCACTAAAAACCCCGTCACGCCCCGCTTCCCAAAAATACGGAATACGAGCACGTAACATTAGCCCAGCGAATGATTTTCATCATCCATAAGCTGTTCAGGAATCTTTACAACATATCACAGAAATAATCAGAGTCCGAAGCAAGAGAATCAACCACATACATGCAAAATTGAATTAATAAACCAACAGAATTTACTTGAAACAAAATTTATTAATCCCAAATAAATCAGATATGAACAAGTCAAAATTATGGGTCATACTGCCCAAATACAAAATAGATCTGAGTACAAGATACAATGTTAAAAATCTGCAACAGGAAATAAATGAAGATAGCAAAAGCTCCAGCCAATTAGAACTTTAGATCACATAATCCATCGGGCAGCTGATCACCAAAATCTGCAATTGATAATTGCAGGAGAAGAAAAGAGAAAACTAGTACCCATCAATTGCAATTTACTGGCCACTTTTAATGTAGGATACAAGCACATGGGAAAACTAAACAAATCTAAATAGTAGCAGAAACAGGTATAGCATGGTATAGCAGAATCAACTAGCATGGTATACTAACAGTACAGATGTTTATATCAAATGCAGTGTCATATGGTAACTAACAGTATCCAGTAACAGTAATCTCAGTATATCAGTCCAACAGTATCAATCTAACAGTATCAATCTAACAGTATTAGTCTTATGTTCCTACAGTCTTGTGTGTATTACTAGCTAGGTAGCACTTCATGCATCCCGGTTTTTACTACATAGTTGCTACAACAAACAGTTTCTCTTTTTGATTTCATAGTGGACCATAATGGGGCAGGTGTACTCAGGTATCAGTAACAGTAGCGGTAGTAGTAACAGTAACAGTAAGAACCTAGTGGTTCTCTTCTCCTCTACACCTTCCTATAGGAAGTAATGTAGATAGGGTTTGATAACAGTAACAGTAGCAGTAGTAGTAACAGAAACAGTAGCAGTATGGAACACTAGTTCCCTTCCAAGTACACGTTTCCATATTTTCCACTACTAGATCGTCCCATAAGAAACCCCGACTTGGTTACTTTTATTATACTTATCAAACAGACAAGATGGTGTATGAAATAGTGTCAAACTAACATGGTATAATTAGTATTAAGTTCAGAAAAACAGTCAAGCATGCATAAATGATATACAGTCACATAAACGAACAAAAAAATGTATGTTCATATTCAGGACAGCATGACAGTACAGTACTAAAACAGTGAATCTTGTCGTTACAGAAATGCAAATCTGGATCCATTGAAGAATCTGGAAAATAGACTCCCACACAAATCCAGCAAATATAAATAAGTCATATAGTAATTCACAAAATCATAACTCAAAACTGATTTGAATCCAGAAAACATGTTTAGGCTGAAATTTGTAAATCGAATTCTCAGTAAGAAAAACAGCATCAAAACCTCTCAAATAAATCCAGGAAAAATCTGGGATATTTCCCTATATGTCTAGAATCAGAATATAAAGTTTCATAATATTCCAGTTAAATTTGTTCAGTCATCAAAAATAAGAAAATATCAAGAAACGATAGTTTGGCAAATCTGGAATTCTCAACACTGCTGTACAAAAACTGAAATATCTTGCAAGCCGTGAAACGAAATCCAAATCCGACAAAGGGAGATGAAAATAGACAAAATATATTAACTTTCATATTTCACGAATATTTTTCATACAGTAAAAGGAAATAGGGTGAACACACAATTCTTTGCAGAACAGTGAGCAAAATACAGCAAGTATAGCTTTCATAAACAAGCAGGAAACGACGTATAAAAATCATCAATAAAATCCACCAAAATTCTAAGTAATCCCTAGATAGATATAGAAGAACTGACCAAAGTTTCAAATCAAAATAATATGTGTAACACAAGTATCAAAATAATTTAGTTATCAAAATCAACAAGAAACGAAATCTAGAATTTATATACACCTCTGTAGTAAAATAGCCATACCTCACACATACGATAACAAAATCGAGCAAGGTTAAAGTGGTTGGAAAATAGACGAATTTCTCTAAAACTCATGTTTTATACGGAAATTAAGTTACAGACTTCAAGACAGTACAAAATAGCAACCAAAATAGATCAGCGACAAAATACAGATTTTTCCCTTTAACAACAACTCAACATATATCATACAAAACTTGTTCAAAGCACAACCAAACGTGAGATCAAGTCCACCAAGTGTCCAACATCATGAATTAAGGTTATTAACATATCTAAAACAAGTGTATAACATGGATCTCAATAGCTACTCAAATTCTCACAAAAATCCCACATACATGATCAAATCAAGAACGGGCAAAACCTAAGTTAATTTATGTCAATATTGTGTCGTAAGGTAACTATGGTCAAATAGCACAATAGAGACAAAATCCATCAAACCTAACACACACACAAATTGTCTCTAGAACCCAACTACACTATAGGTGGTATTTTTGACTTGTATCAAACGAAGGAATTGGAGTAAAGTTACTTGCCTGGAAGATGACGATGGAAACAAATTAAAGAAGAGAATAACAGGAACGGATTTCCGGGCACAAACTCAGACGAACGGATCACGAACCAATCACAAACACGAAGCAGGGATCTCAATGATCAAGCAGATGATCAAGATGATGAAGATCAAGAGATCCAATGGCTAGATCCAAGAGCGGTGATGATCAAGATCGATGGACGATCAGACGACCAAGATCACCCCGATGGTGAAGAAGATCCGACGGCCCAATTTCCAACCATTAACTCCATGATTAAGAAGATCAAGATGAGAGATCGTGATCACGATCAAACGGATGGCCCATAATCAAGGAGATCAGATGGCCGAGAATCCCATCATGATCAAACCCATAAAAACAGCAACACCATGGAAAAAGGGTGCACTGTGCCAGGAGGGGATGACGATGGTAGTGCTGGGGAACGGCCGAGGGATCGCCGGCAGGGCTGTGCTTCGGGGGGCTGGATGAGCATGGTGACGCTGCTGCTGGCTGTGGCAGGGCATGTCGACGGCAGCAACGACGACTAGGCTATTGGTGTCGGGAGAAAGCGGGGAAGCACACAGGGGTGCTGCACAGGCAGACATCGATGCGGCGCTGTAGCCGACGTCGCGACAGGGGGGGTCGCGAGAGTGAGGTCGGCGCAGGGGCACTGGGGCGGAGGCCAGGAGGAGAGCAGGCGCTGTAGGGCTGCATGGGGGACGAGGGAGAGATGGAGAGCACAGGGAGGAGGTCGGAGGGTTATGGTGGTGCTGGTCGCTGCAGTCGCGGTGACGATGGCGCTACAGTCGCGCTGGAGGGAGAGGGAAGATAGTGGGAGGTCACTGGGTGTACGGCAGGACAACGCTCAGGGAGGAGACACTGTGACTATCGTGCTATAGGGTGTCGCGGCGACTAGGGTCGCGAGACGGCAGGAGAAAGAGCGAGATAGCAGAAGGAAGGCAATGAAGAGAGAGGGATGGGTTCGGGAGACGAAACGATAGGTGGTGTACGGTTTTAATGAAGAAGGAAGAAGGCGGCTCAGATTTCTAGGGGAGAAGACCGATGGGTTAATATATAGGTAAGTTGGATATAGGGTTAGGTTTTGGTGGGTTTCGGGTCAGTTAGGGAATTTGGTATGGGGTATACTAACGAGTAGGGAAGTTATCGGGTCTGGGGTTTTAAATTAAATGGGTTTGGGTAATAAAACAGGAAGTGGGTTTATATGGAAGTGATAATAAATGGGCTTAAAGGGATTTTAATAATGGGTTTTGGGTATTAAATAGGTATGGGTTTATATAAAAATCCAATAAGTAAAATACGGTTTTAAAAACTAATAGAAAAAAAATTTTAATTAACCAATAAAATGTAGGGTTATATAACAAAAATATATTTTGTACTACAAAGTGGAAATAATTTGAAATAACTACTAATACAATTTGTACATAGAAATAAATCTTTAATAACCAGTCAAAAATAACAAAAATAATAATAGTACTAATAATAACAGTAATAATAATAATAAGAGTAATAATAATCGATCAAATAATAATAGAATATAAAATCATAGAAAAGATTTACGAATAAAATTATTGATCAAAACAGATTTTAATAGGAGATCCAATAATACAATTTGACAAAAGAATTTGAAAACCGAAAAAAAATAATTTGCAAAAATTTGAAATACAGAAAATACACAAAAATACGTTTTTGGAGAAACAGGGATTACAACCTGATTCCCCGAATTGACGACCTGTTCGATCGTCTACAAGGAGTAGCTATTTTCTCCAAAATAGATCTTCGATCAGGATACCATCAAGTTCGAGTGAAGACTGAAGATGTGCATAAGACTGCGTTCAGAACTCGACACAGGCATTATGAATTCTTATTTATGCCCTTTGGAGTGACGAATGCACCTGCAATCTTCATGGATATGATGAACAGAATTCTGAGGCCGTTTATTGATTCTTTCATCGTGGTGTTTATCGACGATATCCTTGTGTACTCCAAGTCGAAGATGGAGCCCACAGAGCATCTAGTAGCAGTTTTGAAGAAGCTTCAGGAGCATGAGTTATATGCCAAATTGTCCAAGTGCGATTTCTAGAAATCTGAAGTGGCATTGCTGGGTCACATCCTTTCTAAGGAGGGAGTGGCAACTGAGCCGCAGAAGATAGAGGCGGTGAAGGATTGGGCGAGGCCTACTACAGTGAAGGAAATAAGGAGTTTCCTTGGGCTGACTGGATACTACAGGAGGTTTATCCAGGGCTATGCTTGGATAGCCGTGCCACTCACTGGTCTGACCAAGAAGAATGTGAACTTCAAATGGACTGAGCAGTGCGAGGCAAGCTTTCAGGAGTTGAAAGAGAGGCTAACTAGTGCACCCATTTTGGCTTTGCCTAGAGTAGGAGTTGAGTACGATGTCTCCAGCGATGCTTCACATCGTGGGCTTGGTTGTGTCTTAATGCAAGAAGGAAAAGTGATCGTTTATAGGTCTAGGTAACTACGACTGCATGAGAAAAATTATCCGACTCATGATCTAGAGTTGGCGTGATTATCTTCGCCTTGAAGCAATGGAGACATTACATGTATGGTGAGAAATTGAACATGTACACAGACCACAAAAGCTTGAAGTACATCTATCAGCAGAAAGATCTGAATCTGAGGTAAAGGAGATGGCTGGAGGTGCTTGAGGACATTCATCATGAGATTAAGTACCATCCTGGGAAGGCTAATGTGGTTGCTGATGCACTTAGCCACAAGAGCAGTCTGTCTAGTTTGATCACGACTCAGAGGTAGCTAGTAGAGGAGTTGGATCGGGCTGGTATTGAAGTCATTCTGCAAGGCTTGGGATCATCTTTAGCTCAGTTGAGGCTTCAACCAACGCTAAATGAAAGGATTATCACAAGTCAGAAGGAAGATGCAGAGATTCAGAAAATGAAGGAGCAGGTCAGTGCTGACAGGTTGTCCGAGTTTCGGATCAAAGATGAGGTGCTGTGGTTTGGAGAGAGGTTGCGTGTTCCGGATTAGTCGGACTTGAAAGAAAGTATTCTTCAGGAGGCACATGCTACTCTTTTGTCAATACATGCTGGGAGTACTAAGATGTATAGGGACATTAAGCAGCATTTCTGGTGGTCAGATTTGAAGTGGGATGTGGCCGAGTTTGTGGCGAGGTGTGAGATCTGTCAGCAGGTCAAATCTGAGAATCAGACAACCAGAGGTCTTTTACAACTGCTACCTATTCTGGAATGGAAGTGGGATAACATCAGTATGGATTTCATCACGGGTTTGCCCAAGAGTTCAAAGGGCCAAGATGCGATTTGGGTCATAGTCGATCGACTAACCAAGTCCGCTCACTTCTTGGCGATGAAACTCACTTCGTCGATGGACAAATTGGCTAAGCTGTATGTTGGCGAGATCGTCAGGCTTCATGGTATTCCGTTAGCCATTGTGTCTGATCGAGATGTGCGGTTTACTTCGCATTTCTGGAGGAGTCTTCAAACAGCTCTGGGTACCGAGATGGATTTCAGCACTGCTTTTCATCTGCAGACCGATGGGCAGACCGAGAGAGTCTACTGTATTCTTGAGGATATGCTTCGGTGCTGTGTACTAGACTTTGGAGGCAGTTGGGAAAGGCACATAGCACTGGTGGAGTTTGCCTACAACAACAGTTTTCAGACTAGTATTGGGATGGCGCCGTACGAAGCTCTGTAAGGCAGAAAGTGCATAACGCCTGTCTATTGGTTTGAAGTTGGGGAGCAACAGATGTTTGCGCCTGAGATCGTGCAGCAGACCTCTGAAAAGATCGATTTGATTAGGAAGAGATTGGTGGATGCTCAGAGTAGGCAGAAGAGCTATGCAGACAATCGGATGAGGGACCTTGAGTTTGAGGTTGGTGAATTTGTCTTTCTGAAAGTTTCACCTAGCAAGGGTGTGATTCGCTTTGGCAGAGGTAGGAAGTTAGCCCCGAGGTTCATAGGCCCGTACAAGATATTGAAGCGGATTGGGAAAACTGCTTATCGGTTGGAGTTGCCGGAGGAGTTGTCTCAGGTGCACAACGTCTTCCATGTGTCTATGCGGAGAGGGTACATCCCAGACCCTAGTCACCATTTGCCCGAAATACCGGAGGATTTGCAGTTGGATCTGAGTTACATTAAGCTTCCTGTTGAGATTGTCGATCGTCGAGAGAAAGTCTTGAGGAACAAGATGATACCGATGGTCAAAGTAGTCTGGAGAAACCAGTTGGTTGAAGAGGCTACTTGGAAATCTGATGAGAGGATGATGAAAGATCATCCTGAGCTCTTTGAGTGATTTGTATCTTCCTTTCTTTTCTTTTCTTATCTCTTTGTTGTATTCCTGTTTTCTCACTCTTTAAGTGTAGTTCCAGGGACGGAACTATTCTAAGGAGGGAGTGTTGTAACACCCTAGATTTGATTTATGAGATTTTGTGATTTTACGTGTTTTGCACGTATGATTTCATTTGTATAATTTCTCGTATAAATATTTTTATATAGCATTTGTCCTCTTTATTTTCCAAAAATTATTCTCTTTAAAGCCTAATTAAAATCTAGGCCTAATTGTTTTTTTAAGCCCACTATATTAATTAGTTATTTAATTATTTCGAGCCCATGGTGGAATTGCCCCACTAGTGAGCCCATTTAACTTAATTCTCTTTTGAAATGGTCTAACTTGTAGTGTAGACTCATTTCATGGACAATTAAATTTGTCACATAAACAAATTTGTAAATGAGGGACACTAGGTGGCATGTGCAGGCAATGAAAGTGTGCATTGCAAACCTTTTTCCCCTTGGCCGGATTAGAATGGAGTGAGTGGGAGAGATGGAAGTGGTGGAGGGGGATGTTCATCATGGGTAGTTTCTATAAACCCCTAATACATCTTGGCCCTTAATCTCTAACCATTGGATCTAATCCTAGCCCTCCATTCATCCTAAAAATTTGTATAAATCCCCCCCCCCCCCCCCACATTAGTTCTCATTGCACCTAAAAGAAAAAAATTGAAAGAGAGAAAAGATTCAAGTTGTAAGACAAAAGATTGAGGAGTTTTGTGAGTTGAACAGAGTGAGTGCTTCAACCATGGAGAGGAGGCCGGATTTTGCACTAGGAGTGGGCTCGGGTTCAAGCTTGCAACAAGGAAAGGCACAACTTGGTGGTTGATCTAGGAGGAGAAGGCTTTGTTCATTCGTTGTAGGAGATTCTCTAGAAGTTCTTTGGTTTTTCTCTCCATTTTAAGGTGGGTGTTTCTCATGTTTCTAAAGCTAGATACCATGCTAGGAATGTTTGATAAAATTATTAATGAAAACTTAAGTGAGATTGGCCCCATGTTTGCTTCTGTAGAGATGAATTGGTAATTTAGAAGATGTTTGTTAAAATGATTGCTAGTTGATAAATTGTGAATTAAAGTGCTAGAAAACTATCATGTTTGTCATGCTAGATGTCTATGAATAATGTTACGTGAAGAAATTTATGCTTATGAGACAAATGGTTAATTAAATGCATCATGTGAAATTGATTGCTTAAATTAAGATACTCTATTGTAGTAAGATGAGAATTTGTGTTTTAAAAATGTTGTGGATTGTTAATAATTGGGTGAATAAAGAAATGACGTAATTTTGTAGAAATCAAGATTTGTAAATAGGGTATCAATGTGATTTGTTCTCAATGTCGAAATTATGGACATATAACATAAAATAAGATTAAAAATGTAAGTTTTATAAGCAAATAATGAATTTAAAAATACTGGTTTATTGTATTTGTATATATTTTAAAATCTGGAAGGTGATGATTCAAAAAGAGGAGAAAGAGAACTAAAAATGTTTTGGGAATTTTAATAATTAGTAGAGCAGAGAATTGGATCAAAACTGTCCCAATTCTCTTTGTGACAATCTGGTCCATTAGACCAAATGGCTGTGGGTGCTTGGGCGCTACAGTAGCGTGCGGGTGACCCATGTGGTTTCGGGTCGAAACCTAGGCTCAGCTTTTAGTTTGATATTTTTGAATAAACCCCAACCCGAAACCCAAAACACTTACCTATTTTATTCCCTTCACTTACCGCATGTGCAGCTTAGCTCAGTGGCTTTCGGTGGCGGTTGACTAGCCTCAGGTCGCAGGTTCGAAACCTGAGCTCGGCAGTTTTGAAATTTTTTTTTTTTTTAGTTTTAAATTAAATTCTTGGCTTTAAAAATTCAAAAAAAAAATTCTACAATTATTTTAAAAATATGTAGATCCTATGAAAAATATTTGTGTACCATTGACTAAATAAAAGTGAGTTAGAAGTGAAAAATTATGTAGAATCCTATGGAAATTTACTTTTGGAAAACTATAAAAGTGATCTATTTTCATTGAGAAAGTTATGCCAAGTGATAAAGGAGAAGTTTGAATAAAAGAAAATTTTAAACGTGTCATCTACGGACTCTCATTGTTAAATTGGGTATTGTTTATGAATGAAAATACGGCTTTGTGACCTTTTGAGTTAAATAAATGATGTGAACAATAGTATGAGAATTAAATGTATTTATAGAGATTAACTTGGAATATGAAATGCATGAATTACGGTTGAACTATATGTATGAGATTTGATTCATAGAAAAGAATGGAAATCAATGTTAATTGTGAAAAAGAACTTATGAGTATAAAAGACTTAATTTTGTGATTGTGAATTGAAATTGAGAACTAGAGTGTAGTTAAGCCCCATAGCGGCATTGAAAAGAAATATGTTGAAATGAAATTTAAGATGAAAAGACCAAGATTGGGTCATGTTGAATAGATGATTAAGACCGGTATAGTGGAAAGGCTAACTCTAGAGAATTGATTTTGTTCAGGATTCAAATAACTAAGGATTAGATACACAGTGAAGAGGTGATGAAAATAGGAGAAAAACACGAGTATGAGGGCCTCGGAGCTACGGTGTGAGAATACTCACAGGCTGTCTTCACGATGCGTCGTAACATGATGTGGATGTATCTCTAGGAGTCCGTACCGCAGGCGACGCTCGTAGGGTATTTGGTGACTGCGGATGGTGTCTTGTCCCTTGACGGAGGCTGAATTGTCCATAGGTTCTTCATGATGCGTCGTGACTTGACATGAGATTCTCCTCCAGGCTGTCTGGACATGAGCTCGTAACTCATAGAACATCTAGGATACTTATCGTAGTTACAGTAGTAGTTTAAGACATGACGAGGGATTCAACCCTACAAGATGAAGAATGGTTAAGGGCTTGCCCTCAGACTATGTAGTATGGGATCCATAGAATCTGAACAAGTGCGCATTAGTGTCATGTAACATAACAACTGCATTAAGGACTAAGTGCACCGCAGAACACGACACTATAGGATAGTCCCTTATAGTTTTGTTTGTGATTAAAGCTTGTGGTTTGTTTAAGCATTTGAGAATCGTTATACTGTTTCGACATAGAGAGGATAGCCGTGTATAATATTTCATCGGTTGTAAGCAACTGACACGTCCACAGTTTTTATACAGGGTAAAGTTATTAACAAGACTAAAGAATGCATGTTGATTAAAGAATGATCCAAGTGTTGTACATTTCAATTCATGTAATTTGTTGTGAATTACTTCCGTGGTAAATATGTAATGAAAGTGTAGACTCTGATGTAACAAAAAGTTTTAAATTCCTTGTAAATTGTATGAAAGAAGTGTAAAGATCCTGTGGAACTTCGAATTCAGTCTGTTTTGGAATTCGGGGTGTTACAGATCTGGAGCCCATCACAGATGGTGACGAGTCACCGATAGGAGCTAGGTTGGCCAATGGTGCCACAATATCTACCGCAGAAGGGGGTGCCCTTTTGGATGGCCAGATTCTTCTACCTCCACCCTCGTCACCGCCCCAGCTGACTGCAGTGGAGTAGGCCTTCGAGCAGGTATTCCGTGATCTCGCGACATGGGGATGGTGCCACGCATGCCTTGAGAACCAAATGGATTCCTGTAAGTTTGTGCTCCTCAATACCGAAAGGGATGTGTCGGAGCTGTGGAGGTCCAAGGTAAGAGCCGATCGTAAGACGGTGATCATGAAGCACACGCACCGAGTGTAGTTTGTGCATCTGGAGCGCAAGTGCGCTGAGCTTCAGGCACAGATCACCCAGTTACAGGCACTATTAGGACCACCACCTGCTGCAGGGAGCCCTGCAGGAGACAGCAGTAGTAATGATTAGGGGGATAAGTGCCTATCAATTATTTTGTTGTTTTGTCATTTTGTTGTTTACATCTATGTTATATATAATGTAATGGAAAAATGCAAGTTGTAAGTTAAGGGGATTTTAAGGAAATGAAGCATAGCTTTTTGTATTTCGTACAATCATATGCACATTATGAGATTGGATGAATATTATTTTTGAAATATCATAATATGATGCTTATGTTTATCCCATTATTTTCTACCAGATGTCTCATAGAACTAGGAGCGGTAGGATCGACCCGAATGAGGGCGAGGGTAGTGGTGGCAATGGCACAAATCTTGACGTAGGGCCAGAGTTCGCTCGTATGTATCAGATGGTCGGGGGCTTTGTAGAAGAAAGCAGAACATTCAGCCACCAGGAGCATTCGCAGGTAACCGAGGGGTTGCAACTACCGACCTTGTCAAGATGGTCGAGTCTTTCCGTAGAATGAAGCCACCTGTTTTTGAGGGCTAGGTAGATCCGACAGTAGCTAACGACTGGATTCGTCAGGTAGAGACAGTATTTGAGGTGATGCTGACACTGAATGACAGCAAGTTCAGATTGGCTAGTATTCTACTAGAGAAGGATGTCGGGGTCTGGTGGTAGTCAGTGAAGAGGGGCATGGGCAAAGGACCCATTGCCTAGGAAGGCTTCTTAGGGGAGTTCAGGCAGCACTACTTTCCTTTGGATGTGCAAGATGACAAGGCCATGGAGTTCTTTAACCTGAAAAAAGGAAGCCTGACGGTCCGTGACTACGAGACCAAGTTCACTCAGCTTTCTCGGTATGCTCCAGAGATGGTACAGGACGACGTCAAGAAGGCCAAGAGATTCGAGCTGGGGCTTAGGCCTATACTTAGAACCAAGATGGTACCCTTATGCATCCGGAGGTTCGAGAAGTTGGTCTGCTGTGTAGTAATGACGGAGTTAGATATGAGCTGAGGACCAGAACCGCAACTGAACACTGGAGGATGGAACAAGCAAAAGATGCCTGCACCAGCATCGGGATTCAGGAACCAGTGCCGAAATCAGAAATTCCAAAAAACTACTAGCAGAACCGGAGGCGCCAAGCTAGGGATCTGTTTCCTATGTGACGAGCAAGGACATTTCAAGAGCTAGTGTCCGAAGAGGAACTCTCAGAGTGATACCTGTACATGTTACAATTGTGGAAAGATTGGTCATGTTCGGCCAGACTGTCTCCAGCTTCAGATGGGCAGCAATAGGCTAGCTCCGAAGACGAACAACAAGCGGAAGGAGATTCCCCGCCAAGGGTGAGTATTCGCGCTTATGGACGAAGATGCCGATGAAGACAAGGGATTCATCACCGTAGGTGAAGAAGAATTTTGACTAAGTTCACTATTATGTTTTGAATTTCTTTTTGGCATAAGGCAATGAATGATGTAAACACTTTTGTAACAGGATGGATTAATATAAATGGAATCCAGGCAACTATTTTATTTGATAGTGGTTCATCGCATTCTTTTGTGTCTGAATTGTCTTCAAAGAAGTTGAAATGCACCCAGGAGGCAACTCCGGATTTGGTTTTGTTGGTTGCTATCCCATCCGGGGCAATTTTCCCCACAAATTTGTGCTATAAAGGATGTAAACTCCAGATTGGTGGATAGACCCTGAGTATAGATTTTCTAGAGCTGGGATTTGCAGGGACGGACGTGATTATTGGAATGGATTGGATGTCCAGCCATAGGATAACATCAATTACAAGGAAAGAGGGTAGCCATTGCATCATCCGGAAGACCAGAACTCGTGTTTCAAGGGAAGAAGAAACAGAGTGAAGAAATTCTTGCAGCTACAACTGGATTACGTGTGCCAGGTGAAGTCAAGGAGATACCAATTGTATGTAAATTTCCTTACGTATTTTTGGAAGAATTACATGGACTTCCACCATATAAGGATGTTGAGTTCAGCATTACTATCCAGCCAGGCAGCACACCAGTGTCAAAGACACCGTATCAGATGGCACCAGTTGAGCAGAAAAAAGTTAAAGAGCAAATTGAAGAGCTGCTACAGAAGGGATTCATCAGGCCGAGTGCTTCACCCTGGTGAGCACTCGTGCTACTTGTGAAGAAGAAAGATGGAACCGTAAGGATGTGCATCGATTACTGGAAGTTCAACAAGGTTACTGTTCAGAACCAGTACCCAATTCCCAGGATCGATGATTTGTTTGATCAGCTCTAGGGAGCGGCTGTTTTCTCAAAGATTGATATGCATTCGAGTTATCATCAAGTTCGGGTCAAAGAAGAAGATATACCCAATACAGCATTCCGAACCCGACACAGTTATTATGAGTTTTTGGTGATGTCATTCGGAGTGACCAATGCTCCAGCAATTTTTATGGACATGATGAACTGTATCTTGTGGCCATTCAACGGTTCATTTGTGGTTGTCTTCTTAGACGACATCTTGGTATATTAAAAAACAGAAGATGATCATGCTGAGCATCTGACTGCAGTACTGAGCAAACTACGGGAGCATCAGCTTTTTGCCAAATTGTCAAAGTGTGATTTTTGGAAATCAGAGGTGGCGTACTTAGGCCATGTCCTTTATAAGGAGGGAGTGACTACATACCTGCAGAAGATCGAGGCAGTAAAGGATTGGCCTCAGCCGAGAACTGTGAAGGAGGTCAGGAGCTTCCTAACCATGAGGTATGTGATCTACACTGATGCTTCGTTTTTGGGATTCATATGTGTTCTAATGTAAGAAAAGAAGGTCCTAGCATATGGATCAAGGCAACTTCGACCGCATGAGAAGAATTACCCAACGCATGACTTGGTGTTAGCAGCGATAATTTTTGCTCTAAAGTTGTGGAGGCACTATGTATATGGGACCAAGGCAGAGATGTTTACTAACCATTAAAGTCTAAAATATATCTACCAGCAAAAGGATTTGAATCTCAGGCAGAGGCGATGGCTAGAGGTTTTGGAAGATATCAGACCAGAAATCTTATATCATTCGGGAAAAGCCAATGTCGTGACAGATGCACTCAGCAGAAGAGGAGTATAGCCACGCTTTTTGCAACAAGAAGGGAGCTAAATGACAAGATTAGACAAGCCGACATTGAAGTGATTGTTCAAGATTTGAGCACAATTTTGGCACATCTGGAATTGCAACCGAGTCTGAATGACCGGGTCAAGAAGGCTCAGATTGGAGATACAGAGACTGAAGCACTAAAGCGGCAAGTAAATGAAGAAAAAGTCTCAGAGTTCAGTGTGAAGGAAGGGTCGCTTTAGTTTGGTAACAGGTTGTGTGTACCTAAAGTTGATGAATTGAGGGAAGATATCATGAAGGTTGCACACTCCACCTTACTCACAGTCCACCCAGGAAGCACAAAGATGTATACAGATGTGAAGCAGCATTTCTGGTGGACTGGAATGAAGCGGGGTGTGGCAGGATTTGTGGCCAAATGCCTTACATGTCAGAAAGTTAAGGCAGATTACCAAAAACTGGAGGGTCTATTGCAACCATTTCCCATTCCGGAGTGGTAATGGGAGAATATCAGTATGAACTTCATCATAGGAATGTCTAGAAGTTCGAAAGGGAATGACTCAATTTGGGTTATAGTGGACCGTTTGATGAAGTATGCACATTTTCTTTCGGTGAAGACGACTTGGTCGGTAGAGAAGTTAGCAGAGGTCTACATTGAGGGCATTGTAAAGCTACATGGAGTACTAGTGTCGATTGTTTCTGAACGAGATGCAAGGTTTACATCTCGATTTTGGTAGAGTCTGCAAGAAGCATTAGGAACGAGATTAGAGTTAGCACAGATTTTCACCTACAGACTGATGGACAGACGTAGAGAGTTAACAGAATTCTCGAAGATATGCTGAGGGCATGTATAATGGACTTCGGAGGGACCTGGGAACGCCACTTAGCATTGGTAGAGTTTGCATATAATAACATCTATTAAGCAAGTATTGAGATGGCTCCATATGAAGCATTGTATGAGAGGAAGTGTAGGATGCCCGTGTGCTGGTTTGAAGTAGGAGAAAGACAGATGCATCAGCCTGAAATAGTGCAGCAAACATCCGAGAAGATCGAGCTAATCAGAAAGAGGATGCAAGTAGCACAAAGCAGGCAGAAGAGCTACGCCGAAAACCACCGACGAGATTTGGAATACGCAGAAAGTGATTTGGTATTTTTGAAAGTCTCACCTACTAAGGGAGTGATCAGGTTCGGGAAGGGTGGCAACTTAGCACCAAGATATATTAGACCGTACCAGATTTTGAAGAGAATCGGAAAGATGGCATACAGACTAGAGCTGCTAGCCGAATTGTCCCATGTACACGATATATTTCACGTTTCGATGCTGAGGAAGTATGTGCCAGATCCGAGTCATCAAATGCCAGACGTTCCTGAAGACCTACGGGTGGATCTTTCATACAAGGAACAACCAGTAAGAATTATTCATTGTCAGGATAAAGTGCTAAGGAACATGACTATTCTGATGATCAAGGTTATTTGGAAGAATCAGTTTGTGGAGGAAGCCACTTGGGAGCCGGAAAGCCGAATGACGCTTTCTTTTCCCGAGTTATTTTGAGTGTTGCTTTTGCTTTCTATTCTGTTAACTTAGTACAGTTCTAAGGACATAACGATTCTATGGAAGGAGTATTGTAATATCCCGAGCAGATATTAATAATATTATTTTATTATTTTTATTTTCAGAATTGAAATAATTTTGGAGGATATTACGCAGTTTAATTAATAATCATTATCTGTATATATACCAGTCTATATGTATATGTATTATATAAATTTGGTACTTAAATCTCCCGAGCCGATAATAAAATTTATTTTTATTCTCGGAATTAATTATTTTTGTATAGATTGTTCGGTTTGACAAATAAAATTTATTGGTATATATTAGTATATACGTATACGTATTATATCGATTTCGTACATTTATACAAATCATGTAGTATGTGTTGTTTGACAAAAATATCTTTATTTTGTCATGATTGATCAAAAAATGAATGTTTAGGATTTATTTGGGAGGGATAAATATAGATTTGATGATTATTAGAATGACAATTAGTATTAATAGGTGTTGTTCTTTCTCACCTAAGCGAACTCACCCTCACATACACTCACCCTCCCTTCTCCCTCACCTATTTTGCAGGCCAAATATCCCTAGGCAAAGGATGCCAAAACCCTAACTCACCTCCTCACCCTCTCATACTCTCACACTCTCTCATTTTCTATAAATAGCCCCCCTTCATCCTTTGTCTCATTTACTAAAAAAAAAAAAGAAGCAAAAGAAAGTGAGCTTTCATTGAAGGTTGCAGAAGGAGAAGGGCTAGCTAGTTATTCCTACTTAGTAATCAAGGTGGGGATCTTCTCTAACTTATATTTCTTGTATGTAGAACTTCTAGTAGTTCATAAAAGAGCAATCTTTTAGTAATTTCTTATATGTAGAACTTCTAGTTTTATGTAGAACTTCTAGCAGTTCATAAAAGAGTAATCTTTTCATGTATGTGTAACTTCTAGTTCATAAAAAGTAGACTTTTGATGTATGTAGAACTTCTAGTTCATAAAGGAGTAATCTTTTCATGTATGTGTAACTTCTAGTTCATAAAGGAGTAATCTTTACATGTATGTGGAACTTTTAGTTCAAAAAGGAGTAGTCTTTACATGTATGTAGAACATCTAGTTCAAAAAGGAGTAGTCTTTCCATATATGTAGAACTTCTAGTTCATAAAAGAGTGATCTTTACTTGTATGTAGAACTTCTAGTTAAAAAAGGAGTAGTCTTTCATGTATGTAGAACTTCTAGTTCAAAAAGGAGTAGTCTTTCTTGTATGTAGAACTTTTGTTCAAAAAGTAGTCTTTACATATATGTAGAACTTCTAGTTCAAAAAGGAGTAGTCTTTCATGTATGTAGAACTTCTAGTTCATAAAAGACTGATCTTTACATGTATGTAGAACTTCTAGTTCAAAAAGGAGTAGTCTTTCATGTATGTAGAACTTCTAGTTCATAAAAGAGTAATCTTTTCATGTATGTAGAACTCCAAAGTTCATAAAAGAGTAGTTTTTGTAATATGTAGAACTTCTAATTCCTAAAAGGGTAGTCTTATGTAATACGTAGAACTTCTAATTCATAAAAGAGTAGTATTTTGTAATATGTTGAACTTCTAATTCATAAAAGAGTAGTTTTTGTAATATGTAGAACTTCTAATTCATAAGAGTAGTTTTTGTAATATGTAGAACTTCTAATTCAAAAAAGAGTGTAATATGTAGAACTTTTAAATTCCTAAAAGAGTAGTTTTTTGTAATATGTAGAATTTCTATTTCATGAAAGATAAAGTCTTTAATAGTTTGTTGTAGGTTTACTTTCATACTTGTTAAAAATCAAGGTTTTGGTAATTAGTTCATGAAAGATTAAGCTTCTATTTGCTTCTAGGTTGTCAAAGATTAAGCTTTTATTCTAGGTTGTGAAAGATTAAGATTTTATTCTAGGTTGTGAAGGATTAGTTTTATTTTGCTTCTAAGTGTAAAAAGATCAATTCTCTAGTAATGGGTTTCATGTTACTTTCATGTTGATTAAAAGTCTTAGTTTCTTCTATATGTAGAAAGAACCCATGCATTTTAGGTGTATGTTGTTCTACATAAAATTTGAGAAAGAACCCATGAATTTATGTTGTATGTTGTTTTAGTTAAAATTTGAGAAAGAACCCATAAATTTTAGTTGTATGCTGTTCTAGTTAAAATTTGAGAAAGTACCCATAAATTTTAGTTTGTATGTTGTTCGAGTTAAAATGGGACTAAATCATGTGACTGTTCTTCATCTTTAAATTATGGATGATAATAATATATTAGTAAGCTTAACATGAAATTCTAGTTCGTGGTAGCAGGATATGCCGTGAAATGTTAGTGGTAACATTATGCACTCAACTATGGGCAATAATGGTTAGTAAAGTCACCATTTTTAGTAGCTTGATAGAAGCTACGGGCCGTCAACCATCAAGACTTATATTTTCACCGTAGGAACTATGGTTAAGTCACACCTCGTGTGCCGATGGATATTAATGGGTATAGGTTGATCACGGGCCGAGAGTGGAGGTGAGATCCAAGTTCAGGGTAGTGGCAAGTGAGGGAGATCCCGTCACTAGCGTCTTGGATCGATAGGCCATGAGTTGGACTCATGACGATCTTAAGGAAGTCTAGGTTGGGACATAGGAAGTGTGTTAACATTGTGGCAACCCCGTTAGATTGTTTAGGATTAGTGACATCATTAGGGTTGCAACTTGTAACTATTGTTACTTAACCATTTTATCTACATCTTGCCAAAAGGGAAGAGTTGGTATTAGGGGTGATACCTTATGATCCGACTCGTCTTATAGACCGACACTAGGTGGTGTTACTGGGTTGTACCTTTTTGGTCAAAGGGATACGTCCGGTGCCTTCTCATGAGTTGGGAGCACGGGTTACGTATCTCGCTCTATTAATTTCTGAAATACCATGATGAGAACGGGAGTTTCTCCTGTCGGTACCAGGGATGGACCCCAGAATTCCGTCACGTTCTATGTCTAGGAAGCGAACGGGCCATAGACTACTATCCTATGAGTTATGGATGCCACAGGGTAGGCTTCGTGCTATCCTGTGCTGCGGATACCCTGCATTCGTCTGGCTTTTGAGTGAGGTCCGGTATGCCGGGTAGTATTGGCAAACATAGACTCTATGAGCATACTGCATTGGTGGGACTTGACCACGTCTGCAACCTCATCTATCACGTTGTATCTGTCAGGAACAGGTTGAGTACAAAAGTAGAATTCATAACTCGGGTTCAAATCCCTAAATATGGAGAACAACTTGATATGGACGTATGTAGTTATGGGATGCATACGGTTCCAGAATCTAGCTTGCATTAGAATAAGTGCATCCTAGCCTTAGTTGACCTTGCATTAGATTCTAAGTCATAACACCTGCGAATACTTAAACTACACCTGCACATTTTACCATGCTTCAATATGTTTGTTTAAAGTTGAGATTTTCGCTGCTTGTAATCAGCGTTTAAGCGTCAGTATATGTACTGATGTTCCCACTCAATTAGGTCGTGAATACAGGATCACTGATCCGGGAGAACTCTAGACAAAGCATAGCGTCCAAGTTAAGAGCCCAGTGTTCATTTATTTTTCATGTATACCCTGATGTAATTTTATTGAAATCATTGTAACACTCGACTTGTATATATATTTTGTTGAATAAAAAGTTTTAAATTTTCTTACTTTTCTGTGTATTGTGGCTAATTGAATGTAAAGGTTCTGGCTCACGTCTCGAATTCTCCATATAGGAAATTCGAGGTGTTACACACTGTAACAAATGATGGCACTGCAACAGGAGCATAATGAATTGATGAAGGCCAGCCTGGAGGATGTGAACCGAACTGCCGTTGGACCCCACTATGGCTACTGCCACCTAGGCCCGATATTGTGAAAGACTTCATGAGGTTACACCCGAATAAGTTCTCAAGTACTGAGACACCGCTAGAGGTCGAGCAGTGGTTGATCCGGAAAGAGCAGTTGTTGCTAGTGGCACGGATTTCCCACGTGCATCGGATGGATGTAGTAAGCATTCAGCTTGTTGACCTTGACCATATCTGGTGGCGGGTAGATACCGAGAGGTTAGAGAGGCCTATCGCTTGGGCCACTTTCACTGAGAGCTTCATGGCAAAAAAATTCCCTAGCATCACCAAAGTTGAGATCAAGCGGCAATTCGTCACTTTAACTCAGGGAAATTGGTCCGTGGATGAGTACGCTGCTGAATTTACTCGGCTCAGCCATTTTGTATCTACCATAGTGGCTAATGGTGATGACAAGGCTCGCAGGTTCTTGATGGGCCTAAATTTTGACATCCAAGATCATTTGGTTGCCCACCGGCACCGCACCTATGTTGATGTTCATGATGCAGCCAGAATCCAAGAATAGACTCATAAGAGGAGGAGTGCTACTTAGCGAGCAGTATAGTACCCTACTGCCTGGCCTACTGGAGGGCCAATATGGAGGTCAGTTTCGACCCCTCTTATGAGGGCCCTGCCTTACGCACCTGCTGCACCAAGGAAGGTTCAGACTTGTAGCTTCTGCCATAAGGTCGGGCATCTACAGAAGGACTACAGACTACCCAATCGCCTGTGCCTTTTTACGGAGGTAATGACCATGTGGTCCGGGACTGTCTAAGGAACAGGTTCCCTACACCGACTGGAGGTTCAGCTCAGCAGGAAGCACTAACTTGTCGTGAGGGCAGACCCCCACTCGAACTGCAGAGACAATCTTTTGATCAGAGCAGAGTGGCCTGAGGGGAGGTCAGATTCGAGGTCATGGTCATGTAATGCACCGGATCCCCGTTACCGGACATCCATGATGCAACTAGAATCTTTGCCTTCAAATGCGTCTCAACACAGTAATAACACAGAAATTTAAAAACTTTTTATTGCCAAATAAGTTATTACATCATCAATTACAACCAATATCTTGTTCTTGAACAAGAATACAAATTACATTAACTCATTACATCTTATTTGCAAAATATTTACCCACTCCTCTTGTAAAGCTATCAGTTGTCTCCCAGAATGGCAGTCGACTGATCACCGCCAAAACTCTGCTGAGTGGTCAATCTACTTCTCTGGGACTTGACCCTCGGCTTGAGTCTTCCACTATGCGACTCTGATATTTCTGCACCTGCTCGGATGGTAGGACCGATACCTAAAAGGTGGGGAACATCAGTAATTCTACTGACGCAATGCTGATAAGAAATTGCGATCTCCAAACTAGCAACCACAAACCATCTTGAATGGGAAAAGAAACGTGCATCCTAATTCCCTAGTATTCGTGTATGCCATGATCTGACAACTAAATGCACCAGTCACATGCCTTATTCTAATGCAAGCAAAACTTGGAACTCTGGATCCGCATGCATCCTATACTACATATGTTCCAGTTCAATGCATGACATGGCCTAATATAATGCACAAAACAAAAAATGCACACGATGCACCTACTATAATGCAATTCATTTGGGAACATATGCATCCCATACTACATACTTCCCCAAAATTAACTTCAATAGAAACGTATGCATCCCATACTACATAATTTCCAAAAGATTTCGCCTCTCCTAAATGTAGGGTTCAATCCCTCACCATGAATCCTACTCTTGTACTCATCCTGTTCCCAATAGATTTACCGTGTCTGAGGAGGATGCAGTTATTCGGTCTTGTCCGTTACTACAGTCACTATATTGGTTGATGCGTTGCCACTTAGTACCCGTGCACGGACTTCACTCAAAAAGCCGTGAAAAACCTTCTGGTACAAAACATGTACCCATGACATCAAAATAATTCATATATAAAAACAAAACCTACATGCATAGGAACACGACGGCCTTGAGGATCAAATCCCCATATCCAACAGGAGTTTCTTTTCCCGTTCCTTACCTTGGCTCCTTGGGAATTAACAAATCGAGATACGAGATTCGTGACCTCAAAACCTGAGAACACTATCCGTATCCCTATGATAGGAAAAGGTACAACACCCGACTATAGTCTGCTAGTACTAATGCAATGTACATACACCTAATACATCACTTAATCATTCAGGTAAATAAATGGTTTCTTTCAAAATTCTGCCTATCGACTCGCGGCCCTAGCGACACAATTCTTGCTTGCCACTTCCCCTAGCTTGGATTCGTCCATCACCACGGCCCGTGTTCACCCTTAACTGGCATGAATACAATTTGATGGCACCAATCGGATGTCCAACACATCGGCGGAAGTTCTAATCTTAGAGTCAATAAACGTAGGGTATCACCCTACCCTAGTGACTAACTTGAGTCACAACTTCCTCAACAGGAGTCAAGCACCAATAAGGCTAGTAATAATCACCAATCATCGCCAACAACAAGTTTATTAACTCTAGTCCACAAGAGGGAAAAACTGCTCCCAACACTTAGTCAAAAATCATGACTAATCCAACTATGTTGTTTCTGCCTAAACCATAGAAAGATCATAACTTCCATAATATAACTCGGATTTGGGTGTTCAAGCCCATTTTGGAAAGCCAAGAACCTAGGCTACAACTCTCTATTTGATCATCACCTCAGATTCAATCATCTTATTACTCAAAATAGCCTCACAAACCTCAGCCTGTGTACTTCCTGTGAACTGACTGCACCTTACCGATCGCACAAACACCAGCTCGCTCATCAGAATAGCACAAATCCAAGTTCTAGGGAAAGATGTACATGTCCTCTACAACTTTCTAGTTGATCGCCAATCCAAATTGTTTCACTGGATTACCCTAAACCATTCATCTTCCTCAGGTATACAGTACCATATATAATGCACTACACAAATAGAGCATGTAGATCAAAATCTTGGTAATGTTCCAACTTGCAAAAATCATATCTATCACTATACGTACTGAACTTTCTTGAAATAAGGCTTTTTGGAAAGCTAAGGATATGTACTACTACTTTCTAGTTGTATACATCGCCAAATTCTGCTCATACAGAGCCATAAGGTTACAATCTTATTAGGGTGTCAATTCTAACTAAGATCTGCACAGTATGTGCTTAAAATCCAACAATAAATCACATGCATATCCAATAATTATCAAACTTGTATTTTCAGAAGCTAGACATCATCATGTATAGTATGCACAAAAGATCTCATTCTGATTCCAAGTATTCAATGTGTTCTACCTATTTCAATCAGGTATAAAAGTTATACTGTCCATCAGTGACTGTCACTTAAACAATTTTGAACATGCATCAAATGTCATCAAAATAATCCCAATTTTTTTCTTTAGTATCTAGATTCATGCATGTTATCATGGTAAAAATTTCAGAAATAGATCATGTATCAATTAATTCTAAAAATTTCCACAAGTTTAGGTTCTACAAGAAAAAGAACCAGTCTCTGCCTTACGACCCAGTCAACAAAATTGATTTTATTAAAATACTAAATAATATCATAAAAGTGCGAAATAAATCATGTAGCCTCTAGACATGCATAAGATCATTCTGTAAAAATTTCAAGATGAAATTCTATCAATATTGTTCTCTGTAAATTCGGGAACTTAGCATGTAGTTTATGTTTTTCTGTTTCAGTTTCAGATTCTAAAACAAACTACTTCTAAAATCATCCTCATACTACTATTACTCATCTCATGCAAGAAATCAAACAAGAAGAACAAGAACAAGGTTTAGAGAACTCCCCACCATTGAGTGTAGTTTGAGAAGATAAGAATAGCTTGGCCTTCCTCCTTTAATTCCTCCTCAAAAGCTCTAGATCTCCTCTTTTCGTTGTCTTCCTTCACTCTCTCCTTCTCTTTTTTTTTCTAAAAATTTTCGAACTAAAATGAGAGTGAAGAGAGGGGTTTAAAATAAAGTGATCAAGAGTGAAGGGTGCAAGAGAGGGTAGGGGGGGCATAAGGGTGTGTGTGTGGGGGGGGGGGGGGGTGAGGTGGCATGGTAGTATTCTCCAAAACAAACTTCTAGCTCTTGGTTTTGAAGTAGATATTTTGCATGGCTTGATCTTTAGCCATTGATCAAGATGAGATGAGAGATGTGAGGTGAGATTTGAGTGCATGGCAAAGATATTTATTATAGCATCATACAAATAAATATTTGCGTAAGTATCACACTAAAAAAAAAACTAGTGTATGTACTAGTGTCGATTTTTCTCATTCTCGTGCACCACCGTGAACGCAACCATTACATTCATATATAAATCAATTATTACTAGAAAAAATACATAATCTCATGCAAATCTAAACTGCACACGGATTATAATGCAAAATAGTTATATACTATTTTGCGGTGTGTTACAGGTCAAGCTGATAACCTAACTGCAGAAGAAGCAGAGACGACTGTTGGTGTGGTTGTAGGTATTTCACAGCAATTCCATTATTTGTATTCAATTTTTGCACTGTTTTTTCCTTCTTGTATAATTATTTGTGCATATACCATGCATACACCTTCATTCTTGTTCATTAACGCATTGTTATGCGTCATTTTAGTACACTCCCTTCATGCTCATGTTCTGTTAGATTCCAGTGCTCCCCACTCCATCGTTTCTTCCTGCTTCGTTGATCGGCATCGTTTGGAAAGCGATGCCATGCCAGCTGCTTGGAATATCACAACAAGTGGATGCATCATTATCTGTTCTAAGGTGTGCAAGCAGAGCACTTTGCTGATTTGTGGCGTGGAATTTAAGGCTGATCTCATTGTGATCCCTAATTCTGGTTTTAATGTTATTCTTGGGATGTATTGGCTAGAAGTTACCCATGCCGTGATTGACTACCGAGATAAGAAGGTAGTGTTCAGACTTCCAGGTCACCAAGAGTTTGAGTTTCATGCGGGTGAGACACCGCTTGGGCATGTCAAGAACTCGATGAACCGGAAGGCTAGTGCACTAGAGTCGATGTGCACTGATGGTGAAGTTGCACCCATGGTTGTGCGGGAATTTCTTGATGTCGTTCTAGAAGAATTTCCCGGATTGCTGCCATACTAAAATGTGGAATTTGGTATCGAAGTTCAACTGGGTACGCCACCCATCTCTAAGAGTTCGTACCAAATGGCACCAGCTGAGTTGGTCGAACTGAAGGTGCAAGTCCAAGAGTTGTTGGATAGGGGTTTTATCAGGCCAAGTGTTTTGCCTTGGGGAGCCCCAGTTTTGTTTGTCAATAACACGGATGGTAGTCGCAGACTCTGCATTGGCTATCGAGATTTGAACAATGTCACCGTGAAGAACCAGTACCCTCTGCCGAGGGTTGATGACCTGTTTGATCAACTTGGAGGTGCTTTATTCTTCTCGAAGTTGGATCTTCGTTCTGGTTATCATCAGGTTAAGGTGAAGACCGAGGATATTCAGAAGACGGCGTTCCTGCATGAGATATGGACATTATAAGTTCTTAGTAATACCATTTGGAGTTACCAATGCACCAGCCATATTCATGAGTCTGATGAATAGGGTATTCTTGCCATTTTTGGACAAACTTGTGGTGGTGTTCATTGACGATATCCTGGTGTATTCTCAGAACAGAGAAGACCATGCAAAGCATTTTAGGGTTGTCTTGCAGACCTTGCAGGAGAATCAACTCTATGGGAAGCTCAGCAAGTGTGAATTTTGGTTTGACCGTGTTGCATTTTTTGGGCCATATTGTCTCAGGCGATAAAATTTCAGTTGATCCGTCAAAGATTATTGCAGGCAAGGATTGGCCAGTACCGATGTCAGCATCAAAAGTGTGATTTTTTCCGGATTGGCAGGGTATTATTAGAAGTTCGTTCAGGAATTCTCGCAGATTGCTGGACCCTTAATAAATTTGATGAGGAACGAATAGAAGTTTGTTTGGGATGGAGCTTGTGATGAATCCTCCGTGAAGTTGAAGAATCGGTTAACGCCACACTTGTGCTAAATATACCAGATAGTTCAGGGAGTTTTGTGATTCACTGTGATGCTTCGGGTAGAGGTTTAGGCACAGTGCTGATGCAATGAGGTAGAGTTATTGCTTATGCATCCAGGTAGTTGAGGCCATATGAGAAGAACTACCCTACACATGATCATGAACATGCAGCCGTAAACTTCGCCTTGAAGCTATGGAGGCATTATTTGCTTGGGGATAGAGTTGAGATTTTCACCGATCACAAGAGACTCAAACAGGTGTTCACGTAGAAGGAACTGAACATGAGACAGAGAAGATTGCTAGAGCTAATGGCAGATTATAACATCAACTTGCAGTACCACCCGTATAAAGTGAACTTGGTACCTGATGCCTTGAGCTTGAGACATGCTGCTATGTTCCTTACCAAGCTTAAGGAAATGTTAGAGGATTTGAGAAGACTAGAATTGGATGTGATTCTTCCTGGTACAGCACAACAGTGAATGATGATGTAGTTGCTTCTTCAATGGTAGAATATATCAAGGAAGTCCAAGCAGTGACCAGCAGTTACATAAAACCCGAAGCGAAGTGGAAGCAGGCCTAAGAACTGACTTGATCATCCATGAAAATGGCCCGCATTGCTTGCCTTTTTCTATTCACCCTGGACGCACAAAGATGTACAGATATCTGAAGCATCACTTTTGGTGGCACGGTATGAAGAGAGCTGTGGTGAGATTTGTGTCTCGTTGTTTGATTTGTTAGCAAGTGAAGGCAGAGCATCAGAGGACCGCTGGAATCCTTTAACCTCTTCCTATCCCAGAGTGGAAATGGGAGAACATTACTATGGATTTCGTGATGGCATTGCCAGGGAGTCTCGAAGGTTACAATGCTATTTGGGTAATTGTAGACCGTTTGACGAAGAGTGCCCATTTCATCCCATTTAGAGTGGGTCTGTCCACACAGAGCTTAGCTGAGAAGTACATATAAGAAATTGTGAGACTGCATGGAGTTCCTGTTAGCATCGTATCGGACAGAGATACGAGGTTCAGGTCTTAGTTTTGGGAGAATATTCAGAGGAGTTTAGGAAATAAGTTGAGCTACAACATAGCATTTCAACCACAGACGGGCAGTCTGAAATGATGATTCAGACACAGGAGGACATGTCGAGGTCGTGTGTTCTTCAGTTTGGAGGTTCTTGGGAAGATCATCTACACTTAGTTGAATTCTCGTACAACAACAATTATCACATGAGCCTCAAGGTAGCTACGTACGAGGTGCTCTATGGTCTGCTGTGTAGATCTCCAGTCTGTTGGGGATGACATCAGCAAGAGAAAACTTCTGGGGCCGATGTTGATCATGAAGACAGTCGACGCAATGGCTAAGATCAGGAAACACTTGCAAACAACTCAAGACCGGCAGAGGAAGTAGGCAGTTTGTCATCGAAGACCTTTAGAGTTTGTGGCAGGTGACCATATATTCCTCAATTTATCACCATGGAGAGGTGTTAGCCGTTTTGGAGGTAGGGGGCAAGCTAAGTCCCCTATTTATCGATCCATTCCATATCGTGAAACGAGTGGGCAAAGTGGCTTATCAGCTCGCACTGCCACCAGCTTTATCTGGAGTTCATGATGTGTTCCACGTCTCCCAGCTCAAGAAGTACATCAGGGATGACAATCATGTGATCGACTAGTCAGAGTTGTCCATGAGGCCAGACTTATCGTGCGAGGTCTGACAAATCACTATCTTGGGCAGGCTTGAGAAAGTACTGAAGAATAAAGTCATCAAGCTTATTCGAGTCTCTTGGAATCCTTATTCGCCAGGTGAGTCAACTTGGGGACTTGAGGAAGAAGTCCAGAACAAGTTCCATCATCTCTTCGAGTAGGATTTTCTCGGGGCTATCTTATGTTCCACCTGAATGGATTTCAAGGACGAAATTCTTTTTGTAAGGTGGGTAGGATTGTAACCCCTATTTTCGGATGTACGAGTTTTACATGCATTCATACTCCTCTTTTCAACTCTTGCATTCTTGTTATATAATTTATTTTCTTTCAAACTCATTTGCTCTCCTTTGATTATCTGAACATTGTTGTTTGAAACCTGGAATTCTAGTACACTATATTTTATTTTAATTTATTGTTCTTTGGGTATTTAATTAATCCATTATTGTTAGGTTTTGAATACAATCCCAAATTAAATACACAGCGGAAAAATTACAACAAAATCGAAACCTAGCCATGGATTCATGCAAAAACCATAAATCGTGTTTAGGCGTTATACCTTAACGATGGATATGCTGTCTCCACAGTATGCTGATTATAGCACTGCAATATTGTGGTGCCTCTACGGTATCCACATGAATGGAACGAAAAATGGCTCTCCCTCAGACCGCGGTGCTAGCTGTGGAAAGGGGATGTTCCCCTTCACGATCTCCCTCTCTTACTTTCTGTGACGGCCAGAGTTTTTTCAAGTGTATCTTTTCCATAGATACATATCATATATATATAGGTACGGAAAATCAAGCATAAGAGATTAATGAGGTTGTTGGGCTCACAATCTGACCTGGGTCAGATTCATGTCTGGGCCTTTGAACTTTAGTCGGCCCATTTAATTCAATTAAATGTCCAACCAAAGTCAAGAGTCCAAGTCTTACTTGGATCCTCAATTAAATTCATCTTATGAATTCAAATCCCAATTTTGATCCATTCTAAGTGTGTGACCCTGTAGGTTCCCATTTGTTGATAGTAATACTAAAATCATATTCAAGTACTACAAATAGTGTGTGGTATCTAGCAATACATCAGTACTACTCAAGTAATGGGAATGTCAGTATTGAAATAACCTATTAGTGACGAATGTTACCATGTAGTCTAGTCCATTTGTCCAGATATTTTAATTGACCACAAGGCATAGAGTGTGCCACCCTTGTATAGTTCAATCTTGGGTTTCTCGATGTCCGAGGAGACTGTAACACCTGTATTTTAAAAAAAGTTTAAATACTTGACTTATATTGTTGTTAATTATGATTTTAAGTATATTTTCTTATATTAATTGGTTTTATTTAATTTTAGAATGATTAAGTTGGAATTCGGGGTTTAACGGGAAATTTTTTAAATAGTGGAGTTTTGATATAAGTTTTCTTGGAGGAGATGAATCCAATTTTACCCAAAATTTTTCCTTGGTAATTGTGCATAATAAAGGGTGGAATATTTACTAATTTGAAGGAATTGCATTGTGCTAGCAAGAAATTAGAAATTTTGGAATTCGGTGTTAAAAGTAACCCTAAAATGACTTTTTATATTAAAAATGGGCTTAGGCCCAAATCCTAACCTTCATTATTATTAAAAACTCATAATATTTACATTTGTGCCACTCCACACCCTTTCTTATTGTAACACTCTGATTTCCATACCCTTGGAAACCGTGACATAAGACAGAATCTTTTTCTTCAATTAGCCACAATACATAGAAAAACAGGAAATTTTAAAACTTTTTATTCAACCCAAATGTATTACAAGTCCGAATGTTATAAAACTGCAATACATTACATCAATGTTACAATAATGCCATACAAGCCCAAGTGTTACAAACTTTCAATAAAAATTACATCAGAGTACAATGAATAATATATAACACTTGGTACTTTCACTTGGATGCTTCTCAACATACATAAATTTACAACAGATGTTACAATTGAAATAAAGTCAACACTTTGCCCCTCTTGCCTTGAATCCTCCTGAATCCTGTACTTGTAGTTTTGCAATTCAGTACCTGTAATTTTGTAATCCAGTACCTATCGATATGGGGACGTCAGTACATATACTGCCACTTTAAGGCTGATGACTAGCAGCGATTCTCAACTTTAAACAAACAGATTGATGAAAAGTGAAATGTGTATATATAATTGATGTGTCAGTGTATGCTATGACTTAGACTCAAATGCAAGATTTAATTAATGCAAGGATGCACTTATTCTAATGCAAGCAAGTCTCTGGAACAGTATGCAGCCCATACTACATACGCCCCATATCAAGCCGTTTCTTCATATATAGGGATTTGAACCCACACCATGAATTCTACTCTTGTACTCAACCTGTTTCTGAATATATAGCATGACTGATGAGGTTGCTCTTAAACAGTCTAATCCCGCCATTTGCAGTCATATAATGGTGTCTTCATTTGCCACTATTGCCCGGCATACCGGACCTCATTCAAAAATCTGACGAATCCTTGGAGTTAACTACAACACAGGTTAGCTTGAAGCATCCCCTGTGCCCCACTAGTAGATAGGCCATAGTCTATGGCTTGTTCACCTTTCTTGATATAGATCATGACGGAATTCCGGGGGTCCATCCCCTAGCTCCGACAGGATACTTCCCGCCCTTATCATGACACTTAAGAAATTAGCAGACGAGATACGGATCCCATGCTCCCAACTCGTGAGAAAGCACAGACCGCATCCCTTTGACAGGAAGGTTACAACAAATAATACCACCTAGTGTTGGCCTATAGAACAGGTCAGATCATAAGGTATCACCCTTAATACCAACTCTTTCCCTTCGGCGAAAATGATAATAAATAAGGGTTAAGTAGTAATAGCCGTAAGTTACTATCCTAACGATGTCACTAACCCTAAACAATCTGAGGGATGACAACAATACAAACACAACATGCTAGGTCTTAAGTTAGACTTCGCAAGATAACTCTACTAGGTGCTCAATCTAGACTTACCAGAATCCCTAAGGATCCTGTTCATAGCCTATCGATTCAAGACCCCGGCAATACGAACGTATTCGCATGCTACTACCCTTAACCTGGATTCCGTCTATACTCCCGGTCCGCGATCAACCTACACCAGTTAAATCTGACGGTGCACGAGGAGTGACTCGTCCACAGTCCACGAGGAGTAAAATAAATACACGTCTTGATGGTCGATTGCTCCTAGGGCAATGATATCACCCTAGGCGAGCACAACAACTGCGTACTAGCTAATAAGCTACATATGAGCAAAACAACTTACATACGAGCCAACTAGCTATGGATGAGCCAAACGAATTAAATACGAGCCAACTGGCTATGTATGCGACAGATGAATCATATAGAACCAACCATAAAAGTCTTCTAACAACCTAGAAGAAAAATAACATGCTACTAGCAAAACTTGATCTTTTATATTTAGAAGCAACAGAAGAATCTTCTAATAGCCAAATATAAACATACTACTAATGAGAACTTGATCTTTTATACACAAAGGCAACATAAAAAGCCTTCTAACAACCTAGAAGCAATTAAACATGCTACTCTTATCGGAATTCAACAAAATTAGACTTTTTAGAAAGGTGAGAATATCTACTAAAACTCTCTAGTTGAAAACTTTCTCAGATTAAGTCAATAAGAGGTAGAAAAACTTCAAACAACCTAAACAGCAAGCTTCAGCCAAAAAGGTCAGCTGCTGTGACTTTATAAAAGTCATAAATCCTACCCCGCTTATCGAAATCTAACCAAACAGGACATTTTGGAAATTTGAGAACCTCTACTACAACACTCTAGTTGAAAACTTTCTCAGATTCAGTCAATAAAAGCTAGAAAAACTTCGAACAATCTAAACAGCGAAGCTTCAGCCAAAAGGCTAGCTGCTGTGACTTGTAAAGGTCATAACACCTACTCCGCTTATCGGAATCTAACCAAATAGGATAATTTCGAAAGGTGAGAACCTATACTACAACTCTCTGGTTGAAAATCTTCTCAGATTCAGTCATTAAAAGGTACAAAAACTTCGAACAATCCAAACAACGAGCTTCAGCCAATAAAGGCCAGCTGCTGTGACTTGTAAAGGTCATAACTTCTACTCCGCTTATCAGAATCTAACTAAATCGGAAATTTTGGAAAGGGGAGAACATTTACTACAACTTCTGAGTTAACAACTTTCTTAGATTCCTTATGGAATTCAAATCCATGCTCTTTGAACACAATCCAAGAACAACAAAAGACAGCACAAGCTGAAACTTGTAACGCTCGTAACTTTTGCTATACTTGTCAGAATCTAACAAAATTGGACTTTCTGAAAAGATAATAACATCTGCTATAACTTCCTAGTTAACACCTTTCTTAGATTCCGAATGGAACTCAAAATCCAACTCTTTGAGCATAATACAAGAGCAACAAAGTGGACAGCAAAAGCTGAAACTTGTAAAGCTCACAACTTTTGCTATACTTGTCGGAATCTAACAAAATTGAATAATTTGTAAAAGGGAGAACATCTAATACAACTTTCTAGTTGACCACTTTTTCAGATACCTTATAGAGCTCAAAATCCAGCTCCTTGAACACAATACAAAGAGCAACAAAGACAGCTAAAAGCTGAAACTTCTAAAGCTTATAACTTTTGTTTTACTTGTCAGAATCTAACAAAATTAGAATTTCTAGAAAGGGGAGAACATCTACTACAACTTTCTAGTTCACCAGTTTTTCAGATTCCTTATACAGCTCAAAATCCAGCTCTTTGAACACAATTCAAAAACAACAAAAAACACAGCAAAGCTTAAACATATAAAGCTTATAACTTTTGCTATACTTATCGAAATCTAACGAAATTGGGCTTACTAGAAAGGGGAGAAAATCTAATACAAATATCTAGTTGAACACTTTTCAGATTCCTTATGGAACTCAAAATCCAACTCCTTAAACACAATTCAAAAAGCAACAAAGACAGCCTAAAAGCTGAAACTTCCAGAGCTCATAACTTCTGCCATACTTTTCGGAATCTAACAAAATTGGACATTTTGGAAAGGTAGGAACATATACTACGACTCTCTAGTTCACCACTTTCTCGGATTCTGCATGGAAGTCAAAATCCAGTCATTTTAACACAATTCAAAAACAACAAAAAGCACAGCAAAAGCTGAAACTTATAAAGCTTATAATTTTTACTGTACTTATTGGAATCTAGTAAAATTAGACTTTCTGGAAAGGGGAGAACATCTACTACAACTTTCTAGGTGACCGCTTTTTCAGATTCCTTCTAGAGCTCAAAATCCAGCTCTTTTAACAAAATTCAAAAACAACAAAAAGCACAGCAAAAGCTGAAACCTCCAAAGCTCATAACTTTTACTTTACTTATAGGAATCTAACAAAATTGAATATTTTGTAAAGGTGGGAACATATACTAAGACTCTCTAGTTGACCACCTTCTCGGATTCCGCATGGAACTCAAAATCCAGTCCTTTGAATACAATTCAAAGACAACAAAAAACACAGCAAAAGCTAAAACCTGTAAAGCTTATAACTTCTGTTATACTTATTGGAATCTAGCAAAATTGGACTTTCTGGAAAGGGGAGAATATCTACTACAACTTTCTAGTTGACCACTCTTTCAGATTCCTTCTAGAGCTTAAAATCTAGCTGTTTGAACAAAATACAAAAACAACAAAAAGCACAGCAAAAGCTGAAACTTCCAAAGCTCATAACTTTTGCTATACTTAATAGAATCTAAAAACATTTGGCTTTCTAGAAAGGGGAGAACATCTACTAAAACTTTCTAGTTGACAACTTTTTTAGATTCCTTCTAGAGCTTAAAATCCAGCACTTTGAACAAAATTCAAAAATAACAAAAAGCAAAGCAAAAGCTGAAACTTCCAAAGCTCATAACTTTTGCTATACTTATTGGAATCTAGCAAAATTGTCCATTTTGGAAAGGGAAGAAAATCTACTAAAACTCTCTAGTTGAACACTTTCTAAGATTCCGTAAGGAACTCCAAATCCAGCCCTTTGAACGCACGTAAAAGTTAACCAAAACAGCTGTTTTGTTGCAAAACTTGCTGTTTTGCTGAAACGATCTATTTCACCCATCAAATTAACCCCAAAAAATCTATAAAAATTTGAGCATGGTAGTAACACCTACAAGATGCTCTCAATTTAATTTGGAGTAAAAATTCCAACTTTAATACAAGTAATTAATTCTAATTACATACTAGTTTAGGGTTGATTCTTTAGTGCTCTAATTGAGTTCTACCACTTCAATCTTTATATGCCTCTTATTCTAGTCCATAAACATGAATGCATATGAAATTAGTCCATGTTCTTCAATTTATTAACAATAATAACAATAATAACCATAATAAAATAGAGTGAGAAACCCCCACCCAAAGTGTAGGAAGAACTAGCTAGCTTCTTCTCCTCCTTGCTCCTTATTCTTGCTCATCTTCAAGAACACCTCACAAATGAAGCCCATCAAACCCTAACCCATCTTTTGATCCTCTCTTTCTTTTCTTTTCTTCTCAATTTTTTCTAAAATTTAAAACAAAACAACTAGAAGAAGGAGAATGAGATGAGAGTGAGATGAGATTGAGATACACAAGTGAAAAATGGGCTTTTGCCCTTTGAGGTTGGCCGGCCAAGGGGAGTGAGGAGGGGTTTTTATAGGAGAGGGAGAGATGGCCTTGTGGGTGAGAAGAAGCCACTTGTTCTTCTCATTTGTGCCTCAACAAATTTGAGACTAATTTGCAAATTAAAATTGCAATCAACACACAATCTAATCCCTACCCTCCATTTGATCATGATTGATCAATAATAAGAGGTATTTTCCCAAAGTCACATACTACATGATTTCGTACAAACGTACGAAATCGATACAGTACATATACATACATACATCTATATATACAGATAATTTTTATTAGTTAAAACGAATAATCTCTACCAAAAATATTCTAATTTAGAAATAATAATAAAAATAATTTTATTAGCGGCTCGGAAGATTTCACTACCAATTTGATACAATACAGATGTATACAAACTGGTATATATATATATATATATATATAATGTTTATTAACAAAACCGGGTAATTTCCATCAAAAATATTTCAATTCTGAAAATAATAATAAAATAATAATTTTTAATATCAGCCGAAAAGACATTTTCTCAAAAACGTATTTTGCAGGATTTTGTACAAGTGCACAAAACCGATACACTGCATATATATACTTGTATATATATATATATATATATATATATATATATATATATATATATAAGTTTTTATTAATAAAACTGGATAATTTCCATAAAAATCTTTTAATTTTAAAAATAATTATAATACAAATATAATATCCAACCGGGATATTACACTTCTCCCCTCCTTCCTGATTTCCGACCACTAGGGTTTTGAATCCCAACCCTTTTCCACCTTGAACTTCGAATTGTTTGGGGTTTTTAGGGGACTTCTGCGTGCTCCTTCACGTGGCAGTGTCGGTTTTTAGAGAAAGCTTCGGGAAGGTATATCAATTTGTAACTTTAATTATTGGATTGTGTGCTTTTCATTTCTTTTCATAAAAATTGTAGTAGGAAGATGTGTAGGTTATGTAGAACATGCTAGAGGTGAAATGTTTCAATTTCTCTGGTAATAATATGGAAATTTTATTAAATCTAGGGTTTGGAAGGGTAATGTGTATTGTATCTATTGAATGCTGATAATTATTTTGGATGATGTAGAATAATATGGGATAATTAGAAGCATTTATGATAAATTTTATTAATTATTTGACAATTATAAGGAATTTTCCCGGTATCGAAGATTCGTAAAAATAGAGTTTGTTGATATGAAAACATTATAATTATGGGGAAACATATATAAATAATAGAATTTATTCCCGAGATATATATCTGAGTTAATTTTGGGATATGTAAGTTGATTTTGGGTATTTTACCCTTAAAATATAAAATGTTGATTTGAACTCCTCCGATCGAGGGGTAGAACTGGGATTGGTAATAAAACTAGAGAATTGTTGATTTGACATGCTTATGTAGGTTGTATATGATGTGTGAATATGTTTGATGTGCATTCGGGAGATAGATAATGTGTATTTTGAGTAAATGGCTTATGGGTTCGATAATTTTCGCAATACGTGCCAAAAAAGTGAAGTGTGATTGGCGGTCGGGCGAGCGAGGAGCATCTTCTTGCCGGTTTGTCAGGTGAGTATGATTCTACTAGGTATGTACTATGTTGTGACAAAATTTTATATGGATTTGATGTGACTTGTGTAAGTTATAGCCTAACGAAGATTTACTCGAAAATACGAAAATTCTATATGTTGAAATTGTGTTATGTGGTGAATTGGCATGATTTTGAATATTTGGTGTTATGGGTGATATATTGGATATATATATGATAATATGAAGTAAGTGGGGTTGATAGACGTATAATTTACGAAAGATAAATAAAAATGACATATATATATGGTGTAATGATGTATTGATCAATTTGGTGCATGCTTGTGATATACGGGAGATAATGAGTTGTGATATGATAATGGATGAAATTAATGAGTGAATATATGTATGATGTTCAAAGTGAAACTCATGGGCGAGAACATGATATAATCAATTACCTAACTTGGCATATTCATAATATATTATAACATGACTAAATAAATACTTTGGTATACTCATAATATGAAATTGTATGATGTAAGAATCATATGAATTAAATAACTGGGCGTATGCAAATATGTGATATAATGAGGTAATAAATAGCGTGTTATACACATAATGTGTGATGTGACAAATAAATAATATAATGCATTCATGATACGCAATAATATGATGTGATGGTTTCATAAGTTAAATAACATGGTGTATGCATTTATGTGATACAATGAGAAGATAAATAGTATGGTGAACACCGAATATGTGTTAATATGTTAAGATAAAAGATGAGATGATATGTGATAATAAAATGAGATAACAATTCTCGTGGTAACTGTCAAATATGTGACAATTTATTGAAATAAAAAATGAGATACTAAGTGGTGATAATATGAGATAATAAGATGAAGTGAAAATGATAATGACAAATAAATTTTGTTGACCAGTACCTACAGAAATTCTGGCGGTTTGGGCTAGACCTCCTAACACCCAAGGATCGGCTTGGGGTGCATGGTTATTACCCAAACTATGTTTGGGGTGTGTGTTTTTATCGCCCAAACTATCGGCTTGAGGCTCGGTTATTACCCAGCTTGTCTGGGGTGCGTGATTATTACCCAGGCTATCGGCCTTGGGGTGCAGTGATTATTACCCAAACTCTGTTTGGGGTGTATGTTATATTACCCAAGTTCTACTTAGGGTGCGTGTTTACCTCATTGGCATAGGCATAGAAAGAAGTAATAGATTAAGTTAGAGATCATTGGAATAAGGAATAGAAAGAAGAAAAATGGGGTGTTACATAGACTTACTAAAATAAATGAGATCAATATCTCATATTTACTCATTTAAGCACGACCATGCATTTTGCAGTCTCACTCAATGTAAGCGCCCGTAGATATCGCTCCTGTTATGTGAGAGGGAAAAATCCTATCTAAGTCACTCACATCCCTCCGCATGATTTGTAATATATCCAATAATTGACTATATAATCACCTTATTACAGGCAACGTTTGACGCTATTAAAATATATAACTTCTCATGTAGAGAATCGTAGTGACTTCAACTCAAAGGACTACGTACACCATGGTCACTGTGAGAACCGCTTATGACACTCACGTAACGATCCTTGCAACGTTCTCTTGGTGGGTCAATCCAGTACATTATTACTGTAATATGTACCCATGTGAAGACTTCATATCTCATATCCATGACTGATGAGAATGGTCATCAGTCTACGCACACACTAGTCTCTATGTATTACCGTTGTCCTAATTCACAATAAACTTGACTAGGGATATTTAAGAACAGTGTTATGATTTCAGCCAATAGGATCTCACAATCAAGTCATGCACTTGACATCCCATGGCATTGAACTTACTATTCTAAGGACTTCATTATGTTCATTTAATTCAAAATAAATAACACAATAAATGAAATACCTAAATATGAAATAAATGTCATGATACAATGTAAACTATTAATGTCAATACACAGCTGGCCTCTAGGGCATACACCAACAATTATATCATATTATTATTATTATTTATTTTTTGTTGGATCCCCAAAACCCGTTAACCCAAATCCAAACTTGTTAACCTTAATCCCCTATATAATCATCTCCTAATCCCTTCTTTAAAACCCTAATATTAATTAACCAATCCAATTCATCCAGCCACTTTCCTTTCCTTTATTATGAAACCCAATCCTCGATGCTGCCTTCTCCACCATGCCATCATCGCCCTACCTCCACCCTAGCATTGCCGTTCCGTTCTTCCATCATCGCAACCTCTGTCAACCAGCTCCTGCCTCATCATCGCACACCTCGTGCGACCATAACCACCATAACCTTGCCACAGCACCACCCCACCATTCGCGAGCACCCCGTAATCGACTCCAGCACAGGCCACCAATAACCCCGAGCGCCACTTACCTGCACCTATTCTACCACTGTATAAACTCCACCATCACGAAGTCCCTTGCTGTTGTGCTCGCTCCCTCCATCACAGCCCAGAACGAAGCCGAACCTCGCTGTCGTTCCGCTGTCTCCTTGCTGTTCACTGACTTCGTCGTTGCCGAGCTCCTGTTGTGTGTTCTACCATCTCGATCGTCATCCCTCACATTTCGCCACGCATCGTATGAAGGCAAATTTCTCTTGAACCAACGTTATTCTTCTCATTCAAGAATTTCTTTTGACCTCCACAAGCATTTCTTATTTCATTTATCGTATTTCAATTTTGCTTGTTACCCTTCAAAGAGGTTATTACGAATTCATCGGCGAGATCAAGTAATAACTTGTTCCATACCCTTGATTCAAATCTAAGTCATGTTATCTGTTATTATATGTATACACCACACGAACATAAACTAGAAACATGTATATGTAGAAGAAATAATGATTAGAATGCATTTCGCCTGTATATGATGTTATAACTAAACTCATTAATTTAATGTTGTAGTGATAAAAATTTGTCATGATAACAGCATCCTAATTATTGAGTATAAATACTAGTTCATTTCTTGTTATATGTATGTATGGTTTGATTATCATGATTGTTGCATAGGAGTACATTTTAGCTGATGTCCTGCTAGTTATCCCATGTTGCTGTGAGTTTTTTACCCAGTTTCAGTTAGAATTAGTTTAACCTTTATTAATGAAAATCATATCCATTTGAATCTAGTTCCTAGAACATTCGATGGATCTAAATTTCGTTTTGTAGATTGTAAGTTATGCTATTTTTAATACTGCTAGGTTTTAAATTCTAGATTTCTATCTAGAGGCTTATCGAAACGATTGAATACTTAAAATAGTGTATTATCAGTAAAATGAAGACTTGAGATTAACTAGGTTGTTACTAGACAGGATTAGGAGTTACTTCGAAATTTTAAATATTAATTGATGAATTTCTAGACCTATTATATATATGAGAACATGACCCTAGGTTTCTGTCAGAGCACTGGTTCAGTAAAGAATCAAAATTTTGACTTAGTTACTATAATTTAAAACTTATTAAATTAAAGTTGTAGCCCTTTGTATCCAGAACCTAGAACATCTGTCGATTTTGCAATCCGTCATACGGATTGCATGATATTCAGATTCCCATGGTGTAACGTCTGAATTCCAGAATACAGTCTAAAAATACATTACCGTGTTTAATTAATTGAAACAGTAGATTAAATCAAGAATTAAGACCTGAGATTAATCGTGTTGTTGTTGAACACTGTTAAGAACTAAATCATTATTTTTATAAGATTTTTAAATGAATTTGTAGTCAACTTTTATATATAAGAATTTGACCTGAACATGCTGCCTGAACATAAAACCAGTATAGAATGAAATTATACATGAAGCTACTGTGATTATAATATGTCGTGTGAATATGCGTTGGAACCGGGAGAGAGTCTAGTTTCTTGAACCCCTGACAGAACCTGATATACTTTCCTGTAGTAACGGGAAAGAATTTTTTTGTACAACAACTTATTGCTGTCCAGAATGTGTATTTTTTGTTATTAAGTATAACCATGTTTAATTTTGCATTTAATGAATATAATTAATTATATCATTCATTACATGCCTTGACACCTTCTTGACATCGCCTCGATACTTCTGTACCCATTGAATGTGCATAATAAGGATAATAAAATAATAACAAGTCGGGGTAATAAGGGTCGACTTAGTAGTGGACAACGTAAGAAACTGTACGTGGAGAAGGGTCCCTTATTGCTCGATTGATTATAGTTAGGGATTATTGATTATGAATTATTGATTAATTATTATTGATTATTGTTTTTGAGTACACAATCTGTAGAGTTCACCACTATAGTTTAAATGAAAACTATTTGCATGCACCGAGCATGTGCTATGAGACACAGAATTACATGCATTAGATAGGATAATATAAGACTAATAAACTTTGGATTGACACATACATTCTTATCATTGTCATAATTCTAAACTTGATTATGGATTGTTCTCGATCATTGCATCATTGATTATATTCTATTGATCGTATTATCAACCCTTGCTATTAACCTTTGATTTTGTTCTAGTTCATTATTCCCTGATATACCATGTTCCCTTGTTCTTTGCTTTTACAACTTGCTATCCGTAACTTGCTCTAATGGACATCCCCCCCTACCCCAAACTGTAGATGATGAGCTTGTAGGTACACGAAGAGTTTTGATTGAAGGACTGAATGAGAAAATCTTTTAGAAAATAGAGTTGATTACTAGCCTACAATAACTATTTCGTTCATGTTATTTCATTTCCATCATTGTTATTATTTTCGTACTTCGTATTCTGCACATTTTGACCCGAAGCTTATTCTCTCCTAGATGTTGGATAGTATTCTGTGGATTTATTTCATGGATTATTGAAGTTTATTAATTATTTGTGTGACTATTTATTCATACGTGGTTGTGACCATACTTCATATTGTTGAGTTAATCTGTTACAGCTTTTCGAAGATGTACACATCATTCGCTGGGCCATTGTTACGTACTCGTATTCCTGTATTTTGAAAAGTGGGGCGTGACAGAAGAGCATCACCCGACTCTAGGAGAGAGTCGTACGGGAGGAGAGTTTGAGGAGAAACTTTGGGGGTGAGTTGAACTCCGAAGTCATTTGGAAGAAGGCCACTCTGGAGGTGAGTGGACAAAGAGCATCACTAGGCTCTAGTAGAGAACCATTTGGGAGGCGAGTTTAAGGAGCAAACCTAGGGGTGAGTTGAGCTCCAAGCTCGTTTGGATTAAGGCCGCTCAGGAGGCGTGCGGGATGAAGAGCATCACTAGATTCTAGGAGAGCCATTTGGGAGGAGAGTTTGGGGAGCAACTCTAGGGGTGAGTTGAGCTCCGAACTTGTTTGGAAGAAGGTCGCTTGGGAGGTGAGCGAGACGAACAACATAACCAGGCTCTAGGGAAGAGCCGTAAGGGAGGCAAGTTTGAGGAGCAACTCTAAGGGTGAGTTGAGCTCCGAACTTGTTTGGAAGAAGGACGTTCGGGGGGAAAGCTGGATGAAGGGCATTGCCGGGCTCTAGGAGAGAGCCGTTCGGGAGGCGAGTTTGAGGAGCAACTCTGTAGGTGAGTTGAGCTCCGAACTCATTTGGATGAAGGCCGCTTGGAAGGTGAGTAAGACGAAGAGCATCACGTGGCTCTAGGAGAGGATTGTTTGGGAGGCGAGTTTGAAAAGCAATTCTAGGGGTGAGTTGAGCACCAAACTTGTTTGGAAGAAGGACACTCGGGAGGTGAGCGGGATGAAAATCATCACCGTACACTTGGAGAGAGTCATTCGGGAGACGAGTTTGAGGAGCAACTCTAGTGGTGAGTTCAGCTCCGAACATGTTGTGGATGATGGCCGCTTGGAAGGCGTGTGGGATGAACAGCATCACCGGGCTCTAGGAGGTTACCGTTCGGGAGGAGAGTTTGGGGAGCAACTCTAGCAGTGAGTTGAGCTCCAAACTCATTTAGAAGAAGGTCGCTCGGGAGGCGACCAAGACGAACAACATAACTAGGCTCTATGGAAGAGCCATGACGGAGGTGAGTTTGAGGAGCAACTCTTAGGGTGAGTTGAGCATTGAACTCATTTGGAAGAAGGACTCTCGGGGGAAAGCGAGATGAAGAGCATCGCCGGGATCTAGGAGAAAGCTGTAACACCCCGCAAAATAGCATATAACTATTTTGCATTATAATCAGTGTACAGTTTAGAATTGCATGCGATTATGTATTTTCCTAATAATAATTTTTATAAACATATTTTTTTTAAAAATTCAATTTATCATATTTTATGTATATATATATATATATATATATATATGATTTGATCGTATCGGATTGTATATGATATATGATCTATAATTGCTTTGAGTGTGAATACGACCGCGTATATTTTATAATTTAAATCTTTAAATATATTTTGCTATGAATATACATATTAATTTGAATTGTAAATAATCATACATTGCTTTTCTTTCAGGTTAGAGTTTGTTTAACCTAGGGTTAGAGTTCTTTGACCTAAATCTAGGGTTAGGAACCCTACTTCTACAATTAGAATTAATGAGATCTTGGATGAGATCTTGAGGAGATCCAAGGGCTTAAGATGAGCCATGTTTGTGGTGGAAAAGAGAGTTAGGAAATTGCTAGGAAATTTCCCTAGGACTAAGTTGACTAGATCTATACTCTTCATTTCCCACTCACTTCACCAACTTATCCACACCCTCCATTTTCTATAAAACTCCATCTTCTCATCATTTCTTCATCTAGTTGTTTTAAGAAGAAGAAAAAAAAAGTGAAAGTAGAATAGAAAAGAAAAGAAAATAGTAGGTTTAGCCAACAAAGAAAATTTCCTCTTTGTTGTAGGAACACAAGAGCTCAAGGAAGCAAGCTTGGAGGAGGAGGAAACTTTGAAGACAAGAATCACTTCTCTTTTGGAAGGGTGGGGGTTCTCAAAAACTCCATTTTATTTTTTTATATACAATTCTTGTGAGTAGGAGTAAAAGTTATTAACTTGATTGACATGTATGAGTAATGGTTGAGTTTCACAAATTGAGTTGATAATTTGGTACAATTTATTATTCTAGATGCCATGAAGAACTTGTATGTGATGTTGTAAGCATAGGAATTTTCATCTTGCAAATGGCTTAGAATTTGATCATTAAATCCTTGTGGCATGCTCTAGGAAGAGTTTAGAGCATCCTCTAATTTTTTCGTATTTTTCTGGGTTTGTTTAGTATCACCAACAATTATTTCAATTTCTGGCAGTAAGCAGTAGAGAACTGCTGTTTTTCTGAAAACTTGGGTGCTCTTCCAAAAATCATATATCGGGATTGGTTGGGTATTTTAAGCCCAAATTTATACTAGGTGTTCTTGAATGTGTTAGAAACCGTAGTTTCAAATTTCACATTTTTCTGAGTTCGTTTGATACTTCAAAAAAAGTATGAATTGGCAACTAGTCCAAAACCAAAAGCTGGTTCAACTTTGTTTTGGAATTGAAGTTCAATAATTCATAACTACTTATTGGTGCATAATCATGCAATGAAATTTTTACTGTAGTATGTGTTATGAGTCTAGATCATGTTTCCAAAATTTCAGAATTGTTAGATAACATTTGATGGCGTTTCAAAATTATTTTGCAACCAGGAGCTCTATACCCTACTAAGAGCAAGAGAATGTTTTTCACTAAATCAAAAGGGCTATCACTCTCTGTCTATTGTGAATTTGAATGCTATTTTTTGAATATGTTAGACTTTTTTATGTCTAGTTACTGAATCTAAAACTTCATAAGTATTGGACCTATGGTTGAATTGATATCTGATATGGCTAAAAATAGAGTTAAATCGGAACCGTCCAAATTGGGCACGAATCTTAAAGCTCGGTGGTAAAATGGTAATTTCACCTACAGGCAGGCCTGAAATGGGTACTGGGTCTTTTCTCCAAAGACCAAATATCCCACGAACGGATCCGCCTCAACTGGGTGTGGGTTCCAACCCGCAAGAAACCTAGTTCAGCTGGATAGAATTAGGGTTTATGATTATACTTAATCGATGGCCCTGATTCACTCTATCCATTCACTGGGAAGTAGGGATTCGATCTTATTCCGAAACTGGTCCATAAGGCAGCTATAAATATCCCCAACCCCCCACTGTTAATAGGTAATCAATCTTTTGCCAGTAAAAGCTCATTCATAATCTTTCTGATTACTGACTTGAGCATCGGAGGGTGCATCGCCGGGATCAACCCCGGTGTTTCGCACTTTTTGCAGGTCAACGGTGGGAGATAACGGTCAAACTCCGGCAGGAAATGTTTCAGGTTTAGCTATTCAACATCCCAAAGAATCCACAAATCTATCTATTTGCCCCCATACCGATTTCAGCGGCAACAGATTGACACCGTCTGTGGGAACAACGAATAACAATCCATCCTCTTCCACCGGTTAAGATCACCTCCAGCGATGCCTCCAAGGAAACTGAGATCCAAAGGGTCCAACCGTGGACCCACTCCTCCTCAACCCCAACAGGAGGCTCCTTCCAAACTGTCCAGCAGCAGGGACAACTCCCACCTCAGCCTGATCAGCCCCTGCAGCAGGAGCAGCCTCCTCTTCAGAACCATCAGCCCCTGCGGGGTCAAGCCGGGCCCCAGAATGCTGGTGCAGGGGCTTCTCGTCCCAACCATCCAAAGTAACCTCTTCACCGTGACCACGTCTCCGTGCACAACCCTTCTACCGATTCAATGGCATCTCACAACCCCCGGCCTTCTGAAGACCTCTGCAATATCCTCATCAACCAGCAGAAAGAAGAGGACCTTCGCCACCGTTTGGATGAAAGGCGGGCCCGTGAGGGAGCCCCTCGCCCGAAACGTCCAAATGAGCGATCTCCTCGTCACCGCGACCACAGGAGGTCCCCTCCTCACAGAAGTCAGAGAGAGTCCCCTGTGTACCATTGAAGAAGGCATCACTCTCCCGCTGGTCGGCAGCCCCCGAGGGACGATAACGGGCCTATCACCCGAGCTGAATTCCAACAATTCCAAGCCACAATCTTGCAAGCCCTCAACCTCCGACCAGACAAAAACAACAATGCTCAGAGGGTCCCCACTCCTCCTCCAGTCCAAAGTCCTCACCATCGGTCCCTAACTCCTCCTCAAGCTCTGAGCTACTGCCATCATATCCCTTGTCCTTACCATTCCCTGAGCTACCGTCACCGTAGCCCCCGCTCCCCTTCGTACAAAGACGAGTCCAAAGACTCAATTGGCTACCGTCGAAGGGATGATGCTGTCTATCGTCGTCTCCACGAGATGGAGAGGCACCTCGGCCAACTAGACAGGGAAGAGGAGCTAAGAGGAAGGACCATCCGTCCAAGCCGACCTCCCTTCTCCCGAACTATCATGGAAGAACCTGTTCCACCAAACTTCAAGCCCCTGCAGTTTGAAACATATACTGGGGAGTCTGACCCTGTGGATCACATCGAGAGTTTCAAAACTCTCATGATGATCCACCAGGCTTCCGATGCTCTACTATGCAAGACCTTCCCAGCTACTCTCAAAGGCCCGGCTCAGAAATGGTACTCTCGCCTCTTCCAGTCCTCCATCTTCTCCTTTAAACAATTTGAAACCCTCTTTATCACCCACTTTGTAAGTAGCCGTCGCACCGAGAAGACTAGTATCTCGCTACTCTACCTCAGTCAGAAGAAGGGTGAGAAGCTGAGAGATTATGTGAAGCAGTTTACTGCGGAAGCTAGATCCATTGCCTTCCTCGACCAATCGGTCGCTGCAGCAGCCTTCCAGTCAAATGTCCTCAACTCAAGCCTTCGGTCCTCCTAGCCAAAAAGCCCTGCAAAACTTCTCTGACCTTCTTCTCAGAAGTGAGAAGTATATTCGAGCCGAGGAAGCTGAACATTGCCCCACTTTTGAGGGGTCTTCCTCCGGGACCAAGAGAAAGGCAGCTGAAGAAGAGGGAGTTATGAAGCTCCAGAAGGACAACGGGGGCCAGCGCCGCCAGCCTCCAAGATTCGAGAAGTTTACCCCTCTTAATGCCAACATTTCCACAATTCTAATGAAGGTCGAAAAAAAAGGAGTTTTGCCTCCTGCCCCGAAGATGAATACTCCCGGCAAGAAGAGGGACAAAGACAAGTGGTGCCATATCATCGAGACCATGTCCACGACACCAACGACTGTCGGGCTCTAAAGAATGAAATTGAAGCCCTCATCCAGAGGGGGCAGCTGTCTAAGTTCGTAAGAAAGGACCGAATCGATCTTCCTCCTCCCCCCAGGGGGGCTAATAAGCATCCCGAGAGGCGCAACGAGACTCCCGAGTTCGAAGAGGAACGCATCTTGCAGCTCATCCATGGAGGCCCAATGGGAGGAACTGTAGCGCCCCGAATCCCCGTTACCGGACATCCGTGACACTCACCAAAATATTTACCTTCAAATGCATCTCAACACAGTAATAACACGAAAATTTAAAAACTTTTTATTGCCAAATAAGTCATTACATCATTGATTACAACTGATAACTTGTTCTTGGACAAGGAGTACAAATTACATCTATTCATTACAACTTATTCCAAATAATTACAGATTCTTCTTGTAAAGCTATCAGCTGCCTCCTGGAATGGTAATCGACTGATTACTTGCTGAACTTTGCTGAGTGGTCCATCGGCTCCCCTGGGACTTGCTCCTTGGCTGCAGGCTTCTGCTGCGCGACTCTGATATCTTTGCACCTGCTCGAAGAGTATAACCGATACCTAAAAGGTGGGGAACGTCAGTACTTCAACTGACGCAAAGCTGGTGATAACAGCGATCCTCTAAAATTCAATCACAACCAATAATTTATGCAAAATAGAAAGGTGTTGTGCCAGAACAAGGGTTTAGTGGATTCGGGTTCTAGTGCAGTGTTATGACATGACCTTATGACTAGATGCAGTAAAATCACATGCCTGACTCTAATGCAAGCAAGAATTTGGAGCACGAATGCATCCCATACTACGTACGCCCCCAAATCTAGCCGTTTTTCTTTACAATTTAGGGATTCAAACCCTCGCCATGCACCCTACTCTTGTACTCACTCCAGATCCCAATAGATTGTCCGTCGCCCAAGGAGATTGCAGTGGTCGGTCTAGTTCCGCCTCTGTAATGCCCCAAGTAGTCACCTGCCAGTTGGTACCCGCATACGGACCTCCTCAGAAAGCTGCGTTGTGTAATACCCCGATTTTTCCTAATGAATGAAGATTATTTATTTTGTTGCACGTGGTATGCACGTGTAATATTTTGGCTATTATTTTCAACATGATGAGTAAGAGCATTGTTTTTATAAAGGATTTTTTCCCTAAAAGCCCAAGTGTTAATTTATTTATCTCTTCTATAAAATAATTATTTTGGCCCAATTAATTTTAGCCCATGAATTTAAACTCTATTATTATTTTCTACAACTTGTAATTTGTAGCATCTTTTCTTTTTATTTACCGGGTATTTGATGTACAAATTTTGTAGAGTGGTTTGTGTGTACACGTGCACTCAATGTACACGTGCACAAGGCACAAGCTTGGCCGGATTATGGTGAGTGGGTGTGAGATCATGGGCGGTTAATGTGAGGTGTGGGTAGTTTTCACAACTTCCTAGTCCATCCTAGCCCTTGATCTTCCAACTCCCTAGTGCATCCTAACCCTCCATCTCACTCTAATTTGTGTATAAATACCCCTTCTCATTCTCTATTTCTTTTACACTAGATTATTATTTCAAGAGAAGTATTTGTGAGAGTCGTGTGTGTGTGTGCTTTTCTGTGGGGGACCGAGTAGCATTCTGAAGGCTTCGGTGTGGAACAAGGAGCAATGAGCAAGGAGTGCTGCATCGCATTGAGGAACTTTGCTAGATTCGATTACTTCGTCAAATAAGGTGGGTGTTTCTCAGGACTTCTAATGTAGGAATTATACCATGATTGTTATAATTGCTGCCATGTTATGAAAAGTAAATTTAATATATTAGAAATTGTCTGAGCATGCTGTTGATAACAAGAACGAGTGAGTCGGTACAGTCGAATGTCGCATGAACCAGTCGACTGGTACGAGACAATTATTTTTCATGATGTGGTAATAAACATATGTACAAATAGACGTAATCGTGTGATCACTAATTTTATATTTTCCCTATGACACATATGATGGAGGGAAGGTGAATGGATGAAAAGAACTAGCGATGATTGACAAAACTAAGAACTGTCGGTGCAGTCGACTGACAAGGTGTTCAGCCGACTGGTGCATCGATATTAAGTATGAATATTCAGCAATTCCATGAAATGAGATATTCCATTATGTTGACCTAGTATAATGACTTGAGATTTACATCTTCATCTTCGTAAGAAAGTTATGAATAGTGTGAGTGCATGTTTAAAGTGTTTTCCTTAAAGAAAAGAACATATTAGTAATTTGAAATTCCATGCTACAATGCTACTGAACAAGTAAGAAGTGTGGTGTTTATGAAATGTGAATGTATGTATGCTGTAATGAAAATGTATGTGAGAACGGTTGAAAAGATAATTTCTGTTTTTTTGAATTATGAAACTGTCCAGTCGACTTAGTGCGTGTAGCCAGTCGACTGAGCTGAATTAGAAATGTGCTGTTAAAAATCCCAGGACAGACGACTGGTGGCTGATCAGTCGACTGTCACGTGGATGACTGTGAACATGAAAGGTTGCGGGACAGCCGACTGACTGTGTGCAGCAGTTGACTATCCCGAGTATTTATGATGAACCTGTATTGACTGTATGAGTCGACTGGTGTCCTTCCAAGTCGACTGTACAGAGTGGACTTTGATATGTATGAGATTTCATTTTATTTATTGCTGTTGGAAGTTGTGAACTTTATGATTGAAATCTATGAACTCTTTTTATGACTGTGTGGATTTATGTAAAATGAATCACAAATGGGAATTGAGAATTAAATGAACATAAAAGACTAAGATCATGATAAGAAAGTCTGTGAGACTCTAAATGAATTATGAGCTGAAAGTGCTCAATTAGAAATTGTGAATTGGAAATTGAAACGAAGAGTAGCTAAGTCTCCCCTGGCAGTGAGATAAAGGAAATGAAATGAAATTGAAAAGAAGACCAAGGATGGTCATGTATTGAAATGAAATGATAAGTCCGGTTTGGTGGAGAGGCTAACTCTAGAGCTTTGATTTTTATTCATGATTCTAATATTTAGTACATGGTGAAGAGGTGATGAAAGTGAGAGAAAAACATAAGTATGAGAACTAGAGTTTACGGTGCGGGTGTGTGAGCCGCAGAATACATGCTTGATGAGTCAAGACATGGCGCGGGCACAACTCAGAATGATCGGACTTTAGTCACGCTTGTGGGGTGTTTGGTGACTGCAAGAGGATCGTGTTCAGGGAGGAGGCTGAATTGCCACAGAATGCATGCTTGATGAGTCAAGACATGGCGCGGAATTCTACTCCAGGGGCCAGGATACGTGCTTGTACTCATAGATCATCTAGGATACTCATTGTAATTACAGAAGTAGTTTAAGTCATGGCGAGAGATTGAACCCTACAAAAATGAAGAACGGTTAAGAGGCTTGCCCTCGGACCTATGTATTATGGGATGCATAGAATCCGAACAAGTGCGCATTAGTGTCATGTAACATAAATAAATGCATTAAGGATTAAGTGCACAATCACGACACGACATCATTAAGAGTTCTCTTTTGAATCGTATTCTTACTATGAACAAGTTTGTGATTTGTTAAGAAATGAGATTCGTTATACTGTTTCTGGCATAGAGAGGATGGCCATGTATAATTATCGTCGGTTGAATAAACTGACGTACCCACAGTTTGTATGCAGGTAATTACATGTGTAAGAGGAATGGATGCATAAGGATTTTACCATGTTTTTGTACATTTGTTTAATTGTTGTAAATTTTACTTCCGCTGTGCAAAAGAAAAGTGTAATATTGATGTAACTCTGATGTAAAAAGAAAGATTTGAATTTCCTTGTAAAATTGTACTCAAAGAAAGTGAAAAGATCCTGTAGAACATCTCGAATTCAGTGTGTTGGGATTCGGGGCGTTACAGAGTGGTATCAGAGCCAGGTTTTCTACGCTTTCACACTTGTACAAATTTATAAGGAACGACACCCTAGAAGTGGATATTAGAGTGTGTGTTTGAGTTTAGAGATTTAAATGTAAGTGACTTACATTTGTGTTGCTCTATGGTTTATGCTTCTTCCTCTCTATTCTAAGATGGCTGATCACTTCGACCCTGCTGGAGGCGACGACTGGTATATTATTGAGGAAGAGTACCATCCTGGACAGGCTGATTCTGAGGACGAGTATCACCCTGGGCAAGCAGATTCTGATGATGAGGAGTGGCCTGAATCTCGAGAGATTACCCCACCTCCAGATTCATCTGACGATTCTTCTTCCGATGAAGAAGAGGGACCAGCTCTGAGTGGCACTGTGGCTTCTCTTCAGAGGCAGGTGGAGACCCTGAAAGAGAGAGTTGGAGTTTTGGAAACTCAGCTGGCGAAGCAAAAGGACGATTTCTCTGTTCTCAGTCACCGGGTGTGGGAACTTGAGAAGAGAAAGAACCTGACGGATGTGCTGAAGGATGAAGTGGATGAACTGCGGGAAGCACTTCGAGCAGCGAAGAGGACCCGTAGGAGTTAGATTGTTGTAGCTTCTATTTCTTTCATTTCTGATGTCAAAAATGTTTTTAATTCGAATGTATAAACTTTGGAATTTAATGAAATGCAAGTTGAATTAAGTTCTTGTCTTATACTTCGAATTTAATGGATCTTTTGCATCAGAATATGTCGAGAAGAGGAGCTAGGAATGGTGAGGGGTTGGATCTGGAGACCGAACTTGCAAGGGTTTACCAGACGTTGAATGCAGTGGCCATGAATCAAGGAAGAGGGCCGGTGAATCCAGTACCTGAGGCAATTAAGCTAGTTGAATCGTTCAAGAGAATGAAACCACCAGTGTTCGAGGGAAAGTCAGACCCAGATGCGGCTGACAACTGGATTCGGCAAGTAGAGACGATCTTCGAGGTGTTGGAGACATCGGAGGGCAGCAAGGTCAAGTTGGCGACTTTGCAATTCGAGAAGGATGCGGCTGTTTGGTGGCAGTCGGTGAAGAGAACCATGGGAGGCTTGTTGCTTGGCTGGGAGGAATTTCTGGAAGAATTCCGCAGCCACTATTTCCCCTCCGACGTCCAGGAGAAGAAGGCAATGGAGTTTCTGTCACTTCAGCAAGACAGCATGTCAGTGAGGGAGTATGAGACTAAGTTTACTCAGCTCTCTAGGTATGCGCCTGAACTGGTGATGGATTAGGCTAAGAAGGCTCGCAAATTCGAGCATGGGTTGAGGCCAAGCTTGAGATCCCGGATGATACCCCTCGGTATCAGGCGATTCGATAAGTTGGTGAAGAGGGCAGCAGCGACGGAAGCGGATATGGAGCAGTTCCATGTTGCTCAGCACCAGAGGAACAACTGGCAGTCCAGGAAGAGGCCTGCACAATCAAGGAGTTTCAAGGGACAACCATCTGCACAAAGGTTCAAACCGACAGGGGCGAACGCAGTTAGTGTAGCTGGAGGACCTGGAAACAATGTGGGGAGACCTTCTGCAGTCACCTGTTATAACTGTGGGAAAGTGGGACATTACCAATCTCGATGTCTCAAACCACGGGCTGGCAATCACAATGTGCCAATACAGCAGACTGGGAAGAGGCCGTACCAGTCAGGGCGAGTATTTGCTTTGACGGAAGCTGATGCTGAGGAAGCAGATCAGGTCATCTCTGGTACGAGGGCTGATGTTTAGTGGTTTTGTCATTTCTTCTTCCTGTTCATATTGTAAAACTGTTATGTAATGGTGTGTATTATGTAACAGGAGAACTCTATCTTAATGGAAAGAAAGCTGTTGTATTGTTCGATACTGGATCCTCTCATACTTTTGTGTCTCCTAGATTTGCTAAAGTGTTGGGGGTGGAACCAAAGACTTTTCCAGGCAAGATCTTAGCAGTAGCTACTCCATCAGGGGAAACTTTGACCACTGATCGGTATTACGCTGATTGCGAGATTGTGATTGGAGATAGAATCTTTGTCATTGATCTGATCGAGCTGACTATCTTGGGAGTCGATGTTATCATTGGCATTGATTGGATGTCGGTGTACAGTGCAAGCATCGAGTGTAAGACCAAGACAGTAACAGTGAAGGCTCCAGGTGGACCTGAAGTCACTTTCCAAGGGAAGCAGAAGTGTGCTAAGCTGGTGGCAACTATCCGCAAGTAAGAGACTCCTGTGGAATTGCAAGGGATTCCTGTAGTTCGGGACTATCCGACTGTGTTCTTGGAAGATTTTCCTGGGTTACCTCCGCATCGTGATGTAGAGTTCAGCATCACTGTTCAGCCGGGAAGTGCACCCATTTCTAAGGCACCGTATAGGATGGCTCCAGTGGAACATGATGAGGTGAAACGGCAGATTGAGGAACTATTGGGAAAAGGCTTTATTCAACCTAGTGCGTCACCTTGGGGAGCACCAGTGCTTTTGGTAAAGAAGAAGGATGGATCGATGAGAATGTGTATCGATTACCGAGAGCTGAATAAGGTCACTGTTCAGAATAAGTATCTGATTCCTCGAATTGATGATTTGTTCGATCGTCTACAAGGAGCAGCTGTATTCTCCAAAATAGATCTTCGATCAGGGTATCACCAAGTGCGAGTGAAAGCTGAAGATGTGCACAAAACAGCATTTAGAACTCGGCATGGGCATTACGAATTCTTAGTTATGCCATTCGGAGTGACAAATGCACCCGCAATCTTCATGGATTTGATGAACAGAGTTCTGAGGCCGTTCATTGATTCTTTCGTCGTGGTATTTATCGACGATATTCTCGTGTACTCCAAGTCAGAGGAGGAGCACACCGAGCATCTGGCAGCAGTTTTGCAGAAGTTGGAAGAGCAGAAGTTGTACGCCAAGTTATCCAAGTGTGATTTCTGGAAATCTGAAGTAGCATTCCTAGGTCACATCCTTTCTAAGGAGGGAGTGGCAACTGACCCTCAGAATATAGAGGCAGTGAGAGATTGGGCTAGGCCTACTACAGTGAAGGAAGTCAGAAATTTTCTTGGAATGACTGGATACTACAGGAGATTCATTCAAGGTTATGCTCAGATAGCTGTACCGCTTACTAGACTGACCAAGAAAAATGTGAGCTTCAAGTGGACTGAGCAATGTGAGGCGAGCTTTCAGGAGTTGAAGGATAGGCTGACTACTGCACCTATTTTGGCTTTGTCTAGAGGAGGTGTTGAGTATGATGTTTATAGCGATGCTTCACATCGGGGGCTTGGTTGTGTATTAATGCAAGAAGGTAGAGTAATCGCTTATGGGTCTAGGCAACTACGACCACATGAGAAGAATATTCCGACTCATGATCTGGAGTTGGCTACGATTATCTTTGCTTTGAAGCAATGGAGGCACTATGTATACGGTGAGAAGTTGAACATGTACACGGATCACAAGAGCTTGAAGTATATATATCAGCAGAGGGATCTCAATCTGAGGCAGCGGAGATGGTTGGAAGTGCTCGAGGATATGCGACCTGAGATCAAGTATCATCCTGGAAAGGCTAATGTTGTTGCCGATGCACTTAGTCGCAAGAGCAGTTTGGCCAGTCTGATTACAACTCAGAGGCATTTGATTGAGGAGTTGGACCGAGCAGGTATTGAAGTTGTCTTGCAAGGACTGGGAGCATCTTTGGCTCAGTTGAGGCTTCAGCCTACTTTGAATGCAAAGATCATTGCAAGTTAGGAGGTTGATGCGGATGTTTTGAAGATGAAGGAGCAGGTTGGTGCTGGCAGGTTGCCCGGATTTCAAATCAGGGATGGAGTGCTGTGGTTCGGAGATAGGCTGTGTGTTCCAGATCAGGCGGACCTGAAAGAGAGTATTCTTCAGGAGGCGCATGCTACTCTTTTGTCGGTACATCCTGGGAGTACTAAGATGTACAAAGACATCAAACAGCATTTCTGGTGGTCAGGTTTGAAGTGGGATGTGGCTGATTTTGTTGCGAAGTGTGAGGTTTGTCAGCAAGTCAAAGCCAAAAATCAGAGACCCGGAGGTCTATTACAGCTGTTACCTATTCTGGAATGGAAGTGGGATAACATCAGTATGGATTTCAGCACGGGATTGCCTAAGAGTCCTAAAGGCAACGATGCAATTTAGGTTATAGTCGATCGACTAACCAGGTCCGCTCACTTTTTGGCGATGAAACTCACTGCTTCGATGGACAAGTTGGCTGAGATGTATGTTGGTGAGATTGTCCGACTTCATGGTGTTCCCTCAACTATTGTGTCTGATCGGGATGCGCGGTTTACTTCGCATTTCTGGAGGAGTCTTCAGGCAGCTTTGGGTACCAAGACAGATTCCAGCACTGCTTTTCATCCGCAAACCGACGGGCAGACCGAGAGAGTCAACCGTATTCTTGAGGATATGCTTCGATGTTGTATACTAGACTTTGGAGGCAGTTGGGAAAGGCATTTACCTTTGGTAGAATTTGCTTACAACAATAGTTTTCAGGCTAGCATCGGGATGGCGCCGTACGAAGCTTTGTATGGCAGGAAGTGCAGGACTCCTGTTTGTTGGTATGAAGTTGGGGAGCGGTAGTTGTTTGGTCCTGAGCTTGTACAGCTGACTTCTGAGAAGATTGATCTGATCAGGAAAAGGTTGGTAGAAGCTCAAAGCAGGTAGAAAAGCTATGCAGACAACCGGAGAAGGGACCTTGAGTTTGAGGTTGGTGACTTCGTCTTTCTGAAGGTATCGCCCAGCAAAGGTGTGGTTCGATTTGGCAAAGGCGGGAAGTTAGCCTCGAGGTTTATAGGCCCATATAAGATATTGAAAAGGATCGGGAAAACTGCTTACCAGCTTGAATTACCGGGAGAGTTGTCTCAGTTGCACAATGTCTTCCATGTGTCTATGCTGAGAGGTTATATTCCAGACCTGAGTCATCATTTGCCTGAGGTGCCGGAAGGTTTGCAGTTAGACCTGAATTACATCGAGACTCCTGTCGAGATTGTTGACCGTAGGGGTCTTGAGGAATAAGACGATACCGATGGTCAAAGTAGTCTGGAGAAACCACTTGGTTGAAGAGGCTACTTGGAAATCTGAGGAGAGGATGTTGAAGGACTATCCTGAGCTTTTTGCTTGATTGTATCTTTGTATCTTTATATCTTTGTATCTCTTGTTTTGTTCTTGTGTTGTATTTTCTGTTTTCTTGCTCTTGACTGTAGTTCCGGGGACGGAACTATTCTAAGGAGGGAGTGATGTAATACCCCGATTTTTCCTAATGAATGAAGATTATTTATTTTGTTGCACGTGGTATGCACGTGTAATATTTTGGCTATTATTTTTAACATGATGAGTAAGAGCATTGCTTTTATAAAGGATTTTTTCCCTAAAAGCCCAAGTGTTAATTTATTTATCTCTTCTATAAAATAATTATTTTAGCCCAATTAATTTTAGCCCATGAATTTAAACTCTATTATTATTTTCAACAACTTGTAATGTGTAGCATCTTTTCTTTTTATTTACCGGGTATTTGATGTACAAATTTTGTAGAGTGGTTTGTGTGTACACGTGCACAAGGCACAAGCTTGGCCAGATTGTGGTGAGTGGGTGTGAGATCATGGGCGGTTAATGTGAGGTGTGGGTAGTTTTCATAACTTCCTAGTCCATCCTAGCCCTTGATCTTCCAACTCCCTAGTGCATCCTAACCCTCCATCTCACTCTAATTTGTGTATAAATACCCCCTCTCATTCTCTATTTCTTTTACACTAGATTATTATTTCAAGAGAAGTATTTGTGAGAGTTGTGTGTGTGTGTGCTTTTCTGTGGGGGACCGAGTAGCATTCTGAAGGCTTCGGTGTGGAACAAGGAGCAAGGAGCAAGGAGTGCTGCATCGCATTGAGGAACTTTGCTAGATTCGATTACTTCGTCAAATAAGGTGGGTGTTTCTCAGGACTTCTAATGTAGGAATTATACCATGATTGTTATAATTGCTGCCATGTTATGAAAAGTAAATTTAATATATTAGAAATTGCCTGAGCATGCTGTTGATAACAAGAACGAGTGAGTCGGTACAGTCGAATGTCGCATGAACCAGTCGACTGGTACGAGACAATTATTTTTCATGATGTGGTAATAAACATATGTACAAATAGACGTAATCGTGTGATCACTAATTTTATATTTTTCCTATGACACATATGATGGAGGGAAGGTGAATGGATGAAAAGAACTAGCGATGATTGACAAAACTAAGAACTGTCGGTGCAGTCGACTGACAAGGTGTTCAGCCGACTGGTGCATCGATTTAAGTATGAATATTCGGCAATTCCATGAAATGAGATATTCCATTATGTTGACCTAGTATAATGACTTGAGATTTACATCTTCATCTTCGTAAGAAAGTTATGAATAGTGTGAGTGCATGTTTAAAGTGTTTTCCTTAAAGAAAAGAACATATTAGTAATTTGAAATTCCATGCTACACAGCTACTGAACAAGTAAGAAGTGTGGTGTTTATGAAATGTGAATGTATGTATGCTGTAATGAAAATGCATGTGAAAACGGTTGAAAAGATAATTTCTGTTTTTTTGAATTATGAAACTGTCCAGTCGACTTAGTGCGTGTAGCCAGTCGACTGAGCTGAACTTAGAAATGTGCTGTTAAAAATCCCAGGACAGACGACTGGTGGCTGATCAGTCGACTGTCACGTGGATGACTGTGAACATGAAAGGTTGCGGGACAGCCGACTGACTGTGTGCAGCAGTCGACTATCCCGAGTATTTATGATGAACCTGTATTGACTGTATGAGTCGACTGGTGTCCTTCCAAGTCGACTGTACAGAGTGGACTTTGATATGTATGAGATTTCATTTTATTTATTGCTGTTGGAAGTTGTGAACTTTATGATTGAAATCTATGAACTCTTTTTATGACTGTGTGGATTTATGTAAAATGAATCACAAATGGGAATTGAGAATTAAATGAACATAAAAGACTAAGATCATGATAAGAAAGTCTGTGAGACTCTAAATGAATTATGAGCTGAAAGTGCTCAATTAGAAATTGTGAATTCGAAATTGAAACGAAGAGTAACTAAGTCTCCCCTGGCAGTGAAATGAAGGAAATGAAATGAAATTGAAAAGAAGACCAAGGATGGTCATGTATTGAAATGAAATGATAAGTCCGGTTTGGTGGAGAGGCTAACTCTAGAGCTTTGATTTTTATTCATGATTCTAATATTTAGTACATAGTGAAGAGGTGATGAAAGTGAGAGAAAAACATAAGTATGAGAACTAGAGTTTACGGTGCGGGTGTGTGAGCCGCAGAATACATGCTTGATGAGTCAAGACATGGCGCGGGCACAACTCAGAATGATCGGACTTTAGTCACGCTTGTGGGGTGTTTGGTGACTGCAAGAGGATCGTGTTCAGGGAGGAGGCTGAATTGCCGCAGAATGCATGCTTGATGAGTCAAGACATGGCGCGGAATTCTACTCCAGGGGCCAGGATACGTGCTTGTACTCATAGATCATCTAGGATACTCACTGTAATTACAGAAGTAGTTTATGTCATGGCGAGGGATTGAACCCTACAAAAATGAAGAACGGTTAAGAGGCTTGCCCTCGGACCTATGTAGTATGGGATGCATAGAATCCGAACAAGTGCGCATTAGCTTTCATGTAACATAAATAAATGCATTAAGGATTAAGTGCACAATCACGACACGACATCATTAAGAGTTCTCTTTTGAATCGTATTCTTACTATGAACAAGTTTGTGATTTGTTAAGAAATGAGATTCGTTATACTGTTTCTGGCATAGAGAGGATGGCCATGTATAATTATCGTCGGTTGAATAAACTGACGTACCCACAGTTTGTATGCAGGTAATTACATGTGTAAGAGGAATGGATGCATAAGGATTTTACCATGTTTTTGTACATTTGTTTAATTGTTGTAAATTTTACTTCCGCTGTGCAAAAGAAAAGTGTAATATTGATGTAACTCTGATGTAAAAAGAAAGATTTGAATTTCCTTGTAAAATTGTACTCAAAGAAAGTGAAAAGATCCTGTAGAACATCTCGAATTCAGTGTGTTGGGATTCGGGGCGTTACACGTTGAATCCGGTCCTTCGACCATTTGATTCCTCTCGTCCACCAATGGACTTACGCATGCGTGTTCACCCCAAGATCGAGTCATGAACTTATATATATGCGTGTTCACCCCAAGATCGAGTCATGAACATATATATATAGCACACACAAAAACCCGCGCATAGGGACGTTAGCACCTCGGGAGGTCAAATCCTTTGGGCCTCCTGTACCTTACTTCGGGCAAAGCTTTGGGAATCAACAGATCGAGATACGAGCCGAGGACTCAATCCCATGAGTGCCGAAAACGTATCCCTACGACTAGAAGGTACAATACCGACTATGGTTTACTAGGACTAATGCAATTTCCCAACCCCTTAATAAACCATTCTAACCCCTGCCTTACTCTAATTACTTTGGGTAAGAATGAACTGCTTCCACACTTGCCTATCAACTTTTGGCCCCTGGCGATACCGGTCCGGTTCGCCACTTTCCCGGCTTGGACTTGTGCAGCATAATGGCCTACGCCCGCCATTGCCCCGGTTGTGAATGTATGATCACCCCGTGAACTCAACTCACGGGCATACTCGGACATCATATGCTCGGCAGAAGTTTATAACATACAGGTTTGATAGGTGCAGGGTATCCCTTACCCTAGTGACTAACTCGAGTCACACATCCCACTCTGGGAGTCAATAACCTCAATAATAGAGATCAACTATCCCTAGACACGATTCATCGACTCTGGCAACACACAAGGGAAAATGTCCTCACGATACTTAGTCCAAGCCCAGACTAAGCGACCTATGGGTTTCTGCCCAAAACTTAAAATGGTCATAACTCTCTCGATACAACTCCGATTGGAGTGTACGAGCCCAATCTGGAAAGGTGAGATTCTAGACTAAAAATTCCTAGTTGATCATGAACTTCAGTTCAACCATCTAAGTCCTAGTTGATCATGAACTTCAGTTCAACCATCTAAGTCCTCAAAATAGCCTTTCAAGCTTCAGCCTGCGTGCTTCCTGTACACGGGCTGCACCTTACCGGTAGCACTATATACCACTCGTTCATCAGAACGTCGCAAACCCAATTTCTATGGAAGGGTGTGGGTGTCCTTAACAACTCTCTAGTTGATCATGAGTCCAATTTATACCATTAAGCCACCCTAACACACTCATCTCTCACCGATGCACCAATTCTCACAATGGGTCTCTCCAATTCAGAGCACTCAGATTCACTCTAGGTCTCTGTCCAGTCTTACAAAAATCACAGTAAATCAACCCTTTATTGTAATTTTCTCAAATTGGTCTTGTTGGAAAGATCTAGGTGTCTAATACAAATCTCTAATGAATCAGGTTCTCAAAATATGCTCTTAAAGAGTCTCAAATGCCCAATCTCTACAGGGTATCAAAACTGGCTGAAACCAGCACAGTGCATACTCTTAAAATCATAATAATTTAGGTACTTGTCCAAACAACCCAAAATTTATGGTGATATAACTAGAGATCACACTAAACAATATGCAAAAGACCTCATGGCAAAACTTCAAATATACAATGGGTTCTATCTATTTCAATTTAGCTCAGAAACCAACAAATTCTTTAGTTCAGCTTCAGCTACTGATTAAAGCTCAATTTTTCTCAAGGCTATAAACTCATCCAAATAATTTTCTGATTTTTTTAAAGAATATAAATGCATGCAGGAACATAGAGTAATAATTTCATATCAATATCATGCTTCAATAAATAATGAAAAATTCCTACAACATCAGCCATTCTGTTTATCATTTGCTGAATCTACCTTACGACACAGTTGCATCTTATGATTTTATTAAAATATCAAATGGCCTCAAAAAATTCTGAAATAAATCACCAACTGTCTAAACATGCATATGAACAAAATATTAAAATTTTATGGTCTAATTCTTTATAATTTGTTCTCGGAAAAATCCACAAAATGACATTCTGAATTAGTTTTTCTTGTTCAATTTTGACTTCAACTTTCAACTCTTAGATGACCAACCTAGTACATCATACCATACATGCATGAAAGCAAAATCAATTAAAAGACAAGAAATGAAGGTTTAGAGAAACTCATCACCCTTGGTTGTAGTAGAGGAATGATCTTCTTCAAGCTTCCTTCCTTGAAAAATCTCTTCTTGAGTCTTCTGCTTTACTTTCTCTTCTTTCTCTCCTATTTCTCTTGAAGAGGTTTTCTGAAATTTTCCAGAGCAAAGAGGGAGAATGGAGTGGGAAAATGAAGGAGAAGGGAGGGGGTAATGGCTGATTTTTGAAGCTAGGGGTAGTCATAGGGTGTAGGTGGTTTTTAGACCAAAACAATGTCTTATGACCCATGATTTTGGTGTTTGTTGTGTTGGCTGCCCAAATTTAGCTTAAATGGGTTCCAACGAGTGCGAGATGAGCGGTTTTACAAGTTCACGCAGTGTATATCCGCTGTAGTATCATACAGTGTTATATTTACATGGGCGTCGTACCGAAAACTAGCGTATATACTAGTATCAGTCCTCCTCGTTCTCGTGCATCTTTTAGAATGCAATCCTCCCATAAACCGTCCCGTAACCCTAGCCACACACCATAATAGTAGAATCAAATAAAACACTGCAATCATATGCACGCATACAGTCAATATACATACATACATATATACAAGCATAATACAATCTGGGGTGTTACATCACTCCCTCCTTAGAGTCGTTCTGTCCCCAGAACGTTCCTAGTGGGAGAAAAGAACACGACGACAGAAAACACTTAAAATAAATCTGGATATAAAGCTTTCATGCGGCTCTCCGGCTCCCACGTGGCTTCTTCCATGAACTGGTTCTTCCAGAGAACTTTGACCATCGGGATGACCTTGTTTCTCAGTACCTTGTCCTGATAATCAAGTATCCTGACTGGTTGCTCTCTACAGGGAAGATCTATCTATAAATCTTTCGGAACCTTTGGCAACCGATGGCTTGAATCGGGCACGTACTTCCGTAGCATAGAGACATGGAACACGTCATGCACTTGAGATAGCTCGGCCGGTAGCTCCAACTTATAAGCCATCCTGCCAATACTTTTTAGAATCTTGTATGGTCCAATATATCTTGGAGCTAACTTCTCGGCTTTTCCGAATCTGATAACTCCATTGGTCGACGATACCTTAAGAAATACGGAGTCACCTTCCTCAAATTCCAACTCTCTTTGGCAGTTGTCTGCATAGCTCTTCTGCCTGCTTTGTGCTCCTTGAAGCCTCTTCTGAATAAGCTCGATCTACTTCGACTTTTCTTGCACGATTTCTGGTCCATACATCTGTCGCTCTCCTACCTCGTACCAACAAACCGACATCCTACATCTTCGTCCATACAAAGCTTCATATGGGGCCATGCCAATGCTTGCCTGATAGCTATTATTATAAGCAAACTCTACCAAGGCTAAGTATTTCTCCCAACTTCCTCCGAAGTCCAAAATGCATGCCCGTAACATGTCCTCAAGAATCCTGTTAACTCTCTCTGTCTGTCCATCCGTCTGTGGGTGAAAAGCTGTGCTGAAGTCTGTTCTAGTTTCCAATGTAAATCTTGCATCTCGGTCGGATACTATCGACACTGGTACTCCATGTAGTTTCACGACGTTCTCAATGTAGACCTCGGCCAACTTCTCGACTGTCCAGGTCGTCCTTACTGGAAGAAAATGTGCTGACTTGGTCAATCGATCCACAATCACCCATATTGAGTCATTTCCTTTAGGGCTCCTGGGTAATCCAGTGATAAAATCCATACTGATGTTCTCCCATTTCCATTCTGGAATGGGTAAAGGCTGTAGTAATCCTCCTGGTTTCTAATTTTTGGCTTTAACTTGTTGGCATGCCAAATATCTGGCGACAAACTCTGCTATATCTCGCTTCATCCCTGACCACCAATAGTGCTGCTTTACATCACGATACATCTTGGTGCTTCCGAGGTGAATCGCAAGTAATGTGAAGTGAGCTTCCTTTATGATGTCTTCCCTCAACTCCTCATCCTTTGGTACACATAATCGGTTACCAAACCATAGTGAACCTTCTCTTATACGGAATTCCGCCAATTTTCCTTCATGCACTTGCTTCTTCATGTCTTCCATTTCTGGATCTTTGGTCTGAGCCTCTTTCACTTGCTCATTCAGGCTTGGTCGTAATACCAACTGTGCCAAAACTGTACTTAAGTGTTATGTAACCACTTCAATGCCTGCTTGCCTGATCTCTTCATCTAGCTCCCTCCGAGTTGCTATCAAGGTAGCTACACTCCTCTTCCTGCTAAGCGCATTTGCTACCACGTTGGCCTTCCCTAGATGATATATAATCTCAGGCCTTGATATCTTCGAGCACTTCTAGCCATCTCCTCTGCCTTAAGTTGAGGTCCTTCTGCTGGTAGATATACTTTAAGCTCTTATGGTCATTGTAAATTTCCACCTTTACTCCGTAGATATAATGTCTCCATGATTTCAAAGCAAAAATTATTGCCGCAAGTTCCAAATCATGGGTTGGATAATTATTCTCGTGTGGTCGTAGCTGCCTCGAGCCATAAGCTATAACCTTGCCCTCTTGAATCAGCACACATCCGAACCCTAAATACGACGCATCACTGTAGATGACGTAGTCCTTGTCTTCCTGAGGTAAAACCAATATAGGTGCGGAGATCAAACGGTTCTTCAGTTCCTGAAAACTTTCTTCACACTTCTTCGTCCCATCGAAACTTTGGTTCTTTTTGGTCAAAGCTGTAAGGGGTATAGCTATCCTTGCATATTTCTGGATAAACTTCCGGTAATATCTATTCATACCCAGAAAACTCCTTACTTCCTTCATCGTCTTTGGTTGTGGCCATTCCCTGACCGCTTCTATCTTCTGAGGATCTGTTGCCACTCCCTCCTTAGAAAGGATATGGCCTAGGAATGCAACTTCCAATTTCCAGAATTCACACTTAGATAATTTGGCATACAGCTGGTGCTCCTGTAACTTGCTTAAGACTGCTGTCAGATGTTCAGCACGATCCTCTTCTGTCCTTGAATATACCAAAATGTCGTCGATGAAGACCACGACAAATGAGTCAATAAACGATTGTAGAATTCTGTTCATTAAGTCCATGAAAATTGCTGGAGCGTTAGTCACTCCAAACGGCATTACCAAGATTTCATAGTGTCCATGTCGAGTTCGAAAAGCTGTCTTAGGTACATCCTCTTCCTTGACTCGCACCTGATGATATCCGGACCGTAGATCAATCTTGGAAAAATTGCTTCTCCCTGAAGCTGATCGAACAAATCATCGATCCTGGGAAATTGGGTACTTGTTCCGAATAGTAACTTTATTCAATTCCCGATAATCAATACACATCCTGGATGACCCGTCCTTCTTCTTAACAAGTAATACTGGTGCTCCCCAAGGCGATGCACTTGGTACGATAAATCCTTTTTGCAAGTATTCTTCAATCTGCTTATTGACCTCATTCTGCTCTACTGGTGCCATTCGATAGGGTGCTTTGGATACTGGAGCGCTACCTGGTTGAATTGTGATGCTAAACTCGACATTACGGTGTAGGGGAATTCCAGGTAAATTCCTTAAGAATACAAGTGGAAAATTTCTCACCACTGGTATCTTGTTCACCTCCTCTGGTACCCGATCTTCACTAGCAGTTGCGAAAGTCATTGCCTCCGATCTCTGCTCCCCGTGGAATACAAGTTCCACTCCTTCAGCTGAGATGATTACCTTCTTCTCCTTGCAGTCATTGCCTGCCTTGTGCCCCGACATCCAATCCATACCAATAATGACATCTGTTCCTGCAAAACCTAATTCCAACAAATCGGTACTTAGGGTTTCTCCGCTAATCTGGAGCTTACATCCCCTATAGCATAGATCTGTAGTAAGGGTTGCCCCTGGCGGCGTAGCTACCGTCAAAGTTAGCTCTGGGACTGCCTTTTGTGTGCACCTTAATTTTTTCGAAAAAGATTTTGACACAAAAGAATGATTCCATCCACCATTGAACAATGCTGCTTTTGTTCTTTCTTCAGGTGTGTTATCTGTGCCTGATGAAATTTGATCCGTTGCTGGGCTCGGTGGATCACCTTGTCCCTGCATTCCCTCGCCCTTATCATTTCCAGATACCCGATGGCTATCCTCTGTTGCTCTGCAGTTGGGTCTAGCGATGGTAGAGGTGAGTTCTCCTTACCTTCAGTCTTCTGTAGCACTTCCCTCATTTATTCCTCCATCGTCATCATTTTTCTTGTAGGTATTGGCTTACCTACCGACCCATCCTGGATGAAGATATCTTCGACACCATCTGCCAAACATAAACAGGGTTTAATTTCGGAATCACAGACACATATTGTTCTGTTTTCCTCCACTAATGTCTGGTAACAGACTAGCCACCATTTGAACTTGACTGCACCAAGCTTGTTAGTAAAAGTGAAGTAAACTGAGACTGGTTCACAAATAGGGAAGATCATAATCATTAGTTGTAAGCGCTACCATATGATTTATAATCATCCTATCTGCCAACTAGAATCAATATATTTGGCCTTCAAGTCTAATTTCCAACCGAGTTAGACTGCAATTTGAAGTCAGCTCTGATACCACTTCTGTAGCGCCCCAGATTTCCGTTACCGTACATCCATGACACTTACCAGAATCTTTACCTTCAAATGCATCTCAACACAGTAATAACACGAAAATTTAAAAACTTTTTATTGCCAAATAAGTCATTACATCATTGATTACAACCGATAACTTGTTCTTGGACAAGGAGTACAAATTACATCTATTCATTACAACTTATTCCAAATAATTACAGACTCTTCTTTTAAAGCTATCAGCTGCCTCCTGGAATGGTAATCGATTGATTACTTGCTAAACTTCGCTGAGTGGTCCATCGGCTCTCCTGGGACTTGCTCCTCAGCTTCAGGCTTCTGCTGCGCGACTCTAATATCTCTGCACCTGCTCGAAGGGTATAACCGATACCTAAAAGGTGGGGAACGTCAGTACTTCGACAGACACAAAGCTGGTGATAACAACGATCCTCTAAAATTTAATCACAACCAATAATTTATGCAAAATAGAAAGGTGTTGTGCCAGAACAAGGGTTTAGTGGATTTGGGTTCTAGTACAGTGTTATGACATGACCTTATGACTAGATGCAGTAAAATCACATGCCTAACTCTAATGCAAGCAAGACTTTGGAGCACGAATGCATCCCATACTACATACACCCCCAAATCTAGCCGTCTTTCTCCACAATTTAGGGATTCAAACCCTCGCCATGCACCCTACTCTTGTACTCACTCCAGTTCCCAATAGATTGTCCGTCGCCCAAGGAGGTTGCAGTGGTCGGTCTAGTTCCGCCTCTGCAGTGCCCCAAGTAGTCACCGCCAGTTGGTACCCGTGTACGGACCTCCTCAGAGAGCAGCATTGAATCCGGTCCTATGACCATTTGATTCCTCACGTCCACCAATGGACTTATGCATGCATGTTCACCCCAAGATCGAGTCATGAACTTATATACATGCGTGTTCACCCCAAGATCGAGTCATGAACATATATATATACCAAACACAAAAACCCGCGCATAGGGATGTTAGCACCTCGAGAGGTCAAATCCTTCGGGCCTCCTGTACCTTACTTCGGGCAAAGCTTTGGGAATCAACAGATCGAGATACGAGCCGAGGACTCAATCCCATGAGTGCCGAAAATTTATCCCGACGACTAGAAGGTACAACACCGACTATGGTTTACTAGGACTAATGCAATTTTCCAACCCCTTAATAAACCATTCTAACCCCTGCCTTACTCTAATTACTTTGGGTAAGAATGAACTACTTCCACACTTGCCTATCAACCTCTGGCCTCTGGCGATACCGGTCCGGTTCGCCACTTCCCCGGCTTAGACTTATCCAGCATAATGGCCTACGTCTGCTGCTGCCCCGGTTGTGAATGTATGATCGCCCCGTGAACTCAACTCAGTGGTATACTCAGATGTCCTACGCTCGGCAGAAGTTTATAATATAAAGGTTTGATAGGTGCAGGGTATCCCTTACCCTAGTGACTAACTCGAGTCAAACATCCCATTTTGGGACTCAACAACCTCAATAATAGAGATCAACCATCCCTAGACACGAGTCATCGACTCCGGCAACACACAAAGGAAAATGTCCTCACGATACTTAGTCAAAGCCCAGACTAAGCGACCTACGAGTTTCTGCCCGAAACTTAAAATGGTCATAACTCTCTCGATACAACTCCGATTGGAGTGTACGAGCCCAATCTGGAAAGGTGAGATTCTAGGCTACAACTTCCTAGTTGATCATGAACTTAAATTCAACCATCTAAGTCCTCAAAATAACCTTTCAAGCTTCAGCCTGCGTGCTTCCTCTGCACGGGCTGCACCTTACCGGTAGCACTATATACCACTCGTTCATCAGAACGTCGCAAACCCAATTTTTATAGAAGGGTGTGGGTGTCCTTAAAAACTCTCTATTTGATCATGAGTCCAATTTATACCATTAAGTCACCCTAACACACTCATCTCTCACCGATGCACCAATTCTCACAATAGGTCTCTCCAATTCAGAGCACTCAGATTCACTCCAGGTCTCTGTCCAGTTTTACAAAAATCACAATAAATTAACCCTTTATTGGAATTGACTCAAATTGGTCTTGTTGGAAAGATGTAGGTGTCTACTACAAATCTCTAATGAATCAGGTTCAAAATATGCTCTTAAAGAGTCTCAAATGCCCAATCTCTACAGGGTATCAAAACTGGCTGAAACCAGCACAGTGCATAATCCTAAAATCATAATAATTTCCGTACTTGTCCAAACAACCCAAAATTTTTGGTAATGTAACTAGAGATCACACTAAACAATATGAAAAAGACCTCATGTCAAAACTCCAAATATACAGTGGGTTCTATCTATTTCAATTTAGCTCAGAAACCAACAAATTCTTTAGTTCAGCTTCAGCTACTGATTAAAGCTCGATTTTTCTCAAGGCTATAAGCTCATCCAAATAATTTCCTGATTTTTGTAAATAATCTACATGCATTCAGGAACATAGGGTAATAATATCATATCAATATCTTGCTTCAATAAATAATGAAAATTCCTACAACATCGGCCATTCTGTTTATCATTTGCTGAATCTACCTTGCGACACAGTTACATATTATGATTTTATTAAAATATCCAATGACCTCAAAAAAATCTGAATAAATCACGAACTGTCTACACATGCATACGAACAAACTCTTAAAATTTCATGGTCTAATTCTTTATAGTTTGCTCTCGAGAAAATCCGCAAAATGACATTCCGAATTAGTTTTTCCAGTTCAATTCCGACTTTAACTTTCAACTCTTAGATGACCAACCTAGTACATCCTATCGTACATGCATGCAAGAAAAATCAATTAAAATACAAGAAATGAAGGTTTAGAGAAACTCATCACCCTTGGTTGTAGTAGAGGAATGATCTTTTTTAAGCTTCCTTCCTTGAAAAATCCCTTCTTGAGTCTTCTTCTTCACTTTCTCTTCTTTCTCTCCAATTTCTCTTGAAGAGGTTTTCTGAAATTTTCCAGAGTGAAGAGGGAGAATGGAGTGGGAAAATGAAGGAGAAGGGAGGGGGTAATGGCCTGGTTTTTGAAGCTAGGGGTAGGCATAGGGTGTAGGTGGTTTTTAGACCAAAACAATTTTTTATGGCCCATGGTTTTGGTGTTTGTTGTGTTGGCTGCCCAAATTTAGCTTAAATGGGTTCCAACGAGTGCGAGACGAGCGGTTTTACGAGTGCACGCAGTGTATATCCACTGTAGTATCATACAATATTATATTTGTATGGGCGTCGTACCGAAAACTAGCGTATATACTAGTATCGGTCCTCCTCATTCTCGTGCATCTTTTAGAATTCAATCCTCCCATAAACCGTCCCGTAACCCTAACCACACACCATAATAGCGGAATCAAACAAAACACTGCAATCATGTGCACGCATACAGTCAATGTACGTACATACATATATACAAGCATCATACAATTCGGGGTGTTACATGAACCTCCAATTCTTCTCGAAAGGCTTTCATTACGGAAGTCAACTCAGTGCACAGCATACCTCCTCCCAAAGGCCTCGGAGTCCCGGTCACTTTCTCGGATGAAGACCTAGAGGGTGTCCGAACCCCCATTGTGATTCACTAGTAATCAACCTCCACATGGCCAACTTCAAAGTGGAGAGGATTCTGGTGGACAATGGTAGCTCTGTCAACATCCTCTTCCTGGCAGCCTTCCGAGGACTCAAGTTATCGCAGGACAGGCTCAAGCCCGCCGGCTACACGCTCCATGGGTTCACGGGAGTGCTAGTGACTACCGAAGGGGTAATAACCCTCGACGTAACCGCTGGAAAAACTCCTACTACCCGGACGGAGCCAATGGATTTCATGGTCGTCGACATCCCAGCTGCTTACAATGTGATTCTAGGCCGACCTGGCCTAGCTACTTTAGAGGCCATCCCATCGGCTTATCATCTTAAAATGAAGTTTCCCCACCAAGTCAGGTGTAGGAGAAGTAAGGGGTAGTCAAGAGATGGCCCGCAAGTGTTACATGACCTCCACCGGGGGACCTATCCTTTCCCTCGAGACTCTTGAGATTCCCCAGGGGAACGCCTAACTTATGTCCGAACCAGTAGACGAGCTGGAGGAAGTGCTATTTTCCGAGCAGGATCCGAACCGCAAGTTCTTTATCAGCAAGACCCTCCCCTCTGCCCTCTGTTCCGACATAGTCTAATGCATCAGGAAGAACCATGACCTCTTCGCCTGGTCGGCTGCTGATATGACAGGAATTTCCGAGGAACACCTCGTCCACCACCTAAGCGTTGCTCCGGGGTCCAAACCGGTCCAGTAGAAGAGGCGCAAATTTGTCCCCGAGTGCCAGCAAGCCATAAAGGAAAAAGTCGACAAGCTCCTCAAAACCCGGTTCATACAAGAAGTCAACTATCCCGAATGGCTCTCTATTGTTGTTATGGTCAAGAAGGCCTACGGGAGTTGGAGGATTTGCATTGACTTCACGGATTTGAACAAGGCATGCCCCAAGGATCCTTTTCCTCTCCCCAGCATAGATACCTTAATCGACGCTACTTCGGGTCATGAGCTTCTGCGCTTCATGGATGCCTTCTTCGGATACAACCAGATCAGAATGTTCCCCCCGGACATCACGAAAACCTCCTTCGTCACTGATCAAGGTCTCTATTGCTACCGAGTGATGCCCTTCGGGATAAAAAATGCCAGTGCCACCTACCAGCACCTTGTCAACAAGGTCTTCCAGAATCAGATCAGCCGAAACATGGAAGTGTACGTCGATGATATGCTAGTGAAAAGTATTCACGGGTCCGACCATGTCGCCGACCTGCAAGAAGCCTTCGACGTGTTGAGGAAGCATGATATGAGACTTAATCCGAACAATTGTGCATTTGGGGTCTCGTTCGGCAAGTTCCTAGGCTTCATGGTTAGTCAGAGTGGGATTGAAGCCAACCTCGAAAAGATCAAAGCTATACTGGATATGGCCCCTCCTACAAGTATGAAAGAGGTTTAAAAGCTTACAGGACGCCTCGCTGCCATAGGGCGCTTCCTGTCTAAGTCAGGAGAGAAGTGTCTTCCTTTCTTTAAAGCCCTCAAGGGAGCTAAGGGCTTCGAGTGGGGCCAACAGCAGAAGAATCATTCAATCAAATGAAGGCCTATCTGGTCAACCCCCCTCTCCTCAGCAAGCCTATCCCCGGGAAAACACTCTACCTCTACCTAGCTGCCTCCGAGCAAATCCTCAGTGCTGTCCTAGTGTGGGAAGAAGACAAGGCTCAGAAGCCTATCTATTATGTGAGCAAAGTTCTCAGAGATGTCGAGCTCCGCTATCCGAGATTAGAGAAGATAGCATATGCCTGGGTTATGGCAGCCAGGAAGCTCCACCCTTATTTCAATCCCACTCGGTGGTCGTTCTCTCTGACCAGCCGCTTAAGCAAGTCCTACACAAACCTGAGACCTCGGGCGTCTGATGAAGTGGTCGATCGAGTTGAGTCAACATGACATATCTTACCTGTCTCGGACCGTAATCAAGGCTCAAGCCTTAGCTGAATTTATTGTTGAGAGCACCATCTCGGAGGTTAGTCAAGCAGCAAACGGGCCTCCCATCTTGAGAGTATATGTAGACGGGTCCTCTTGCACCGAAGGAAGCGGAGCCGGGGTCATTCTGGCAGGCCTAGATGACTTTGTTCTCCAATACTCCCTCTGCATCAACTTTAAGGCCTCCAACAACGAAGCTGAGTATGAAGCCCTTATAGCCGGCCTGGGTATGGCACACAAGGCAGGGGCACAATGTCTCCAAATATTCAGCGATTCATAGCTGGTCGTGAATTAGGTCTTAGGAGAGTACGAGGCGCGAGACGACCGAATGGCTAAGTACCTAGCCAAGGTCTCATGGCTTCATTCGAAGAGGCACAAATTCAGCGGATCCCTAGAGATGAAAACTACTAAGCAGATGCCCTCTCCAAATTGGCCTCCTCCTCCCTTCAGGGTCTCGAGCAGACCGTCCTAATCGAAGTACTCCTAAGACCGAGCATAGAAGAAGAAGCTCCCGACTTGATGGAGTCGCTTCCCGTCCAACTCCAGGACAACTGGATGAAGCCTTTGATAGAGTTCCTCAGGGACGGGGTCCTTCTCGAAGACCCTAAAGAAGCCTGTCGAATCCGAATGAGAGCGGAGCAGTACACCCTTGTTGAAGGAGTCATGTACAAATGCTCCTACACCCAAGTAGATGGCAGACCCTACTTGAGGTGCCTCTCCCCAGAAGAAGCCTTGTATGCCTTGCAAGAACTCCATGAAGGCATAGGAGGAGCACATTCAGGATCCAGGTCCCTCGCCAGGAAAGTTCTGAACTACGGGTATTTTTGGCCTACCCTACTTCGAGATGCCGAGCAACATGTCTAGCAATGCAGCCCTTGTCAGCAGTTCTCTAACATACGCCGCCTACCCCAAGCACAACTCACCTTCTCTCAAGCCTGATTCCCTTCGCAATGTGGGGGACAGACTTGTTAGGCCCGTTCCCACCAGCTCCAGGCCAGTTCAAATTCCTATTCGTGGCAATCGACTATTTGTCCAAGTGGATCGAGGCCGAGCCATTGGCTACTATTACTGAGAACAAAGTGCTGCGGTTCTTCTGGAGAAATGTAATTTTTCGGTTCGGTGTACCTCGGGTCCTGATAACAGATAATGGAAGACAGTTTACAGGGGCAGCGTTTCGATCTTTGTGTGAAGACCTCGGCATTCAGCAACGCTTTTCCTCCGCCTCCCATCCACAGTCCAATGGTCAAGTAGAGAATGCCAACAGGCAGATCCTCTCCGGCATCAAGAAGAGATTAGATAAGGCCGTCAAAGGCTTATGGGCAGAACAACTTCCTAACGTATTATGGAACTACCGCACTACGAAACGGACTCCCACAGTAGAGTCGCCCTTTAATCTCACCTATGGGTCCGAGGCTGTGATCCCTTTAGAAGTTGGTCTGCCATCCCCTCGCCTTATTGCTTATGATGAAGAGCAGAATGCTAGCTACCTTCGTGCAAATTCGTACTTGATTGACGAGCTCCGTGAAAGAGCTTCAATTCACCAAAAAAAATATCAGAGAAGAATCAAGCAGGCCTACAACAAAAGAGTCCGTCCCATGGATCTCAAAGAAGGAACTTAGTCCTCAGAAAGCAAGCTATCTCGTTCCCCAGCCAAAAGAGTAAGCTAGCTCCGAATTGGGAAGGACCGTACAAAGTTTCCAAAGTAGTCCGCCCCGGAGTGTATCGTCTTAAAGATCGTGAAGGCAGAGAAATACCCAGAACTTGGAATGCCGACCATTTACTGAAGTATTAAGACAACACCTGAATGCCTCTCCGAGTACCTTCAAATGTCGAGCCATTCCTATCTTTTATTTGTGCTTATTTCTTTATTTTTCCATTGTAATAACGGCTTACAACTTAGAAGCAGCCGATTAGCAGTTATCAATAAAGAACTTCTTTTCCCAGATGATTCTCTTGTGATTACTTTTATCTCTCTGTTTAAAGCCTTTAATTGCTCTTACTCAAACGACGTGTTCGGAGTCCAAAACTTGGCTCGATTCTGCTTCGCAGGCTCGCTCCTAAGCGAGCTAGAAGTGGTTCGCCATTCGGAATTGCTCCCATAACCGTTGAAACTTACTCGAACGACGTGTTCGGAGTCCAAAACTTGGCTCGATTTCGCTTTGCAGGCTCGCTCATAAGCAAGCTAGAAGTGGTTCACTATTCGGAATTGCTCCTACAACTGTTGAAGCTTACTCGAACGACGTGTTCGGAGTCCAAAACTTGGCTCGATTCCGCTTCACAGGCTTGCTCATAAGCGAGCTAGAAGTCGTTCGCGATTCGGAATTGCTCCCACAATCGTTGAAGCTTACTCGAACGACGTGTTCGGAGTCCAAAACTTGGCTCAATTCCGCTTTGCAAGCTCGCTCTTAAGCGAGCTAGAAGTGGTTCGCTATTCGGAATTGCTCCCACAACCGTTGAAGCTTACTCGAACGACGTGTTCGGAGTCCAAAACTTGGCTCGATTCCGCTTCGCAAGCTCGCTCTTAAGCGAGCTAGAAGTGGTTCGCTATTCGGAATTGCTCCCACAACCGTTGAAGCTTACTCGAACGACTTGTTCGGAGTCCAAAACTTGGCTCGATTCCGCTTCGCAAGCTCGCTCTTAAGCGAGCTAGAAGTGGTTCGCCATTCAGAATTGCTCCCACAACCGTTGGAACTCACTCAAACGACGCGTTCGGAGCCTCTGTTGATGTAAAAGAAAAACAAGTTAGAAAAAACACAAGGCATTAAAGAAAAGTAAAGCAAAAAGAAAGATGTCCGAGCGTACTCGAGTCGATCGGACTGAGGCCTGACCCGTGAAGCACCTCCTCAGTCATATCCTTCCAACTCAACGTCGGAAAACCAATCAGCTTCGCCGCCACCTCTGCCTCGGTCGGGGTTAACATCGTCTCGGCCTTTGCATACTTCGGCACAACCTCCTTCCATCGGATCAGGAAGTCCCACGCCGAGGGGCCCTTGATCAGAAAGAACTTCCCCTTCCACGACGTTATCGAGTCGGGGTTCTTAATCAGCTTGACGCCTTTTCGAGGCGAGAGATAGTAGCGGGGCTCGATCTTACTCATCCTGTTTATCCGATACAAACCCCGGAGGATGACGAGCTGCGACTCCACCTTGGCTGTTTGGCATTGGAGCAGAAATCCGAGCACATGTCGCCACGTGTTCGGCATGAACTGAATAGGACTCAGTCCATACCACCGGAGGACTTCGGTCACAAAAGGATGCAGAGGAAAACACAAGCCGGCGTTCAACGCATCATAGGCGAAGACACAAGTATCCAGCGTGGAGGCTGTGCACGCTCGCACCCCGGGGCCGGGGAGAATCAGTGTGTACTACGGGGAAATGGCGAAACCCTTCTGAGTCCGAAGTAGATCTCGTTCGGTTAAAACCGAAGGGATATCGTCCACCTCGGTAACTTCCCTCGGATCATTCTCCTCGTAGGCTTCCGAGCGACCGTAGACAGCCTTGGTCAGCAGCTCTCCACTGTACTGTCTTATCCCCCCATGGCTGGACAACACGGTCGGCAGCCGACCCAACTCGCCTGCTCCTCTCACTGTCTCCACTGCCGTCTCAACGATCAACGACCGAGCTATTACCTTCCCCTTCTCCTCGGCTGCCGATGACCCAACTATCTCCTTCCCCTTGCGTCTACTAACTACCTCTCTCCTTTCTTCGTCGCTCTGACCCCCCGAGGAGGATGCCCCACTACTCGGGGATACTCGTGACATCTCGTAGAATAAATATGTGAAGTTAAACAAACTGACCTTGATGTGATGTTTACGGTCGGAAAAAGTTTACCGAAAATTGCCTGGCCTTCGCGACAGCTAGCACAACCGCCTTTGTGCTCAAATTCCCGCTAGCAGAGAAACTCGAGAGCAAAAGTAAATTTGGAGAGTGAAAAGTGAAAGAATGAGATAAAGGGTGAGGGGGTGAGAACTTATAGCCAAAGAGGCGACTATTGGGCTTTTGTAACGCTTGGGGGCCCATTAAGGAAGACTAAACGACAGAATGAAGAGGAGCAGCGAAGGCAATGATTCGACCTTGGCCACACGGCTCGTGCCGGGCCGAGCCACCGAGAAACTCTGCCGAGCTACCAGGGCACCAACCTCCACATTTGGACAAAAATGCCGCCGAGCCACTCCTACTGTCAGATTGTCTCAAAATTCGTGTCGAAACATGATGAGCGACTCAGATCACGCCACGCCCACAAAACGACAGGATAACGTTTTCTCGTGATCTGAACCTCCAACTTCGTGATCCGCACCATAATGAACGCTCCGGATCTAGCCACATGGCTCAATAGGTCATACTGAGCCGAGCCACCGAGACACTCTACCGAGCTACCGTGGCACCGACCTCCACATTTGGAGAAAAATGCCGTCGAGCCACTCCTACCGTCAGATTGTCTCAAAATTCATGTCGAAACATGATGAGCAACTCAGATCACGCCATGCCCACAAAATGACAAGATAACGTTTTCTCGTGATCTGAACCTCCAACTTCGTGATCCATGCCATGATGAACGCTCCGGATCCAGCCACGTGGCTCAATGGGTCATACTGAGCCGAGCCACTGAGACACTCTGCCGAGCTACCGGGGCACCGACCTCCACATTTGGAGAAAAATGCCGCCGAGCCACTCCTACAGTCAGATTGTCTCAAAATTCGTGTCGAAACATGATGAGCGGCTCAGATCACGCCACGCCCACAAAATGACAAGATAATGTTTTCTCGTGATATGAACCTCCAACTTCGTGATCCGTGCCATGATGAACCCTTCGGATCCAGCCACGTGGCTCAACGGGTCATACTGAGCCAAGCCACCGAGACACTCTGCCGAGCTACCGGGGCACCAACCTCCACATTTGGAGAAAAATGCCGCCGAGCCAATCCTACCATTAGACTGTCTCAAAATTTGTGTCGAACCATGATGAGCGGATCAGATCACGCCACGCCCACAAAACTACAAGATAATATTTTTTCGTGATCTGAACCTCCAACTTCGTGATCCGTGCCATGATGAACCCTTCGGATCCAGCCACGTGGCCCAACGGGTCATTTTGAGCCGAGCCACCGAGACACTCTACTGAGCTACTGGGGCACCGACCTCCACATTTGGAGAAAATGCCGCCGAGCCACTCCTACCGTTAGATTGTCTCAAAATTCGTGTCGAAACATGATGAGCGACTCAGATCATGCCACGCCCACAAAACGACAAGATAACGTTTTCTCGTGATCTGAACCTCCAACTTCGTGATCCGCACCATGATGAATGCTCCGGATCCAGCCATGTGGCTCAACGGGTCATACTGAGCCGAGCCACCGAGACACTCTACCGAGCTACCGGGGCACCAACCTGCCATATTTAGAGAAAAATGCCGCCGAGCCACTCCTACCGTCAGATTGTCTCAAAATTCGTGTCAAAACATGATGAGCGACTCAGATCACGCCACGCCTACAAAATGACAAGATAATATTTTCTCGTAATCTGAACCACCGACTTCGTGATCCGAGCCATGATGAACGCTCCGGATCCAGCCACGTGGCTCAACGGCTAGTACCGGGCTGAGCCACCGAGACACCCTGCCGAGCTACCAGGGGCACCGACCTCTACATTTGGAGAAAAATGCCGCCGAGCCACTCCTACCGTCAGATTGTCTCAAAATTCGTGTCGAAACATGATGAGCTGCTCAGATCACGCCACACCCACAAAACAACAAGATAACGTTTCTCGTGATCTGAACCTCTAACTTCGTGATTCGCACTGTGATGGACGCACCAGATCCAGCCACATGGCCCACCAGATCGTCCCCCACCGGAGCACTCTACCGAGCTACTAAACAGCTAAGGCCAAGCTGCTGAGCAATCACGGAAGAAAGGCCAAGCTTCCGAGCTACCGAGCAACTGTAGCCGAGCTACCGGGCTACCAAGGAGTTAAGGCCTGAGCTGCCGAGCAACCTAGCAGCTATAGCCGAGCTTCCGACGCATCGACCCTCACATTTGAAGAAAAATGACTGCCTGAACTACCCCAACCGTTGGATCGTTTTAAAAGTCACGCTAGAACATGATGAGCGGTTCAGATCACGCCACGCCCACAAAACGGCAGGATAGCATTCTCTCGTGATCTGAACCCCCATCCTCGTGATTTGCGCCATGATGGACGCTCCAGATCTTGGCATATAGCTTGGCAGTTCGTAATGCGCCGAACTACCGAGCTACTGAGGAGGACAGGCCGAGCTACCAGCGCACCGACCTCCGCAAGCGGAGAAAAACGCCGCCGAGCTACTCCGGCTGTCCGATCCTCCAGAAATTCACACCACTGGCTGATGGAAGTCCCAGATCGTGCCACGTCATAAATCAGAATAAAAATCAATTTTTTATTTATTAAATTCGAATTATTTATTTAAAAATTGCAAAAAAAATGATTAAAAATTTATTAAAATTAATTAAAAATTCTAAAAAATAATTATAAATTCGGGAAATTTTTTTTGAACCCCTGGGTAAATAATTATTGCTTAGAATAATTAATTAAGGCCCCCGAACAATGAATCACCGCTTCGCAAAATTAAATAAATGGTCCAAAAAATAGATAAAAATAAAGAAAAATTACCAAAAGTCCATGAGAGCTCAAAAACAACCTTGAGCGTACAACCAACTCTGAAGATCACCATAATACCTCACATAGGGATTCGACACCCCTCATTTGGAGTCCGATACAACTCCGCAGGCCATTTAAAACAGTAAAACTGCTCCTCAAAGGCTGATCAAACTCAGTCTTCGGGAGTGGGGGGGCTCATGATATGGCTAAAAATAGAGTTAAATCGGAACCGTCCAAATTGGGCATGAATCTTAAAGCTAGGGGGCTAAAATGGTAATTTCACCTACAGACAGGCCTGAAATGGGTACTGGGTCTTTTCTCCAAAGACCCAATAGCCCACGAATTGATCCGCCTCAACTAGGTGCTGGTTCCAACCCACAAGAAATCTAGTTCAGGTGGATAGAATTAGGGTTTATGATTATAATTAATCGACGGCCCTAATTCACTTTATCCATTCACTGGGAAGTAGGGATTCGATCTTATCCCGAAACTAGTCTATAAGGCGGCTATAAATACCCCCATCCCCCACTGTTAACAGGTAATCAATCTTTTGCCAGTAAAAGCTCATTCATAATCTTTCTGATTACTGACTTGAGCGTCGGAAGGTGCATCGCCGGGATCAACCCCGGTGTTTCACACTTTTTGCAGGTCAACGGCAGGAGATAACGGTCAAACTCTGGCAGAAAGATTTCAGGTTTAGCTATTCAACATCCCAAAGAATCCACAAATCTATCTGTTTGCCCCCACACCAATTTCAGCGGCAACAATATCGAATTTTGATTAGACCATGTTCAGTTAAATGTAGATTTAGCTAGTCTGTATACTTGAGCTTTTTGGAATTACTTGTTGAGAATTTGGAAGAATGAGTAACTAGAGATTTCTAGTAGAGAGTATTAGCTTTCCAAAACATCTTGAATCATGCAAATTCAGTTTGTGGTTTGAAAGTTATAATTTTTCTAAGTTGGGGCAGAACTAGTCCTAATAAAAAAGACTTGGTTTTTGAAGGAGAATTCATTTTCCTGTGTGTACACTGATAAAAATTGGAGTTTTAGAGTGCTTTAATGGATGAGTTTGAGGATGTGATCAACTAGGAAGTTGTAGTAGACAATCCTAGCTTTCTATAGAATCTAAGATCGAGTAATTCTGATAAGTGAGCAAGTTCTTATGTTAATAGCAAGATGCAGCATTTTACATTGAAGAGTGTACAGCTGAGAATATATAGGGTTATTATAGCATCTAGATGGCTGAATCTGAAAAAATGGTTAACTAGAGACTTGTAGTGTATATTCTTAGCTTTCCAGAATGGGTTAGATCATGCAATTTTGAATTGTATTTTGGAAGTTACGAGTTTTCTAAGTTCAGGAGTTGCGTTTAAAGTCGATATAGAATTGAGTAAATTTTGTTTTGACATAACAAGTAAAACTTGTGAATTTCTGGAACTGTGATTGGAATCTGAGAAAATGATCAACTAGCGAATTGAAGTAGACATTCTTAGCTTCCCAAAAGTTATCAATTCATGCAATTTCAGTACATGGATTAGAAGTTATGATTTTTCTAATAACAGGGCAGATCTAGTCCTTTAAGTAGGGTGTTTATTTTGCTTTACTCCATGTTATGGATTTGTGAACTTGTAGCATTGCTATACTCAAGACACTGATTTTGTCACGTTTTGAGTATGTTTACTTGTGTTTGATAGCCTTGGTCTATCAATAGTTGAGTGACATGTTTGTAAGTAATTGCCGGTAAAAGGCATTCCTTGGGCGTCGTTGTGTCACTCATTGAGGGTCACGGGCCGAGGATTTTGGTCGAAGACCAACAAAAGTGGCGGCAACCGATGAATATCGACTCGCCAGGTTATTATTTTGACAGACCAGTTAAGGATCGACTATTTGTTAAACACCGTGTATAATTTGATTGAAAAACATATTTTAGTAATTGTTATTAATTAAGTTCTCTTTACTTTTCGCCTAAAGACCAAGTTGGTATTAGGGATGATTCCCTATAATCCGATTTGCTCTAAAAGGCCAGCACCAGGCGGTGATAACCAAGATTGTCTCTTCATGTCCAAGGAATATAGGTTGTGTCTTTTCAATGGTTAAGAACACGGAAGCAGTATCTTGCTCTGGTAATTCCCGGGGTACTTTGATAAGAATGGGATATTCCCTTCTTCTAAGTTGGTGGACAAGAATGGACCATGGGGGCTGTGGTTTCGTGGATCTTTGGCATAATGGGTATGCTGCGGTGTATCTTAAAGTTCATCACGGCTTTTGAGAGAGGTCTGGTGCGATGGTTATTAGTGACAAACGGGAATACCCCGAAATTTTATACCTCCTCAATCGTGTGTACTTATCAGGGAACATGAATTGTACAACAGTAGATTGCATTGCATGGCGAGGGTTCGGAACTCTGAAACTGGAGAAGACGGTTTGAACTTGAATGTATGTAGTATGGGATGCATGTGTATCCAGAGTCTTGCTGACATTATATTAAGTGCATTCATTTCTGTACTTGGTATTATGCATTAGACCTCAGGTCATGACATACACGGACACGAAGAAATTAGGATGCACGTTTCCTTTTCAATTCAAGATGGTTTGTGGGTGGGCGAGTTGGAGATCGCTGCTATTATCAGCATTGCGTCAGTATACGTACTGACGTGCCCACTCAATTAGGTGCTAGAAATCGGATCGGGAATGTGGCATCCAAGTGGAGAAGCAGTGTACTTACCTACCATTCGAGCAGGTGTGGAAATATCAGTCGCACAGAGGATGACTCAAGCGCTGAGGAGCACGTCCCAGGTTAGTAGATTGACCATTCAGTGGAGTTTCGGTAGTGATCAGTTAATTACCATTCTGGATGACAGCTGATAGCTTTATAAGTGGATTCTGTAAAAATTTTGTAATAAGTTGTAATGAGTTAATAATTTGTATTCCTTATTCAGAAACAAGATACATTTGTAATTAATGATGTAATGACCTTATTTGGCAATAAAAAGTTTTTTTTAATTTTGGTGTTATTACTGTGTTGAGATGCATTTGAAGGAAAAAATTCTTGTTTGTGTCACGAATTTCGGGGAGCCGGATCCGTGGTGCTAAAAAAGCTATTCGGGTGTCGAGTTTGAGGAGTAACTCTAGGGGTGAGTTGAGCTCCGAATTTGTTTGCAAGAAGGCTGCTTGGCAGGCGAGTAGGACGAAGAGCATCACTAGGCTCTAGGAGAGGGCCGTTTGGGAGGCAAGATTGAGGTGTAATTATAGGGGTAAGTTGAGCTCCGAACTCGTTTGGAAGAAGTACGCTCGGAAGGCGAGTGGGATGAAGATCATCGCCGGGCCTTTGGAGAGAGCTATTCGGGAGGCGAGTTTAAGGAGAAACTCTAGGGGTGAGTTGAGCTCCGAACTCATTGTGGAAGAAGGCCGCTCGGGAGCCAAACAAGATGAAGAACATCATCGGGCTCATGGGAAGAGCAGTTTTGTAGGTGAGTGAGATGAAGAGCAATGTCGGGCTCTAATTGAGCCACTTGGGGGCGAGTTTGAGGAGCAACTCTATGGGTGAGTTGAGCTCCGAACTTGTTTGGAAGAATGCCGCTCAGGAGGCGAGCATGACTAAGTATATCACTCGGCTCTAGGAGAGAACCATTCGGGAGGCGAGTTTGAGGATCAACTCTAGGGGTGAGTTGAGCTCCGAACTCGTTTGGAAGCAAACCGCTCGGGAGGCGAGCGGGATGAAGAGTATCGCTGTAAGATCCAGCAAAATAGTATATAAGTATTTTGTACATTAGTTTGTACACAATTCAAGTCAAACTTATTATTGGATTCTTCTCAATTTTAATTGAGTAAATATTGAGACATTATTTAGTATGTTTTGAACCCGACAATGGTACAATTGTTGAACCAGAGTTTGAATCATTTCTCAATTAGATTGTACGTTTGTCTCAACTATAATTGAGACGGAACGTATAGTATTTCTATAATAATAAACTATATATATATATATATATATATATATATATATATATATATATATATATATATACGTACGAACATTTTCTTTTCTGAGTATGAATGTATTGTGTATGCATTGTTTTGAGATATGTATGTATTGTATGTGTGTATGTATATATATAATTATCCATACAAATAAAACCACTACTAAAAAACTGTGGGCTTGTTTTAGGTGTGCCCCCCCACCCCCCCCCCCCCCCCCTTTCTTTCTCATCTTGGCTGGACATTCACCATCTCCCCTCATTATTTAAACCCCCAATGCAATCTTCCATCTCATTCTACATCATTGTAACCGTAAAACCTTCTTATTTCAAAAAAATAATTTTTCTAATTTCCTAGAATTTTCTACAACTTTAATTTCTTCTTCAAGCTTGGCTTGGAAGTTGGAGAGCAAGCATACAAGATAGATAAAGGAGCTAGGAGGAGGAGCCAGACAATGAGAAAGAGAAGAAGAGATCATCAACAAACTTCATAGTGTGTATCGTTCTAAACTCTATGTTTGTGGGTTTTTTTTGTATGATGAAAACCTTTTGATTTGAGGCTAGCTAAATGGCATGAATGAATTTTGTACGTTCAAACTTATGTTCTTGAACTAAGAATGCTATTTGATAGGAAAAGTTAATGATCTTGTGAAGAACTGACATGATTTGATTAGAAAAATCATAATGTTGTGCCATGATGGTATTTAGACTTGAAATTTTTACAGTAGCATATTAATTGTGTCCATATGAACTCCACTAAATTTCATAATTTTTAGAAATGATTTATATTTTAATAAATTCGAATATGTTGCTGGTGTGAGATAATTTTTCTGCTCTGTTTGAATCTAGCTTGATTGACTTATAAAAATCACATCTCCTTGTCTACTATGAATTTAGAGTTGAAACTTTTACTGTAGGTTCTCTTGCATGTCTATATTAATTTCCCAAATTTTTATAATTTGTGGATTATTTTTTATATATTTAGAAAATGCTACATCTATACTAGGTAATTAAAAATATTGAACTGTCTTTCGATTTTGTTTCAAGAATTTTGTGTTCAGTTTGGAAATTCATTCATTCCAAAATATAATGACTTTTAATCTTATGTTTTTATGCATGTTTCTTATATGTCTACAGAAATCCCACCATTTTTTGTAATTTTTGAAAATGATTTGATATTTAACAAAATTCATGTTTCTTTTCTGGGATAAATTTGTTTCATCTCTGTTTTCATCATGAATGCTAGTTAACCTGGAAAGCATTACTCCATGATAAAAGAGAATTTGAATTTGAAAATTTTACAGTAGTATCTTAAGTTAGTTTGGACATTCCTACCAAGTTTCATAATTTTTGAATAATAATTGTTCTCTTTAAAATACATCTTGCTGTTGTTGTTAAGAAATAGTGTGGTTGCTTTTTGGTAATTTGCATCATTCAAATTAACATAATTTTCTGTATACTTGGATTTTTGAGCTAAATTTTTGATATGTACTTTCCATATGCATCTGGATTATGCATACTAAATTTTATGAGATTTTGTGATCATGACTATTTTTAACTGAGCTTGAAGCATACACTGGTCGATAGTTATGCATATCTTGAGAATTTGTATACATATCAGTGTGAGGTCTTTTTCATCATCAAAATGACTTATTTAGACAAAGTTTCCAACTGAGAAAGTAAAGTATATCCAAAGGCCTTTCTTTAGAACAAAAAGTGTGGAATTTCATTAATTAGGTGATTAATTGTGATTTTTACAACTAGCACCAGTTGTAGGATTGGATGAATAGCTCACTGTTTTTGGTCTATGTAAGTTATTGTCATATTAAGGCTATAAATGGAGTTAGATAATTTTTAGTTAGCTTATTAACCATGAATTGAACATGTTGAAATTGGACATGTGAATGTCTACTGCTTGAGATGTGAATGACTACGTAAATTAGCTTGTTGATTGTCTAGGGTAATGATTATCACCCTAGGACTATCAACCATTTTGACCCTTGTTAATTAGTAACCTTATCGCCTCGAGATACTGTGGGTTAGGCTCTTATCCCATGCGCTGTCGGATTTAAACCAAGGAGGGGTTGATCGCGGGACAGAGATAGGGTCGAGATTTCAAGCAAGAGGGTGATTGACGATCGACGGTGGTCGAATCGCCAATGTCACTGGGGTCAGTTGGGCCAAGATTGGGCCTACTATCGAACCTAGATTGGAAGCCGGTTGGATTTTCACTTTGGACAGTTAAGTTCTAAGTTAGGACTGATGGACTAGTAGTAGTATCCTTAAGACCAACATGTCATTTTATTTGTATGATAGGCACTAGTCGGATGGTTGTACTCGCCTGTCAAGGGGATACGTGCGGCACCATCTCGCCTGTAAAGGGGGGTGGGCAACGTAGTCTCGTATGTTAATTTTTGGGATCTAGTGGGTAGAACGGGAGGCGTACAATGTACTGCAATCTCCTGTTGAAAGCTGAGGTATAGACCCCTAAGTAACCATCTATGTTCTAAGTTATCTGTACAAATGAAAATGTTCTATGCAATATAAATGGGGAGCAGGAGTTTAACTCCGAGTCTCTTGGTGGAGTAGGGAAAAGCCTGCTGGCCAGCCACAAATTTGGATAACTTTGGTAGGGATGGGAGTGGAGAAGACATCGGTTCCATCGGAGCTGCAACAGGGTCGATTGATCACCAGCCTGTCTGGAAGTGACTTGGACCCCCGATCTTAGGTGGGGTAGTTTTAGACCACCGGTCCCATCATATCAGAGTGACCACCTATTGTTCGGGAGTAGAGAAAGACCACCAGTCCATTTGCATGTGCGGGGTAGACTGTATGCACTACAACTCTTCCAAGTCACTAGATGAATGTCAGGAATGGAAAAGAGTACAAGAGTAGGATGAATAGCGAGGGATCGAACCCTGTGATCTGGAGACAACAAACTCTTTGGGAAATATGTAGTATGGGATGCATACATTTCCATTGAAGTTGCATTTGGGGAAGTATGTAGTATGAGATGCATACGTTTCCAAATGAATTGCATTAGATTAGGTGCATTGTGTATATTTAGAATTGTGCATTAAACTCTAGGGCATGACATACACTAACACTTGTGATTTGACTTCACATTTTTCTTTTTCATCAAATATTGGTTGTTAAGTTTTGGAGAGTCACTAGTCGCTGGTTTTATCAGCATTGCGTCAATTGCATTCAACTGACGTGCCCACATGTTATTAGTTGCAGGATTGTTGATCGTAGAACAGGGGACTCGCGCTACATGGAGCGTCCAAGTGGAGATTGGAAAATTTGTACAGTAGATTTAATGGTGGAATTTATGTTGTAGAAATTTATGTAAGATTGTATTGTACATTCTGGGATGAAATAAAAGTTGTTTAATTTCCTGTGATTTTACTGTGTCTGGATTCATTTGAATGAAAGATTTTGGCTTGTGTCTCAAGTTCCCAGTATTGGAATTCAGAGCGCTACAATCGCCAGGCTCTAGGAGAGAGCTGTTCAGAAGGCAAGTTTGAGGAGCAACTCTATGGGTGAGTTGAGCTTCGAACTCGTTTGAAGCAAACTGCTCGGGAGGCAAGCGGGATGAAGAGCAGTGCCAGGCTCTAGGAGACACCCATTCGGGAGGCGAGTTTGCGGAGCAACTCTAGATGTGAGTTAAGCTCCAAATTCATTCGGACGTAGACCGCTCGGAGGGTGAGCGGGATGAAGAGCATCGCCGGGCTTTAGGAGAGAGCCATTCGGGAGGTGTGTTTGAGGAGCAACTCTAGGGAAGAGTTAGACATCAAACTTGTTATTTGAGCCCAACAAATTTGTAGAAGCAACCCAAGGAGGACCTGACAGGCTTGTTGAGGCGACTCCTTGAGGGAGTTAGCGCCGACCTTACCGTTTGGACCCGGTAGGCTTGTTGAGGCTACTCCATGAGGGAGTTGGCGCCGAACTTACCGTTTGGGCCTAACAGGCTAGTTGAGGTGACTCCATGAGGGAGTTGGTGTTGAGCTTACCATTTGGACCCGACAGGCTTGCAATCTTGTAGGAGTGTCACGCCCCACTTTCCGTTATACAGAAACACGGGCACGTAACTTAGGCCCAGTGAATGATATAAGTATGCCAACTCATATCATCCATAAGCTATATAATACTAGTAAGCTCAACAATACAATAATAATCACAAGAACAAAAATATAATGCAATAACAAATATCCGAGATACAAAAACTTACAGAATGCCGAGAATACACAATGCAATAGTAGCACGTCAAAATCTTTCAGTAACTCATCATTTGCACCTGTATAAACAATAACTCAAAAGAAAGATGGAGAATACCCATTAAAGCAAGCTTCGGGCGACAAGTAGTAGCAAGCAGTAAAATAAGAAATAAAGGATTATATAACAAGATCAAGAAATAGGAACGTTATTAGAGTCAACAAATGATAAACGATAACAACATCAAAAGTCGATAATCAATAATTCAGTAATCACAAATCAATGTCCAATAACCAGTACTTAGTATCAGTATTAATGTTCAGTGTTCATCTCATGTCTATTAATCTTTTATTAATCTACCTAATGCAAGCGATTCTGCATCCCATACCATAGGTTTTGGTGCATACAGTCAAGTGAACATTTAGACTATAGTGGTGAATTCTATAGGTTCATGTATTCGGGTCTTGCAATATCAATGACCAATGGCCGATGACCAATATACGATAAATCGAGATACTGTAGTCAGTAATCCACAATCAATCGATGACCAATATGATCGATAATAATGACCAATAGGGGACGTAACCAATATCCCCTTTCGAGTAGACTCTCTTATATTGTACTAAGTCAACCCTTATTATCCCGACTTATTATTATTTTATTAATAATCAGTTATGAACATGTAATCAATACGGTCAATGAAAACGATGGTATCAAGAATTATGCAACAGATATATTCGATGAGAACGATGGTATTAATACAGTGTCAAGAAGATATCAAGGTTGTACAATACATGAAATATACATGGTTCAATTTATTAATTATTAAAAATATCGGGTGTATATGCAAAAACATAACAATAAAGGTTTTGGACAGCAGCACCTATTGGTACTCAATTTCACTTTCCCGCTCCTATGGGAATGCAAATCGGTTTCAGTCAGAGATTCTAGAAAGTAGACTCTCTGCCGGTTCCAACACATATTCACACGATACATTATAGTTATAGAAGCTAGGTCGATCAATCAATTCTTTACAGGTTTCGTGCACAGTCTCAGTTCTGGAAATTATAACATGCTGGTACTAAAACAGTGATAACTTACAATCTATAAATCAGATTAAGAATACGTAAGATGTTCTAGGAACTAGACACAGTGTGCTACAATTTCCATGTACATGGTTTTATGTTTCGATGTCAGGAACTGGGTCGCAACCTTAGTGCAACTCGGGAAAACAACAGGGCAGCATATTTGAATGTTCAATAATGCGATAAATTTACGGTTCAAGTTTTATATCGATAAGATACAATGAATCAAAAATATGATACGATAAGGTAAATAACGAATCAATGATGAATCAATAATGAAATTCAATTAGCTACGATATTCAATTCAATTACTACTTGCTGAGCTACAACAATAAAAATAAGTTCAAGGGATGCTTTCCTTATAGACGACGATGCCGAATGTGAAAGAATAATGGGAACGAGAGTCCCGATGGCAACACTCGGTGGCAACACGTGTAAATGATGGAACAACGAAAGCACGTGCAAACTACGTAACAAGCAACACGTGCAACCTCACGGCAATGACAGCACATGTAAATCATGGCAATAGCACGTGCACGGCAGCGGCTAACACAATAGGTACAACAACAACCACAGTAGGGGACAACAACAACAACAACAACGAGCGCAACAACGACGAGAAGCGGCAGCAGGATGGTCAGCGACTATGGTGATTACTGGGGTGCAGGCTCTGAGCAAGGTGGGGCAGCAAGGGGATGTTGGTGAAGGGGCTCGTTGTGGTGGCCGGCAGTGGAAGCAAGATCGGTAATGGCAGGGTTCGCAGTCGGTGGAAATGGTGGTTGGAGGCAGTCGGTGGAAATGGCGGTTGCGATGAGGGCGGCGCTCGGGGCATGCAGTAGGTAGGAGGGCGGCAAGGAGGAGCAGCAGGGGATGAAGAAGGTGTTGTGGCAATGATGGTGCGCTGGGTGAGGGATGAGGTGCAGCGGCAGTTGCGGTGAAGGAGAGGGGTGACGGGCAGCGGTGCTTCACTGGTGGTGAAGAGGCAGTGGAAGGGTCTTCGGGTTGTTGTCGAAAGTAGTGAAGAGGGGTGCAGTGGTCGGCAGCGAGGGTGGTGCGGGCAATGAGGCAGGGGGTGTGTCGAGGGGGACGGTGGTTGCGGCAGTGGTGAGGTGGGGTTGTTGAGGAAGGCAGGGGTGAAGATGGCAGGGATGGCAAGCGGCGACAAGGGCGAGGAGGATGAGGGCGATGGTGGTGCTTGCTTCAGGGTGCGTCAGGGTGGTCGAGCGAGGTGCTGCAATGGAGAGGAGACGGGGTGCGGTGATGGGACATCGGAGTCTGTTGCGAGGTGGTGGAAGTGAGTGTCGCGCAGCTCAGGGAGGCTGGCGATGGCGGCTCGACAAAGAGGAAGGGGGGGCAGTGGGTGGGTGCTCTGTTTGGAATAGAGGAAAAAGATTGAGAAGAGAGAGAAAGAGAGAGAGAGAGAGATTAATTTTCTAATAATTAGTTGAATAATTGGCTAATTAAAACAGATTTGATTGTGGGGGGTTATTGAAAAAGATAGTGGGCAGTAAATTTGATAATGGGGTAATTTAGTGGGGTGTATGCAGTTAGTGTAGGGAGTGGGTTAGTAAAGGGCTTCGGGTTTGCTTAGTGGGTTTTGGGTTTCAATAGGATTTGGGTTTGGATCTAAAATGTGGGCTCATCTTTGGGTTTACAAATATACATAAGCTTGGGTTGGGCTTGAGTTATGGATTAATAAAATGAATAAATAAAAATCAAATAAATATAGGATATGTTAAGTTGGCCTTAAAAAAAATTAAAATTAAATAGTAGAATATAGTATAAAATAGAAATTGGGATTGAATTTCTTGTACAAAAATAAGGATAAAAATAATCAATCAATTAGGAATAGAAAATACACTTATAAACTGGGATAAGGTTTGTGTTAAAATATACAATCATTCCAAATAAATATAATTGTTGGTAAGAAAATATTTTAACAATGGTTTGAATATTCTAGTGTGTACAATTGGGTTCAAAAGTGCATAAGAATTGTAAATAATCGAAATAAAAGAATACGAAGAAAAAAAAATGAAATCTGTACAATCGGGAATGGAGGTTACAAGGAGTAACCCGAGGAGGGGGTTGACGCCGACCTTGCCGTTTGGACCGAGCAGGCTAGTAGAGGAGACCCCAGGAGGGAGTTGGACTCCAAATGTAACAACCCGCAAAATAGTACAAAGCCATTTTGCATATTAATCCGTGCACGTTTAAGAATTGCACTTGATTATGTATTTTTCCATAAGTATTAATTTTAATTAAGAAATTTTAGATATATTAACTATTCTGAACCCGATAAGATAGATTCGGGATATCTTCTCAATTAAATTGTGGATATTATCCTGATTGTTTTAACGAGACGATCTTTGGAAGAAACAGTAGTTTTTATAAAATATATTTTTTTATTCAACAAATAAATATTTTATTTGTAAGCATGAATATATATCTATATATATATATATATATATATATATATATATATATATATATATATATTTATTGGATCATATATTGAATCATCTATGATATATGTATTCATAATTATTTGAAATGTGAATATGCCCATATATATTCTATGATTTACATACTTGAATATTTTTTTTTCTATGTATAGACATATAAATACTTGATTTGAATGGAATGGTTATGTTTTCGCTTGAAGGGTTAGGGTTGATTTTGACCTAGGGTTAGCCATGATAGGGTTATGTAACCCTAGCACCACGATGAGCTTGGTCTTGATTTGATGAGATCAATTGGTCCAATTTTTGCCATGAAGAAAGCTTCATGAAGCAACTAAGTGGACACTTGAACATTCTAGGAATCATGCGTTGGCACACATCTAAACCCTTCACTTCTCCACTCACCCTCCACCTAGCACAAACCCTAGCCGACCAATCCCCTCCCCACTATCTCTCAATTCCATAAAACTCTAGCTCCATTCTTTCTTTCTTCATTTCTTCATTTAGGTTGTTCAAAAAAAAGAAAAAAAAGAGAGAAGATAGAAAGCTAGAAGAAGAAGCAAAAGAGAGTGAATAAGAATTAGAGAGTGTGTGTAGCCTCCATTCATCCACATTTTTTTGTAGGGTTGTTCAAGAGAAGGCAAGCTAAGGAGGAGGAGGAGGTACTACTTGAAGGCAGGCTTGTGCAATCAAACTAAACTCCAAGGGTGGGCATTCTTCTAACTCTAATTATTGCTTTAATATGATGATTGTGTGTAGGATTGATAGGAGAAGCTTGATACCATGCTTATGTGCTTAAGAAGTTATAAAAACATACACTTGTATACTAGTATAAATTGATACCATTGTTATAAATACATATGTTATGTTGAGACTTAGGAAATTTCTAACTTAAACATGGCTTAGAATCTTGACCCAAAAATTTATGGCATGTTCTACTATATTTTTAGAGCATACTCTACTTTTTTCATAATTTTCTGGGTTCATTTAGTAGTGCAAATTAAATTTTGTTTTCGAAACAGTGAGTAGTGGAAAAGTGCAGTTTTTAGCTATAACTTGTTTGGATTCAAAAATTCATAACATAGAATTGGTAAGATATCTTGAGCTAAAATTTTTACTGGAGGTACTTGGATATGTTACCAATAACTATTTTACTGCAGATATCTTGAGCTAAAGTGTATAATTTTTTGAATTTATTTGATATATTTAAAAATTGTTTTGGTCGACTGGGTTCAAAACCAAAACTAGCTTTATTTCTGTTGAAGAGGTGTAGTTTCAAAAATTATAACTTTCTTTTGGTGAAAAATCTTGTGATAAAATTTTAGATTTAGCATCTATTATGTGGCTATATCTTGTACATAAAATTTTAGAATTTTTAGACAATATTTGATAAAATTTAAATCGAAACAAACCCAACTCAGTCAAAAAGCAGCCTGAAACTGTGTGTTTGGCTAAGTTTGGAGGCTAATAACTCCTTGTATATTTTGAATTTTGATGAAAGTTTTGGATATGTTGAACTTTTGTACATTTATTTCATGTATCCCAAATTTTATAAATATTGGAGTCATGGATGAATTGATATAGAATTTTTAGTATACCATGCTCAGTATAAGTTCAGTTTCAGCATGCCTGTAAACTTGGGATTTTCCATCACTTTGTGGTTAGAATCTGAGTGAATGATCAACTAGAGAAACAAAGTAGAGACATATAGCTTTTAGAAAAGTCTAAAATCATATAATTCCAGTTTGTAGAGTAGAAGATATAATTTTGCTAAGTTCTGGGCAGAACTAGTCCTAATAGAAGTTATCATTTTTATCAAGTAGGTTAATTTGCTCTATTCTTAAATCTTGGATTTGAGAGTTCGTAGCATTTCTTTGCTTAAAATGCTTGATTCTCTCATGTTTAGAGTTTGTCAAAATATGTGTGATAGTCTATTTATGATTTGAGTTGTGTTGGATCGTCTAGGGTAAGGTATTAACCTACGACTATCAACCCTTAGGCTAGAATTGAAATCTTCCGCCTCAAGAACTGGATGGTCCTTCTATGTGCGCCAAAGAATTCTCACCCAATTGGTGGTTGATTGCGGGCCGGGATATTGAATGAAATCCAAGTTAGAGGTGGTGCTGAACGATGGAGATCAGGTCGCCAGTATCTTGGGTTACTAACCTAGTCAGATCCACTTATGATCTGGTTATTAACTGAAATTATTTATTTGGTTCGTCTAGAATATATTGATACCCTAGGTCTGTCAATGGTTGGATATTGATGTTTGTATATGTTTCACCTCTATTGCCGGGTGTAAGGAATCCCTTGGGCACCATTGTACCACTCGCTGAGGATCACGGACCGGGAATTTTTGGTCAAGAACCAATAGAGGTGGTGGCAGCCGATGAATATCGACTCGCCGGGTTGTTATTTTGACAAACCAGTCGGGTTATACATAATTGGATGACCAGTATATTTTGGTAACAACTGTTAATTAATTATTTTCTGTACTTTTCGCTTGAAGACCAAGTTGGTGTTAGGGGTGATGCCCTATAATATGATTTGTTCTAAAGGCTAGCACTAGGCGATGATAACCAGGGTTGTCTCTTCCTGTCGTAGGGATACGTACTGAGTTGCGTACCTCGCTCTGTTAATTCTTGAAGTGCCATGGTGAAGAACGGGAGGGTTTCCTGTTGAATATGGGGAATAGACCTTCGAGTCCGTCATGTTCTAAGTTGGTGATGAACAGGCCATGGGAAGTACCCTATGAGTCTTCAGCGCCACTTGGTGTGCCGTTCGCTACCTTGTAGTTCGTCACAGCTTTGGTGAGATCCGGAGCGGGGGTGTCGCAGGGACTGGGTACTAGTGGCAAACAAGGATACCACTATGCATCTACAGTAATGGGACTAGACCAGAACTGTAGGCCTCGCCAGCCACGTTGTATTTGTCAGGAATAGGTTGAGTACAAAAGTAGAATGCAATGCATGGAGAGGTTTCAAAATCCTAAAACTGGAGAAGACGACTTGATTTGGAGCATATGTAGTATGGGATGCTTGTGTTTCCAAAGTCTTGATGACATTAGATTAAGTGCATCTGTTTTCTGTACATTGTGTGTTATGCATTAGACCTCAGGACATGGCATACACAGACACTAGAAAATTAGGATACACGTTTCCTTTTCCATCAAGACTGATTGTGATTGTGCAAGTTGAAGATCGCTATTTTTATCAGCATTGTGTCAGTATACATACTGACGTGTCCACTCAATTAGGTGCTGGAAACCGGATCGCGAATGCAGGAAGACCCAGGACCAGCAGAGCATCCAAGGGGATTATCAAGAATACCATCCACCATTATACCAGTTGCCAAAAAAATCAAACTAGCGTAGAGGAAGACTCAAGCCGCGTAGCACATCTCAAGGGAAGTAGATTGACCACTTGGTGGAGTTCCAGTGAAGATCGTTTGACTACTGTTCTGAAAGGCAGGCGATAGACGTTTCAAAGTAGGATCTGTAATAAGTTGATGTAATTTGTATTTCCTTGTTATAAGAACAAGATGTAATTGCTTAATGTAATAACTGTGATGGCAATAAAAAGTTTTTAAATTTTTTTATTATTATTGTGTTGAGATGCATTCGGAGGCAAAGATTCTGGTTTATGTCACGGATTTTCGGTAGTGGGATCCAAGGCGTTACACCAAACTTGCTGCTTGAACCCTGCAAGTTTGGGGAGTCAATCTTGAGGTGGAAATTTTCCTCCAAACATGCTGTTGAACCCAGCAAGCTAGTAGCGGCAACTCGAGGAGTGAGGTGGATGTCATATTTGATGCTTGAAGGTGAATTGGTTGCAGGATAAGCTCTTTAGACAAGCTGGGCTCCAGCACCATTGCATGGAGTTAAGGAGCTGTTGGTGTGGCTCGGAAGAGGAGCTGAGCACGGAGCTAATTAACAAGGGTTGTCGAGCCGAGGGAGCAGCTCTAGGGGCGAGCTAGGCCCTAGATTCACTATATTTGAGTCAAATTTTGGAGATAGCCTCAGAAAAGAGCTGGTCTTCGAATTTGCTTGTTGTAATATTTAACCAGTAGTGGGAGTAGTTTGAATGGTCGTTTCGAGCCCCGTAACCGCATACTTGCAAGCTGTGAGGGCAATTTCGAATCATGCTTGTGAACTTCGAACCTGTTGTTTCGGAGTTATTCAACGAGTTGTAAGAGCAATTCCGAATGGTGAGCTACTCTGCACTTGCTTGTTTGCAAGCGACTAAAGCGGCATCGAACCGAGTGTTGGACTCCAAACTTGTTGTTTGAAAGTTTCAACGAGTTGTAGGAGCAATTCCGAATGGTGATCTGCTCCGCACTCACTTGTTTGCAAGCGACTATGCGGCGTCGAACCAAGTGTTGGACTCCAAACTTGTTGTTTGAAAGGTTCAACGAGTTGTAGGAGCATTTCCGAATGGTGAGCTACTCCGTACTTGCTTGTTTGTAAGCGGCTAAAGCGGCGCCGGACAAAGTGTTTTGTTTGAAAGTTTCAACAAGTTGTAGGAGCAATTTCGAATGGTGAGCCGCTCCGCACTTGCTTGTTTGCAAGCAGCTAAGTGGCGTCGAACCAAGTGTTGGACTCCAAACATGTGTTTTGATCCTAGCAAGTTGTGGGAGCAGCCCTGGGGGACGAGCCGGACTCCGAACTTACCATTTAACAAGTTATAAATGTGACTCAGGGAGATAGACATGAGGCCAATGCAATGATCTTTATAAGAAAATTCTAAATCTAATTGAAACAAACTAAGTGGATGCCTTGAGGGGACGAGCCGTTTTTCCATACTTTGGCTGTATCGCAAGTGACGACCTTATTGAAAACTGAAAACCTACTTCTATGAGAAGGTGTTAGGAACCCTCGTGGTACTTCATTTGATGCTCTGTATTTCAAGTCCGCCTTCCCAGAAGAGGGGGATCTCCTTGAGTTCATCGACTAGTTCTTGGTTGTTCCGTTTGGGGAGCTCTAATGCTTCAAGTGGGAGGACCGAGCCCTCCATTATACTTGTGTAGCACCTTCTAGTTGTCTCTTGGTTTCCTTTGACTTCCCCTACTCCTCCTGAGGTCAGGAACTTAATTTTCATGTGAAAGTATGAGGGTACGGCATGAAGTACTGCTAGGTCTGGTCGGCCCAGAATGACATTGTAAGTGGCCTTCACATCGATGATGATGAAGTCCATTGCCTCTGTGCGGGTTGTCAGGGCTTTTCCTATGGTCACATCAAGTGTGAATATTTCTTCGATTGACATTGGAACCCCAGAGAACCCGTGGAGTGTGTATCCGGTAGGCTTGAGACGATCTTGAGAAAACTTGAGTCCTTGGAAGGCTCCAGGAAGAGGATATTGACAAAAATGCCATTGTCGACCAGGACTCGGCGCACTTCATGGTTGACCATGCTGAGACTGATGACGAAGCCATCACAGTGGTGCGTTCGGACGCCTTCTAGATCCCTATCTGAGAATGTCACCAGAATCCTGAGGCTTTTGGGTGGTAGAAAGTTGTAATACCCCGTTTTAGATGGGCCTTCATGGTGGGCTATGTAATTAATTCATGGTTAGATGGACCTATAGATTTGGTAGTGTGTGTATAGAGCCTATAGAAAGAATTAATTAATTACTATGGAGCCATGGTGTTCAGGTGGTGGTGACTTAGTCCCACATAAAAGGTGAGTTAGGATTGTGTGTGAATATATTAGGAAGCCTATGATCAAGAGGCACCAACTGTTACATCCCGTAATTTCAAGATCTATACTATAGTAGTATATATATATATATATATATATATATATATATATATAAAGTGAATGGCCAATGGTATAATTGTAAATAAAGTGGGTAGAGAGGGGGGCCATGATTTGGAAAATAGCAAGAGTTGTTGTGTTGGTTGTGGGGTGACGTCATGCTGACGTCACCGAGGGGGGCCCACCCGGTTGAAAGAACAGCAGAGGTCTGCTTCTTGATGACGTGTATGCATAGGGGCCTACGGGGCTGTGTGTACACGGGATTGACGGGAGAATTGATTTAGAATAGTCCCATATCAGGAATCACATAAGAATAAATAATAATAAATAATATAGCCTATGATCAAGAGTCACCAATCTAGTTAATCACCTTTTGAGAGGCAGACTGTGGTGGGCAGTTGTACTATACTATAAATAATTTCTCTGATAAATTGTAAAATTGTCCGAGCAGGGGCAGGGGCATTACACCAACTAGTCATGACATCTTTAGAGAGGCACCCTGTGGTGGGCAATTGTTAGAATTTATTTGAGTAGGGGCCCGAGGTGTTACAAATGGTATTAGAGCCAAGTTAGACAAAAAGGCAATGTCGGAAGCATGAACAGGGGTTCTCACAGTGTGATTGATGGCTAAGCATTGGCTCTTACCCTGACATGCCCAGGTCGGCTAGCCACCGATGCGGTTGCAACAGTCGAGAGGCTATGGGCATAAAACAAGCTCTGATACCATTATGTGTAGACTGCCACCTGCCACTTAGGATGGTAATGGCCACAAAGGTAACCTTCACGACATCAGGTTGGAGGTTGCTGTCTGGATATTCGGTTGCAGTTTTTTGCCTCCCCGACATCAAGTTGCAAGTTTGCCTCCATTGACGTCCAGTTCCATATTTGCCTTCTCGACATCCGGTTCCAACAAAACGGTGAATGGAATGATATAATCTTCCGTATGTACTTGGATATTGATTGCTTAATTAAGTATGATGTTAAGTTTTGAAATTTGTGATATAAAAATAGAAGTAAAAGTGGGGGATAGAAAAAGTAGAAAATAAGGTAGAAAATTACAATGACAGAATGAATGGGTACAAGTCATAAATGTTGAATATAAATAGTAGAAATTAGTAGTAATGAAAATAATATAAAAGTAAGGAGAAGAAAATAAAATGAAGTAAATACATAAGCTTAAATGCAATTGCAAATTAGAAATAACTATGTAGTGTAGTAAGTTAGCATAAATAATCATATGTCATAAATTATATAGTAAATAGTATAAAGTATATGTAGTAAGAAAATAACAAGGAGGGTAAAAATTCATAATATTAAGGTAACAAGAAAGTATAGTATATTATAGCAGTAAAAGTATAAAAATAATAAAATAAAGTAATTCAGTTAATAAGTAGCTATTAGTAGTGAAGAGCGAGAATAACAAACGTAGTAAATAGTGGGTAATAACAATTGCGTTGAGTATAAGTCGTAAAACCAGATAGGGAAAAAAATATAGTGTGTAGAAGTATATTATATTTATATAATTTAAAATATTCAAATCATGTTAAAACATATTGGAATTAATAAGACAATATAAAGTAATGAAAAAATATTTATGATTGAAAATTAAATCCTTAAAAAATGGAGAGAGGGTGAGGAGAGAGACTACCTTCATCCCTCGGGAACTGAGCAAATCCTATGCTCAGGTTCTTCAACTGCCCCCCCCCCCCCCCCCCCCCCCCGCGTCATCATTTCAATCACCAAATGCCTCTTCAATCCTCACGCCATCCCCTCTTCTCCTCGAAACCCACCAATAAATTTGTTTTTTCACCCCCCACTCAACCTCCCGCCCACCACCCCAAACCCTTCTTCCAACCCAAACCCTCAGCCTCCTACCCAAAAAACCCACCTTTCAACCTCCAAAAAAATGCAGATCCAAGAGGATGGAGCGTCGTTGTTTCAAATGCGGTGAAGGGGATCACGCGACGTCTGAGTGCCGCAAGCTGGGGATCCACTGTTTCAACTACAAGATATTTGGCCATAAAGTGTGCGACTGCCCTCTCCATAACCAGGGAGCCACGTTAGAAGTGGACCTACCCCATAATAATGCCATTTCGCAAGCACTGCCGTTGCATGCAAGCACATTCCTTCACCTGATTAACCCATGCTGGATCCCCCTTAGAAAGGACCTCGAGAGCGCCTTCAACTTCTCCTGGGGTAGGCAAGGGCGTTGGCGGTCCCTTCAAAGGGCTAGTGACGGGGTGTATCATGTCAAATTTCCAACTGCCACGGAAGCAAAGGCCGCGATTGCTGAAGGGTTTTTTCAATTCTCTGGTTTCAGTGCTACCTTCTCTTCCTGGTCGATGGACTACGGGGCTAGACTGCGAGCAAAGCCATGCTTCATTTGGATCAATCTCCCCCTCTTGTCGTTCCACTTTTGGAACCGCGAGTCTCTTGAGCACCTTATTACTCCTTTTGGTAAACTAATCACTTTGAGCAGGGAGATGCAAGATGTGAAGGCCAGGGACCATGCCCTAGTTCTTATTGAGGTGGAAGACATAACGCTCATCCCAAAAACTCTCATCATCCGCTACACTGCACCATGGAGTATGGAGAAGCATGTCCATGAAGTACCCATACTGCTCCTGGGTGAGCCCATCGCGGTTGAAGATGTTCAGACCGGCAAGGTACAGATTTTCATCATGGCAAGATCTTCAGATGGTACTGGGAGTGCGAGCTTTTGGCACCCCAAGGCATCGGAAGGCCCGGCAGATGTTGGAGCAGAAGGCCACCTCCGAAAAACTCCGGCTACGACTGCGGTGGATGTTGATTTGAATCTCCGTGATTCGCAGGAGAAGATCTCAACCGATGCACAATCCCCGTGATCTGCTGATAATTTGAAAATCACTCTGTATGTTCCTTTTTTGGAGGATTCTAGCCGCAATCAAGGAATCTTACCAAATCCGGTTGCTGCTCCTTTATCTAGGGAAGATCTAGTGCTGAATTCAAATCTCACCAAGCTGGCACCTCAGGTGGTCCACTTTTCTAAATCCTCAGATAGTAACAACAAGTTGTTCGCGCATGGCCCCACCAAATCCCCGCACATCCAAGATGACTCCTCTAACGGTGAATCATATGAAGAGGTGTGCAAAATGTTTTGGAAAGGTAAGCTTGTTACCCTTCCACTCTCACTCTTTTCTAAGATTCGACTGGCAGTTGAAGAAGCCCTAAAGGAATCTGTACAAGAAGAAATGAGTCATCTAAAGGCTACGGAGAAGGTGGTTTTCAGAGTAGGTACCAGCAATGTCCGAGGTGAGAGCTTCCACACTCACTGCCTACTCAGGAGGAGCGTTCCCAAAGCTGCAAGCTCCTTCATCTATGTTCTGCCAGGCTTTGATGAAGGGCCGTCCAAGAAGCTGAAATGGTCTAGATCGGCTGGAAAGCTCAAAAGCACTAGGCCTTTCATGAAGCACCTCTCCTCCACCATCAAGAAAAGACCTCATGTACCTCCTCTTCAGTTGCTTCAGTTACAAATGAACATCTTAATCCATTTGCTCTGCTATCAAATGAGGATATCTTAGAAGTAGCCTGAATCTGTTGGAGTGGAGGCTAAAGGGCCACGCTCGGTGCATGCTTTAAAGGGTCATCCGAAAGTTTTAGTTGATCAGCCTGATCAACTAGAGCATTCTGCTTGGCTGCCCCGTCTCTCTGACTTTGAAGATCAAATTTTGTTTACTGTTTTGTGCATTTGGGTGACTTTTAATTTCAATGAAGATATCTAGTTGGAATCTAAGAGGGCTTGGCAACCCTGATAAATGCTCTCTTATAAAAGAAGGGATACGCAGCTGCTCCCCATCGGTGTTCTGCCTGCAAGAGACAAAACTCAGAAATCCAGGTCCCCGTAAGCTCTCCTCGATTGGAGGTAGCCTTATGCTATTAACAGCTATGGAGGCATACTCTTAGGGTGGAATGACCAACTGATGATTGCACCTACTCAGCCATTGATATTTTCTCAGTCTCTGCTTCCTTCAAGCATCGCTCCTCAGATGTAACTTGGTCCATTACAACTGTATACACTCCCTTCGACCTGGAAGGCAGAGTACTCTGTTTTTTTGAAATTTAACAGCGTCGAAGCCACCTCGACGATGCATGGGTCCTATGTGGAGACTTCAATGTCACTATTTCGGACACTGAGAGATCTAGTGGTAGCTGTTCAGCAAGGGACATGAGATGTTTTCGAGAATTTATTCATGATATGGCCCTCATTGACCTACCGCTCTCAGGCAGGAAATACACCTAGTCTAATCTTCGAGCATCCCCCTCAATGGCCAGGCTAGACAGATTTTTGATCACATCAGCATGGGACCTCTCCTTCCCCAACTGCATTCAATACTCCCTCCCCAGACTTGCGTCTGTCCACTGCCCCATAATTATTGACACTCGGGTGATTCCACATCAAGTGCACTATTTCAGATTTGAGAAAGCTTGGCTCGAACATTCTTCCTTTGTTCCTGCAATTCAAGAATGGTGGCAATCTTTCTCTTGTTCTGGTAATCCAGTTGACATTTTTGTAGGTAAGCTTAAGCTTCTCAGGAGGCGTATTAGAAGATGGATAAATGATACCTTTGGCCACATCCCCACCCGAAAGAAACAAATCCAAGAAAAGCTGCTTAGGCTGGAGGTTGATGCAGGGCAACTTTCGACGCCAACTGACTCCCTCAAAACAACTCAACTTGAGCTCCAGAACCTTATCAGAGCGGAGGTAGTTTATTGGAGACAGAGATCACGAGTACAATGGATCAAGGAAGGTGATGCAAACTCTAAATACTTTCACTCTATTGTCAATGGAAGAAGGCGGCAAAACTTCATCCACAGCCTCACAATTGATAGCACTCTCACAACCTGTCCCCATATGATCAGAACTGCTTTTGAAAACCATTTCCAGGAGATTTGTGGCACTGTCCCCCCCCTCCCCCCCCCCCCCCCCCCCCGTCTGACTATCGAATCAATTGGCCATCTTTGTATCCATCTAATGCAATCAACCTGGCCCACCTCGACAACCCGATCACCAATGAGGAGGTTAGAAAGGCAGTCTTTGATATGAGTAGTGACAAGTCCCCTGGTCCCGATGGGCTCTCCATGAGCTTCTATCATACTTTCTGCGACACCATCAAAGATGATTTACTTGCAATGCTACAGTCGGTGCAAAGGAGTGATGCTGATCTAGGCAGAGTTAATTACTCTAACTTTATATTATTACCCAAGTGTGAGGGCACAAACTCTGTAATGGACTTCAGACCTATCAGCTTACTTAACTGCTCATTCAAGATCTTCACCAAAATCCTCGCCAACAGACTAAGCCCGATCCTACACTCTCTTCTGTCGTCCTCTTAAAGCACATTCCTGAAAGGAAAATCCACAGTGGACTGTTTTCTAGTCGCTCATGAAGCTATCAACCTCTGCAGTAGACGAAACTCAGATACGCTACTGTTCAAGATAGACTTCACCAAAGCTTTTGACATAGTGAGCTGGGAATTTCTTAACTAGCTTCTTATTGCTAAAGGATTTGGTCCTGCTTGGTGCAAGTGGATTCATATGATCCTTAGAAAGGCCAAATCATTAGTTATCATCAACGGAGAGGGTGGAAAGCAAATCATCTCCAAGCGAGGTCTCAAGCAAGGGGACCCTCTTTCGCTAATGCTCTTCATCTTAGTCGTTGATGTGCTTGCTCAGATGCTCTTTAGTGGTCATAGAAATGGTGCATTCTCACAGTTACCTATCAGAGGCTGCCTAGCAAATCTTTCAGTTCTGCAGTTCACAGATGACACTTTGATCTTTTGCAAAGGAGATGAACATGAGATCCTCAACCTCAAGGTGACGCTGAAGCTCTTTGCAAATGTCTCTGGCCTAGTGTTGCCGCTCAATTCGGGTGTGGGGGCAATAGATGAGATTTGCAGGTTCGGGAGGAGCTCACAAAGATCGACCCCTTCTTCTTCCTTGCAATCTGGTTGGCTCCTTGGTGCTCCTTTGCGACTTGCACAAACTTTCGAGACACCGGGATGGATCCCGGCGACAAACCCTCCGATGATCAAGTCAATACACAGAAAAAAGAAAAGAAAAAGGCTTAAGTGTGCAAAGTGTGATCACCTTTTACAGTGGGAGGTCAGGGGGGTTTTATAGTCGCCAATGGGATCTCCTTCAGGATCGGAGAGAATCCCTACTTCCTGTTATGGCAGGATACGGGTGGTTATAACCACCTCCTCCACATCAGGGGGAGCCAGGATTTCCTCCAATCCTATTGAACTGGCCCCTAACGGGTTGAGACCCGTTCTCAACTGGTCAGGTCCGTTCATGGGTTAGAGGGTCCAGGAGGAGGGACCCGGTTTCCAATTCGGACCCGTCTGTGGGCGAGATTACAATCTTGCCCATAAGACTTCGAGATTCATGCCCACTTTGAATGGTTCCGATTTAACCCCATTTTTAGCCATATCACAAGCCCCCCACTCCCTAAGGCTGTGTGTTACAGCCTTGTGGGAGTAGTTCTGTTATTTTAATGGCGTATAGGGCTTTATCGGAGTTCTCAACGGGTGCTCGAATCTCGTCTGAGGGGTGATGGTGTTTTCCTGAGCTGGTAGCATGCTCAAAGTGGCTTCTAAGTTGCTTTGGATTTTTGGTGATTTTCTTCCAATTTTTATATCATTCGTTCGAACCATTTATTTAATTTTGCAAGGCAACGATTCACTCTCCGGGAGCACTAATTAATCGTTCTGGACAATAATTATTTATCCTGGGACTCAAAAATGTTCCCCCGGATTTATAATTATTTTTCAAAATTTTTAATTAATTTTCCAGAATTATTAATCATTTTTTGCAATTTTTAAATAAATAATCTGAATTAATAAAATAGAAAAAGGAATTAATCGCCGTATTTATGACATGGCCAAATCTGAGCCCTTAATCATACACCGGCGAAGAATTTTGAGCGATCGGAAGGCCAGAAGTAAAGGGGCTTCTCGCGATCTGGGCGTACGGTGGGTGAACGCGTCGAACGGTGTGCCGAGCTTGGAGGACGGTGCACTGAACACGGCGAATGTTATGTGGAGTTTGGCGAACAGTGAAGAGGCGTTCACTAGTCAACGCTATTTTTGGTGTTTTCAGTTCGGAAACACGTTTGCTCGGATGTGGCGGCGAGCTTGGCCACCGTTGTGTCGAACTTGGCGAACGAGACGGCGAGCTCGAAGAGCGTTGACTGGTCAATGCATTTTTTGGTGTTTTTAGCTCGGAAACACGTCTGCTTGGATATGACGACGAGCTTGGCGAACGTCATGTCCAACTTGGCGAACGAGACGGTGAGCTCGAAGAGCGTTGACTGGTCAATACATTTTTTGGTGTTTTCAGCTCGGAAACACGTCTGGTCGGATATGACGGCGAGCTCTGCGAACGTCGTGTCGAGCTTGGCGAACGAGATGGCGAGCTCGAAGAGCGTTGACTGGTCAACGCATTTTTTGGTGTTTTCAGCTCGGAAACACGTATGCTCGGATGTGATGGCGAGCTTGGCAAACGTCGTGTCGAGCTTGGCGAACGAGATGGCGAGCTCGAAGAGCGTTGACTGGTCAATGCATTTTTTGGTGTTTTCAGCTCGGACATGACAGTGAGCTTAGTGAACGTTGTGTCGAGCTTGGCGAACGAGACGGCGAGCGCGAAGAGCGTTGACTAATCAACGCATTTTTTGGTGTTTTCAGATCGGAAACACGTCTGCTCGGATGTGATGGCGAACTTGGCGAACGTTGTGTCAAGCTTGGCGAAAGAGGCAGCGAGCTCGAAGAGCGTTGACTGGTCAGTGCATTTTTTGGCTTTTTCAGCTCGGAAACACGTCTGCTCGGATGTGACGCCGAGCTTGGTGAACGAGACGGCGAGCTTGATGAGCGTTAACTGGTCAGCTCATTTTTTAGTGTTTTCAGCTCAAAACACGTCTGCTCGGATGTGATGGCGAGCTTGGCGAACGGTGTGTCAAGCGAATCAGACGAAGCAGCGAGCTCGATGAGCATTCACTGGTCAACTGTTCCGAGCTGCTTTTGGTCGCTTCTTTTTTGTCGTTTCATATTCTAACCGCTTAGACTTCCGTGCTTGTTGGGCCGGTCAAGCTGTGCGGCCCAAGCCCATCAAGTCTTGCTATAAGTCCCTACCCCCTCTCATTTTTACTTGACTTTCTCACTTTTTCTTCACCGGAGATTTCTTCTCATCACAGAGCTTCCGGCCCCATTCCCATTCTCCGACGAGCATTCCTACCGTGGTTGTCACTTCCCAGGTAATATATTTTAATTTAAAGAGATGTCTAGGGTGTCTTCCGGCGAAGAGGCATCCTCCTCGAGTTAGTTCGAAGTACCCCCTCGGTCGACTCCTTCTTCGGTCGATAAGGGGAAGGCTCCCATTGTCCTGTCCTCTCCGGAAGTGGAAGGAGATCTCATCGTCGAGGGCAGAGGCGGCAAGGCAGCTTTCTCTTCGATGGTGGTGGAGACGATAGTTGTGAGAGATTGGCAAATGGGTGCGTTCGGTAGACATTCGATCGCTTGTCTATACTTGGAGGGACCCAGCAGTATAGTTCGAAGGATTTGAGGCAAACGAAGAAAGGCTTGGCTCAGTTTAACGAGGAGAACAATCTGAGGGAGCGAACAGAGGCGAACGAAATCGTCAGTATCCTGAAGGAGTCGGATCTGCGGATGGTTCGGATGTGCATCATGATCCCTCCGGAGTTCGAACTCATTGTCCCGGGCCAGGGGTCAGGTCATGTTGTTCTCTCCCCTCCAATACTTGCATTTTTCTTTACGAAGCGTTCTACGCGGGGTTGCGCCTCCCTCTACACCCTTTCATAATGGGAGTGCTGCAATGGTATGGGGTCTGCCCTATTCAGCTGATGCCGAACATTTGGAGGCATTTGATGGGGTTCGTTCTCCATTTTCAGGTGGCCGGGATAGAACCTAGGATCAGCGTACTTTGTCGTCTGTACAAGATCCATCAAAAGACGAGGATGGAGTACTGTTTCTACCTCACTGCTGGAAGGGCGTTAAGTTGGTCGACAACCCTGACTTCGTGAAGTGTTGGCGAGACAAGTACTTCCTCGTTCGGGGTAAAAAGCCGTGGGACATTCCACGACATGGAGAGAGGATATGCCGAAGAAGGCGAAGATGGATCCGTCCTTGAGTGCGGAGGAGGACAAAATGGTCAGCATCCTCTTGGATCGATCGACCCTGCATTGTAAGGAGATCACCGAGGAGAGCCTCTTCGGGGGAGGCCTTAGCCTTATAGACCCTGTACGAGTTCTCTTTCATCGACCGCATGCTAAGTATTTTAGTAGTGATAAAATTCTAATCTCTCTCTTTTTTTTCTATCTTTTTTTCTATCTTTTTTGTTCACAGGATCTACTACCATGGACTTCGGCGACATCATGAACAGGCGATCGGTACTGAGTGGCAAGCGCGCTGAGGAGAAGAAGAGGAAGCGTGTCGTTGCTCGGCCAACTATGTCGAAGACAGCTCGAGTTGAGTGTGCCGCCGCCTCCGTCGTTGACTTGGAGGCTGCTCCTCCTTCCGTTGCTACGCTAGCGAAGGAGCTCGACTGTTCGGCTACTCTCGCCCTGTCAGCTCTGCCTCGCACGGTGGCAGCTGAGGTGATTCTGATGGACGAGCTAAAGTGGATCTTCATGCCGGATTGGTAGGTTCTTAGGCACGACGGTTTTCTTGGCGACTCGACGAGTTGCATGGACGCCGTCCGTAGTCTCACCATGCCTAAAGACAAGGCGGCGATGGAGCATGGGATGGTCGGCGACTCGGCATTGGAGGTCGGCAAAGCGTAGATGACGGTAAGCCTTGACCTTCCGCTCGACCTCTGTTCCCTTCTTTGCGTTCCATTCTTAAGCCACTGCCTTTTTCGCAGGTGATCTGCCATTTCAACCACTTGCTGAAGCGAGTGGCAGAGCAGGAGAAAGAGCTAAAAGCTCTTCAGGATCAGAAGAGGTTGGAGCGGTCGAAGGCCAAGAGAAAGCTAGAGGCATCCGCTCTCAAGGTCAAAACGCAAGCCACCGAAATCTGACTACTGGAGGAAGCGTTGGCGAAGGCGAAGGACTCCGCCACTACGGAGAAGGAGGCAATGGCTTGGGAGTGGGCGGCTAAGCGGGAGAAGGCCGCGTTCGTGATGTTCACAGTGGAGAAAGAGGCCAAGGCAGCAGCGGAGAAGGAGGCGATCGGCTACTTGGAGCAGAACATGCGCTAGGCCTACGCCAGGGCGATGAAAGATGTCGGCGAGCGTATCCCTGACATTGACTGTTCGGGATATTTCTTATTCCCCAACGAGGAGAAGGCAGAGGCCGAAGGAGAAGAAGAGGATGAAGGAGAAGAGGAGGCCGTCGGCGATGAAGACATAGTGACTGAGACGCCGTTAGCAATGGCGTCAGTGATGGGGACAACCGAGGGTGGCAAAGGTGCCTTAGCGATTGCGGAATCCATCCGTCGAGGTGGACACTCAACTCCCTTAGAGTTTCTTTTGTATTTTAGCAATAGTCTTTCATCTAGGGTCTTTTTGTATCAATGCCTAATAGCGGACTGGCCACCGCTTTCTTTTGTACTCTTTTGAGCTTCAATGAAACGAAGAACTTTTGAGATTTTGGCCCAAGTTTATAATGACTAGCTTTGAAATTTGGCTAAGTGTTGAAGGCAACTCGCTTTGAAATTTAGCTAAGTGTTGAAAACAACTCGCTTTGAAATTTGGCTAAGTGTTGAAAACAACTCGCTTTGAAATTTGGCTAAGTGTTGAAAACAACTCGCTTTGAAATTTGGCTAAGTGTTGCTCGAGCTCAACATTGTTGTGTTCTTGCTTTTCAGATCGCCAAGTTGTGTCTGGTCGAGGCATCGCCGAACATGGTAGCGGTTGAGGCCTCTCGATTTTGAGCTGACTTAGGAGCGACGAAGTTCACCCTTTCTCATAGTCGAGAGTGTTTTCTCAAGAGCGAGTTAGAACAGGAGCATCTCAAACTAACGCTGGTAAAGCGTAACTCCGTGTTGAAGCAACTAAAGAAACGAGCTCGAGAAGCCCCCCATGAAAGGAAGGTGGAGTCACTTCGGCAGACTTTATTCGACGTTGGTGTGGAGAGAGATGGTCTGAAGAACGTGGTGCTCGAGAAGAGCCTGGAGACGGCACAGCTTCGGCGAACTATCATTGAAGCTTCCCGTGCGGGTAGTACGAGTAGAATTCCTCGCCTACAAGTCAAGGTGACGGATGATTCGCTGAAGGAGCGTATTGTTGAGATGGAGACGGAGGTTCACTGGCTACGATGCTTTACGGAGGGGAGCAACGTCAGGACCACATCTTGCCCTCGAGACGGGTACTCATATGGACGATCGTTTCACGAGTTAGCATCACGTTCACCTCCTATCCCACGACGTCCTAGGGATGCTCAAAGCGGAGTTGCTGGTTCATCGAGTGAAGCCTCAACCGACACAACGCTTAGGGACACAACTAGGCTCGCCGGCTTGGGGACCTCAACGAGTGTGGGGTCGCAACGACAGAATGTTTGTCGTCCTCGTGTGTCGCTCAAGAGGAGTATCCCCCTTCCTAGGAGGCGCTGAAGTAGTTTTGTAATTTTGGCTTCACAAATTTTGTAATTCGTCGTGGAGATGAGTAGTTGGTCATGTAATCTGACTTGTTCCTCAAACTTTATAGAAATGAGACTTTTTTTTTGCACTTGTGTGTTTTGTTAGCATCTATGGTTGTCGATAGTTGTAGGAGTACTTCTGAATGGCGAACCACTTCTTACTCGCTTATGAGCGAGTAGTAGAAGTGGAGTCGAGCCATGTGTTGGACTCCGAACTTCGTCGTTTAAGAGTGAGACAACGGTTGTGGGAGCAATTCCGAATGGTGAACCACTTCTTACTCGCTTATGAGCGAGTAGTAGAAGTGGAGTCGAGCCATGTGTTGGACTCCGAACTTCGTCGTTTAAGAGTGAGACAACGGTTGTGGGAGCAATTCCGAATGGTGAACCACTTCTTACTCGCTTATGAGCGAGTAGTAGAAGCGGAGTCGAACCAAGTGTTGGACTCCGAACTCGTTGTTTTAAAAGAGAGTCAACGGTTGTGGGAGCAATTCCGAACGGCGAACCACTTCTTACTTGCTTATGAGCGAGTAGTAAAAGTAGAGTCGAGCCAGGTGTTGGACTCTGAACTCTTTGTTTTAAAAGAGAATTTTTTTTTTGCAAGTAGAGTTAGACTGCCCTAGAAGTAGAGAATTTACTCGAAAGATAGATAAGTTGAGGGGGGAAAATTTCTCTTTATTGAAAACAACTGGGCGGTCGCTTCTAAGTTGCAGACCGCCTTTTACATTTCGACAAAAAGGAAGATACAATCAAGGTTTTTGCAATCCTGTGGAAGTAGCTTAGAGCGGCATTTAGACACCGAGTGGCGTTTAGACACCCTCTCGGTACTTCATCAGATGCTCGGCGTTCCAAGTCCTTTGCATCTTCCTGCCCCCCGGGTCTTCATGTTGATATGAGCCCGGGCGTATAACTCTAGAGACCTTATATGGTCCTTCCCAATTGGGCACCAGCTTGCCTCTCTTGCTTGGGTCGGAAATTAATAGCTTTCTCAGTACTAAGTCCCCTTCTTTTATGTTGGTCGGTCGTACCCTCTTGTTGTAAGCTTGAGTGATCCTACGACAGTAAGTCTCCTGGCGGATTGTGGCTCTCTCGCGGATCTCGTCAAAGAGGTCGAGGCAATTACGAAGCTTGTTCGCGTTCTGCGCCTCGTTTTAAGCTATGAGTCGAGGTGAAGGTAGACCCACCTCCAAGGCAATAAGAGTCTCTGATCCGTAGGTGAGGTTGAAAGGGGATTCACCCGTTGAAGTTCTTTTGGTGGTGATAGCACCAAAGCACATTTGGAAGTTGTTCGACCCATAACCCCTTGGAGGACTTGTCAAGCCTCTTCTTTAAGCCTGAGAGGATCTGTCGATTCGCATTCTCTGCTTGGCCGTTGGACTGGGGGTGTGCTACTGAAGAGAACCGCTGTTGAATTCCGAGATCGGTGCAGAAGTCGTGGAAGGCAGCTCCTATAAATTGGGTCCCATTGTTGGTTACGAGAATGCAAGGTACCCCGAACCGACAGACAATGTTCTTCCAAAAGAACTTCTGCACCCTGTTCTCGGTGATCGTTGAGAGATGTTCAGCCTTTATCCATTTGGAGAAGTAGTCAATTGCAACCACCAAGAACTTCAGCTGGCCTAGTGCCGGAGGGAAAGGTCCGAGCAAATCCATTCCCCATATTGCAAAAGGGATTGGACTTGCCAAGGAGGCAAGCTGCGCTTGGGGCATGCGATGGATTGGGGCGAACTTCTGGCAGGAGTCTCACTGGAGGACGTACTCCTCGGAGTCATTCAAAAGTGTAGGCCAAAAGTACCCGTAGTTCAAAAGCTTCTGGGCAAGGGATCTTGCTCCCAAGTGTGTGCCACATAGACCATCATGGGCTTCCTTTAGGACGTAGAACGCTTCTTTCGGGGAGAGGCATCTCAGATAGGGCCGACCATCGACCTGGGTGTAGGAGCTTTTGTACATGACCCCGTCCAGGAGTGTGTACCGCTCTGTTCATGTCCTGATCCTCCTTGCTTCTTTCGGGTCTTCGGGTAGGATGCCATCTCGGAGATACTCGAGGAGGGGCTTCATCCAGTTTTCCCCAAGTGCTCGGGGGTAGGCTTCCATTGGCTCTGAGCCATCTTTGTCGATACTAGGTTTAAGAAGGACTTCTATCAGGACAGTTCATTCTAAACCTTGGAGGGACGAGGAGGCGAGCTTAGAGAGGGCATCCGCTTGCACGTTTTCCTCCTGGGGTCCGCTGGAGTTGAACATCTTTGAATAGAGTGAGAAGCTCCCTCACTTTTGCTAAGTATCAGGCCATTCGGTCATCTCTCGCCTCGTACTCCCCGAACAATTGATTGACCACTAACTGAGAGTCGCTGAAGACCCTTACTTGTTCGGCACCTGCCTTGCAGGCCAAGCAGAGACCCGCGATTAGGGCTTCATATTCTAGCTTATTGTTTAATGTTGGGAAGTAGAGGCGAAGGGAATACTGGATGACGAAGGCATCGGGGCCAGTTAGGATGACGCCGGCCCCGCTTCCATTGGCACAGGAGGATCCGTCCACATAGACGGTCCAGACGGAGGGATCGGCTGTCGACTCTCATGAGTTGGGGATGGTGTTCTCCACGATGAATTCGGCCAGAGCTTGGGCTTTTATTGCCGTCCTGGGCTGGTAGCTGATATTTGTTGACTCAGCTCGATGGACCACTTCATGAGCCGTCCAGACATTTCAGGCTTGTGGAGAACCTGTTTCAGTGGTTGGTCGGTAAGAACGACCACCGAGTGGGATTGGAAGTAGGGGCAGAGCTTACGAGCTGCCATGACCAAGGCGAGTGCCATCTTTTCTAGTTTCGGATAACGGAGTTCGGCGTCGCGGAGCACCTTACTCACATAATAGATAGGCTTTTGTGTCCTATCCTCTTCCCTCACGAGGACTGCACTGAGCGTTTGCTCCGAAGCTACGAGGTAGAGGTAAAGGACCTCTCCGGGTGCCGGCTTACTCAGGAGAGGGGGGTTGGATAAATACTCTTTGAGCTTGTCAAAGGACTCCTGCTGCTACGGCCCCCACTCGAAGCCTTTAGCCCCCCTGAGGGCTTTGAAGAAGGGGAGGCTATTCTCCCGGACTTGGAGAGGAATTGCCCTATTGCGGCAAGGTGCCCCGTGAGCCTCTTCACCTCTTTGACATTGGAGGGGGGAGCCATTTTGAGAATTGCTTGGATTTTCATGGGGTTGGCCTCTCTGCCCCTCTGGCTGATGATGAACACAATATTATTCACATTTAAGAGCAATAATCTTAATATAATTAGACATTTAAAAGCTCTATATGTGGTATTTATGCTTCTTTTCTCTTTCTCTGCAGGAAACAGCCTATAAACAGCAAAACGAAGCAAATTCAGGATGATACACAGGAAACTGAAGAAGCAGTCAACTGGTCATGATAACAGGCGACTGGACAGAGGAAATCAAGTTTTACACAGCTGCTCGACCAAGTCGACTGTTCCCAAAACATCAGTCGACTGGGCGAATGAATCACGAAAATACTGAAGTCTCGACACAGTCGACTTACTCCCAAAAGCAGTCGACTGATAGGCGGCGGAATAAACAGATGAGATATTCGAAGATTCACCTGCATCTAATTTCACATCTATTTGAATCCAGATTTATGCAAATCAAATCTAGAGACTGGGGGTTTCCAAGTGGACGTGGTAAACAGATAAGGAAGGAAAGGAGAAAAGAGGAAGATATTAATCATCAAATCAAATAAAGAAGGATCTTCCTTAAAAAGTGGAAACCCTAATTCTCAGCCGTACTCTATAAATATCAGAAGAGATCGACTTAGAGAGGATATAATCAGATATATCTCGTGGACACAACTTAATCAGAGAGTTCCCAACCATCAAGTCACCAAACCGTGCTTCACTCCATCAACATCGAAGAGGGAGAGAGAAGATCCAGCAACCAGAAGGCAGTCGACTGTGTGACAGACAGTCGACCATATTGCCGGAATCCATTAGTTTATTTCTTCTTCTCTCTTATTTCTTTTTATGTTGATCATGTATTTGAACTTGTTAAGCAATAAAAGTATTATTATGTGGAACTAATTTCATAGTTGGGTAGATCGAAACCGTAGTTATGTAGTGCTATATTCTTCTGAGATCTTCTAATTACTTATTGATTGAATCTGGTTGAATTGACATAGATTAATGATCATCAAACTTGGATCTTGAAGTCTGAGAGCAGTCGACTGAGGTGAGAGCCAGTCGACTGACATACAGCACGTGGGAATATCAAGTTTATGTTATTATTTATCTAAATCTGTTATATGAAGCATATTGAGACGACCGAATCTCGTGCCCATAATTTGTAACAAAGGAATCTTTAGGGGTTCTTGGTTCAATCAACTTAGAGGATCTAGATCTGATACCAATTTCTAGAACTTTAAGTGTTTGTTCGTTTCCACTGTTCTTATGTTTTCTCTAAGTATAACTTAGTAGATACCATGCTAAAATACTTAGGGGAAGAAACGAATTAGAGTAGATACCATGCCTAATTCTTGGCTTAGGGAAACAATACTTTAAGGAGTAGATACCATGCCCTTAAGGTGAACAAACATGAGTAATTAGAAGTAGATTCAGAAGGCAACTTGGCATTACTAACTATTGGTGGAGATCAACAACCCAACTATTCAAGAGATATTGTGATTCAAACTCATCTTTCTTAGTTTAATCTTTTTAATTCTTTTAGAATATTACAATAACTCTTCATCATTTTTATTATTAGTTTTATTGATTAGTAAGTTGAAGTCTACAATCTCTGTGGGATCGACCCTTGCTATTACTACGATTCGATTCGTGCACTTGCGAGGTTTTTATAATTTGTGTCTAGTTTTATCTATTTATTTAGGTAGCTAGATTCCAACAACAGCTGACCACCCGATGAGACATCGAACGCACACTTGTTCGGGTTAGTCTCATATTGTGCCTCCTGAGCACCTCGAAGGCTTCTTGAAGGTCGAGGGTGTGCTCTTGCCCTCGGGTGCTCTTGACCAACATGTTATCGATGTAGACTTCCATGTTTCGGCCAATCTGGTCTTGGAAGACCTTGTTCACCAGGCGTTGATAGGCAGCCCCCTCATTTTTCAACCCGAATGGCATAACACGGTAATAGTAGAGACCTTGGTCGGTCACGAACGAGGTCTTCGGGATGTCCGGTGGGAACATCCTGATTTGGTTGTATCCCGAGAAGGCATCCATAAAGCTGAGTAGCTCGTGCCTGGAAGTCACATCGATGAGGGTGTCAATGTTGGGAAGAGGGAAGGGGTCCTTCGGGCACACCTTGTTGAGATTTTTGAAGTCAATGCATATTCGCCAACTTCCATTGGCCTTCTTGACCATTACCACATTGGAGAGCCACTCAGGGTAGTTCACCTCCTGAATAAAGCGGGCGTTGAGGAGTTTCTCAACCTCTTCCTTGATCCTCTCGGGGGCAAACTTTCGCCTCTTCTGCTGGACAGGCTTGACCCCAGGGGTGACGCTCAGGTGGTGCAGTGAGAGTTCTTCTGAGATCCCGGGCATGTCTGCTGTCATCCATGTGAAGAGGTCGCGATTCTCCCGTATACGCCGGGGGATGTTCTGCTTTATGGAGAGGGAGAGAGTTTTGCTGACGTAGAATGTCTTAGTGGTGTCTTCTTCGGAGAAGGCCACTTCTTCCAACTCGTCGACGGGCTTGGAGATATTTTGGCCTCCTTCCTGAGGAAGTTCGAGTGCTTCCAAAGAAAAAACCGAACCCCCCATCGAGGTCATGTAGCACTTCCAAGCCGCCTCTTGGCTTCCCCTCACTTCTCCCACTTCGAAGGGTGTGAGGAACTTCATCTTCATATGGTAGGCTGAAGGGATGGCTTGAAGCACGGCCAAACCTGGTCTACCCAGGATAACATTATAGGTGGCCTTTACGTCGCCCACCATGAAGTCCATTTGCTCCGTACGAGTTGTCGGGGCCTTTCCAGCCATTACGTCGAGGGTTTTGGTTCTCTCGACCGTAACCAGGACCCCTGTGAACCCGTGGAGGGTGTAGCCCATGGGCTTGAACCGGTCCCTGGACAGCGGAAGTCCTTTGAAGGCTTCCAAGAAGAGTATGTTAACGGAGCTACCGTTATCTACTAAGACGCGACAAACTTCAAAGTTCGCCATGCGGAGAATAATGATGAGGGTGTCGCAGTGGGGTGTGCAGACGCCTTCCAGGTCCCTGTCGAAGAATGTCACCGGGACTCCGAGGCCTTTTGGGGGAGGATGGCTCTGCACGGAGTTAACCTCCCTTACGAAGGCTTTTCGGGAGGAGTTGGAATCTCCCCCCATTGGGCCCCCGTGTATCAGGTGCAAGATGCTCTCTACTTCGGCCTCCGGAGTCTTCGTGCGCTACTCGTTTTGCCTGTTAGCCCCCCAAGGTGGCGGGGGTGGATCGGCTCGATCTCTCTTTACGAACCGGTTGAGTTGCCCTCGCTGGATGAGGGCCTTGATTTCATCCTTCAAGGCCCGACATTCATCTGTATCGTGCCCATGGTCCCGATGGAAACGGCACCACTTACTCCGGTCCCTCTTCTTTGTCTGGGTGTTCATCCTTGGGGGAGGTGGTAGGAGGCCATCGTTTCCTATCTCCATGAGGATGGCAGATACACTCGCATTAAGCAGAGTGAATTTCTCGAACCGAGGAGGGGGACACTGCTGACCCCGATTGTCCTTTTGGAGCTTCTTAGCTCCTTCTTCTGCACCCTTTCGCTTGTTCCCGGAAGAGGAGGCCTCGAAGGTAGGGTGGCGGACGGCTTCTTCTACTTGGATGTACTTCTCGCTCCGAAGCAGGAGCTCTGAGAAGTTCCGAGGGGGCTTCTTGGCGAAGGATGCCCTGAGGTCAGCATTGAGGACGTTGGACTGGAAGGCAAGGGTGGCAACCGACAATTCCAAAGAAGCGATGGACCTAGCCTCGGCAGTGAATCGTTTGACATAATCCCTCAGTGGTTTGCCCTTCTTTTGGCTGAGGAACAATAAGGTGTCGCTCGTCTTCTCGGCGCGCCGACTGCTCACGAAATGCGTAAGGAAAAACCCTCGAACTAGTTGAAGGAGAAGATAGATGCCAGTGCAAGCTGAGAGTACCATTCCCGAGCCGGCCCTTTGAGTGTGGCCAGGAGGTCTTGCATAGGAGGGAGTCGAATGCATGGTGGATCATCATGAGAGTATTGAAACTCTCGATGTGATCTGCTGGGTTTGACTCCCCGTTATAGGTCTCGAAATGTGGAGGCTTGAAGTTGTTGGGAACTGGAGCCTCCATAATGGTATGGGAGAATGGGGGCCTACTCGGACGAAAGTCCCCTGCATCTCGGCCCTCGTCTCGGTTGAGCTGGCCTAGGCACCTCTCCATCTCGTGGAGACGGCGGTAGACCGAGTCCTCCCTATGGTCCTGTCTGGCCGAATCCCAGGACTCGTTCTAATGTCGAGGAGGGCTGGGGCTATGCTGGTGATGGCTCAGAGTAGGAGGTGGACTGACCGAGAGATGGGGGTGACTTGGGTTAGGGTGTGGACTGGGAGAGGGGTGGCGATGGCTCGCAGCCTTCCTAGGGCTTCTGGAGCGGTGAGGATGGTGAGGAGCTAGTCAAGGACTACGGGATGGCGAGGAGCCGGTCGAGTACTATGGGATCAGCAAGTATGGTGAGGAGCCGGTCGAGGACTGGGGGCCCTATGGGCATTGTTGGGGGCAGCCTTGAGAGCCCGGAGGACCACCTCCTGAAATTGCTGGAATTCTGCCCTTGTGACGGGGGCCTCCTGCTCACGATGGTCCCGAGGTGCCTGCAGACCGACCAGGGAACGACTCCATCTTGGGTGATGTTGGGGCGAATCTCTTCGCCTACGGGGAGAGTTGGACCCCCCTCGGTTGGATCGGGGTGGTGAACGGTCCCTGTCCTGCTCGCGACGAGGGTTCGACCCTTGGGCCCGCCTCTCCTTCAGATGGGCAAGGAGATTGGGTCCGTGCCTGGTCTGCCGATTGTTGATCACGTTTCGCAGGTCCTTCGGAGTGGGAGGAGTATAGGAGGCCATGGAGTTGGTGTCGGCATTGTGGATGGAAACTCGAACCTGATGGACAGGTTGCTTGTGGCGACTCCGTCGAGAGGGTTCCCCCACTGCAGCCTGGGGTCCCGAAGGCTGCTGGACGGACTGTGGGGCCTGGGGATCGAGCTGCTTGGTTGGTTGGTAGGGAGGAGGGAGATCCCCCTGTGCAGGAGGAGGAGGAGGGTGAAAGGATGTTGTCCTTCGGTTGGAGTTGGTGGGTCTCTTCTTGGGAGGCATGGCTAGGAGTTACGTGAGTTGAAGGAGGAAGAGGAGATTGCTTGTCGAGTGAAACTTCCCACAGACGGTGCCAATCTGTTGCCGCTCAATTCGGCTGTGGGGGCAATAGATGAGATTTGCAGGTTTGGGAGGAGCTCACAAAGAACGACCCCTTCTTCTTCCTTGCAATCTGGTTGGCTTCTTGGTGCTCCTTTGCGATGTGCACAAATGTTCGAAACACCGGGATGGATCCCGGTGACGAACCCTCCGACGATCAAGTCAATACACAGAAAAAAGAAAAGGAAAAGGCTCAAGTGTGCAAAGTGTGATCACCTTTTACAGTGGGAGGTCAGAGGGGTTTTATAGTCGCTAATGGGATCTTCTTCAGGATCGGAGAGAATCCCTACTTCCTGTTGTGGCAGGATACGGGTGGTTATAACCACCTCCTCCAGATTAGGGGGAGCCAGGATTTCCTCCAATCCTGTTGAACTGGTCCCTAACGGGATGAGACCCGTTCTCAACTGGTCAGGTCCGTTCATGGGTTAGCGAGTCCAGGAGGAGGGACCCGGTTCCCAATTCGGACACGTCTGTGGGCGAGATTACCATCTTGCCCCTAAGACTTTGAGATTCGTGCCCGCTTTGAATGGTTCCGATTTAACCCCATTTTTAGCCAAATCACCTAGCCATTAACTTCAAAAAGTCTTCGATCGTTTATTTTGGGAAATCGAAAGTCAAGCTGCATGCTTTTTCAACCATTCTAGAGTGTAAAGAAGACTGATTACCTTTCAATTACCTTGGAATGCCACTCTCCAGGGGTATGCTTAGCAAAAGAAGTTGGCAACTGCTTATTCTAAAGATTGAGCAAAGACTCTCGGTATGGAAGGGCAAGATGCTATCTAGAGGGAAGGTTAGTACTTATTAATGCTGTTCTAAGTGCCTTGCCAGTATACTTTGCCTCTTTCTTCAGGCTACCTCTCTGGGTGATCAAAAGAATCGATCAAATTCATAGTAGATTCTTTTGGAGTGGGTTTGACACGGAGGTGAGAGGTGTGGCTAGTATGAAGTGGAAGGCAATTTGTCAACCCAAACAGCAAGGGGGACTTGGTGTTCTAGACTTGAAAGTCTTTAATGAATCCCTCCTCATGAAATGGTGGTGGAGCTTAGTCTCTTCAGACTCGCTAGCTAGCCAAACTCTGCGGAGCTTATATTATAGAAGCAACTCTAGCAGTTTTACAAGTCCTCAAACAGCCTCCAGCTTTTGGAAGGGGATCTTCTATCTCAGGGAACGATTTTTGCTCAATGTGAACTGGAAACTAGGCAATGGAAACCATATCAAATTCTGGACATTATGATGGATTAATGGAAACAACATTGTCTCCCGCTGCCCCTCTCTTGCTGCAGTAGCATAGAATCATCAAGCTGGGGTCCTCTCCCAGGGAAGTTGGATCAATGGTGTCTGGTAATGGCAACCACAGTTCAACTGTATCTCTACACCCATCATTAGTGAAGAAAAGTAGAGACTCATTAAAATGACTGCAGATTACCAGCCTTCCAACTCAACTGACAACCCTTCATGGCGACTTACAAATTCAGGCAACCTTCACTGTCAAATCTGCCTACACCTTGTTCATCATCTCTGGCCTATACTCCCCCTGCTACACGGTAACGTGGTCTTCTGCTGCTCCTCTGAAATGCAAGATATTCATCTGGCTGATGAGTTGGGACAGATTAAACTCTAAGGAATTTCTCCGATCTAAAGGATGGTCAGGAGACACGACATGCACAGCTTGTGCATGCCCTATTGAGATGACTTTCCTTTTTTTTTTTGCACGCTCCACGGCCATTACCACTTGGGATTACTTCACCACACTATTTCAAACACACCCCCCGCCAAATGACTTGCATGAATGCTTCACTTCTTGGTGTTTTGGAACACATGCACACAGACGCACTTGGCATCTTCTCACTATTTCTATCTGTTGGAGTATTTGGCTTGCTAGAAATGAGCACATTTTTTCTTCAAAATTCTTGAAATCGCAGCAAATTATCTTTAATGCATTATTCTGGTTTCGATCATGGCTAGATGGACTTGACAGTAAAAAGAAAAAGCAGGCGATGTTACGAGAGATTGAGCTAGCCGGCCTTCAAGATACCCTACTCAAGCAGGTGCTGATTCGGATTGATCAGGCCGAAAGCGGGAGGACAGCTGCTCGGGCTAAGCATTATCTTGGAGGCACTTCTCCTGCTTATTTTGTATGCTATATGCTTTTTTGGGACAATGTTATAAGTCCAATCTTTATATAACTTCTTAGTTTGCTACTATTGATGATCAAGTATTCGGCTATTGTAGGCTGAACTATCTTGATCTTGTTTTGTATTGTGGTCTTGTAATTATTCTTTAGTAATAATTTTTTTGTGAGGTAGGGACTTACCCTGCCTTTAACCAGTCAATATATATATATATATATATATATATATTACAAAGAAAGGTATCAAGTGGCTATCATTCAATCTCCCATAAAACCAATGGCTTAGATTGATTCTCACAAAACATATTTTTCCGCCAAAAATTTCAAACCCCAAATGAAATTTTTCCCCCCAAAACTAAAAAACTCATTACATTATTATTATCTCTCTCTTATCTCTTCACTTTTTCATATTTCTCTCTTTCTCTCTCTCACTCTCTCTCTCCCATTCTTTTTTTATTTACTTAGAAATTTAGATTTTAAGATTTCAGGTTTGTAAAATTTTTAAAATTTTTATGCTTTTTTTATTGCACATGTTATATTGTAAATAACAAATATCTCTTCAACAGTTAATTTTGATCATTTTCCACCCTTAAAGTTCTAAGAAATTGGATTTTATAATAGAAACATGGACTTTTATTTACAACTAATTATTGTCATACTATTCAAACTTGAACTACATAATTGTTGTTTTACTGTTTACAGGGCTATTCGTGTGTTGTATCGTTCCGAAGACGTGCCGTAGGCACGTGCCCACGGACAAATCTAGTATATATATATATATATATATATATATAATAACGACATCGTAAAATCAAAGTATATATAAAATGAATGTAAATCAAAATTTTGGAGCATAAAAGGAATTAATAGTTGTAGTGATAATATAATAAGTAGTAATTAAAACTAATATAATGCGTAATAGTAATAGCAAAATAAATGAGTAAACATAATAATATGAAAGACATAATTTTAAGATAGAAAAAGATAAATGAGAAGGAAAAAGGTAGTCTACGTACAAAAAAAACCTAATATATTCAAAGCAATAATCGAAGGAAAACAAAATTTAAGTAAAAATTGTTAATTATAATGTAATTATTGTAGTATTCGTCACACAAAGTGACAAACGAAAATTAAACATTATGTCATTCAAAACTATAAACTGCAAACATCAATTGAAAAAGAAAAAACTATATTCGCCACATTCCAAACTTCAATAACAAAACTTGTTTCTATAAAATACAAAACCTATAAAACAAATAGACTATAACTAGCAAAACATACTTTAAAACAACTAAAATAGATATGTCAATAACTAATAAAATTATCCCAATTTAACGTCAATAACAATAAAAATAATAATTAAAAGGTAATTATAACAGTAGGAAAAAACAAATCATTCGTCTTCTATTTACGCGGAAACAATCAACCCACTTACAATAACGAAATTTTCAGTTGAATCTAGACATGCAATTAATTGAAATTTCATTACAAGCATTCATGATCAGACAACAAACTTACATATCTAATGTCCACTTAGGCACTCACACTTCTAATGTCCAGCTACTCACACTTCTAATGTCCACCCTAATATTGTTTCCCTATACCATGTTTAGTATTACTAATTGAAGTTTGCTCTGATACTAACTCTGTAGCGCCCCGAATTTCCAATAAATAAAATTAGAAATAAGTGGCACAATTTCCAGAATCAACTTCAATGTAATCATAAACACAGTATCAAATACAGGAAAAATTAAAACTTTTTATTGCATGTTCTTTCTCACATTTGCACAGTGGAAAAATAATACATTTATTACAACACAACCCAACACTTAAACTTTAACCATCTTAAATCCAGGCTTCCACTTTACTTGGGCAATTCACTTGCAAATTCTGCAAGATAAACTGAAGAGTGGGAACGTCAGTTGAAGGCAACTGACGTCAACTATAGTAATAGTGATACTTCTAGATATCACAACCACAAACTTGATGAATATTAATATAGCAATAATAAATGATGCATAAACAATAATGAATGAAACATAGAACAACAATAAAAGAAACGTAAAACAACAAGTGAAGCTAGGCTAAGTGTCAAGTGTATGAGATGAAAACAAAAAACAAGTATGCATAAAACAAGTCAAGAAACACAAATGCATATGATGATTACTAATGCATACTTGTCGGATTCTATGCATCCCATTCTACATAGATCCGGTGCAAGCCCTTATCATTCTCCATTTTATAGGGTTCAAATTCCTCGTTATGCAATTAACCTACTACGTTGATTACTTTAAGATTTAGAGTATTCTGTGAGTATCTAGTGCCATGCCCCGGTAATCACTGAGAATCAGCTTCCCTTCGTCTGTGATTTTGGGACACACCCTCACACCCCGGATAATTCCAGAAATTGAACCCCACATCGTCCGCCTATGGTACCTCATCACATGAATATCCTCTGAGCATTGCCCCGACCCCCGGTAATCCCGAAGATACATCACACACCGTCCGTGATCAAACCCCTGTAATTCCTGCATTATCTTCCACCATCCGGTCATATGAGGCCCCCTACCCATGTTTGCTTTTATTTCATCACAACTCCAACTAGTGCTTATCCTTAGGTTCATTATTTATTAGTTAAGTCACAACCCCCCCCCCCCTAGAGTTGGTGTACCCTGCCAGACTTAACTCAACTAAATCAACAACAAGGCCCCACTGGCCAATATCCACAAAAGTCTCATCTGCCGGCATGCTAGGGTCCCACCCAACCTCTACAGTCTCATAACTCAAAATCTGCAACAATATCTCTAGGGTTTTCATGACAACCCTAACACATAAATCAAAACCCAACTTGGTTCAATTACACAAAATACTCTTCATTAATCACATTCCTTTGAATCAACTAATACTGCTAAACTCTTTTTTTCATATATGGAAACATATCAAACTTACGATTTTTTTTTTTTAAATTAACTTTTAAATTCCGCTTTCCACAATTTAATGAACAAACTACTCTCATAATTGTTTGACTTCATTTATAGAAATAAATTCAAAATCACAAAAGAAAACCTATACATTTCAACTTATAATTCTTTCCATATTTAAAACTCCAATATCAAATTCTCGGATTTTAATTTGTTTAAAACTGAAACGACCAATTTAAAAGATCTGGAGCTTTACCCCTTTAAACATAGTTTTTCATTATACAATTTACAATCCAAACATACGAAATCTGAAACAAAATTCTCAAAAATAGAGTTTTAAAAATCAATAATCTATAACATTAAAATTTATTATATTAACTTTCCACCCAACACACTTTTCCATTCTTTTTATTTAAAAATTTTTAGAACAAAACAAAAAGAACTCAGAAGTAACAAAAATTAACATGCTTTAAAACAAACAGACAAAAAACGCAAAAGAAATAAACAGAAGCTTTAAAAATAAAAATAAAAACTCAAAAATACTTAACAAAATCAAATTTGGCTTCCACACCCACGCTCAAATCCGTGCAGAAGCCCAACACAGTGCCCAACCCCATGGGCTAGCCAACTCACCCAAGTGGCTCCTCTGTCTTAATAGACATTAAAAATCTTTGTATACTTGTCACGCCCCACTTCCGAAAATACGGGAATACGAGCACGTAACGAAGGCCCAGTGAATGATTATTCATCATCCATAAGCTGTAACAGATTACACATCGGAATTCAAATCCGTAAAAAGAGTAGTAAACTAGACATCTATGGCTAAATTTCATGTTCAAAAAGTTATTTCAAAATATAACAGCAACATGGTCGAAAATCTGATTCAAAAAGAAACAACCGGCAGTCCAGAACTTATTTTGACATGGATAGGCAATAATTAAATCATACAACCATATATATCATGCAAATTAATAATCAAAGTGTTCTTAGGTATTTAACATGCATAATTCTAGTTCTAAGATGTAATTTCTCAGGCATGGTATTCAATTTGTTTAATCAAATTCAATCTAACATGTTTAATTTACTAAACAATTCTATAACACAAGGATCTAGTTATTTTTCATGTAACTGTGCATATGCAAGAAACAATAGGGACTAAGTTTTGATCAAAGAGTGCGGCACGATGTTAAGAGTATACCGGGTTAGCTCGTGTAAACCCTCAATAAACTTAACGGAATTCAAAGAGCAGTACGATAAGGAAAATGACTAGATCTACTTGCAGAGATCAAAGAAATCTCGAACAAAACAAACAACTAGTTCAAGAAGAGACTTGCCTGTTATTTAGTAGATTCGAATAAATAAAATAACGGGATGAGAATCCCGGTGATGAACAACAACACGTGCGAGCCACGCACAAAACAGCGAACAGCAAGACCAAGTCCAATCAGCAACTCAAAGCACACCACAGCAATCACAAACAGCGGATCCAAAGCAAAATAACAAACAACAATAGCAGATACCCCTTCACACAACAGCAACACACCAAGTCCACTGTGCTTCTTCCTCACTTCGACAAAGAGAGAGAGAGAGCGCGGGAGGCGCTAGTGGCAACTGCGGTCGGGAAGTGACGGCAGCGGCGACCACGGCAAGGGCGGCGACCACGGACGATGGCTACTCTGCGGTCAGGAAGCGACGCGGCGACGACGGATGGCGGCGTTCGAGTGACTCTATTTTTCGCTCCAAAATAGGGGAGGCAAAAATAGCGGGGCTCAGGCTTGGACGGCGACGACGATAATGCGAGGGATGTTCGGTGGTTGCGGGGGTGAACGGAGATTGTCGACGAGGTGGGACAGCGACAATGGAGGTCGCCGAGGAGATGGGGCGAGCCCTGGAAATGGCGATGGGCGAGCACGGGGAGAACAGGAAGGCGACGGGGATGGGAGGCGACAACAGTGACGAGGAAAGGGGTTGAAGGTGGGGATCTTCGGAGTGGCGAAAGGAACAACGGGCTGGCTAAGGGCGGTGGCAATTGGGTTCAAGTGGGATAAACAGAGAAGGAGAGAGAGTCAGGGTAGGGAGAGAGAAAGCGGTGAAGAGAGAGTGGGGGATTTAATTAGGGTTTAATAATGGCATTTATAGGGATTAAGAAATTGGGGTTTTGGGTTTTGGGTTTGAGGGTTTAAGGTACAGGTTTAGGCTCCAAAAAGAGATGAATAAGAAGAAAACAATGAGATGAACATAAAGCGGAACAACTCAAACTCAAATCACGAAGAGCAAAATTTGTAATGAGTCAAAAATAGAAGAAAAGAGAATGGAATGATAAAAAAAATGGACCCAAGAAAAGCAAACAATTATATAATTGAAGGAATCCAGATTCAATAATCATGAAAGAAAATAAAAATACAATAGGAATCCAAAATAGAAAAATAGGGGGCAAATAATTAGTATCATATGGTTTATAAAATAAAATAATTATAATCATAATAGTAACAACAACAATAATAATAATAGCAATAGATGTAATAATAATAGTAATACTAATTAATCACAATAACAATAAGAATAATAATATTAACCATGTCAATAAAATAATAATACTAATAATAACAATTAATAATAATCTTAACAATAAGAATAAAATACTATCAATAATAATAATAGTGACAATAATAAAATAATAATAATAATAATAATAATAATAATAATAATAACAAAAATAGCAATAAATAATACTAACAACTACAATAGCAATTATCAGAATGATAACATTATATAAAAATAGGAATTTATTGAAGTAGTCCAAAAAGTAATAATATTTTTGAGGGTTAAAATGTGAATAGTTAATCAAGTAGAAATGGAAATAAAGTTTATTCGAAATAATTATAACTATTGTTTAGAAAAATGCTTTAACATAAAATTCAAAATGAATTTAACAAATAACGAATTTATAAATATCGAGATACAGAAAATACTCAGAAAATACGTATTTGCGAAAATGGGGGTTACAATACTGAAAGAACTGTACAAACCTAATTATGTACAAACCCGAATCCTATTACTCCCAAACCCTAACATAAAAACTTGGGTTACTATTTACCTCATGAACAGTGAACCTGAAGCCCAATAACTCCAATTCAACCATACAACAATTATTCAAACCCTAATATTAAACTTGAATTTTTAATAATTAAAAACAACGAATAAACATGGAAAATCTCAACTTTAAGAATCAATCAAACATGAAATTAAGAGCATATATCAAGTTCTAATTATTTCTACAAATCTCCATCATCTACAACAAGATTTATGGTCATCCAATCAACTTTATAAATAAAAGTTTAGATCCGACATCATTGATATTTAACATTCAATAAAACATGATCATCTCTCATAAAAATTGCATCTTTATCTCATATAACATCTAAGAGTTCATTCATCATGCATAACAGCCATCATTTCATTTTATTTTTATTTTTGTTTTATATCATGGTCAAACTATCAAAACATAGATCTACAAATTCACAACAAGCCCTATCATGATCCCTACTAGATTCATCATGATAATATATGTCACGCCCCGCTTCCCAAAAAGAACACGGAATACGGGTACGCGACTAAGCCCAGCGAATGATTTTCATCATCCATAAGCTGTTCAGGAATTTTTACAACATATCACAGGAATAATCAGAGTCAGAAGCCAGAAAAGTCAACTACATATGCGTAATTGAATCAAATAGACCAACAAAAATTTACTTGAAATCCAAAATATAATATAATTCCAAATAAATCAAGTCTGGACAAGTTAATAATATCCTGGGTCACATTGTCCAAATACAAAAATAAATCCAAGTATTAAATACAATTGTTCAAGCAAATAACAGGAAATAATAATAATAAATGCAAATAACTCCAGTACTAGTAACTCATATCACCAACACCTTTTGGTACCTACTCTCCAAAATCTGCAATTTAACAATTGAAGGAAAGAGGAAAAAAAAAGAAAACAAGTACCTGTCAATTGCAAGTTACGGGGCACTTCTAATTCAAGATACAAGTACATGGGGAAAACTAACAAATAAAAAACAACAGCAAGAATAAACAAGCATGGTATAAGGGTGTTAATAGAATTAAATATCTAACTGGAATCAAGAAAATAGAAATAAGTAGCATGTAGACTAACAGGTACAAGTAACATGTGTCAAGTGTCAAGTGTCAAGTGAACAGGTAAACAGGTAAACATGTAACAGGTAAAAAGGTAACAAGTAAACAGGTATGCATGTAACAGGTAAACAGGTAACAGGTAAACAGGTATGCAGGTAAACAGGTATTCAGGTATACAGGTAATCAGGTTATGTCAAGTCTTGTATTATTGCTATCTAGGTAGAACTTCATGCAGCCCACCTTACATGGTTGCTACATTCAAACAGTTTCGCTTTAGATTTCGTAGTAGAGTCCATAGGGCAGTGTACTCAGGGATCAGGATAACAGGTAAAACAGGCAGAACCTAGTGGTTCTCTTCCGAGTACACCTTCCTATAGGGAAGTATGTAGTCAGGTATAGGAAACAGGTAGAACCTAGTGTTTCTCTTCCGAATACACCTTCCTATAGGGAAGTATGCATTCAGGTACAGGTAAACAGGATCGTGAATCATGTAGTCATGAACACGTAACAGGTAGGACACAGGTCCTCTTCTCAGTAAACGTTTCTATATTTTCCACTACTAGATCTTTCCCTTAACCCCGGCTTGGTTATTTATTATTGTTATAAGGCATGCACGTATGTGTCGCAAAACAAAGTGAGGATAACATGGTATACACATATATCAGGTTCAGGTTGTAAGATAAACAATTATAGGTAAAAGATAACACATAACAGGGTAAAACAACTAGCTTTCTAATTCAGGACAGCAAGACCGTGTTGTACTAAAACAGTGATTCCCGCTACTGCAAACATGCAAATCTGGATCCATCAGAAAACCTAGAAAGTATACTTCTGGCCGAATCCAGCAAGTATATATAAGTAATATAGTGTTTCACAAAATCATAGCTCAAAACTGAATCTAAACCAGAAAATACGTTCATCCAGAAATCAGTAAATTGTATTCAAGTACAGGAAAACAGCATGAAAACATCTTAATTAATTCCAGGAAAAATCTGGGATATTTCCCTATATGTCCAGCATCAAAATATAAAATTTTATAATTTTCTAGCAAGATTAGTTTAGTCAACGAAAATAAGAAAATATCAGGAAACGATAATTTTGCAAATCTGGAATTCTTAACACTGTTGTACAAAAACAGTAATATCTTGCAAACCATGAAACAAAATCCAGATCCGTCAAAGGGAGATGAAAATAGACAAAATAAGCTAACTTTCATATTTCACAAATATTTTCCATACAGTAAAAGAAAATAGGCTGAAAATACAATTCTTTACAGAACAGCGAGCAAAATATAGCAAGTATAGCTTTTATAAACAAACATGAAACGGCATATGAAAATCATTAACAAAATCGACCAAAATTCTGGGTAATCCCTAAATAGATATAGAAATACTGACCAAAGTTTCAGATCAAAATAATATGTGGAGCACAAGTATCAAAATAGTTTAGTCATCAAAATCATCAAGAAATGAAATCTGAAAATAAAATACACCTCTGTAGTAAAACAACCATATCTCATGCTTACGAAAACAAAATCGATCAAGATTAGAGGGGTTGGAAAGAAGACGGATTTTTCTAAAAATCATGTTTTATACTAAAGTTAAGATACTAGCCTTAATATGGTCTAAATTACTGATCAAGACAGATTATCGACAAAATACAGAATTTTCTTTATGAACAAAACCAATATGAATCACACGAAACTTGATTGAAACATAACTAAACATGACTTAGAGTCTACTAAGTGTCCAAACAACATGAAATAGGGTATACTACATATCCACAACAAGTATATCACATGAATCTCACAAGCGCATGAGCTCTCATAATTATTTCACATATACATCACATCAAGAAACGGTCACTCCTAGGTTAATTCATGTCATATGTGTCGTGAGGCAACTATGGTCAATAGCATTATAGAGACAATACTCATCAAACATACATCACACACGAGTTGTCTCTAGAACCCAACTACACTACAAGCAGAATTTATGACTTGTATCATACAAAGAAATTTGAGTACAAGTTACTTGCCTTAACCGATGATGAAACCGACAAAAATAAAGAATAATGGGACGGATTCCCGTAACAACGAACCCAACGAACCACGAACGGAAACCACGAACAAAAGCCCACCAACAAAAGAGAGCAAAAACCCATGAACGACGAACACACGAACTCCAAACAACACAACCACGAGCCAACAAGAACACCCGCCCACAACCACACTCACACACGAAGAGCGACGAGAAGGGCAGCGAGGTGCCGTACAACGCTGTTGCAGTCAGTGATGGCAGAGCACGGCGGCACAACCGAAACCGAGTGGGATGGAGATGGTGAAAGGGGAGGGGGTGCAGTTGATCTGGATGAGTCAGAGGGTGTAAGGCGGATTGGGATGGGGATGAATAGGAGCATGCACAGATTAAATAGGTGGAGGGTTTTTAGGGTTAGGCTGTTATACACAGAGATTGGGTTAGGCTTTTTGGGTGCAAACGGGTAGTTAGGTTTTAGTGGGTTCGGGTGTACACTAGAACATATTAGGGATATGGGATCCAGGGTAGGTAATGGCATAGGGTATATGGTTAATGAAGTGCATGGGTTTGGGGATAAATGGTCTGATGCTTCTGGTAGTTAGGAATATAATTGGGTTTGATATAATAACAATGAGTTTGGGTATATGGCTAAAGGATTTAATACAGGGAAAAGTTAAGTGGGTTATAGGTATTAGATTAGGTGGAGTGGGTTAACAGGTATAGTATATATAAACAGGGTATTAGGAAAATGGGTTGAAAAATTAAAAGAAATTATGCTGATAAAAAAAAATAGATATATAAAAAAAATGAGATGGGTACAAAAATAGAGAAATAAAATAGGGCACGAATAAATAAAATAAAGATGATCACAAATAATGGCTCGATCAAATGGAGACGAACAAAAGAGACAACAGGATCAAGAATACAAATAAAAAGAAAACAAAATAATAAAATAAACATATATTGAAACAAAACTCCAATATACGGTCCAAGAGAAATACAAGAGGAGTACAAAGAGAGAAAATACACCAAAACGAAAAATACAGTCAAAAATACACAAAACGAAAAATAGGGGTTACAATATAATAGAAACACATCAAGAGATATGAAAGAACTCCCACTAATTAGGATTTTTATTCGTGAAAGATGTTATTTTGATTGCTCATTCATTTCGATTCATTCTTTAATAAGTCTACATCAATTTAATAATCATACAATTTCTAACATGCCATCTACATGATCAATCTTCATTTAAATAATTTAACAAACAAAGAGAGAAGAAGTATCACCCACCTCAAAGAAGATCAATGAAGAACAATAATAATCAAGAAAAAAGATTCCTCCACCTCCTTGCGAAAGTCCAAAAAATCACGCTTCAAAACTCCCAGAATAATAAAGAAAAATTATATATATATATATATATATATATATATATAATTTTTCTTTATTATTCTGGGAGTTTTGAAGCGTGATTTTTTGGACTTTCGCAAGGAGGTGGAGGAATCTTTTTTCTTGATTATTATTGTTCTTCATTGATCTTCTTTGAGGTGGGTGATACTTCTTCTCTCTTTGTTTGTTAAATTATTTAAATGAAGATTGATCATGTAGATGGCATGTTATAATAAAACACAAAGAAAGCTATCAAGTGGCTCTCATTCAATAGGGTTGAAAACAATGGTTCAGATCTAACCACACAAAATATATTTTCCCGCCCAAAAGTCCCCCCCCCCAAAAAAAAACTCAAATTCAAATCCCCCAAAACAACTCCTTTATTTATTTATTTATTTATTAACAACTCCTTTATTTATTTATTTATTTCTCTCTATCTCTCATTCTCTCTCTATTTACTCAGAAATTTATATTTTCAGATTTCAGGTTTGAAAATTTTCAGATTTTTTATGCATTTTTTATTTCTCATGTTACATTGAAAATAGCAAATATCTCATCAACAGTTAAATTTCATCATTTTCCAAACTCAAAGTTCTAAGAATTTGGATTTTACACCCCCATTTATAATTACTTTTCAACATATACTAATGGAAACATGGACTTTTATTTACAACTAATTATTGTTTTACTATTCAAACATGAGCTACATAATTGTTATTTTACTGTTTACAAAACTTTCATATGATGTATCGTTTCGAAGACGTGCCGTAGGCACATGCCCATGGGAAAATATACTATGTATGTATATATATATATATATATATATATATATATATATATATATATATATATATATATATATATATATATATATAGTTTACAAAAGAAGAGGGTGGTTGTTGTACATATAGGCCGGGAGCCGGGAGGGGTCACTTTTAGGGTTTTATGACAAATTTTGCAAAAACATCCCTCCCAAGTCAGGAACCTAGCCACAAACTGGGTAAGGATGAGGATTACGTTAGGCAGTTGACAGCCAGCATAAAATTTTGTCAAATCTTATGAACATGAGTCCTAATAAGATATGTGCAAATGTTAGGGCATTCCCTGGAAGCAATGCGTTGTGCCTGCCTCCGGGTGCTTCAAAAAATGTGCAAGGGGTTTCTTCACCTTGTGTAATAGGAAAGAAGATGATTATGGCCTGTGCTGTTCTTCTGATTGAACTAGGCCTAATAGGCACACCGGCGCCCAGGTGGGGTGATAAATGGGAAAGGGTTCCTGCACCAATTTGGACGTATGCGGGTAAAGAAGCTAGTCCAGAAAAATAGGCTTAGGTTACCGACTTGGAATATAGGAATATTGACAGAAAAATGTATAGAACTAGTAGATACCATGATTAGAAGGAATATTAATATAGCTTGTTTACAAGAAACAAAGTGGATAGGGGAGAAAGCTAAAGAGATAGATGGTTTTAAATTATATTATACCGGTAAAATTAGAAATAGAAATGGAGTAGGAATTTTAGTAGAATGAGATGTAGTAGGTATTAATAGGAAAGGGGATAGAATAATACAAATTAAGCTTGTATCAGGGGGAAACATAATTAATATCATTAGTACTTATGCACCCTAAGTAGGATTAGATGCATAAGCTAAAAATAAATTTTGGGAAGATATGGATGAGATAATTCAAGGAGTACCCTTAGATGAGAAACTATTTGTAGGAGGAGATTTCAATGGACATGTAGCAGAAGATAACATGGGATATGAGATGGTGCATGGAGGACATTGATTTGAAAATAAGAATGATGGTGGAGAGGGTCTATTAGATTTTGCGACTTCGTATGATCTTATACTAGCAAATACTTAATTTAGAAAGATGGAGGAACATTTCATAACCTTTAAAAGTGAGGCAAATAGAAGTTAGATTGATTTTTTCATGACTTGAAAGGTAAATCGCTTGACATGTAAAGATTGTAAAGTTATACCGGGAGAGTGTTTAACCTCACAACATAGATTATTGGTATTAGATTTTAAGATTGGGAAACACATATGTGCAAGAAAAGAGACTAAGAACCCAAGAATTAGGTGGTGAAACTTGAAAGGAGATAAACTAGATGTTTTTGGAGATAAAGTTTTTAAAAGAGCATCATGGAATTGAGAAAGGGGAACAAATATTATGTGGACTAAAATAGCTACGTACATAAAAAAAATATCAAAGGAGGTACTTGGAGAATCTAAAGGTAGATGGTTGCTAAATAAAGAAACATGGTGGTGGCGAGAAGAACTTTAAAATATTGTGAGAGAAAAAAGATCAACCTTCAAAATATGGGAATAGAAATGAAGAAGATTTGGAGAGATATATGACCGTTAGAAAAGAAGTTAAGAAAGCGGTAAGAGAGGCAAAAGAAAAAGTTTATAATGGTTTATACGCAAAATTAGAAACAAAAGAAGGAGAAAATAACATTTATAAGTTTTCTAAACAAAGGGATAGAAAAACAAAAGATCTGGATACAATTAGGTGTATTAAGAGCGAGGATTCAAGAGTCTTAGTAAAAGATGAGGAAATTAAGGAAAGATGGTGAAATTACTGTGAGAAGTTATTAAATGAAAAGGTTGTGGGCAACTTAAATATAGAGGACTCGAGAGAGAGTCGAGAGCATATGTTTTTCCATAAAATTAGGTTCTCGGAGGTTCGAAATTCTCTAGGAATGATGAAAATATGAAAAGGTTTAGGACCGGATGATATACCCATTGAAGTTTGGAAGTGCCTTGGGGATGTAGGAGTGGGTTGGCTAAAAAATTATTTAATAAAATTTTGAGGACTAAAAGATGCCCGATGAATGGAGAAAGAGTATTTTAATACCTATATATAAAAATAAAGGAGATATACAAAGTTGTTCAAACTACCGAGGAATTAAATTAATGAGTCTTACGATGAAAATTTGGGAGAGAGTGATCGAACATAGTCTGAGACTAGAAACTATAGTATATGAGAATCCATTTGAGATTATGCCTGGGAGGTTAACTATGGAAGCAATTTATATACTGAGGAGATTTATGGAAAAATATAAGGAGAATAAGAAAGATCTATATAGTTTTTATAGATCTAGAAAAAGCATATGATAAAGGCCCTAGAGACATAGTATGGTGGGTGTTAAATAATAAAAAAGTAACTATTTGGTATATTGAGATAATTAAGGATATGTATGAAGGGGCAACGACCACAATTAGAACAACCACAGGAGAGACCAGCAATTTTCCTATGAGAGTAGGTTTACACCAAGTTTCGGCTTTAAGCCCCAACATCTTTACTTTGGTTATGGATGAATTGACGCGAGGAATTAAAGATGAGGTGCCTTGGTGTATGTTTTTTGCCGATGACATCGTCTTAGTGGACGAGACTATAACAGGAGTCAATGCTAAATTAGAATTGTGGAGAGAAACTTTGGAAGCTAGAGGCTTTAGGATAAGCATAACTAAAACATAGTATATGGAGTGTAATTTTAGTGATATTCAGAGCACAAATGAGGAAGTAGTGAAAGTTGATGGCCAAGAGATACCTAAGAGAGACCGTTTCCAATAGTTAGGCTTGATTATACAAAGAGATAGGGAGATTTGTGAAGATGTTATACATAGGATACAAGCAGGGTGGCTTAAGTGGAGAAGTGCTAGTGGTGTTTTGTGTGAAAAACGTATACCTTTGAAGTTGAAGGAAAAATTTTATAGGACAGCTGTTAGACCAGCAATGATGTATAAAGCAGAGTGTTGGGCAACAAAGAAACAACATGTCCAAAGACTGAGTGTAGCGGAGATGAGGATGCTAAGATGGATGTGTGGTAAAACAAGGAATGATAGAATTATAAACCAGCATATACAAGACATGCTAAAGGTAGTTCCATTCCAAGATAAGTTAAGAGAGAATCTTCTTAGGTGGTTTGGACATGTCACACGTAGACCTAGTAGTGCCCCCATTAGAAAGAGTGATTTGATAAGTATTGAAGGTAGAGTTAGGGGTAGAGAAAGACCTAAACTAACTTTGGTGGAAACGGTGAAAAAGATATGACAGCTTGTGACCTTACAGAAAATATCAGGCTAAACTGAGTAGAATGGAAAACCAGTTTTCATGTAGCCAACCCCAACTAGTTGGGAACAAGGCTTTATTGTTGTTGTTGTTGTTGTTGAGTGTGTGTGTATATATATATATATATATATATATATATATATATATATATTCCAAATTAAGTAGTTAATTAAAAAAATAAGATTTTATTTCACCCCATTCACGACTAATCTAGCTCGCCCTATGTGCAGCCCCAAAACCAAAATCTGGAAATTTCCACCCCAAGCAGCAAATTTTACACAAAAGTCCTTTCAAATATGCCATATATTATTCATAAAAATACAGAAAATTTAGAATTAATATACATTGGTAAAGGTTATATTTTCCAAATAAGTTTTCTGACTTTTTATTGTACAAAAAAATATTTGCAATAAGCCCCCAACAATCCAAAAATTGCATAAATATATATACTCAATAAAATCAAATCAAATAAAATTAGAGGGATAAAATCTCTCCCCCAATCTCTCCACTGCCATATCGGCCTATCAAAATGGCAAAACAAAATTTTAAATTCGAATTTTATTTCCAAACGACATTTTGCACAGAAACCTTTTTCTTTCGAGGTATTTACAAAAATAGTTTCTTTGTTAAGAAAAATCCCAAAATTTAGAATATACTCAATTATAAGTTGGAGAATTTATTCAGAATTTAAAAGTAAAATTTGCACCACAAAAATATTTACACGTGTTTTGCACGTGTGAAAACGTCAATTTTACAAAAATCCAAAATAATTAAATAAATTAATTTAGAAATTATTTATTAATTCAAAATAGAGTATTTAAAATTATGGGGCATTACATGGGTGACCGGTGCCCCACCATCCTGGTGAACCCTTGGTGCTGATCGGCTAGCAGCAGTGTGGCTTCTTCGCTGTCGACGGGGAGGAGACCCCCTTAGCCCCCTTTGGAGGCGGGCCTTCTGGACAACGGCCTTCGAGGAGAATGACTCCTTTGACTTCTCTGGTGTTCTGGATGAGGGACATCGTCGCGAACTTGTCCCTCATTCAAATGGGTTCGAAGGTCATTCCCTTGTTGGCGGTTGACAATGATTTGATGGAGGTCTCATGACTCCAGGACCTTGCGAGGCCATCGAGTCAGTGGAAAGATTGTGGACAGAGACATTTTCATGGAGAGGATGTTGTTCTTGACGGCTTCGACGGGAGCCCCCTGGCGCAACCCCTCTGGACATGGGGCGAGCCTGTTGGGGATGCGGTTGTTTAAGTTGAGGTTGCTTAATTTTGTTGTTCTTGTTGAGGGGGAACATCCTAAATGGAGGAGGTGGTGGAAGAGGGGTAACTCTTCGGCTTGATGCAGCCGCCTTCCCTTTTTTCTTTGGCGGCATTGATGAAAACTGCTTTTACCGGTGAGTATGGTTGGATTTCTTTTTCTAATTCTCACAGACAGCGCCAATCTATTGCTACTAATTTGGTGTGGGAGCAAACATATGATTTGTGAATTCTTCTAGAACCAATACAAGCTAACCTTCTTACTACTTGCTGATGTTGATCGTTCTCAACTGTAACACCCTTTATCTTTAAATAATGTTTTTGAGATTAATAAATGAATTAAAGTGATTTTTGGTGATTTAAAACATATTTTTTTGAAATCTATCTTTTTGCACCTGCAAAACACGAGCAAATATTTTCTTAGAAGTTCAAAGTCAGAAATTATTTTGGGGAAACCTAATATTTATTAGTAGGTATTATTTATGAATTTTCTGGATTTTTCTGATATTTATTTGGCATATTTGCAAACACTACAAAAAGGGGGGCTTTTGTTCAAAATTACCACTTTGAGTAAAAAAATCCAAATTTTCGGTTTTCTGGGTTGAGCATGATGTCTAGCCAACTCAGAGTTAAAGAGTTTAATTTTTGTTCTAAAAGATTTGGTTTATTTTGCAAATTTATTAAAGAACGGTCTTTTTGCAAAATTGCCGCTTAGATGCCAAAATTACAAAATTTATTTTTCTGGGTTTAAATCTGATGCCGTCCAGATCTGGGGAGATAATTTTTATTTTTAATCTCAATTTAATTGGTTAATCTAATTACCTAGTATAAGGATCTATATATGTAAAGATATATTCTAAAGGAATATTTTGTAAAATCTTCTCTAAACCCTAGAACTCCAGTTTTCGGCCTATTAAAGAGGATACAACAGCCGTTCTCCTCTGCACCAAACAAAAATATATTTTTACTATTGATTTTTTTGGAGTTTCGAAGCGAGGATCTTGGACTTTTGCGAAAGGAGGAGCTTTTTCTTATTCTTTATTATTTCGATTGATTCTTCATTGAGGTGAGTGATATATATTTATTTTCTTATTGTTCTATGCATATTGTATGTAATGATTTGTCTAGTAGAATGCATGTTATATGATTGTATAATGATATAATAAATTTATTGATAGATGGATGATTAAAAGTAGAATTTTTATGAACTTTATGATTAGAATTCCTATATAGATGGCTTGAGATTGTTAAAAACCTAATAGAAATCATGAGTATGCTGTTTCTTTATTATTCTTGTTGTTTGATTGTATACATATCGAGATTAAATGATTTAGATGCACAAAATTGAATAAAGATGAACACTTTACTGTTGATTATGTGTATGATCTGTTTAAGGGTTTATAATGAAGAAAACTTGATTAAAATGTGTTGTAGACGCTTATAATCGAGGGGTAAACTAATATAATTAGTTGTATATGTGGATAACAAGTTGTAAAAGGACTTTTGAATCAAAAAAATAAAGTTTGTATACATTGAAAGCTTAGGGTTTGAGTTCGGATCTGATGTGCAGGCTGAAGGGGAGAAAGTTGATTTTTATGAAGTTTTCAAGTAGTCTTTTGGTTTATTTTGATATAACTAATTTGTATATGTGTTTAATCATGTTATCAGAGGATTTTCGGAGTCAAAAGAATCAAGTTTTGGATGCATTTTAAACTGGGTATAGTTCGGGTCTGGTTGTACACAGCCAGATTTGGATTTTTGATGTTCTTGCGATGTTTTTGATTGGATCTTGAATTAGATTGATACTAAGATGGAGTTGAACATAATACTACTTCAATACAATGTTTTGGATGTTTTACTGATACTTAAACACACCTATACACACACACACACACACACACACACACACACACACACACACATATATATATTCATGTTCACTGATAATGAAGAATTTGTCAAAAAATGTTTTTTTATGAATTCGGCGAGAATTTGATTTGTTTCATAAACTCCAGTATATTGAAAAATTTGTAATTGATCATCTCAGGATTTTTGTTTTTACAATTTCAGGCTTTTAAAGATTAAATCGATGTATCACTTGAAATGTTCACAAAGACTTAAAACTGTTATTTTTTTTTAGACGGGACAGTCGACCGCTCAAAAATCACACTTGAGATGTCGGTCGACCGTCAATCCCATAGTTTTGGAATTTCGCTTGACAGTCGACCGCTGTCTTTTAAACCATTTCTAACAGTCGATTGTCAGCTGTTTTGATGACTATTTTGGCGAGTTTTACTTGTTTTCTTGAACGATTATTTCTTTGCACTTATGGATTATTGATCTACTGTTTTAGATAAAGTTTTTCCTACAAATTACTGTATTTTAAAGAGAGTTATATTTTGATTAATAATGGGATTTAATTTATATTTCTACAACTTTAGAAAGAATATTATATATGGATTTCGAAGGAATTGATGTTTTGTGATCTTTCCATGACTTCAAAATGTATAACTCAGTTAATTAAGAGATTTAATCTCGGGTTTTACTTCTGAAAATTTGTGAGTAATTGAATAAATTTGGATCTGTTTGATTTAAAGAAGTTTCTTACTATAAGCGAATTGATGATGAAATTAAGAGTTTTATTGAAAGATTTTGTGTTGGTATTTGATTTGTGAGTCTCTAGAGGTCGAGTGGGAATCCTATAAACTGGCAGATGAGTTTTTCGTGGTTATTGGCCAGTTGGGACCTTGGGGTTGTTTTGGTGGAATTAAGTCCGGTAGGGTACACCAACTCTAGAGAGGGGGAAATAATAATAATCAACCTAAGAATAGACACTAGTGGAGATGTGATAGAACTTGGGAAACGTAAGTATATGCTCTATTGTTAGTCCAACGAATGTGTTCCAGGACTGTGTGTTGTTGTGTCCTGAGAGGACAGTTGGTATGTCGCGTGTCGAGGGTCGGCAGGCCAATTCACGGAACATACGGTGCATTCGTGTGTCGATGGTCGGTAGGCTTATTCACAGGATGTACTTTGTATCTGCACGTCGAGGTTCAGCAGGCCTATTCATGGGGTACAGGCAGGGAGGTGATTCTCCGATTTTAGAGCTATGCTTACCTGATGCTTGCGCGTCAAGGGTTGTCAGGCCTATTCGCGGAGTAATATAGATCTTGTTTCTATCACCGTAGTAGGATTAGTTTCATAACGAGGGATTTAATCCTATAAAGTGGAGAACGATAAGGGCTTGCACCGGACCTATGTAGTATGGAATGCATAGAATCCGACAAGTATGCATTAGAGAGTCATCATACGGCATTTGTGTTTTCTTGACTTGTATTATGCAAGATGTTTTCTCTTTTCCTACACTTGACACTTAGCTTAGTTTCGCTTGATGTTTCATGCATTAATTATCGTTATTTCATTATCCATGTGTTACTACTGTTGGTATGTGCTGATTATGAATTTATTCTTTATGTTTTATTTATGTTGTATTTCTTTTGATGTCACTCACACCGTTATGGCTGACCCCTATAGTTTTGGGGGTTAGGGTTATCTCTAACCATATGTTTTACAGGTAGGTACCTATAACTTGGAATTTGGATGCATATGGTAGGATGTTAATATGGCTTATGCAAATGGTAAAAGAATGTGTGGTAAAAGAAAGAATTGTAATTCAAGATGTTTAACTTTTCCCTGTGCTATGTAAAGAATTGATGCAATAAAAGTTGAAATTTTTTTCTGTGTTTTGGCTATGTTTACTATTTCATTGAGGTAGACGCTGAAAATTGTGCCACGTATTTCTGAGATATTATATTGGAAATTCGGTACGCTACATTAACGCTGCTGCTGTACTGCAAAAAGTTTGAAACACCGGGATTGATCCCAACGACAAACCCTCTAACGCTCAAGTTAGTAATCTGAAAAGATTATGGAAGAGCTTTTTTGGAGATTACTTTTTTTATGGTGGGGGTAGAGGGGTATTTATAGTCGCCTTTGGAAACAGTTTAGAGCTAATCATTTATCTCTTCTTCCTAGTATTTTTGGATAAGAAATAGAGTTTAAATTCCTTCATGATAAGAGATTTGGTTTAAACCGCCCCTTAGGGATAATCATGAATTTAAAGAACTCTTTAAATAATCTGGGTTTATTTACATAACCCAGTAATGCAGATCCATTTTGAGTTATAAACTAAATGTTTTTTGAATGTAGTTTAAAGGAGGGAATGTTTGAATGTTAAAACCTAGCAGTCATTTAGTTTTACTATTTATTTTTTTTCAAGTTTGGTTCTGTCAAATAAAGCCCTATTCCTAGGGACATGATAAGGTTAGACTTTTTCTTTTCGATTTAGTTTCCACATTTTAGGAAGTGTAAGACGTGGTTGTTACTGCTTTGATTTCTTCTCTGTGTAAAGGCTATAAATCCAGAAGCTTGTTATTGAATTCAATAAGACATTCTCTCAACAAAATCAGTGTGTATTTGTGTTATTGCTTCTGTTTCCATCAATACCACTAAAAACCTTGTCACGCCCCGATTTCTGTTATACAAAAATACAGGCACGTAACTGAGGCCCAACGAATGATATAAGTGTTCCAACTCATATCATCCATAAGCTATACAATACTAGTAAGTTCAACAACAAAATAATAATCACATAAACATGAATATAATCCAATAACCAATATATGGGATACAAGAACTTACAAAATAGCTAGAGAATACACAATGCAATAACAGTTTGCTAAGATTCTTCAGTATCACATCGTTGTACCTATATGACCTTAACTCAAAAGAAAGATGGATGGTACCCGTTATAGCAAGCTACGAGTTGCAAGTAGTACAAGCAAAATGGGAACAATAACAAGGATATAACAGGGAACAAGGAATCATGTAACGAAAAGATACAACATGTAAACGAGGATCATGCAACTTGATTTATAAGCAGGAATTATGTAACTAGTAAAATGAGCATGTAACATGTAAACGGGAACCATATAACTGGTAAACACGAACCATATAACTTGTAAACATGACATGTAACATGTAAACAGGAATGTGCATGTGCTCAGTGTTAATCTTAAGTGTATTCATTTAATCAGTCCTATCTAATACACACAATCCTATGTCCAATATCACAGGTTCGGGTGCATACAAACATGTTAACGTTTAGACTCTAGTGGCGAATTATACAGGATCAAGTACTTGGAAAATCATGTAAATAGGTCATGTAGTCAAGTGGTGGAGTCTAGAGGTGGACCTCGTCATCCATGACGTGGTACATAGTTCCATGTAACTTGTGAACATATAATCAGGTAATCGTGTAATCATATAATGGAGTCTAGAGTTGGCACCCGTGGAGTCTAGAGATGACCCCCATCACCCATGACGTGGCACTTAGTTCCACATGTCACTTAGTTCCATGTAACTTGTAACAGAAATTACTAGCTTGGGAAACACGGGCCCCCTTCCTAGTACAATCTCCTATATTGTCCACTACTATGTCTTACCTTTATTACCCATGCTTACTGTTGTTTTACAATAATTAAACATGAACATGAGACAATGAACAGGTATCAGGACATGATCATGGAAGTATCAAGGGTTATGCAAGGCATGTAATGTATTTCAATTCATAATGCAAAGAACAATCATATTTATATTTAAAGTCATGAAAATATGGATACTGGATAGCAAGATGTTGTTGTACAAAAACTAAATTTCTCGCTTCTATAGGAAAGCGAATTCAGTTCCGTCAAGAGTTCTAGAAACTAGACTCACTGCCGGTTCCGACGCATATTCATGCAACATATTATAGTCACAGAAGCTAGGTCTAACAATTGATTCTTTATTGGTCTAGTGTTCTGGCAGCAGCCTAGAGTCAAGTTTTTATATATATAAATTAGCAGTAAAATCTTTTAAATATCTTGTAAAAATTATAAAGTTAATTCTATTCATGTCTAGTAACATGCTGGTAAATTTCAAGTCTTTATTCTACTGTTAACATGATGTTTCAATCAGTAAATCGGGAAGATACGCTACTACACTTTAATTTGGAAATTAGAAAGCATACGTACTAAAAGTGTGATAACTTGCTGCCTACAACTCGGAATCTAGATCCGTGAAAAGTTCCAGAAGCTAGATTCATAGGGCTATAATTATCGTTCAATAGATTCTAATTGAATTTAACTGTAATTAGGTCTAAATCTCATTTCAATCTAAGGCAGACAGCATATAGAACTACAACCTTGAATTAAATAGCGATTGAAACCCTAACAACATGTAATCTTTTGATTAAAGTTTAGCAAACATCCAAATACAGTAGTTAGGGGTGAAATCTACCGTTTCATAACAAAAATATTATTTCTACGACATTGCACATAAGATTAATATCCATATCTTTATATCACACTGCAATCAAATAGCATCAAGGCACATCATGTATTCTTATACTATGCATCTTTATCCTGTGTCCGTGTAATACATGTGATAACAAGGATGTTCATGATCATTTTACGTGTACGGGATTTACACGAACGACATAAGATATAGATACTAACAGCCAAGATCTAATCAACATGTGAAAGAAATGAAGAACAAAATTATGTCATGATGACTCACACAAGAATACTTGTGCGATTCAAGCAAAGCTTGTACGGGAACAAAAGAGTGTACAAGAGAATACTTGCTGTAATTAACGATTACGAGTGATCAACGAGGAGAAGAGAGACACCATAATAACAATGGCATGAAGAAAGCAATAGTAACCACAACAACAATGGCATGAAGAAAGCAAGTGCAACAGCAAGAACAACGGTGACAGCAACAATGGCAGTAAGGCGATGGCTACGAATGACGTTGTCAGGCTGTGACCAAGGCACGTCGGTAGTGGCAATGTATAGTAAGAGACGGCAGCAACTCGGCAGGGACAGTAGTGACTACAGCAAGACAACAGCGAAAATGGCGAGGAGTAGCAACGACGATACTTGGTGATGAACAGCAGCGAGGGGCAGGCTCTGGGATGGTTGCTCGAGGTGGTGATCTGCAGTGAGTTGCAGTTGGACAGCGGGGGTGCTGGCTGACGTTGGTGGTCGGGGCGCAGCGAGGAGATAGTAGGTGGTTGTGTGCGATGGGTTCGGTAGTTGTCGATGCAGCAAGGTGCTGAAGGGATGCGGTGAGGTGGAGCTACTGACTTCGGGGATGGTGATGGCAGACTATGGCGGGGCGCAGCAAGCAAGAGAGGGAGTTGGCGATGAGAGCAATGAGGGGCAGAGTGGTGGCAATCGCAGGATATGAGATGAAAGAGGGAGGAGCCGTGGGAGGAGGCGACAGTGAGTGGCAAAGGTAGTGGCTCGAGTGATGGTGATGGAGAGCTCGGTGGAGTGACGGTGCTATTGTTCGGTGGTCGACAGAGGCTCGGGAGGAACTGCAAGGAGGGGGAGTGACGGCGCTGTTGGCTTCGGTAATGGAGACTTGGGGTGTTGTCGAGGTGCCGGCAAGGAGGGGCTATAGTAATGGTGAGGTCGAGGTGCGAAGATCGGCAGCAATGGAGAGCAGGGCAGTGGGGAGTCGATGGCAAGGCTGGGCGACGGATGCAGGTGATGGTGGAGGAAGGGAGACTGTAACCCCTGTTTCCCCAAATACATATTTTCTGAATATTTTGCGTATTTTGATTATTTATGAATTTGTTATTATTTTAAACTCGATTTTGGTCTTCTATTAAAATCTTTTCGAGTCGGAAATTATATTTTCTTCGGATAGTAGTATATTCTAACTTTAATGTTTATTTTCTAAGTGATCGGCTATTTGTATCTTATTTTATTATTATTTGGATTTTAATAAACTTGTTTATCTCAAATCTTATTTTGATATGTATATCAAAATTATTATTGTTGTTATTAATATTATTATATTTGATTGTTGAATTTAAAATCTATTTCTATTGTACTTAGTAGTATTTGAGGATTAATTTGATGCATACAAATTGATTTATTTTGTTACTATATTATTATTGATCTATCTATTTATTTATTTTCTCTAATTGTATTTTCAAATAAATTTTATTGAACTTTGTAAAATATTGTTTTGCAACCTATGAGAATTTGTGAAATTTGTATTTTAGAAATCATATTTATTTCTCCTATTTGGATTTTAAAACCCATTACCCAATAATCCTAGTTCATAACATTCATGATATTTGATGGTTCTTTCATTTCTGTGTATTGTTCTACTCCTTTTTTTTCCAGTATGTATCTCATTTAGAAGATTCATATATAAATCAATTTCAGAATTATGATACAAATATAATACATAAATAAGATTTCACCTATATTAAATCCTAAAAAATACAAAAATTAATTTGATAAATCAAATCAGAAGATCTTTTACATTCTAAATTCCTAATTACTTGTGAATAATAATACCCAAGATCTCAAGAAAACCCAACAAGAACAAGAAGAAGATGGATCTTATATTAATACACCAACTAAACTCTAATGTTTCCTAATTTGTCAAAAAAATCTTCCAAAAATACCGTACCGATGGGGCTGAAGAAGGTAGGCGGCGTCGCGACAGCGTGGTGCTTCGGCAGCGTAGTGCGTAGGTCAATCGGTGCGTGTGCCCTAGATTCAAAAAAAGAAAAAAAGGAAGAAGGAAAAATAGAAGAATAGTTGAAGTACATTCCTAGGACCCAAAACCCAATTGATCCCAAAACCCATTATCCACTAACCTTGCAAAACCCAAACCCAATAAGACCAATGTCCCCAAAACCCATTATGCAATCCCTTACCCGATTGACCCCTGATACCCGAACCCCTTCAAAAAGAAACCCTAACTCCCTGTGTATATAACCCTGTGCTGCCTCCTGTTCATCCCTGCATCTTCAGCCACTTCGCTTCCCCATCTCCCTCGCCCGTTCATCTTCAACCACCTTCAACACATCGCTCCCGTTCCCCCGTCGCACCTCCCTTACTCTGCACCTCTTCTCCCTCCTTCCTTTCTCCTTTCCCTCAGCCCGGTGCCCTCCTGCGTCGCGCCGCAGAGCTACGCACCTCTGAAGTTGTCAGCCCCATTGAAGGCATCAAGTAAATCTTCTGAATCGAAGTCATTACTTACATGATCTTGTGAAGCCATAAAGCACATATTTGCAACTTCATTGTTTTCATCCGTTTCTGCTTCGGAAGAAGAATCACTATCATCCCAAGTTGCTTGATAAGCCTTCTTGTTCTTGGCAAACTTATTCTTTCAGTATTTGTCCTTCTTGAAGTTGGATGTTTTTCTCTTGTTCTTTGCATTTTCTAGGGGACAATCCTTCTTCATGTGACCTGTTTTATTGCACCTGAAACAAGTAGGAGGATCATTAGAATCTCTAATTTTGGAATTGAACTTACCCTTCTTTAAGAATTTTTTGAATCTTCGAGTGAACATTGCTATCTCCTCTTCATCTTCTTCCTCATCTTCTGAGTCTGTCATGGCTTTAAAAGCCAATGATTTCTTCTTTGCTTGTTGTGATTCTGCATCCTTCTTTCGATCTTCAAGTTGAACCTCGTATGCCATGAGATTTCCCACAAGATTCTCAAGAGAAAGTTGTGACAAATCATTTGCTTCTTCTATTGCCGTGGTCTTCTTTTCCCATTCTGGAGTGAGTGCACGAAGGACTTTTCTAACCATCTCTGCTTGAGTGTATGTCTTTCCAAGTGCCACAAGAGAGTTTGTAATATCAGTAAATCTGGTGATCATCTCGGACACAGTTTCATTTTCCTTCATTCGGAACATCTCAAACCTGTGAACAAGAACAGAGATTTTAGACTCTTTAACTTTATTTGTTCCTTCATGAGTTACCTCGAGTGTATGCCAGATTTGATGTGCGGTTGTAGCATTTGATACACGGTTGAACTCTTCCTTTGTGAGTGCACAAAATAATGCATTCATTGCTTTGGCATTATTCATAGTTTGGTTCTTTTGATCATCATTCCATTGTGCATATGGTATAGTAGGGGTAGTGTATTCTGTCTCCGTCATGTGCCATATTTCGTAGTTGATTGATTGGAGGTAGATTCTCATTCTGCACTTCCAATAATTGTAGTTTGTTCCATCGAATAGCGGTGGACTTTGTGTAGATTGGCCTTCGTGGTACTGATTAGCATTTGAAGTAGTTGCCATAGCCTGTAACCTTGCTCTGATACCAAGTGTTGGATCCTGTAGGCGAGGCAACAAACACTAGAGGGGGGGTGAATAGTGTTAATTAAAATAAACTGCGGAATAAATAATTTTTTTCTTCGGTGCAGTCGACTTAGTTGTGAACCAGTCGAATGATATGACCAAATAAAAGCAAATACAAACAACTCTGCGCAGTCGACTTAAAGTTCAGACAGGCGACTGAAGACATAGTTAATATACAACTTGTACGAGACTGACCAGTCGACTTATAATGTAAGGAGTCGACTGTCCAGACAAGTTTCACAGAACTTAAGTAAACAAAAAGTAAATGCAAAATCAAGAGAAGCAATCACAGAGTACACACGATATATCCTGGTTCGGTCCTTCTGACCTACATCCAGTCCCCAAGCAACCCACTTGAGATTTCCACTATTCTTGAAAAACAAGTTTACATGAATACCCTACGGCTTTAAGACAACAACCTTTTCTAACCCGTAGTCCTTTCTCTCAACCAGAGAAAGCAGACCCACTCTACTACCAAGAGTGAAACGACCGACTCTACACCCTAGAGTCTAACTCTCCAACCGAGAGCAAAAAGAAAACAGTAAAACTTTACAGTCAACCTATAGCCTTGTTGGTGTTATGTGTTGTAGAACGTGGCTAAACAAAGGTCGACTTCTATACCCAGTCCAGAACGAATTCCGATGTTATACTGGACTGAGTGTAGAGAACCAGAGATTTAAAAACTTGAAAGCTTTTTCTCTTTTTTTTCACTTAGAAATGCTCAAGAGTGCTCGGAAATGTTAAAGAGTTGTCAGATATTTTTCAGTGAGATCTGAACTCTATTTATAGAGTTAGAACTCCTGGACGTTGGGAGACAGTTATCTCAACTGTCAACCAACGGATCATAAAGCTTTTGAATTTAAAAAAATGATTTTGAAAACAGAAAATGGTCAAAAGCACTCGAACAGTCGATTGGGTTGCCATAATGAGTCGACTGGTCAGAGTTTGAATAAATTTAAACAGTTTTGTACTGTCAGTCGACTGCTACAAGAATCAGTCGACTGGTACTCAACAGTTAAATTATTTCAAACTGTTTTAACTCTTTTTGATATTTTTGAAAAACACACATTATAAAATAGTGAGTGTATGTGTGTGTGACAAGGCTTTACAACATACTAAGACTCAACAAAAGTAAAATTACATTGTTTACAAGACATGACAATTTATTGACACATTTGAGCTTGAGTCTTGAGTCTTGAGTCTTGAGTCTTGAGTCTTGAATGAAGCTTTGACCATTGTCTTTATCTGGAGCTTTTGTGCTTGTTCATTTGTTCAGCTGTATAGTTGTGAGTCCTTTGTGTATAGCACCTGTAAGTTTAGCATAGATACATGTGCAGTGTGTTGTGATCATCAAAATCAAGAATCAACATTCTCCCCCTTTTTGATGATGACAACACAATAGCTGATAATAACAGAAAATAATACACGCATAGTAATGATATGCTCCCCCTATTAAAAACACAACATGCATACATAAAGATGTATCATAAAATAGGTGTATCAGTCGACTTAAAAATAGAGGCAGTCGGCTGAACAGAGAAAGAATACACAGGACATATGTGAAACAAATATCAATAGATCAGTCGACTTATGAGGATACCAGTCGACTTATCAGAGGAAAAAAAAATACACACAGAAATATAAACAAACACAGAAAAAACACATACAAACACAGTAAATAAATAACAGAGATATTTCTCCCCCTTTGTCATCAACAAAAACAAAAAAATAACCAGTCTTTCGCATAAAAGAACACAGAAATAAATGTCTCATACATAAGCTAATAAGTTCATCAATACATAGGAAATAAAAATTACATAATAACGAAAAATAATCGTCAATCGTCCTCTTCGGAGTCTTCATCAACAGCTTGAGAAGGAGGTGGAAATTGAGAAGTGAAGAGATTGGTTAAGTGGGTAATTTTGGTGTCAAGGGAGTCAAGCTGAGAATCAACAGAGACTGAATGTTTCATAAGGTAATTGACACATTCATAAAGAGTAGATGGATCTTCATAGTTAGCATGAGGACGAGATGAACTAGAAGAGGCTGATGGTCTAGCAGTAGATGCCAAAGGAACTTGTGAAGGAGGAGGAGACCTAGGGGTTGTTCTAGGAGCAGGATCAAGAAGCTTCATACGTGCTAAACTAGCACGATCGAAGCATTCATACTGCTTAACAACATTGGTCTCGGAGTCGAGATCAATATCATAAGCCTGAAAGACTCTGGTAAGGAGACCTCCAAAGGGTAGGAAATGAATATGATGTTGTTCAAATTTGGAGAAAATGACACGACCCCAATTAATAGCTATTTTACCAAAAATGGCATAAACAGCTTGTTGCAATTCCATAGAATACTGATCATAACTTCCTCTTTTGGGAAGAATGTTATAAGCAAGTATTCTTGCAACTAATTTTGCAACAGGTGTTATATTTTTACTAGTCATTGGGGGTCCTTGATTGGGCAAAAATATTTTAGATAAAATAGAGAAATCTTCAAGGATAATGTCACCTAGATCGAGTCCCTCGTCATCAATACCCATTATTAGATTGATTCTCTTGGGTGTGAGAGTCATCTTGGTATTTTTGACTAAGGAATGAATCACAACATCTCCATCTTTCAATTGAACAACTCTCATGTCCGTATAGAAAAGATAGATAAGTTGAGGGTAATAGTCGGGTTGATTGGCTAAAGAGAGATAGTCATAAAGACTACAGTTTTGAAAGAGGGGAACTAGATTAAACCTATCTAAATCACCAAAATTGACAAAACGACCTGGAAAAATAACAATGCTACACATTAAGTACCAATGTTATAAAAGATCAGGACTCAACAAATATTGGGAATAATCTTGAGATGAACTAGCATCATGAGACCTTTTAGAACGCTTGGGAGCCATAACGAAAGAGTGTAGGAAGGGTTTTACCAAGAGAAAAGTGAAAGATCAGCAAGGAGTCGAGCAGTAGCAGCAAATTGAGTCGACTTCTTCTTCTTCTCTGATTAGGGTTTCGAAATTTGGGGGAAACGGTAAAAGGTGAAGAAGGAGGCTGGTAAAGGAGTTTTTAACTGGAGATTGATGGCTGAGATTGAAAGGGTAGAGATCAACGGCTGATTTGAGTAGTCACTGGTGAAAAAAGTGAGATTTTTATCTCAAAAACTGTGATGAGTTGTCGCTGAAGACAATTGAACTCACGACAGTCGACTGATAGGGTATAGCAGTCGACTTAGTCGAGAAGAGACTTAATTTTTACATCTGCTGATCAGTCGACTTGAAAAATGATCAGGCGACTGGTCAGAGAACAAAATAGGTATATGTTAAAATACAGTACAGTCGACTTAATCAAAACACAGTTGACTTAACAGATGAAATTTTCAACAAATGTCAATAAAATTACATATTCCTAGTTCTCTTCTTAAGTTAATAAAAGTATCTTCTTTAAGGGGTTTGGTAAAGATGTCTGCTACTTGTTTATTAGTAGAGATAAAGTCTAAAGATATATCTCCTTTTAAAACATGATCACGTAGAAAATGATGTCGAATATCAATATGTTTCGTATGTGAATGTTGAATCGGATTTTTAGATAGATTAATTGCACTGGTATTATCACACATAATTGAAGGTTTTTCAAAGGAAATACCATAATCTAATAAAGTTTGTTTCATCCACAAGATTTGTGCACATGCCAAACTTGCAGCGATATACTCAGCTTCTGTAGTTGATAGGGATACAGAATTTTGCTTTTTACTGCACCAAGAAACTAGTGAATGTCCCAAAAAGTGACATGTCCCACTAGTGCTCTTGCAATCAGTTTTACTACCAGCAAAATCAGCATCGCTATATGACAAAAGTTGAAAGTTATCGGTGCGTAGATAAAATAAACCATATTCAGATGTGCCTTTAATGTATCTTAAAATTCGTTTCACAGCTTTTAAATGAGACTCTTTAGGACTAGACTAATATCTAGCACATAAACATACGCTGAACATAATATCTGGTCTATTTGCGGTAATATATAAGAGTGAACCAATCATACCTCGATAGAGTTTTTGATCAACACTCTTACCTAATATATCTTTGTCAAGGGTAGTAGTAGTAGCCATAGGTGTGGATTTACTACTAGTACTATCCATGTTAAACCGTTTGAGTAATTCCTTTGCATATTTTCCTTGATTAATAAATATGCCATTTGAGGACTTTTTAATTTGAAGTCCAAGGAAATAATTGAGTTCACCCATGTGACTCATCTCAAACTCATTTTTCATGGTGTTAGCAAACTCTTGACATAGATTATTATTAGTAGAACCAAAGATTATATCATCAACATATATTTGTATGATTAAGATATCATTCTTAACTCTCTTAATAAACAAGGTAGTGTCTACTTTACCTATTTCAAATCCTGTTTCTAAAAGAAATGTTTTCAGACGATCATACCAAGCACGAGGTGCTTGTTTAAGACCGTATAAAGCCTTTTTCAATTTATAAACATGATCTGGAAATTGTTCATGTTCAAAACCGGGTGGTTGTTTAACATAAACATTTTCTTTAATAAACCCATTAAGAAAAGCACTTTTAACATCCATTTGATAAAGTATAAAATTCATGAAACAAGCAAAAGATAATAAAATACGAATTGATTCTAGTCTAGCAACAGGAGCATATGTTTCAACAAAATCTATACCTTCTTCCTGATTATACCCTTGAGCAACTAATCTAGCTTTGTTTCTTACAACTTGTCTTGATTCATCTAACTTATTTTTGAATACCCATTTGGTACCAATAATAGTCTGATCAGGAGGTCGTGGAACTAAATCCCATACATCATTCCTTATAAATTGGTTTAATTCATCTTGCATGGCATTCATCCAAAATTCATTCTCACAAGCTTCTTGTATATTTTTCAGTTCAAAATCCGACAAGAATGCTGTATGAGAAATCATATTAACATGTGATCGTGTCTGAATACCATGGGAGATGTCTCCAATTATTAAGTCATGAGGATGATCTTTAACTTCAACACAAGATTTTGGTAAAGTTGAAGATATCACAATAGAATCAGTCGACTTGACAGGTTCTTCAGTCGACTGCTTTACTTCAGTCGACTGGGAGTCCTTATCAGTCGACTTATCAGCCAGACTAGTTTGTTCTAAAGATTTAATCACATTATTTAAAGGTGATGAATCAGTTTCATCATCTTTATTTAAATTTGATGAAGGTAGAGTTTCATCGAATGTAACATGCATTGACTCTTTAATAGTCATTGTAGACTTATTGAAAATTCTATATGCTTTACTCCTATTTGAGTATCCTAAAAAGATCCCCTCATTAGATCTAGGATCAAATTTGTCTAAATTATCTTTAGTGTTCAGAATAAAACACTTACAACCAAATGTCTTAAAATAAGAGACTTTAGGAATTTTGTTAAAAAACAACTCATAACAAATTTTCTTTAGCTTAGGTCTTACAAGAATTCTATTTAAAACATAATAAGCTGTAGCAACAGCTTCAGCCCAAAAGTACTTTAGTAAATTGCTTTCAACAAGTATGGTACGTGCGCATTCTTGCAAAGTCCTATTCTTCCTTTCAACCACTCCATTTTGTGGTGAAGCTCTAGGAAATGCAAATGAATGTGTTATACCATTCTTGTTGCAATATTCTGTAAATGTTTCATTTTCAAATACTCCACCATGATCACTTCTAATAGTGACTATGGTTAGAGATCTTTGATTTTGAATACGTTTACAAAAATTTACAAATTCATCAAAAGCATCATTTTTATGTTTTAAAAAGAATGTCCAAGTGAATCTTGAAAAATCATCTACTAAAACAAATACATATCTACTTTTATTTAAAGAAGCAACTCTAGTAGGGCCAAATAAATGCATATGAATTAATTCGAGCGGCCTACTAGTAGAAATTACTTCTTTTGTTTTAAAAGTGGATTTGATTTGTTTTCCTAGTTGACATGCATCACATAACTTATCCTTTTTAAAGGATAGTTTTGGCAGTCCTTTAACTAGGTTATACTTAGATAATTTTGAGAGATTCTTCATATTCACATGTCCAAATCTTCTATGCCAAAGCCAAGATTCATTGTTAGAAGCTATTAAACAAAAATCATTTGAAAACTCAATTGTATTCAAACACAATTCATAAATATTGTTTTTGCGAAAACCTTGAAAAATGATATTTTGCATAGTAGAGTCATAAATCAAACATGCATCTTTTTCAAATACTATTTTATATCCTTTATCACACAATTGACTAATACTTAATAGATTATGCTTTAATCCACTAACTAACAATACATGTTCTATAGTTGGGTTAGAATTTTTACCAACCATGCCGATTCCTATGACTTTTCCTTTGTTGTTATCACCAAAGGTAACTGTTCCTCCATCAATGCTTTGAATGGTGGATAGAAGGTTGGCATGTCTTGTCATATGTTTTGAACACCCGCTGTCGAGTATCCAGCGATCTTTCTTGGGTACCTATAAAATATTCAAGGTAAATATGGTACCCTTTTTATTGGGTCCAAAACATATTAGTTTGGGGGAAACCAAACCCATAATGAGTTTGATTTTCCTCCATAAGTAGGAATATAATTAATAGAATTACACACATTTAATACATATGAATTAATATACGCAATTCTATCATTCTGATTTAAGTTGACTGGAACCCATACAAACTTGTTCTGTCCATTCGACTTTACAGTATCCTTCAGTCGACTTCTAGTGTGAGTCAGTCGACTGGATGATACACTAGGTCGACTTATATGAGGTTTTGATCTTGTTGAATAAGATTCAATTCCTCTGGACAGATGACTAACAGATGGACTCAGTCGACTTAACCGAACGTCAGACTTGCTTTTATCACTAAAATTTACTACCTTAGGCTTTTCAAAAAAATCATATAATTTATGTGTAACACTAGAAATAGATGCTAATTTATTTCTACAAGTGTTTTTAGAAGAAGTTTCTTTTATAGAAGAATTTTTGAAACCAAGACCGTATTTTTGACTAGATTTTACTTGATGATGAAGGACATCATTTAAATTCTCTTTGCCTTTGTTAAACTTAGATACGTTCTTTGATATCTCTTCATAATTCTTTTTTAGAGATTCAAGATCAGTATCTAAACTTGCAATGCGAGAATTTAAAGATTTCACTTCCTTATCAAGGTTAAGATTTTCTTGAGAAAGTGTTTGATTAACTTTCTCTAGATTCTTAACTCTAACATTTTCCTTTTTTAACTCTTGAAATATTTCATTAAAGGCATCAAGTAAATCTTCTGAATCGAAGTCATTACTTACATGATCTTGTGAAGCCATAAAGCACATATTTGCAACTTCATTGTTTTCATCTGTTTCTGCTTCGGAAGAAGAATCACTATCATCCCAAGTTGCTTGATAAGCCTTCTTGTTCTTGGCAAACTTATTCTTTGAGTATTTGTCCTTCTTGAAGTTGGATGTTTTTCCCTTGTTCTTTGCATTTTCTAGGGGACAATCCTTCTTCATGTGACCTGTTTTATTGCACCTGAAACAAGTAGGAGGATCATTAGAATCTCTAATTTTGGAATTGAACTTACCCTTCTTTAAGAATTTTTTGAATCTTCGAGTGAACATTGCTATCTCCTCTTCATCTTCTTCCTCATCTTCTGAGTCTGTCATGGCTTTAAAAGCCAATGATTTCTTCTTTACTTATTGTGATTCTACATCCTTCTTTCGATCTTCAAGTTGAACCTCGTATGCCATGAGATTTCCCACAAGATTCTCAAGAGAAAGTTGTGACAAATTATTTGCTTCTTCTATTGCCGTGGTCTTCTTTTCCCATTCTGGAGTGAGTGCACGAAGGACTTTTCTAACCATCTCTGCTTGAGTGTATGTCTTTCCAAGTGCCACAAGAGAGTTTGTAATATCAGTAAATCTGGTGATCATCTCGGACACAGTTTCATTTTCCTTCATTCGGAACATCTCAAACCTGTGAACAAGAACAGAGATTTTAGACTCTTTAACTTTATTTGTTCCTTCATGAGTTACCTCGAGTGTATGCCAGATTTGATGTGCGGTTGTAGCATTTGATACACGGTTGAACTCTTCCTTTGTGAGTGCACAAAATAATGCATTCATTGCTTTGGCATTATTCATAGTTTGGTTCTTTTGATCATCATTCCATTGTGCATATGGTATAGTAGGGGCAGTGTATTCTGTCTCCGTCATGTGCCATATTTCGTAGTTGATTGATTGGAGGTAGATTCTCATTCTGCACTTCGAATAATTGTAGTTTGTTCCATCGAATAGCGGTGGCCTTTGTGTAAATTGGCCTTCATGGTACTGATTAGCATTTGAAGTAATTGCCATAGCCTGTAACCTTGCTCTGATACCAAGTGTTGGATCCTGTAGGCGAGGCAACAAATACTAGAGGGGGGGTGAATAGTGTTAATTAAAATAAACTACGGAATACATAATTTTTTTCTTCGGTGCAGTCGACTTAGTTGTGAACCAGTCGACTGATATGACCAAATAAAAGCAAATACAAACAACTCTGTGCAGTCGACTTAAAGTTGAGACAGGCGACTGAAGACACAGTTAATATACAATTTGTACGAGACTGACCAGTCGACTTATAATGTAAGGAGTCGACTGTCCAGACAAGTTTCACAGAACTTAAGTAAACAAAAAGTAAATGCAAAATCAAGAGAAGCAATCACAGAGTACACACGATATATCCTGGTTCGGTCCTTCCGACCTACATCCAGTCCCCAAGAAACCCACTTGAGATTTCCACTATTCTTGAAAAACAAGTTTACAAGAATACCCTACGGCGTTAAGACAACAACCTTGTCTAATCCGTAGTCCTTTCTCTCAACCAGAGAAAGCAGACCTACTCTACTACCAAGAGTGAAACGACCGACTCTACACCCTAGAGTCTAACTCTCCAACCGAGAGCAAAAAGAAAAAAGTAAAACTTTACAGTCAACCTATAGCCTTGTTGGTGTTATGTGTTGTAGAACGTGGCTAAACAAAGGTCGACTTCTATACCCAGTCCAGAACGAATTCCGATGTTATACTGGACTGAGTGTAGAGAACCAGAGATTTAAAAACTTGAAAGCTTTTTCTCTTTTTTTTTCACTTAGAAATGCTCAAGAGTGCTCGGAATTCTTAAAGAGTGTTGTCAGATCTTTTTCATTGAGATCTGAACTCTATTTATAGAGGTAGAAATCCTGGAAGTTGGGAGATAGTTATCTCAACTGTCAACCAACGGATCTTAAAGCTTTTGAATTTAAAAAACGATTTTGAAAACAGAAAACGGTCAAAAGCACTCGAACAGTCGACTGGGTTGCCATAATGAGTCGACTGGTCAGAGTTTGAATAAATTTAAACAGTTTTGTACTGCCAGTCGACTGCTACAAGAATCAGTCGAATGGTACTCAACAGTTAAATTATTTCAAACTGTTTTGACTCTTTTTGATGTTTTTGAAAAACACACATTATAAAATAGTGAGTGTATGTGTGTGTGACAAGGCTTTACAACATACTAAGACTCAACAAAAGTAAAATTACATTGTTTACAAGACATGACAATTTATTGACACATTTGAGCTTGAGTCTTGAGTCTTGAGTCTTGAGTCTTGAATGAAGCTTTGACCATTGTCTTTATCTAGAGCTTTTGTGCTTGTTCATTTGTTCAGCTGTATAGTTTTGAGTCCTTTGTGTATAGCACCTGTAAGTTTAGCATAGATACATGTGCAGTGTGTTGTGATCATCAAAATCAAGAATCAACAGGGATATGGACAAATTTGTGGGGGTGGGTGGGGGGGGCCTGAGAGGGAGTTGGAGACTGGGGAATTAGCAGATTATGGGAAAATGGGTTACTGGGTTTGAGTTGGGTTAATGAGTTTGCGGGTTTGGGTTAGGATCCAACAAGGGATGGGCTTGGGTCAAAGAATGAGCTAATGAGTTTGGGTGTTCAAGTGAATTATAGGCTTCAATAAAACAAATAAATATGAACTAAAAAATAAGAGTGGGCTGAGTTGGTTTAGATTGGACTTATAAAATAAATAAACAAATCATAGGTTGGATTAGGAGTTTGGGCCAGAATAATTAAATGATCAAATAGTAATAATATAATAGTATGAATTAAAATCTTTGGGTTCAACCAAATTAATCGGATATCCAAAATAAAATGAATTTGGCTCCAAAAGAAAAAGGAAGATTCATCTAGAAAATTGAATTTTAATAATACGAAGAAAAAAAAAGTACAAATCCGTATAAACGGGAACAAGGGTTACAATCCTACCCACCTTACAACAAAATTTCGTCCTCGAAATTTTCTTAGGCGGTACATAGGATATAACCAAAGCAGAGCTTAAAAGATAAACAAGCAGGGAATTAGATGGAGGGAACGAAGCGGTGACAGCACTGGAATAAGAAAGAGCATGGATAAGATTGATATCAGATAATGAATCGATGAATGATGACGAATTGAATGTATGAAAAGGGAGTAAATATTGCAAAGAAGGAAAAGTAACATGATAATCCTGGGACTCTGGGTTATGGGCCAACCACGCTTCCACTGTGCCAATCTAATCTGGAAGACTCCGTCATCAACATTCATTATCTCCTGGGGTTGCCTGCACACCTTAGAGTGAACAAAAATACCTCCTGTCGTGGTGATGATCCAAGCTACTGACATGTTGTTGTAGATCTAGCAATGCCGATCGACAAATCGAAAAGAAATAAAAAAGAATTGATCGCACCGGAATCAAAAGAATATGAGTACAAAAAGAACGAATTTATACTCAATAAGAAATCAATGAATAAGGATGACTGCAAGGGACGGAAGGAAATAAGAAATGGAAGAATTTAATATGAATGGATCAAAATGGATCGAATAAGACTAGTATCCAGAATATATGTTGGTTATTACATGTTCATGTGATCAGTGTGCATATTTTTGAGCTAAATATGGTTCGAACCTGGCTATAGTCTAACCTGGTTAGGGCACACCGAAACAGTGCTTTACCCCTAGATGTACAGTCAACTGCTGCGCCTAGATTGCCACCTCTCTTCGCCATTCGAAGTACTTACCTTACCTCTGCCTTCCATTTTTGATAACATCTGTCTTTTCAGAGTTCTCGTCCCAATAAAAGAAATATTCTTTTGATAGGTCCTAACCTGACTGAACTCCAATATGGTTAGAGTCTAACCTGATTAGGGCCTAACCTGGCTCTAATACCACTAAAAACCCTATCACACCCTACTTCCGTTATACAGAAATACAGGCACGTAACTGAGGCCCATCGAATGATATAAGTGTGTCAACTCCTAGCATCCATAAGCTGTACAATATCAGTAAGCTCAACAATACAATAATAATATGGAGTAAAACTTGTGCAAAAAAACTTGTGCACAGATCATTTCACTTATTTTAATTAGGTCTGTCAAACTACGGGTTTGAGTTTTTGAGTGTTTTTTGAGTGTTTTCTATTGTAAAATTTTGGTATCAGAGCATGGTGTCTATAAAGATCCCTTGTATATTATCGGAGTTGAGAGTCAGTCTTCCACCTTCTTCTGTAAGTATTTGTTTTTATCAATGGTAGCTTAAATTCCTTTTGAGCATATCCAATATTTATTCTTGGCTTTCTTTATGATTAAATAGTGATCTTCATTAGCTATCTTGCTCTATACCAGTACACCTTATGCAGGAAACGAACTAAAGTTGTGCTCTACCTCTTTGTAGCAACAGTATAAGATTGTGGTAAGCCAAGGCAGAAAGGCCATAAGGGTTGTGATTGCCATAGGCCAGCCATAAAGGATGTAAACTTGAGGCTTAACCCTTCTATAAATCCATGTTTGGGGGTACTTTGTAACCGCAAAGAATAGGGTCAAAGATGGTAAAACAGCAAAAAAGATTATGAAGATAATGTTTAACCTAAAGAATTAAAGCTATAAATAAATATAGGATATGTTCAAGCTTAATCAAAATCATGAGCAACCCTATTATCATTGATGAACAACATCAATTTCAATTGAGCAACACTACAGCAGTGGGACCTAAGAGACAATAATTAAAGCCACACATGTCCCAAATTTATCAATAATAGAGCACGAGAAGAATAAAGAAGCTTACCTGCCACCCACCTAGCTTACCTGCCTCCTTATCTACCAGCGCACAACTCCAGAAGCCACTCCACACATCTTTATATAACTATAAATAAGACCAAAAGGTCATTTGTAAAGGCATCAAAGTTTGTAATCTTCTTTTTTACGTTTGAGTTTTTAAGTGTTTTCTGAGTGTTCTTCCGTTGTAAAATTTTGTTTTTCAAGAAGTAGTTCGGTCTATTTCAGACAATCGGGGCAGCATATGTGCCCTTTGGGGATGCCTGGAGTCTTGTTCGGAGCTTCTTTGGGTAGTAGATACTTTCTAGAATTTTTAATTAATTTTTCTGACTTTATAATTATTTTCAAAATTTTAATTATTTTTTGTAAATTTTAATTATATATTCGAAATATGTAATTATTTTAAGGAATTATCAATTAAATAATCAAATGTCTCGAATCTTGGGGAGATCCGTGGGTCCCCAAGGTGCGTCATGCAAGATGTGTTCGAATGACTGGATGAACGCCAAACCAAAAGGGGTTCGGCTCGGCGAGGTAGGGCTCGGTTCGGAACTTTCAAGCTAGTTTGGATGGCGTGAATCTTATGGAGATCTTAGGGCCGCAAGGTGTGTGACACCAGAGGAGCTCGAACAACTGGCGGAGCACCGAAGTAGGGGGGTTCAGCCCGGCGAGGTGGGGCTCAGCCCTGACCAGTCGAGACAGTTAGGATGCCGCGAATCTTAAGGATATTTAAGGGTCCCCAAGGCGCATCATGACAGAGGCTGTTGAATGACTTGCTGAGCGCCAAACCACGGGGGTTCGGCTCTGCGAGGTGGGGCTCTGCCCAGAACATTCGAGATGGTTAGGATGTTGCGAATCTTGAGGATATTGGAGGGCCCCTAAGGCGCGTTATGACAGAGGCTCTTGAATGACTTGCCCAGTGCCAAATGCTGAACCAAGGGGGTTCGCCTCAATGAGGTGGGGCTCAGCTTAGAACAGCCGAACAGGTATTTGATATATCAGATGGTGAGCTAGATTTAATTTTGAAGTTAAGAAATTTGAAACATCTAATTCACAGTCACAAACATGTCATAAAGCACTAGTATACAAAATTCCAATTGGTTTAGAGGCATCTAGCTTATGCATTAAGCAACACAACCAAATTGGCCGATATAAGTTCTACGAATAACATAAATTTTTAAATGGTTTTATGCATAGGCTAGGGGGTGTAATGATAATAAAAGATGGTGGACTAGAAATAGTTTTTGTCAACCTAAACTATTCAATTTATGATGACACCATTCATGAGTGCAAAAATGTAGGTGTTAGGTTTCTATATAAATAGATTATGGTTATTAGACGTACTCCATATTTATGTTTTACCCATCATATAATTTCTCCAATTTCTTTTATTTTCGAGGGGAGAGTATAAAGTATATGACATTTGCTTTTGAGCAACCATGATGAGGTAACTAATTGTTGGAATTTTTTTCTTTTTATTAATATGTTGTTGCAAAAATTGGTGTGGGGCACAACATGTGTGAGTTTAAAGTTGATGAACTGGGAAGCCTTTTGGTCTTGACTGATCGTTGCCTACTTCGATTACTTGCAAAAGTTCAAAACACTGTAGTTAGCTTACGCATTTGGCCCTCCGACGCTCAAGTCAACAAAGAGAATGATAAATAAAAAGAAAAGATGTACTTATTCGTTACCCATTATTTAATGGAGGATTGAGTATTTATAGGAAGTAAATCACAAGTGTAAGGATAAGATCAAACATTTAGGGAATGAGGACGATGATTTGAATTCCTTATCTAATAACTTATTAAATTCATCCTTAATGGGTTTTGGGTTATGCTGACTTTGGTTTTAGATTTTCGCTCGAAGTGGGTTTCGGGTTATGACCCAGAACCTGAATTGGCATAAAATATTACAATCCCACCCCTATGTATTAAGACATGTATCCTTGGTATATGTAGTGTCAAATTTTACCCTCTTCATTTTACGTTGAAAAAATTTATATAACTGCAAGCTTGTGACCTACACATGCATGTTTTAATAATTTTCTAGTATTCTAATTATGTATTGTTCATTATTGAGTAATCCTATATATGTTAGATAAGGTATGCATTGTTCCTTTTATTTGATTTTATCTAAAGGTTTCTTTGGATATTGTTGCTGCTAATTCCAGTGCATGAGCAATCAGATGATGAGTTCTATTATTGAGGGAAAAGTTTGCATTTGGATCGTCGAACAAGATCTGGCTCTGGATGACTGGTGATCGCTTGAATTTGGATCTAGATGGATGAAAATGTCTTGGTCTGGTTCTGGATGGTTGAGAACGTTTGATAATCGACAAAAATTTTAACGCCGGAGGTAGCTCCGTCGAAAGACCCTCTGACGTTCGGGTTAGCAACCCAGAATAAAGATTAGAGTTTTTAGTGGAGAAAGATTGATTACCTTTTACTGATTTGGGGGGGGGGGGGGGTATTTATAGGCTAAGAATCCGTTATAGAAGATAAACCTGAAAAAGTATCTTTTAAGATTCGGTTAGGGATTTCCTAGTCAAGGTATAAGATCGGCATAATTATGGTTCTGGTTGGGCGGATGGGCCTAAAGATGACCCATGTTCTTCTAGTCTGGCTGTTGTTGTTAGAAAATTACTATCCTGCCCTTGAAACCTTTGAGATGCGCATTGAGATTGTGTGGATATGATTTTTACCCATATCATAAGCCCCCCACTCTTGAACGTTGGATATTCTGGCCTTCGAGGAGTAGTTTGGTCTGTTTCAGGCAATCGGGGCAGCATATGTGACCTTTGAGGATGCCTGGAATCTTGTTCAGAGCTTCTCTGAGCAGTAGATACTTTATAGAACTTTAAATTAAAATTTCCAACTTTATAATTATTTTTCAAAGTGTTAATTAATTTTTTCAAATCTATAATTATTTTTTGGAATTTATAATTAAATTTTCGAAATATATAATTATTTTAAGGAATTATCAATTAAATAATTAAATGGCTCAAATTTGGGGAGATCCGCGAGTCCCCAAGGTACATCATGCCGGAGGTGCTCGATCGATTGGATGAGCGCCGAACCAAGGGGGTTTAGCTCGGTGAGGCAGAGCTTGGTTCGGAACCTGTCAAGCTAGTTTGGATATTGCAAATCTTGTAGAGATCCGAGGTCCCCAAGGTGCATCGCGCTAGAGGAGCTCAAACAACTGGCCGAGCACCGAACTAGGGGGTTCGTGTCACGCCCCGCTTCCCAAAAGGAATACGGAATACGGTACGCGACTAAGCCCAGCGAAATGGTTTTCACCATCCATAAGCTGTAAGGATGTACTTGACTCAGCACAACAGTAAATATAGCAATATACTCAACCACACATGCATGAACAATTATAAATCAACAGTATTTATTTGCAACAATAATAAATATCCCAAACAAATACAAGATCTGAAACAAATAATATTCAGGGACTACAAGCCTAATACAAGTCTCAATACAGTAACATGAATAAAATAGTTCAAAACAAAACATTAAGGATAATTTTCCAATGCACAGCTCAAAACTTTTGCTCACCAAATCCAGTAGGCAAATGATCACCAAAACCTGCTCATATAACAATTATAGGGAAATAGGAAGACAGGAAAACATGATGCCCATAACTTGCAAGTTTCGGGCTGCAAGTAGTTCAAGTAGGAAAATGGAAAGGGAAAAATGAAACAAAAACAGGAAGTACTGACATGGAGATAAGCAATAGTAGAGACAGTCTACAGATAACAGGAAACAGTAGGTAAATAGTGAAGAAACAGTAACAGTAATGGTAAGGATAACAGTAACAGTAACAGGATGACAGTAACAGGATGTGACAGTGAAACAGTTATTCTTATGTCTAATGTGCATTACTATCTAGGGAGCACTTCATGCGTCCCAAATTATACCACATAGTTGTTACATCAAACAGTTTTGTTTTAAGATTTCGTAGTGGAACTTATAGGGCCGTATATTCAGACAAACAGTAACGGCGTCATGGATTGGCTATAAACAATGATTCAATATTCGGTAACACTAATCAATGATCAATATCAATAACACTTAGCCAATATTCGATATCAATAGGAACAATAATGAACAATATGCAATGACGATATGGTGTCAATCCTTAAGTTTATTAATAATTTTAATCCTAACTAATGTAGCACTTCAAGCATCCCATTTATTTATCACATGGTTGCTACATACAAACAAGTTACGTTTAGACTTAGTGGTAGATTTTATAGTTCATGTACTCGGCAACAATATTCAATAATTACCGATGACCGAATCAATCGAGATACTGTAGTCAGTAATCTACAATTAATCGATAATTGATATGACCAATATGACCAATAGACCAATAGAATGATAGACTGATAGACCGATAAATAGGGAAACACGGGCCCCTCCTCCGAGTAAAATCCTTATATTGTCCACTACTAGAGTCAACCCTCAAATTCCGGTTGGTTAATTATTTTATTAATGCAACAATACAATATGCAATATGAGACATGAGATGAACAGTAGTATGAATAGGAGAGCAATAGGACGATGACTTAGATAGGACAATTAGAATGATGACAATGGGGCATTAGGACTATGCAATTCAACATACATACTTTAATTCATGCAATGCTATGATATAGAATAATTAATCTATTAAAATCTCGAATAGTGAAATTCTGGACTGCAAGAGTAGTCTGTACAAAAATACAGTTTCCTGCTGTTTCAGAACTCAAAAACTGAATCCGTCAAAAAATCTAGAAACTAGACTTCCACACAGTTCCAACGCATATTTAAAGTTCAAAATCCGATAACAGTAGCTAGGTCAAAGACATTGTTCTTTACAGATTTCATGTTCAGGTAGAATTTTCACATCATATTATTTTATTTTTTGAATCAGCTAAAACTCAATAATAAATTCATCAAGAATATTTCCTAGTCTCCTAAACATGATTACTAACCATCTGAAAATTATCAGAGCAAAAATTTAACATTTGATCAGCGTTTTGATTGTTTAAGCATGCAAGATACAAAAATCTGAAAATCTAAAAGTAAAAACACAGCTGTAGTAAAACGGGCATAACTTTTTTACACAACTAGGAATTCAAAAATTCAAGATGTTCTGGAAACTAGAAAGATAAGGCTACAATTATTATTCAAAAAATTATTCATTTTAAGATCATTTACTGGTTCAATAATAGCAGTCAACATACAGGCCAGCAAGCATGATACAGGTTTTAGGGTATTTTTATAAATAAATTAATTAAATATGATAGGTATCAATTCAATTATTCAATAAGTTATATAATCAGCATGATGAGTGTCAAAACATGCTAAATAAAATTAGAACACATACATGCACTAATTTATCATCAATCAACCATCAATCGATCAAACAATATACAACTTAGCAATTGTCTCTACAATAATTAATTTTGTTATGAGATGCATGAAAATTTTCTATCATCAATACTATATGATGTATGCAAGATTCAATATTTTTGGAGTCAAAGTGGCACGATGTCAAGAATATTGGGGTTAGCTCGTGTAAACCCTCAATAGACCCAACGAAAGAGATAAACAATGTATAGTACGATAACAAGGGATCTACTTGCAAGAGTTTCAACAAAACTTGAATTGATACAATTAACAATTCAAGATGATAGTGACTTGCTTGATAGACGGTGAAATTGAATACCAAGAATAACGGGATTTGAATCCCGGAGCAATGAACCCACAAACTCAAAAAATAACACGTGCACTCTACATGCGAAAGACGGATAGCAACACAACAAGTACTCAGATCCTAAATAACCAACACACAACCAATCCCTCTCACAAAACACCAAACGGCCGATCACTCCACATGATCAAGGGCTGAGATCAAAAGATCAAGACCAAGCCTGATCAAGTGCAGCTGATGATGGTGATCAGCTGCGACGTTCTGGTCGAGAAGCGACGGCAGCGACTTCAATGGTGCTAGGTGACCGACTGTAGCGAGGGCGGTCGTAAGGATAGCGGTTGAAGGTGAACAGGGGCTTGGCTCCTCTATTTTGGGCGGGAATACAGAGAAGCAGCAAGCAGGATCGATGGGGTTGGGCATCGCAGGTGGCGACGCGACTAGGGATCGCCGGAGGGTGGCGACTGGTGCTCGGGGGTGCTAATGGGTGACTGCAACAGGCAGAGAAAGAGGAGCATTCGAGGAGTGGATGGTGGTGCACTGGCAGGACTCTATGGGTTCAAAAGCGGCGAGGTTGGAGGTAGGGGACGACTGCGGATGGGGAAGATGATGAGGGGATAGCGGTGGTTCGTCGGAGATGAAGACGACGAAGAAGGGGCATGGGATGGCGACGCTGGCAATGGCGGATGGTACAGTGGTGGCGACGAAGGACGACGGAGGAGTGTGATGGAGGTGGAGGACAGTGTTGACGAATGAGGCATCGATTGGGTCCAGGGGAAAATAGAGAGAGAGATAGAGGAGGTTGAAGAAGACGGTGGATGAACAGTAGATGTGTCTGGTTTTACACAGCAGGGGGCGGCTGAACAGTAATGGGGTTTAGTAGGGTTAGGGTTAGGGGATTAGAATGTATATATAGGGTATTAAGAGATATTGGGTTTTTTTGGGTATTGGGTTTAAATCCAATAAGAAAATAGACTCTAGGGTTTTTAAAATATACATATAAACATACATTAAATCAAATAATAAAATACAAATAAATAATTTATGTTCGGGCATTACAATAACAATAATAATAATAATAATAATAATAATAATAATAATGATAATAAGAATACTAATACTAATAATAATAATAACTATAAAACTAATAATACTAATAACAATAATAATAACAATAATAACAATGATAACAAAAATGAATATAATAATACTGACAATAACAATAATAATAATGATAACAATAATAGTAGTAATAATAATAGTGGATTATATTAAAAAAAATGAATTCGATTTAACAAATTTAGTAAAATGATTCATATATTAATAATACAAATAGTTGATCAATTAGGAATAGAAAATAAAGTTAAAATATATCATCGTTCGAAATAAATATAATTTTCAATTAGAAAAGGTTTTAATAGAAGATCCAAAAACGAACTCAACAGAAAAATAAATTCATAATTAATTGAATATAGAAAATATTCAGAAGATATGTATTTATGGGAATGGGGGTTACAATCCTACCCCCTTACAACAAAATTTCGTCATCAAAATTTGCTTAGGCGGCACATGGGACAAGGCAAAAGCAAACTGGGAAATAACAAAGCAGGGAATCAAAGGGAAAGAAACAAAATGGTGGCAACACCAGAATGAGAAAGAATATGGATATGAATAGAGTGATTTAGAATGATGTTGAATAAAGATCCAATTAATGGTAACAATGCAAATGTATGAATAGGGACGTAAACAATGCAAAGGAGAAGAAAGAACATGAGAATCCTGAGATCTGTGGGTTGTGGGCCCACCACGCCTCCGTTGCGCAACTCTGATGGTGAAGTTCCAAGTTGTAGACATGTCATAGCAGATCAAGTGATGCCGATCGACGGACCAAGCAGAAATGAAAAGAAAGGATAGCACCAGAATCAAAAGAATATGGGTACAAAAATAATGAAATCATACCCAACAAGGAGTCAATGAATGGAAAAGACAAAACACAACAAGAAATGAAGAAACTGAATGTGAAGGGATCAAAGAAGAATCAAATAAGACTAGTTTTTAGATCCTAAGTTGGTTATCAATTGTTCATGCGAATCCTGTATTGTTCATACTGTTGAGTTAAACCGGTAAAACCCAAATTTGATTCATATATCAATCAAAGCCAAACTTCCTTTCATTAGTCACGTTTGACTGATATATTATCCAAACCTGAGCTCTGATACCACTGAAAACCTTGTCACGCCCCGCTTCCCAATACAAGTACATGACATTGGTCCAACGAATGACTAACGTCACCCATAAGCTGTTTATCCGATTAACTCAACAATATAATGATTACAGAACAATTGCGCAGGTAATAATAATAATCTCATGAACAATAATACTTAGAATGAAACAATATAAAATATCCAAATACAATAATAATCCAACATCTGGAAACAAATAATAGCAAAATTCGGGTCAAAAGCCCACAACACAATGAAATAACAATAGTCCAATAATTAAGTCTACATATTAAAACAATAATTTATTAAGCGGCGATGCTATCAATTTCATTCACCAATGTTGTTCTCCCAATTTATCAGGCAATTCTCCATCAACACATGTAAACACTTCATCTAAAAAGAGGAGAAAAATTATCCGTAGAGCAAGTCATGGACAGCAAGTAGAGAAAGCAAAGAACAATGGAATAACGGTATAATAATGAAGTCAATGGATCGATAGGAATCAATAACATGGGACAATAACAATAATCAATATAATGATAATCGATGCAATGACTATAAAAAATGATCAATATTCGGTAACACTAATCAATGAACAATATAAAAAATACTTAGCCAATATTTGATATCAATAGGAACAATAATGAACAATATACAATATCGATGTGGTGTCAATTCTTAAGTCTATTAATCATTTTAATCCTAACTAATGTAGCACTTCATGCGTCCCATTTATTTACCAAATTGTTGCTACATACAAACAAGTTACGTTTAGACTTAGTGGTAGATTTTATAGTTCATGTACTCGGCAACAATATTCAATAATCACTGATGACTGAATCAATCAAGATACTGTAGTTAGTAATCTATAATTAATCGATGACCAATATGACCAATATGTGTAACACCCTGAATTCCAAATAAGACCGAATTCGAGATTTCACAGGATCTTTACTTCACTTCGTACAATTTTATAAGGAATTTTAAAATTTTCAATAATACATCAGAGTTTGTTACATTGTTACATAGCGGAAGACAATAAATTACAATAAAACATTTACAACATCTTTAAACAAAACAGCATTAGCATATCCATTATCTGCATGTAAGATTGTAGGCATGTCAGTTGATTACAACCGACGAAATGTTATACACGGCTATCGTCTCTATGCCGGGAATAGTATAACGATCTCCATGCTTTAACAAAAACACAAACTTGAATGCAATAAAGTGTAGAAATGTGATTACTCTAAACATGCAAGTGTATGACATGTCTTAATGCCTAATGCAGATATTTTTATGTTAGGATGACACTAACGCATACTTGTTCGGATTCTATGCATCCCATACTACATAGGTCTGAGAGCAAGCGCCTACGTAGTCCACAATAAAGGGTTCGATCCATCACCATGACAACTACCCAGTAATAAGACAAAGTTGAGACGTTCCACAAGTACAGATCCCAGTCCCGAATTTCTGCAGCAACAATCTCCTCGTCGTGCAAACCTCCCGCAAGTGCCGCTCTAGCCCCGATATACGTATATACTTGGAGTACGGCAAACTATCCGCCCAACTACGCATAGTCCCGGATTTCAAATAAAGGCTCGTCTCCCACGAGGCAACCACAGTCCCGGAGTACACCGTCCGACTGGATATATAGTCCCGATGAACTGCTGCAACAAGCCCATCGCCCGACTATATAGAGTGCCCCACTTACGTTTGCCAAGGTCTTATTACATCTTCACTTATGTGCCTATTCCTTAAGTTCAAGAGATGAATAATTTATCATTCATAGAATTAGTTTTACCTCCTACCTGACTTAATCAACAAAATACGAGATAGCTCCATGGCCATATCTCAAAATATATCTCAACTCTTTTTCATTCGATAGTGCCGGTACCCGAGGTCTCACTAACTCTAACTCACAACTTTTTCATGTACAAGAACCATGGATATTCATACCCTTTAATAAACATGTCTTAAACTTAGATATTCTCAACTTCAATTCATTTCACAACTTAATCAATGTCTCATCTTAGTACGAATCAATGTCTCATTTTTTTTGTACTATTCAATGTCTCATTTTAGTACTATTCAATGTCTCATTTATCACTAATAATTTATCATTCATAGAATTAGTTTTACCTCCTACCTGACTTAATCAACAAAATACGAGATAGCTCCGTGGCCATATCTCAAAATATATCTCAACTCTTTTTCATTCGATAGTGCCGGTACCCGAGGTCTCACTAACTCTCACTCACAACTTTTTCATGTACAAGAACCATGGTTATTCATACCCTTTAATAAACATGTCTTAAACTTAGATATTCTCAACTTCAATTCATTTCACAACTTAATCAATGTCTCATCTTAGTACGAATCAATGTCTCATTTTTTTGTACTATTCAATGTCTCATTTTAGTACTATTCAATGTCTCATTTATCACTATTCAATTTATCTAATTTTCCACTCTTAATTCTATTCAATCAATGCTTCTACTCATGCATTCACAACTTAATCAATGTCTCATCTTAGTACGAATCAATGTCTCATTTTTTTGTACTATTCAATGTCTCATTTTAGTACTATTCAATGTCTCATTTATCACTATTCAATTTATCTAATTTTCCACTCTTAATTCTATTCAATCAATGCTTCTACTCATGCATTCACAACTTAATCAATGTCTCATCTTAGTACGAATCAATGTCTCATTTTTTTGTACTATTCAATGTCTCATTTTAGTACTATTCAATGTCTCATTTATCACTATTCAATTTATCTAATTTTCCACTCATAATTCTATTCAATCAATATTTCTACTCATGCATTCATCTAATTTTGAACTCATTATCAATTTGAGTACATATAGAAATCAAGAGTTTCACATCCAACATAAGTTGCAAAGTCTCAGCAAGGGAACTAATTTTCTCATCAAATCTTTGCTTTTCTTCTAAAGATAAAAATCATGATTTTAAAATAATTAATTTAAGAACAAATTTCTTTCTATCTCAAATATCTCTTTTTTTTACTACTCAAATGTACAAGGAAAAACATTAAAAATTAATTTCTATAATATCTCCATCACATTTTAGTAATGCTCCAATTTTTAAAAGCCTTAAAACTCATCCAAATTCCCTTAAACTCAAAAAATAACTAAAACCCCACTCTGGGCTTCGAACCCGCACATGCCCAGACAGTGCCCAAAGCACTCACCGATAGCCACTAGCCTAGGTGGGCTAGGTGTCTAGTATCCAAACCGAAAACCCTTAAGTCCAAATCTCGGGTTAAATTACTTTCAAAAATTTTAACACAGAAAATGTTTGGGGTGATCAAGTTTCGAACCCAACCCGACCAGGAAGCAGCGCAACCCCAAGCCAACAGGCCAGGTGCACCCAACGATGTATAGGCATTACGATGGATTTTATTCCAACTTTGTGTTGTTTCATTATTTTTACCAAAACTCGATTCTTCTAATTTGATCAAACCCTTAATTTAACTGAAATAATTTTATAGAACTGAGATTTCTTTATAACAGTAACTCACTGATTTATAAATCATATTTTAGAAAGAATAAAAATAAATTAAGCTTTCAAGTTGTTCCCTCCTTATTAACAACCACAATTTGTAATCATTCTTTCTAGTCAAAGATAGCATATTATATTTTTATAATAATCTAATGAGTTCCATGACATCAACTTTATTTTATAAAACTTTATTCATTTATCAAAGAAGTATTTCCAACATTTTCATATAATCTACCATTTCTTCATACATTTCAATTCATGACAAAAACTACTTGATCATTTCTTTTTCTCATTTCTAATTGGCATGATATGAATCAATTTACTTAACATGGCATATCTCATTACTCTTCACGCTACACACAAATTAAAATTTCTCATTTGTTATCTCTAGCATGCATAGTTCTGAAAATTAGAAAGCATGAGAAACCCACATCACATCAATTTGGACTATAATAATAATGTCATACCACCCACCTTAATTTAAGATTGAACAATGAAGGGAAAGATGGAACACCACTTCTAGCTCCAAAGTGACCTCCTAGATCTTCTCCTCCTAGCAGGAGCCACTAAGCACAAAACTCTCTTCTCTCTTTCTTTTCTTTCTCTTGATTTGTTTTTCTTTTAGGCGTGAGAAGAGAAGAGAAATGGTGGGCTATTTATAGGTCAAAGCTAGGGACTATAATGCATAATTTTTCACCCTAATAACTCTCCAAATTAACTCTCCATCTTCATTTTCTTAACTTCTAAAACCCCCACCCTTTCATTTTTCCAACTCTTCAAAAACTTAACCCCTAACCCCTCTTCTTCCCCACTCCCAAACCGGCCCCATGCTAAATGGCCAGGTCAATAGAAGACTCAAAGCTCCTCTGCCGTTTTCACAGCACGTGGGCCCCCAAGGCGCTGACCAGTAAAAGAGCAGCACTTTGCTCTTGGACCGTGGGCCCCCAACTCTCACAATTGAACACATAATCAAAATAAAAGTCCCTGTTTTAAAATGCCACACCAACAAGCACAACTTTGTGCTCTCGTGGCCCCCCTAACTCTCCCATTCACATTTCATTTACTACATATTACCAACATCCATCGCAAAATATCATATACATATATATACTATGTATAATATGATACTATTTATTGTTATATTATTTTGAAAACTACGGGGTGTCACATGCACTCCAAAATTTTATTTTGAAAATAAATACGCTTAAATACGTTTACCGAAAACACGTGCGTCACACGTAAAACAACAAAATGCGAAATCAACTTTATCAACGGAAAATTATTAAAATATAATAAAAAACAACGTAAGGAAAATATATTTATTAATTTTATATTTTCCACGATGTAATTACTATGTACGTAGAAAACACGTGCATTTCACGTACAAAATCATTTTAATCAAAATAGAGAAAAATGAACTTTTGTATATAAAACAAGTTCGAACATGGAAAATAAATAATCAGTACTTATAAAAATATCATACATAGCGATGGAAAAATACGTAATTGATACGTGCATCAAAAACACGTAAAAAGCACGTAAAATTACTTAGATTGAAATATTATATTTTTGTCGACTGAAATCAATACGGGAAATGCGTAAATAGTTGGAAATCAAAATACGTAGTGAAAACACGTTACAAAATACACCTGCGTAACACACGAGGGCAAAATTGTCATTTCCAATTTTGCGGGGTGTTGCACTCTCCCCCCCTTAGGATAGTTCCGTCCCTGGAACTTGCTGGGGTAAATATTGTATTTTGTACATGCCCAAAAAAATATCTTATTGTGTTTAGAAAACTGCAAACTTTAAAAAAAATAAATGTAGTGTAAAAATACGCAACGAGGAAAAACAAAACAAACTCTTTATAAGGAGACTATGAGTATCAAAATTTTATAAGAACGAAACAAGAAAATTTGGGAAAATAAAATATGACAACAAAAGATAGATTAGATTGAAAGAAGTTCCATACAAAATAATTTTAGGTAAAGCATTAGATAAAACAGAAAAAATAAACTTAGTCATTAATTTGGAATAGTTCAAAACAACACACTAAAGAAAACATAGTCAATAGATAATTTGTAAGTAGGTTTAGTAGTCAAAATCTTTCAATGTAATAAGCGGTGGAAAAATCACAAACTGAATTAGCAATTTAAAAGAAGACTATTGGATAAGAGTTTGAAAATAAACGAGAATGAAATTTAGTTAAAAACATAGTCAACTTAAAATTTGACTTTGTATAAAAATAGTTTGTAAAGTAACTATAATCATTATACATACGATTTGAAATTTAAAGATGTAGAAAGCATACATTGAAATATTTTTGAATTGTTAAGTAGAGTAGAAAACCAACATACAAAAGTATATACGTACATAGGCATCAAAATCATATAGGTGAAACAAACAATGAAAATTATACACGGTTTGTAGGAGTAAAAACAAAACATCATAATTGTAAAAGTAGTAACATATTATTGAGATAGTGCAAAAACTTACAAGTTGAAGAAAAGTATAAATACCAAATTTTATTTTTTGTTAGGTGAGTAGGCACCAAAATCTAAGATAAGTTAGTAGTAAAATAAAATACGATAAAACAGTATGAAAAAGATTTGAAATGTTAGGAAAAAGGTAGTTGATATTAAGTAGTAAATACACAAGTAGGATAGAAATCAGTTTAAATAATATAGCCAGGTTGCAAAATATTATAAAATAGTATAAACTAGTACGAAAATAGAATAGGGGTAAACAAAGTAAGGGCTATTTAAGTAGACAATCTCCTTCTGGTGTAGATTCGTCTCGTTGGTGTCCAACTGCAGACTTGCCTCCACGATCTCAAGTTACAGAATTGCCCTCTATGAAATTTGATTGCAGTTTGCCTTCTGGACATTCGGTTGCAGACCTTGCCTCCCCGACGTCCAGTTGCAGTTTGCCTCCATTGACTTCTAGTTGCAGATTTGCCCTCTCGACATCAGGTTGCACCAAGACGGGAGATGGAAAGATGTAATCTTCCACGTATTCTTGGGTATTGGGATGTTTAATAAAATATAGTATTATGTTTGAAATCAGTGATATAAAAGTGGATGAAAAAGTTGTAAATAAGGTAGGAATTACAACGACAAAAATATTAAAATAGACTTAAAATATAGGATATACAAAATTTGTAGAAATGAAAGTGATTTATAACATTAATACGAAATTAGTGAAAAGCATATGCACGAGATGAAAACACAAATGGAAAACAATAATTATGTAGGGTATGTATTATATTGAAAAAGCGTAAAATTACAAAATTAGGGAGTAACGATTAACAACAAAACAAATTAGCAAATAATATGTAATACAATAGTATCGAATGTTGGCAATAAAACAAAATGGTATGTCATATTTATATGGGTAGAAAATTTCAATCTTGTTAAAAATATATTGGAATATAAGATAATGAAAGTATAGTATCACAAAATCAAATCATATAAAATGAATGTACATAAGAAAATTTAGAATATAATATAAATAAATAATGAAGAAAATAATAGTTGCAAATGTAAACGGATAAAAATACGAAGGACAAATCTTTACGATTGAAATACAGATAAAACAACTTCAAAAGATCGAGACTGAGAAAGATAGTCAAAATAATACTATCCAATTGATTTGATAATACAAGAAAATATTTATTTGAAAAATATTGAATGTTGAAAAATACTAGGATGAAAATCCACAAAAAATAATTTCAAAGGGAAATGTGTAATGTATGTAGGGTCTACTAACCACGCTTCCACTGCGCCACTCTGATACCCAAGGAAAATGTGCTCGCATACAATCTCACATCAATGTATACGAGGAGAGCATCATGAATGAAAGTTCAATAACTATTTCATTCACGACTCCAGCCATCCAATAGGGAAAAGAGAAAAGAAAACATCAATGTATAGAGCAACACAAATGTAAATCACTTATATTTAAATCTCTATAAGCTGAAACTCGCACTCTAACGTCCACTTTAGGGTGTCGTTCCTTATATATTTGTACTACTTGTGAAGCCTACTCTAATACCATCTGTAACACCCTAAATTCCAAATAAGACCAAATTCGAGATTTTACAGGATCTTTACTTCACTTCGTACAATTTTACAAGGAATTTTAAACTTTTCAATAATACATCAGAGTTTGTTACATTGTTACACAGCGGAAGACAATAAATTACAATAAAATATTTACAACATCTTTAAACAAAACATCAGCATATCTACTTTATAGCTTCACGAACATCCATTACCTGCATGTAAGACTGTGGGCACGTCAGTTGATTACAACCGACGAAATGTTATATACGGCTATCCTCTCTATGCCGAGAATAGTATAATGATCTCTATACTTTAACAAAAACATAAACTTGAATGCAACAAAGTGTAGAAATATGATTACTCTAAACATGTAAGTGTATGCCATGCCTTAATGCCTAATGCAGATATTTTATTCTAGGATGATACTAATGCACACTTGTTCGGATTCTATGCATCCCATACTACATAGGTTCGAGGGCAAGCGCCAACGTACTCCACAATAAAGGGTTCGATCCCTCACCATGACAACTACCCAGTAATAAGATAAAGTTGAGACATTCCACGAGTACGGATCCAAGTCCCGGGGAACCGCCGCAAAAAATTCCCCGCCCGACTGTTATACAGACTTCTCGTCGTGCGAACCTCCCGCAAGTGCCCCTCTAGCCCCGGTATACGTATATACAAGGAGTACAGCAAACTACCCGCCCGACTACGCATAGTCCCGAATTTCAAATAAAAGCTCGTCTCCCACGAGCCAACCACAGTCCCGGGGTACACCGCCCGACAGGGTCTATAGTCCCGATGAACCGCCGCAACAAGCCGATCGCCCGACTATATAGAGTGACCACTTACGTTTACCTAGCTCTTACTACATCTTCACTTATGTGCCTATTCCGTAAGTTCAAGACCTGAACAATTTATCATTCATAGAATTAGTTTTACCTACTACCAGACTTAATCAACAAAATACGAGATAGCTCCATGGCCATATCTCAAAATATATCTCAACTCTTTTTTATTCGATAGTGCCGGTACCCGAGGTCTCACTAACTCTAACTCAAAACTTTTTCATGTACAAGAACCATGGGTATTCATACCCTTTAATAAACATGTCTTAAACTTAGATATTCTCAACTTCAATTCATTTCACAACTTAATCAATGTCTCATCTTAGTACGAATCAATGTCTCATTTTTTTTGTACTATTCAATGTCTCATTTATCACTATTCAATTTATCTAATTTTCCACTCTTAATTCTTTTCAATCAATGCTTCTACTCATGCATTCATCTAATTTTGAACTCATTATCAATTTGAGTACATGTAGAAATCTAGAGTTTCACATCCAACATAAGTAGCAAAGTCTCAGCAAGGGAACTAATTTTCTCATCAAATCTTTGCTTTTCTTCTAAAGATAAAAATCATGATTTTAAAATAATTAATTTAAGAACAAATTTCTTTCCATCTCAAATATCTCCTTTTTTTTAGGAAAAGGTGGAATAAGGCTACCCTGTTTCATTAATAAGCAGTTAATAAACAACCCCGGCGTACCGGGAGAGAACAACAGTACAAAACAAAAGTACAATGCAGAAAGAAAATGAAAGAAAACAAACATACACCCCCAACAAGCCCTGGGGGATGGGACAAACTACTCAAAACATCAATCCTCCCGACCAGACAGTAGGCGGACCCAAGAAGACACCAGCTGGCATAAGCCCTATCGTGACTGGAGAAGCCAGTCCCTCAGTCCAGTGTCGGGCCGATCTCCACCTCCTCATCATCAAACTCCTTTACCTGGAATGCTCTGGCTATCCTCCCTCTTACCCCCGTTGCCGCAGCTGCAGCCCAAAAAGAGATAAGATGCATGATGTGAGACAGGTTACCAAAAATACTATTACATTTAGCAAGAAAATAAAAATTATTTCTGTCAAGCCATAACACCCATGTTGTTGCTGCTATTGCGATGTACCACGCCTCCTTCATATCATGGCGAATTGTTGCAAATTTGGGGCCAATCCACAAATCTTCATATACGTAGGGGTAGTCGCCTGTACCTAAGGCTCGGAGTACCTCAACCATAGTTGCCTTACTTCTGGGGCAATGGATGAAAAGGTGATTTAGATCTTCCACTTGTACTTTGCAGAAACCACAGTTGGTCGCCACATGTGGTTGTCTCTTGGGCAAGGTTTTGCCTCGTAAGGATAGCATTATTGAGCACTAGCCATAAGAACACTCTAACTTTAAGGAGAGTTTTCGCCTTACACAACACCTGAGCCCAGCTGGGTCTGCAACCTCGAAAGTGGATCCGATGATACAGAGATCTCACCGAGAAGGCTCCCTTGGTCTCGAGTCCCCATCGCTTCTGGTCTGGGCCTTGAGTGCACCTTGTGCCTACCCATGAGATGTGTGCTTGCATGTCAAGCAATTGCTGTTGTAAATATGGGGTAAGCGTTCCTCGGAATGCTGGCTTCTAGTGTCCCCTTTTCCATCCTTCGACAACAGACAAATTCGGTCTACTCGACCTCTTGTACAGTTCTGGGAACGTTTCCTTCAGGGTATGGGTTCCACACCACCTATCCCACCAAAATCTGGTGGATCGGCCATTGCCAATAATAGACGAAACCGCAGAGTTGAAGGGACCGCTAGCCTTGGCAATTCCTTTCCAGAGTCGCGAAAATTTCGCCCCCACTCGGAAGCCGAGGTTTCTTGTGCCTTTTCCCCTGAGATAAGGTTGGATGAAGTCCTGCCAACCTTCCCCACTGTTGTGGAATACCTTCCACCACCACTTCCCCAGCAGGGCAAGGTTCATATCTATGAGGTCGATGATGTCTAGCCCTCCATGCTTCTTCTTCATGCAAGCGATACTCCATTTGATGAGGTGGTAACCTCCTTTATCCGAGTCAGTCCCTTTCCAAATGAATCGTTTTCGAATTCGGTCAATCCTTTGTATCACCCACCTTGGGAGTTCGAAAAAAGACATGTAGTAGATTGGCAGGTTGGACAACACTGAGTTGATGAGTACCACTCTTCCCCCGATAGACAGCGATTTACCTTTCCAACCCGACAGTCTGTCCTCCACCCTATCAATGATAGGCAACCAGTCTGCTTTATATAATTTCCCTGGTCTGAGTGGTAGCCCCAGGTATTTGATAGGGAAGTTACTCGTCGTACAGTTCAAGATAGAAGCGAGTTCCCCTGCTTCATCATCGGATAGGGAAATTGGAGTCAGCGCACTCTTGTTAAAATTAATTCTAAGGCCTGACCAGGCCTCAAAACAGTACAAGGTCCCTTTAAAGCAGGCAGTTTCTCGTCTGGACCCATTACCAAATAGTAGTGTATCATCTGCGTATTGCAAGATCGTACACCCTTTATTAGATGCGGAACAGGCCACTGGTGTGATCCAACTTTTTTCCTGGCAATTCTCCAGCATAACCCTCAAGACATCCGCTACGATAGTAAACAGTAGCGGCGATAGCGGGTCCCCTTGTCTGAGGCCCTTCCTACAAGGGAACGGCTGCCCCGACCTACCATTCAGTGATATGGCCGTTTTGCTAGTCTGCAAGCACTGCCTGATCCAGCAGATCCATTTATTCCCGAAGCCCCTACCCCTGAGAGCTTCCCACAAGCACTCCCAATCGACCGAGTCATAGGCTTTCTCAAAGTCCAGCTTGAGCAGAAAGCTCTTCAAATTGGTCGTGTGACAGCGGTGGATAACTTGTTCTACCGTTGCCACACAATCTAAGATATTTCTGCCCTTAATGAAGCCCAATTGAGATTTGTTAATGATATTGTCCATAATATCCCCCAGGCGGATAGCTAGTATTTTTGTAATAATCTTCGCTGAGCAATTGATGAGGCTGATTGGTCTAAAATTGCCCACTTTCGACGCCTCTTCCCGTTTGGGAATTAGGACAACATCCGCAAAATTGAACATACCCAATCTGAGCTTATGGTTAAAAAAGTCTTCCAGTAGCACCATATAGTCCCCTTTAATTTCTTCCCATAAAATTTGGAAGAACATCAATGGGAAGCCGTCTGGCCTTGTCGATTTATCTGCTCCCATTTGACTGATGGCCTTTTTAACTTCCTCCTCTGAGAACGGATACTCCAGGTCGGCTAACGAAGGCTTAGACTCAATCTGATAAGAGTGCCAGAAGTCATTCCTTAGTGGGACCAGGAAGTCATTCTTCTTCCCCAGTAGGTCCTTGTAGTATCCTTGAAAGGCTGAGGAAATCAGATGTTCCTCTTATACAGTCCCCGAGCCTGTTTCTAAGGATAAAATTAGATTGGATTTGCGCCTTGCGCTTGCTACATGGTGGAAGAAGGCAGTGTTCGCGTCTCCCTCTTTAAGCCACGAAATTCTAGATCTTTGCTGCCATTTAATTTCTTCCATTTTATAGAGGTATATTCTCACGGAGTTCCAGGAGTCTATTTCTTTCCTCCTGTGACAGGACTCTCGATTCCTCTGCTCTTTCCAGTTCGTCAATTTCTTCCAACATGGAATCTTTTGCGCACCAGATGGACAAGAACCTAGATCGGTTCCAATTTCGAAGCCACTTTCTTAATCTGCGAATTTTTTCACACCATCGGCCCGCAGCATCTGTGCCAGTCACTGGGAGCGCCCAGTTTTCCATCACCAGGTGGTGAAATCCCTGAATCTCCAGTCAGGCCTTCTCAAATCAGAATTTTCTATGTCTTTTGTCTCCCTGCATCCCAATGTCAAGAAGGATTGGAGTATGTTCTAATGTTGGTCTAGGGATTGATCTAGCAGTTGCAAGGGGGAATTTAGACTCCCAATCCATATATACGAGAATCCTGTCCAATTTTGCCATAATCGGAGTAGCCTGCATGTTCGACCACGTGAATAGTCTATCATTAATGGGGATATCTATCAATTCCAGATCCGTTATCACCCTATTGAACTCTGCTCTATGTCTGTCGCTGGAGCCTCTACCCTTGTGCTCGAACGCAAATCGGGTAATATTGAAATCCCCCCGACAATCCACGCCCCCGGCCATCGGAGACAAAAATTGTTCAGCTCTTGCCAAAAGGCCTCACGCTCTAAAGCCACGTTCGGCCATAAACAACTGTGATAGCCTGCAAATACTTATCCGCTCTTCGTTCTAGACGAGAAGTAAGGGAATAAGAACCCTTGTAGACCTCTAAACAAGTGAGCAGGTCAGAGTTGAAGCCAATGGCAATTCCCCCAGAGGCTCCCTCGGATGGGCAAAAAACCCATTCCTTGATTCTATTCCCCCCTACTCTCTTGAGCTTGGTCCCATGACTAAGTTTGGTCTCCTGCAACCTAACAACATCCGCCTTGGATTTCGAGATAACATCTCTAACCATATCTCTTTTACCTTTATCCCCCAAACCCCGGACATTCCAGAATAGTGTATTCATTGGTGAACTATGTCCGAAGTATCAGTATGTGAGGGACTCGGGCGGGTTTCGCCCTCGGATATCGTTATCCCCCTAGCGTTGGATCCTAGATCCGACAGACCACTAGCTTTAGCCCTATCAGATTCCCAACCCCTCATTTTGTTAAGAAGTAAGGCGTTGCGTTCTTTATCGTACACTTCCAAACCACAGGTCGTAGCTAATAGAAAAACTTCAGATTCTGACATGAAATTTAAAATATTAGCAAGGAAAGTTTTTGTACCTCCATTGACGTGCTTAGCCGCTTTGGCCGCCATAGCTCTCTCCAAAAAGTCATCCAAGGACTCTGCATGAGCCCTCTTTGGTGAGCGGAGAACTCTGAACCCCACTGTCCTCTGAGACGACCCTGCGCTTCCTCTGGGAGCAGACTCTGGTAGAGTGGAGAGTACCATCTCAGGGGAAATCTCCCTCTGAGTGTTGGCAATGAACTCGAGATCCTCTGACTCCTCATCCATGAACGATAATTCTTCGTCTAGGTAGAGCCGCCCTTCTGGGTCCTCCTCACTATCTGTGAGTTGTACCACCCTCTGTAGGCTAGACACTCTCAGAGCAGACTCCTCATTGAGCCCGTAGATTGGAGATTCATTAATAGCAGAAATGCCCCCCAATGCGGTCCCCACAGTGGGCCCACTCCCAATATGATATTGTTTCTCACTGTCCGAAACTCTAGTGTTGCCTGACTCAAAATTAATAGCAGTCTCTTTGGACCCCTCAATGGGCCCATTAGACCCAATAAAAAGCCCATTAGAAGACCCCTGTATCCAACCCTTAAACGCGGCATTCTTATCATTATACCCACGATGCATTGTATCGCCAGCCTCGAATACAGCAAAAGCTGTCACATCACTGCTGTCAGAAGCGCCAGCTGGCAGCGCTCTATTGGCGAGAGCAGCGGCAGATGGCGTGCTCTCCGAAGCTTGCACTGCAATCGACGCTTTGGGAACAGCTTTAGTAACAAGGGCACAAGGAATCGCTGCTTCTTCACCTTCTTTCCCAATTTTGCTCATCCCTTTCGCTCCACAACCGCTGCCATTTTCCCCCAAATCGCCCCCTTCTAAAAGCTTCTCCATCCTACCTACTCCTTCAGCGCTCAGAGCGTACTCTAAAGTGCTTTCTCTCCTGGGTTTGTCCAGGTCTGGGTTCGCCTCTTTACCCAGCGGTAGCTCTGGCACCTGACGCCCCTGATCCTCTGATGCTTCTTTTCTTTTTCTGGCGCATACCACAGCTTTTCGACCCACTCCTTGGTCGACAGCTTTCCTTCTTCTGTCGCCTTCCCCACCGCTGTCGCCTTGCTAACGGTTGTCATCTTCTGCATGTTACGACAAAGAGGAGTAAAGCCATTTTTGGAGTCTGTCCCTGACCACCCCCTGTCCACCTGCGGAATCCACCAAAATAGAGCTGACGATCGGTGCCACCGTTCGATCCAGCGAGTTGAAGGTCCATTGGACTTTTGACCGTTGGGTTGGACGGGACGGCCCCTTCGACGGTTCTCTCTGTACGGTGGGTCTAGAACTGGCAGTTGGTTACTTCCCTGACCTCTCGCCGCCATGAGAATTTCCCGATGAGCTCGTTCCACTTCGTGAGATCCATCAATAGTGAGGCAATCTGATGGCGATACAACTTGCTTGAAAGTCCGGTGATCTGTAAGGGCTTAACTCGGCTTGTGAGCGAAACCAGCCTCCTGTGCATTTGATGAATCAACCCTCTTATCTAGTACAAACCTTACCAGATATGATTCTTCAAATGAGTACACTTTGGCAAAGCGCGGCATCGCTGCAATGTCTGAGCTTCTGAACAAAACCTTTGCGGAGACCAACTCCGACCTTCTTACCGTCTTTTCGTCAATTACTTCAATACACCCGAAGTCGGGGACCATTTCTTGTAGCGCTTCCCTCTTCCAAAAGTGCATGGGTACGTTATAGATCCATACCCAATACTTATCACCTTGTGGGAGCTCGGCTCCGAATGCTGGTGTCCAGGTGCTGAACTCAATTTGGAAGTACCCAAAATCTACCGTCCCCATGCTAACGGTCGCTGACACCATCTCCGGTGAGGGGAATGAAACCAAAAATTGCATATGGCATAGTTTCTTGGCCACCCAATCTCTCTCGGCCCCCATTGGCCATTTCTTACTAAGGGCTTGCGTTAGGTGCGCCTCCGAAGGCCTGCCAGCTTTCACCTTAGCGATCGCACACCAATGCCGCAACCAACTTTCTTCATGTTTAACGAATTCCAAACTCTTCGCCAATCGAATGACCGTGGGATGGTCGGGGGATCTCCCTCGATTAACTGGCCTTTCCTCGTCACTCTTGGATTCCACCACATTGGTGCACACGTAAGACAAGTGGCCCCACATCAAACACTTGAGGCAATGAACCTCTTTCGTGCACTCACTTCTGAAGTGTCCGAGGTCTCCGCAGTTAAAGCATGGAGCTGGCTTCCTTTTACCCTTTCTCTTCTTCTTCTGGTGCTGGAGATGGGCCTCATGATGGTAAGTTGCCATGGTCTCTACTCTATTCTTCTTACTCCAAACTTGTTCCCACTGCCCCCCGCTCTCCTAATCTCCAGGGGAGTCCCTCCTCCATGGTCCCGTCAAGCACAGCAACCCGAGGGTCTCGCTTGGCGTTGGATTTAGATGCAGGACACTCCGGATTTGTTGGATTCGCGGAATGGAAGGTGGTGTTACTTGGGGACGTGGGAGGGTACGTGGAGTTGAGACTTGAAACTTGGAGGGTTTTTGGATGTGTAATTTGTGTTGTTGGCTTTCAGGAGTAGTGTTTTGTATGACTGTGATGTACCGATTGATGCTGAAGTTGTTATTGGGGATGTGGAGGGGAAACCTGCCCCTCTGGCAGTTGAGGTTGGAACAACCCTGGTTTGGGGTTATTGCTGTTGGTATATTTGTATTGGTTGTGCAGCTGTTTGTGTGACACTGTGTCTGAGTCTCCCTGATCGTGACCCCGGTTTAGAGGGAGTTGATGTTGGAACGGTGGGGAACTCTTCCGCCTAAAATGGCCTGGAGGAGGACCCCATCGTTGGGCCCTCCCTCCGTAAGACTCCTCTTGTTGTCGGTGTGAAACGTAGCGATGATGATCGTGCATCCTCCCATCACGACGTCGCAGTGTACGAGGCTGTGCACGCATCGGGGAACGATCACGTCTGAGCTCACGTTCTCTCCTTTCAACAAGATAAGTGGATGTCTTCCGGTGGTCCCTCGAGTGAGGAGCCAGCGTGCACACCTCAGTCGGCAACTCCGCATTCTGTGTTTTTTGTAGAGGGACGGAGGACGAAGTTGTAGTAGGGCCTGTTGGTAGATCTGCCACCTTGGATGGGTTGAGAGTAGGTGCCGCCGGTGGGTGGCGGACCCCCTCATCGGGCCCGCACCCACTGAGTTCAAGAACCGATAGCCAAGAAGCCACCATAAAAGCTCAAGGAGCAGACTGGTAATAGCGAGAACCGAGAGCAAAAGAAGGGGACAAGGGAGAGCAGAAGAACCGTCGGTGAAGAAGGAGAATGAAAATGACAACATGACAAAGAAAGAAGCGGGTGGCTTGCAGGGAAGTAAGAGGAGGGGGAGAGGGGCTAAGGAATAGCAGATGGCTGGCTAGGGAATAAGCCGGAGAGGATTACTGGGGAGGGGGAGAGGGTGGGGAGAGGGGAGAGTAGGTGGGAGCCCATATAATAGGGATTAGTTCACCTATAATATCTCCTTTTTTTACTACTCAAATGTACAATGAAAAACATGAAAAATTATTTTCTATAATATCTCCATCACATTTTAATAATGCTCCAATTTTTAAAAGCCTTAAAACTCATCCAAATTCCCTTAAACTAAAAAAATAACTAAAACCCCAACTCTGGGCTTCGAACCCGCACATGCCTAGATAGTGCCCAAAGCACTCACCGATAGACACTAGCCCAAGTGGGCTAGGTGTTCAGTTTCCAAACCGAAAACCCTTAAGTCCAAATCTCGGGTTAAATTACTTTCAAAAATTTGAACACAGAAAATGTTTGGGGTGAACAAGTTTCGAACCCAAACTGACCAGGAAGCAGCGCAACGCCAAGCCAACAGGCCAGGTGTGCCCAACGATGTATAAGCATTACGATGTGTGTTATCCCAACTTTGTGTTGTTTCATTATTTTTACCAAAACTCAATTCTTCTAATTTGATCAAACCCTTAATTCAACTGAAATAATTTTATATGAACTGAAATTTCTTTATAACAGTAACTCACTGATTTATAAATCATATTTTAGAAAGAATAAAAATAAATTAAGCTTTCAAGTTGTTCCCTCCTTATTAACAACCACAATTTGTAATCATTATTTCTAGTCAAAGATAGCGTATTATATTTTTATAATAATCTAATGAGTTCCATGACATCAACTTTATTTTATAAAACATTATTCAATTTATACAAGAAGTATTTCCAACATTTTCATATAATCTACTATTTCTTCATACATATCAATTCATGACAAAAACTACTTGATCATTTCTTTTTCTCATTTCTAATTAGCATGATATGAATCAATTTACTGAACATGGCATATCTCAATACTCTTCATGCTACACACAAATCAAAATTTCTCATTTGTTATCTCTAGCATGCATAGTTCTAAAAATTAGAAAGCATGAGAAACCCACATCACATCAATTTGGACTATAAAAATAATGCCATATTCTATGAATTAGAAAGTATAGAGACCACCCACCTTAATTGAAGATTGAACAAGGAAGGAAAAGATGAAACACCACTTCTAGCTCCAAAGTGACCTCCTAGATCTTCTCCTCCTAGCAAGAGCCTCCAAGCCCAAAACTCTCTTCTCTCTTTCTTTTCTTTCTCTTGATTTGTTTTGCTTTTAGGTGTGAGAAGAGTAGAGAAATGGTGGACTATTTATAGGTCTAAGCTAGGGACTATAATGCATAATTTTTCACACTAATAACTCTCCAAATTAACTCTCCATCTCTTCATTTTCTTAACTTCCAAAACCCCCACCCTTTCATTTTTCCAATTCTTCAAAAACTTAACCCCCAACCCCTCTTCTTCCAAATGTGCTCTTGGATCGTGGGCCCCCAACTCTCACAATTGAACACTTAATCAAAATAAAAGTCCCTGTTTTAAAATGCCACGCCAACAAGCACAACTTTCGTGCTCACGTGGGCCCCCCAACTCTCCCATTCACATTTCATTTACCACATTTTACTAATAGCCATCAAAAAATATCATATACATATATATACTATGTAAAATATTATACTATTTATTGTTATTGTTGCCGCTAAATTTGGTGTGGGGGCAAACAGATAGTATTTGTGGATCCTTAGGAAAACTGAATAGCAAACATGTATACCTGTTCCGTCGGAGTTTGACGCCGACTCCTGTCGTACACCTGCAAAAAGTACGAGACACCGGGGTTGTTCCCGGCGACGCACCCTCCGACGCTCAAGTCAGTAATCAGGGATGATTAAGAAAAAGCGCAAAAACTGGAGAAAGATTGATTACCTCTCGATGGAGATGGATGGGGGGTATTTATAGGCGCTGCTGGGATCAGATTAGGAATGTAATCCTCTTGTGGTTAGATAAGGAATGTAATCCCTAATTCCCAGTGAAGGGATAGATATGAATCAGGACCGTTGATTAGGATTTAATCAGAAACCCTAATTCTATCAATTCTGGACCGGGTTTGCTGCGGGTTGAAACCCGCACCCAGTTGAGGCAGATCCTTTTGTGGGTAATTGGGTCTTCGGGGAAGATAACCAGTACCCGCTTCAGACCCGTTGGTGGGTGAAATTACCATTTTACCCCTGAGCTTCAAGATTCGTGCCCAATTTGGACGATTCCGATTTAACCCCATTTTTAGCCATATCACGAGCCCCCCACTCCTAAAGACTGATTTTGATCAGCCTTTGGGGAGTAGTTTAGTTGTTTTAATGGCTAGTGGAGTTGTATCGGAGTCCAAATGGAGGGTTTTGAATCTCGAAGGGGGTAGTGAGGTGATTTTTCAAGTTGTAAGATGTTCTTAAGCTTCTCTGGATATCCGGCGGTTTTTATCTATTTTTTCGAATTATTTATTTAATTTTGCGATGTGTTAACCAGTCGTTCGGGGGCCTTAACAACACATTCTAGGCAATAATTGTTCATTCAGGGGTTCAAAAATATTCCACGGAATTTATAATTATCTTCTAGAATTTGTAGTTAATTTTCCCGAATTTTTAGTAATTTTTTCGCAATTTTTAAATAAATAAAACGATTAAAATAAATAAAAACTAATTTTTAATACCTATTTATGGCGTGGCACAATCTGGGCCCTCCATCAGCACCGAGCGTGATTCTCTGGGCGATCGGACGATCCACATTCCTCGGCAGATAGCTTCTTCGTATATGGGGATCGGTTCCTCATCCCCTCGGCTCGGCTGCTCGGCGTCGAGCTCGGAATCAGCCAAACTACGTGGCGTGATCCTGAGCGTCCATCTCAGCGTGGATCCCCAAAAAATACTATCTTGTCGTTTAGTGGACGTGGCAAGATCTGAGCCGTCCATCATGACGAGCACGCTTTTTGACAAGATCCAACGGCTGAGGAGGGTCGGCAGATTTTTTCTCCATATACGAGGGTCGGTTCCTCATCCCCTCGGCTCGGCAGATCGATGCCGAGCTCGGAATCAGCCGAACTACGTGGCGTGATCCTGAGCGTCCATTTCAGCGTGAATCCCCAAAAAACTCTATCTTGTGGTTTAGTGGATGTGGCAAGATCTGAGCCGTCCATCATGACGAGCGCGCTTTTTGACAAGATCCAACGGCTGAGGAGGGTCGGCAGATTTTTTCTCCATATATGAGGGTCGGTTCCTCGTCCCCTCGGCTCGGCAGATCGGTGCCTAGTTCGGAATCAGCCGAGCTACGTGGCATGATCCTGTGCGTCCATTTCAGCGTGAATCCCCAAAAAATGCTATCTTGTCATTTAGTGGACGTGGCAAGATCTGAGCCGTTCATCATGACGAGCGCGCTTTTTGACAAGATCCAACGGCTGAGGAGGGTCGGTGGATTTTTTCTCCATATACCAGGGTCGGTTCCTCGTCCACTCGGTTCGGAGGCTCAGCGCCGTTTGTCGGGGTATGGAGTTAGACATTTCGGTGAGTCCTAGCTCTGAAGCGTCGCCTTCCTCCGACCCAGTAGCTCGGCTGCTTAGCCAAGCTGTTCAGTAGCTCGGCTAGGCAGACCGGTGGTAGGAAGCTCGGAAGGTACACGTGGTCAGATCTTGAGCATCCATCATTGCGTGAATCACGAGGAATGGGTTCAGATCACGAGAAAATGTTATTTTTTCGTTTTGTGAGCGTGGCGCAATCTGAACCGTCCATCGAGTCTTGACACGAATTTTGGAGAGATCCAACGGTGATTTGTCCTCGGAAGGATTTTTCTCCATATACGAGGGTCGGTTCCTCGTTCCCTCGGTTCGGAAGCTCGGTGCCGAGAGCCGAGGCATGGAGTTGGACGTTTTGAAGCATCCTGGATTTGAAGCGTCGTCGCCTTTCGGCTCGGCAGCTCGGCTGCTTAGCCAGGCTGTTCAGTAGCTCGGCTAGGCGAACCGGTGGCACGCAGCTTGGAAGGTACAGGTGGTCAGATCTGGAGCGTCCATCGTTGCGTGAATCACGAAGGTTGGGTTCAGATCACGAGAAAATGTTATTTTGTCGTTTTGTGAGCGTGGCGCATTCTGAACCGTCCATCGAGTCTTGACACGAATTTTGGAGAGATACGACGGTGATTTGTCCTCGGAAGGATTTTTCTCCATGTACGAGGGTCGGTTCCTCGTCCCCTCGGCTCGGAAGCTCGGTGCAGATAGCCGAGGCATGGAGTTGGATGTTTTGAAGCATCCTGGATTTGAAGCGTCGTCGCCCTTCGGCTCGGCATCTCGGCTGCTTAGCCAGGCTATTCAGTAGCTCGGCTAGGCAAACCGGTGGCACGCAGCTCGGAAGGTACACGTGGTCAGATATGGAGCGTCCATCGTTGCGTGAATCACGAGGGTTGGGTTCAGATCACGAGAAAACATTATTTTGTCGTTTTGTGAGTGTTGCGCAATCTGAACCGTCCATCGTGTCTTGACATGAATTTTGGAGAGATCCGATGGTGATTTGTCCTCGGAAGGATTTTTCTCCATATACGAGGGCCGGTTCCTCGTCCCCTCGGCTCGGAAGCTCGGTGCCGATAGCCGATTCATGGAGTTGGACGTTTTGAAGCATCCTGGATTTGAAGCGTTGTCGCCCTTTGGCTCGGCAGCTCGGCTGCTTAGCCAGGCTGTTCAGTAGCTCGGCTAGGCGAACCGGTGGCACGCAGCTCGGAAGGTACACGTGGTCAGATCTGGAGCGTCCATGTTGCGTAAATCACGAAGGTTGGGTTCAGATCACGAGAAAACGTTATTTTGTCATTTTGTAAGCGTGGCGCAATCTGAATCGTCCATCATGTCTTGACACGAATTTTGGAGAGATCCGACGGTGATTTGTCCTCGGAAGGTTTTTTCTCCATATACGAGGGTCGGTTCCTCGTCCCCTCGGCTCGGAAGCTCGGTGCCGATAGCCGAGGCATTGAGTTGGACGTTTTGAAGCATCCTGGATTTGAAGCGTCGTTGCCCTTCGGCTCGGCAGCTCGGCTGCTTAGCCAGGCTGTTCAGTAGCTCGGGTAGGCGAACCGGTGGCACGCTGCTCGGAAGGTACACGTGGTCAGATCTGGAGCATCCATCGTTTCATGAATCACGAGGGTTGGGTTCAGATCACGAGAAAACGTTATTTTGTCGTTTTGTGAGCGTGGCGCAATCTGAACCAGCCATCAAGTCTTGACACGAATTTTGGAGAGATCGGACGGTGATTTGTCCTCGGAAGGATTTTTCTCCATATACGAGGGTCGGTTCCTCATCCCCTCGGCTCGGAAGCTCGGTGCCGATAGCCGAGGCATGGAGTTGGACGTTTTGAAGCATCCTGGATTTGAAGCATCGTTGCCCTTCGGCTCGGCAGCTCGGCTGCTTAGCCAGGCTGTTCAGTAGCTCGGCTAGGCGAACCGGTGGCACGCAGCTCGGAAGGTACACGTGGTCAGATCTGGAGCATCCATCGTTGCGTGAATCACAAGGATAGGGTTCAAATCACGAGAAAACATTATTTTGTCGTTTTGTGAGCATGGCGCAATCTGAACCCAACATCGTGTCTTGACACGAATTTTGGAGAGATCCGATGGTGATTTGTCCTCGGAAGGATTTTTCTCCATATACAAGGGTCGGTTCCTCATTCCCTCGGCTCGGAAGCTCAGTGCCGATAGCCGAGGTATGGAGTTGGACATTTTTGAAGCATCCTGGATTTGAAGCGTTGTCGCCCTTGGGCTGGGCAACTCGGCTGCTTAGCCAGGCTGTTCAGTAGCTCGGCTGGGCGAACCGGTGGCACGCAGCTCGGAAGGTACACGTGGTCAGATTTGGAGCGTCCATCATTGCGTGAATCACGAGGGTTGGGTTCAGATCACGAGAAAATGTTATTTTGTCATTTTATAAGCATGGCGCAATCTGAACCGTCCATCGTGTCTTGACACGAATTTTGGAGAGATCTGATGGTGATTCCGCCTCAGAAGAATTTTTCTCCATATTTGAGGGTCGGTTCTTCATCCCCTTGGCTCGGAACCTCGGTACTGAAGCAGACTCAGTAGCTCGGTCGCTTAACCAGACTGTTCGGTAGGTCGGCTAGGCGAACCGGTGGCCGAGTCGTGGACTTGAGCGATTTGTGGAGTCTTTGTTGTGAAACTGAAATGTCGCAACTCTCCGCTTTGGCGCTTTGGCTTCTTAGTGGGCTTTTAAGTTCCCAAGGAGGCCCAAACGTCGCAATGGTGTTATAAGTTCTAACTCCCCCACCCCCAAGCTCATTTCTCACTTTTCACTCCAAGATTTCACTTTTACTCTCTGTGCTCTCTGCTAGCGGCGATTTTTGCTCCAAGGCGGTTACGTTAGCTGTTGCGTGGGCCAGGCGATTTCCGGCGAGCTTATTCCGACCGTGAATGTCACTTCAAGGTCAGTCTTCTTGCCTTAGCTTTTTTCTAGAGATGTCAAGGGTGAACTTGGGGAGTGAGGCCTCGTCCTCGGGCGACAGTGGTGCCGAGGAGAGGAGGGAGATGGAGATCCGAAGGAAGGGGAAGCAAGTAGCTGAGCCGTATGGGGCCAAGGCGAGGAAGGAGAAGAAGAAGAGGAGGGTAGTGGCCCAATCTCCTGTGGTTGAGGTGATTATGGAGAATTCGAGGCAAGCCCCTGAGACGGGTCGGTACCCTTGTGTACTGTCCGGACACGCTGGGGTTAGGCAGTACGAGGGCGACCTCTTGAAGAAGGCGGTCATCTGTCAGTCGGAAGTATACGAAGAGAACAACCTGGTTCTGACCATCGAGGTGAACGAAATTGGATCGGTGCTATCCGAGAGGGACCTGCTCCGGATCAGAAAAGAGTTCGCCATCCCTCCGGACTACAAGTTAATTCTCCTCGGCCCCGGGATGCGAGCGAACTCCAAGCTGTCGTCGTCGGATATGTACATGTTCGACTACGACTCTCTGAACGCCGGGCTGCACTTTCCCCTACACCCCTTCATTCATCTGGTCCTCGGGTGGCACTGCCTTGCGCCGACCCAATTCATGCCGAACACATGGCATCATGTGAACGCCTTCCTGCTCCAGTGCCGCAATGCCGAGGTCGAGCCGGACCTGACGGTCTTCCGAAGCATGTATCGGATAAACCGGATGCACAAGACCGGGCATCGATACTACCTGGCACCGAGGAAGGGTGTTCGGATTATAGAAAACCCGGACTCGATCAAAGGCTGGAAGGAAAAGTTCTTCATATTGAGGGAGCCATCGATGCTGCAAGTTCCGAGCCGATGGAAAGTAGAAGTGCCAAAGTTTGCGAGGGCCGACCCAGAACTGACTGCGGCCGAGGAGGAAGTGGCGAGGAAGATCGTGGCCCTCCCGATGTTGAGTTGGAGGGAGATGACCGAGGAGGTGCTATACGGGTCAGGCCTTAGTCCGATTGACCCGAGTACGCTCCTGACATCTCGCATTTTTTTTAAGTCTTTAGCTCGTTTTACTGACTCTCAATTTGTTTGTTGTTTGGTACAGAAGCACCAAAGATGGACTTTACAGCCATGATGAACGAGAGGGGTAAGGTGGCCGATGGAAGGAAGAGGAAGAGGCCGAGCATGATCGCCTCATCAGGTCGGCCTCTCAAAGTTGCTTCGGCAGTTGTTCCACCTCCCCCCGTTGCTGAGGTCCCCTCGCCGACGGTGGTTGTTGTCGAGGAGCCCTCGGCTCCTGTTGCTTCTGCCCCGGTTGGTGGGGCCTTCGACGTCTCGGCAGCATTGTCGCTTGAGGCTCCGCCGTTGACTGCTCAGGCCGAGGTGATCTTGATTGAGCAGCACAAGGAGCTGTTCGTTCCGAACTGGCGAGTCAAGAATCATGATGGATTCCTCGGGAACTTGCAGATGTCGATGCAGGTTGTCAAACACTTGGCGACCCCGAAAGATCGAGCCGCGCTGAAGGCAGGGACAGTCGGCGACGACACCTATGAGGTTGCCCGGTCGCTCGTATCGGTAAGTTTCTCTTGAGAATTTCTTTAAGTCTGTCATTCGGCCCTTATCTTGTGCTCACTATTGTTTCGTTTTGGCAGGCCACTTGTCACTTCAACCATCTCCTTGAAGCGTTCGCCGAACAGGAGAAGGAGTTGACGGCCGCCAGTGATAAAGATAGGGCGGACAAGGTGAAGGCAGTTCGGCAGCTCGAAGCAGAGCAGAGGCGAGCCGAGGGCTTGGAGGTCCAGGTTGCCAATCTTGTGGCCGACCTGGAGCGAGTAAAAGGGCGGCTCACTGAGGAGTCTGCCAAAGCCGCCAAGGTTACCGAGGAGCTGGCGGCGACAGCCAAGGCCCTGGCCGAGGTGAAGGCGGAGAAGGAGGCCTTGGCCATGAAGATCAAGGCCGAGGTCAAGGCCGAGGCGAAGAAGCACATGGCCTCAAACATGGAGAAGTCCTACCAGAGGGTGCTCGACCACGTTCAGGACCACGTCCCCGGCTTCGAGTGGGTCGGCTACAGGTTGCGGCCCGGATCCGCATCAGACGGCGGGGAGGAAGGAGGCGAGGCGAAGGAAGGTGACGAGGTAAAGGGCGATGACGACGAGGAGGTAGTCGCTGATGTTTTGGTGACAGACTCCCAGGCCGGGGCGAGAAACGAGGGGCCGTCTGGCGAAGCGCCTATGGTCGAACCGACGCCGCAGGTGGACCCCTGATTTTCTCGTCTTTTGTAATTTTGCTTTCTTTTCAAAAGTGTAACGCCTTCTTGCAGACTGGCCACCGCTTTTTCTTTTATGAATGAAAATCTTTGTTTCAAATTTGTGCAAGTGTTTGGGTCGGTCTATAGTTTTCTTGTTGTGACGTCCTTGTATTTCAGATCTTCGAACATGCCCCAAATACCGTAGCAGCTTGGCGTCATGCCGAGCTGTTTAAGCAATCTCGCGAGGCTCGCCTCGTGGGTGAAATCAAGCTCACCAGGAGGTTGATGTTCAATGTGGAGAAGAAGAACAGCGAGCTTCTGGCCGAGGTGCACCATCTTCGGATAGTCGAGGAGGAGCTATCGGCGAAAGAGGCAGAGCTGGCCTCGGTGCTGGCCGAGCGGGATAAGCTCGAGAAGAAGTTCGAACAGCTGCAGAGGGTCACGGTCGACAAGAGCATCGAGGTGACCAACTTACGTCGCATTATATCCGACAACGCTGAGTACCCCGGTTCGGCAAAACTCCCTCGATTTAAGATAATGGTTAAGGATGACACTCTGAAGGATAGGATCATTGAGCTTGAGGAGGAGGTGGCTCGACTGAAGCCTCAGCCTGTGAGGGCTAATGTCTGCAGCACTTCCTGCACTCGCGAAGAGAGAGAATGGGGGATCACCTTCTACGAGCTAGCAACTCGTGGCCAAGTTATTGGTCGGACAGCAGCCGATGCACAAAGTGGAGTAGCTGTTAGCTCGAGTGGAGCATCGGTCGGAGCCACTGTTAGGATTAGTGGCGAGGCGGCGTCGCAGTTCGTCGGTCTAGAGACAAGCGCGGAGATAAAAAGATGGAAACCCCGATTGTCTCTTAATCGAAACGTCCCTGTCCCGAGGAGGTACTGAACGAGTTGCGTCGAGCCTTTTACTTCTTGCATCGTCTCTGTTGTTGTAATAACATGCCTTGTAAATTTATTTAGTTTCTTTCCCACTGTAACTGTCTGCCTTGTAAATTTACCAAGTGTTTTAATAAAATCGAAGTTTTTTTGTTCTTCGTTGTGCCGTGGTGGCCTTATTCTCGACGCCGAACCATAAGGACCCATAGTTGTCTTTTTCGAAGGTTTTAGCCGTGAAACTTTAGTTTTTCAGCTCGGAGTATACCGAGGTGTGATAGCTCGGATTTCAGACGCGATCCACATGGCTCAATCTGGACGGTCGATCATGATCGTTGAACGCATCACGAGGTGGGAGGCACGAATTCCCAAAAAACACTATCTTGTCGTTTTGTGAAAACATGGCACGATCTGTTCCGTTAATCACGTTCTAGCACGCATTTTGAGATGATCTAACATCAAAATTGGTTCGGCAGAATTTTTCTCCATATACGAGGGTCAGTTCCTTGTCCACTCGGCTCGGGATTTTGAGTGAGCGTAGTTGAGCCGAACGATGGACTCCGAACCACCGTTAGTGTTGCTCGACGGTTGTGGGAGCAGTTCCGAACGGCGACCTACTTCTAGCTCGCTTACGAGCGAACTTGCGAAGTAGGATCAAGCCGAGTGTTGGACTACGAACCATCGGTAGAATTGCTCGACGGTTGTGGGAGTAGTTCCGAACGGCGACCTACTTCTAGCTCGCTTACGAGCGAACTTGCAAAGTAGGGTCGAGCCGAGTGTTGGACTCCCACCATCGGTTGAGTTGTTCAACGGTTGTGGGAGCAGTTCCGAATGGCGACCTACTTCTAGCTCGCCGAGGAGCAAGCTTGCGAAGTGGAATCGAGCCAAGTGTTGGACTCCGAACCATCGGTAGAGTTGTTCAACGGTTGTAGGAGCAGTTCCGAACGGCGACCTACTTCTAGCTCGCTTACGAGCGAACTTGCGAAGTAGGATCGAGCCGAGTGTTGGACTCCGAACCATCGGTAGAATTGTTCGACGGTTGTGGGAGCAGTTCCGAACGGCGACCTACTTCTAGCTCTCTTACGAGCGAACTTGCGAAGTAGGGTCGAGCCGAGTGTTGGACTCCGAACCATCGGTTGAGTTGTTCAACGGTTGTGGGAGCAGTTCCGAATGGCGACCTACTTCTAGCTCGCCGAGGAGCGAGCTTGCGAAGTAGAATCGAGCCAAGTGTTGGACTCCGAACCATCGGTAGAGTTGTTCAACGGTTGTGGGAGCAGTTCCGAACGGCGACCTACTTCTAGCTCGCTTACGAGCGAACTTGCGAAGTAGGGTCGAGCCGAGTGTTGGACTCCGAACCATCGGTGGAGTGAAGAGTAAAGGTAGAGAGATTAAGCAATTTTTACAAGTAAAATATGAAAAAACTTTCTTTATTGATGACTAATGGCCGGCTGCTTCTAAAGTTGCGAGCCGTTATTACAAGAGTGAAATAAAAGAAAAACATTACAAGTAATAGGAGAGGAACGGTTTGATATCTCAAAATACTTAGAGAGGCGTTAGTGCTCTCTCTTGGTATTTTAAGAGATGGTCGGCCTTCCAAGTCCTGGGGATCTCCCTGCCTTCGAGATCTTCTAGTCTGTTTGCGCCGGGGCGGACTACTTTGGCAATCCTGTAAGGTCCCTCCCAATTTGGGGCCAATTTGCTCTTCTGACCTGGGAATGAGATGGCCAACTTTCTGAGGACTAGGTCCCCTTCTTTGAGGTCCATGGGGTGGACTCTCTTGTTGTATGCCAACTCGATCCTTCTTCGGTAGCTTTGTTGACGAATGGCAGCTCTTTCTCGGATCTCATCTATCAGGTCTAGACTTGCTCGGAGCTCTCTGGCATTTTGCTCTTCTTCATAAGCTATTAGACGAGGAGAGGGTATTCCGACTTCTAGGGGGATAATGGCCTCGAACCCATAGGTGAGATTAAATGGGCTCTCTCCTGTGGGGGTCCGTTCTGTGGTGCGGTAGTTCCACAGCACGTTGGGAAGCTGATCGACCCACAAGCCTTTGGAACACTTATCTAACCTCTTCTTAATGCCGGAGAGGATCTGTCGGTTAGCATTTTCGGCTTGGCCATTCGACTGGGGATGAGAAACGGAGGAGAACCGGTGTTGGATGGCAAGGTCTTCGCATAGAGGTCGGAAGGCAGCCCCGGTGAACTGTGTTCCGTTGTCTGTTATCAGGACCCTAGGGACGCCGAATCGGCAGATCACGCTCTTCCAAAAGAACTGAACGACCTTGTTCTCGGTGATCGTGGCCAAGGGCTCGGCCTCTATCTATTTTGAAAAGTAGTCGATTGCCACGACTAAGAATTTGAACTGTCCGGGAGCTGGTGGAAATGGCCCTAGTAAATCCATCCCCTACATTGCAAAGGAGATCGGACTTGATAGGGAAGTGAGTGGAGCTTGTGGGAGGCGTCGGATGTCGGAGTACTTCTGGCAGGAGCTGCATTGCCGAACGTGCTGTTCGGCGTCTCGTAGGAGAGTGGGCCAGAAATATCCGTAATTCAACACTTTGTGCGCTAGAGCTCTGGACCCCGAATGTGCCCCGCCGATGCCCTCATGAAGTTCTTGCAGGGCGTAGTCGGCTTTCTCGGGGGAGAGGCATCTCAGGTAAGGCCGGCCGTCTACCTTTGTGAAGGAGCGTTTATATAGGATACCTCCGATTAGTGTGTAACGCTCAGCTCGGGTTCTCATTCTTCGAGCTTCCTTGGGATCCTTGAGGAGGATTCCATCCCTTAAGAATTCGACGAGGGGTTTCATCCAGTTGTCTTCGAGCAGGACAGGCAGCGACTCCATAGAGTCGGGAGTTTCGTCCTCTATACTTGGCTTCAGAAGGACCTCTATCAGGACGGTCTGCTCGAGACCTTGAAGGGAGGAAGAGGCTAGTTTGGAGAGGGCGTCGGCTTGAGCATTTTCTTCCCGTTGTATGCGTTGGATGAAGGCTTTTTCAAACAGTGCCATGAGGCTCCTGACCTTGGCTAAGTATTTAACCATCCTATCATCACGTGCTTCATACTCACCGAGGACCTGATTTACGACTAGCTGAGAGTCGCTAAAGATCCGGAGCCGTTGTGCCCCTGCATTGCAGGCCATCCCAAGGCCGGCTATAAGTGCCTCGTATTCTACTTCGTTGTTGGAGGCCATGAAGTTTATACAGAGGGAGTATTGGAGGATGAAGTCATCTGGGCCTGCCAGAATGACCCCTGCTCCGCTTCCCTCGTTACAGGAGGATCCGTCCACATAAACTGACCAGATAGGTGGTTCCTTTACTGCTTGGCTAAACTCGGGGATGGTACTTTCAACTATAAATTCTGCTAAGGGCCTGAGCCTTGATCGCGGTCCGAGGCTGATATGTTATATCATGTTGGCTCAGCTCGATAGACCATTTCATCAGGCGACCCGAGGTCTCTGGATTGTGGAGGACTTGTTTCAGCGGTTGGTTGGTAAGGACGACCACCGAATGGGACTAAATGTACGGGCGAAGCTTTCTCGCGGCCATCACCAGGGCATAAGCCATATTTTCTATCTTCGGGTAGCGGAGTTCGGCATCTCGAAGTACTTTGCTCACATAGTAAATGGGCTTTTGAGCCCAGTCTCCGTCCCTTACTAAAACAGCACTGAGGGTCTGCTCGGAGGCTGCCAGGTAGAGGTAGAGGGGTTCGCCAGGAATTGGTTTGCTGAGGAGGGGAGGATTGACGAGGTAAGCCTTGAGCTGTTGACCCCATTCGAAACCTTTAGCCCCCCTGAGGGCCTTGAAGAAGGGGAGGCATTTCTCCCCGGACTTCGAAAGAATGCGCCCTATGGCGGCTAGGCGGCCTGTTAACCTCTGGACTTCCTTAACATTCTTTGGAGGTGCCATGTCTAGTATGGCCTTGATTTTCTCAGGGTTAGCTTCAATTCCTCGTTGGCTGACCATGAAGCCGAGGAACTTTCCTGACGAGACACCGAATGCACACTTGTTGGGATTGAGTCTCATGTTGTGCTTTCTCAGAATGTCAAACGCCTCTTGGAGGTCGGTTACATGATCGGGACCTCGGATACTTTTTACAAGCATGTCGTCAACATACACCTCCATATTACGGCCGATTTGAGCTTGAAAAACCTTGTTGACGAGGCGTTGATACGTTGCACCTGCATTCTTCAGACCGAAGGGCATAACCCTGTAGCAATAGAGGCCCTGGTCGGTTACGAATGAGGTCTTCGGGATATCCGGAGGGAACATCCGGATCTGGTTGTAGCCTGAGAAGGCATCCATGAAGCTGAGGAGCTCATGTCCCGAGGTGGCATCAATCAGAGTGTCAATGTTTGGAAGAGGGAAGGGATCCTTGGGGCAAGCCTTGTTGAGATCGGTAAAATCAATACAAATCCTCTAAGTCCCATTGGACTTCTTCATCATTACTACATTCGACAACCACTCAGGATAGTTCACTTCTTGTATGAACCGAGCCTTCAAGAGCTTGTCCACCTCCTCTTTTATAGCTAGCTGGCGCTCGGGGGCAAACTTGTGCCTCTTCTGTTGAACCGGTTTGGACCCCGGAACAACGCTGAGGTGGTGGACTAAGAGCTCTTCGAAATTCCGGGCATGTCTACAGCTGACCAAGCGAAGAGGTCTCGGTTCCTTCGGATGCACTGTACAATGTCCGAGCATAGGGCGGACAGGGAGGGTCTTGCTAACAAAGAACTTGCGAGTTGGATCCTGCTCAGAGAAGAGCACTTCCTCCAATTCATCCACCGGCTCGGACGTCGGTCGGGCAGCATCTTGGGAGATTTCCAGAGTTTCTAAGGAGAGGACTGGTCCGAGGGTAGAGGTCATGTAGTACTTACGGGCCGTTTCCTGATTGCCCCTTACTTCCCCTACTCTGGCCCGGGTGGGGAATTTCATCTTAAGATGGTATGCCGAAGGAACGGCTTCTAGAGCTGCTAGGCCGGGTCGGCCTAGGATAACATTGTAAGCTGCAGGGACATCCACAACCATAAAATCCATCGCCTCCGTTCGGGTAGTAGGAGTTTTGCCAGCGGTTACGTCGAGGGTGATCACCCCTTCAATAGTCACTGGCACTCCCGTGAACCCATGGAGCGTGTAGCCGGCAGGCTTGAGTCTGTCTCGGGAGAGCTTTAGGCCTTTAAAAGCGGCGAGGAAGAGGATGTTAACGGAGCTGCCAATGTCCACTAGGATCCTCTCCACTTTGAAGTTCGCCATGTGGAGGCTGATGACGGGTGCGTCACAATGAGGGGTGCGGACACCTTCAAGATCTTCGTCTGAGAATGTGACGGGCACTCCAAGGCCTTTAGGAGGAGGGTTGGCGCGAACCGAGTTGACTTCTCTTATAAATGCCTTTCGAGAGGAGTTTGAGGAGCCCCCCATTGGGCCCCCATGAATGAGGTGTAGGACACGCTCCTCCTCGAAGTCGGGCATTTCATCGCATTCCGGACGCTTATTAGCCCCCCGAGGCGGGAGAGGAAGTTCGGCTCGGTCCTTTCTTACGAATCTAGTCAGCTACCCCCTCTGGATGAGGGCTTTTATCTCATTCTTCAGGGCCCGACAATCATTTGTGTCGTGGCCATGGTCCCGATGATAACGGCACCACTTCTCTTTATCCCTTTTCTTGGCAGGGGTGTTCATCCTCGGAGCAGGAGGTATGATCCCTTCCTTCTCAACTTCCATCAGAATGGTAGAGACATTAGTGGTGAGAGGAGTAAACTTCTCGAATCTGGGGGGAGGTCGGCGCTGGCCGGCATTATCCTTCTGGAGCTTCTTGGCTCCTTCCTCTTCTGTTCCCTTTCTCTTAAACCCGGAGGAAGACCCCTCCAAGTTGGGGCGGTGCTCGGCTTCTTCGGCCCGAATGTACTTTTCACTTCGGAGGAGGAGGTCGGAGAAGTTCTGTGGAGGCTTCTTGGCGAGGGAGGAGCGGAGGTTGGAATTGAGGACATTGGACTGAAATGCTGCTGCAGCGACCGACTGGTCGAGGGATGCTATGGACCTGGCTTCAGCTGTGAACCTCTTCACATAGTCTCTCAACTTCTCACCCTTCTTCTGGTGGAAGTACAGTAGCGAGATGCTGGTCTTCTCCGTTCTACGGCTACTTACAAAATGGGTGACGAAGAGGGTCTCGAATTGCTCGAAGGAGAATATTGAGAATGGGGCGAGGCGAGAGTACCATTCTCGAGCCGGACCTTTGAGAGTTGCGGGAAAGGTTTTACAGAGCAAAGCATCGGAAGCTTGATGGATGAGCATTAGGGTCTTGAAGCTCTCGATGTGATCGACGGGGTCAGTTTCCCCGGAGTAGGTCTCAAATTGAGGAGGCTTGAAGCCGATTGGTACAGGTGCATCCATTATGGTTCGGGAAAAAGGAGGTCTGCTAGGACGAAAGCTCCTTCCTCTAAGTTCTTCTTCTCGGTCTAACTGACCCAAGCGCCTCTCCATCTCATGGAGACGGCGGTACACAGCGTCGTCCCTTCGACGGTAATCAGCCGAGCCTCTAGACTTGTCTTCGTATGAGGGAGAGCGGGGGCTACGACAACAGTAGCTCCTGGAGCGGCGAGGACTTTGCACATGCCGGGAGTTGCTGGGAGCTGGAGGAGGAGATGGGGATCGTCGGCGAGGACTTCGGACCAGAGGAGGAGAGGGGATCTTGGGTGCATTGGTGTTGGGACGGAGATTGAGAGCTTGTAGGACGGTCGCTTGGAATTGCTGGAACTCGGCATGGGTGATGGGTGCCTCATCGTTCCTAGGGTGTTGCCGACCTGCAGGGGAGTGTGGCCTTCTTCTGTAATGGTCGGGGGGCTCTCTTCGCCCCCTTCGGGTAGGGGACATTCTGTATTCTCGGCGGTGAGGAGACCACTCATCCGGACGGTGTTGGCGGGAGGTTCCTTCTCGGGCCCGCTTTTCATCCAGATGGCGGCGAAGATCCTCATCCTTCTGCCGATTGAGGACGGTGTGGTGGTGATCGGAAGCTCGGAGATGGTGAGAGGCCATACAGTCCGAAAATGCATTATGGATGGAGACATGGTCCGGATGGAGAGGCTGTTTCTGCGAATTGGGACCTTTGGGAGGCTGCTGGTTCTGAGGAGCAGGCGGGCCCTGTTGGAGTGGGTCCTCTGTCTAAGGAAGAAGTTGTCCCTGCTGTTGAGCGGGTTGAGGGGAAACTTCTTGTTGCTGATCGGGGTTGGGTCCTCGGTTGGACCCTCTGGATCTGACTTTCCTAGGAGGCATGGCTGGAGAAGATCTGTTCCACGGGAAGAGGGGAGGTTGCTATTCGTTAGCTTCCCACAGACGGTGCCAATCTGTTGCCGCTAAATTTGGTGTGGGGGAAAATAGATAGTATTTGTGGATCCTTAGGAAAACTGAATAGCAAACCTGTATACCTGTTCCGTCAGAGTTTGACGCCGACTCCTACCATACACCTGCAAAAAGTGCGAGACATCGGGGTTGTTCTCGGCGACGCACCCTCCGACGCTCAAGTCAGTAATCAGGGATGATTAAGAAAGAGCGCAAAAACTGGAGAAAGATTGATTACCTCTCAATGGAGATGGATGGGGGGTATTTATAGGCGCCGCTGGGATCAGATTAGGAATGTAATCTCCCTGTGGTTAGATAAGGAATGAAATCCCTAATCCCCAGTGAAGGGATAGATATGAATCAGGGCCGTTGATTAGGATTTAATCAGAAACCCTAATTCTATCCCTGCTGGACCGGGTTTGCTGCGGGTTGAAACCCACACCCAGTTGAGGTGGATCCGTTTGCGGGTAAGTGGGTCTTCGGGGAAGATAACCAGTACCCGCTTCAGACCCGTTGGTGGGTGAAATTACCGTTTTACCCCTGAGCTTCAAGATTCGTGCCCAATTTGGACGGTTCCGATTTAACCCCATTTTTAGCCATATCAGTTATATTATTTTGAAAACTACGGGGTGTCACACGCACTCAAAAAATTTATTTTGAAAATAAATAAGCTTAAATACGTTTACCGAAAATACGTGCGTCGCACGCAAAACATCAAAATGCAAAATTGACTTTGTCGACGGAAAATTATTAAAATATAATAAAAAAACAACAAAAGGAAAATATATTTATTAATTTTATATTTTTCACGACGTAATTACTACGTACGTAGAAAACACGTGCATTTCACGTACAAAATTATTTTAATCAAAATGGAGAAAAATGAACTTTCGTTTATAAAACGAGTTCGAACACAAAAATTAAATAATCAGTACTTATAAAAATATAACACATAGCGATAGAAAAATACATAATTGATACGTGCATCGAAAACACGAAAAAGGCACGTAAAATTACCGAGATTGAAATATTATATTTTTGTCGACTGAAATCAATACTAGAAATGCGTAAATAGTTGGAAATCAAAATACATAGCGAAAACACGTTACAAAATACACGTGCATAATATACGAGGGCAAAATTGTCATTTCCAATTTTGTGGGGTGTTACAATATGACCAATAGACCTGTAATATCCCGGACGGATATTACCTTGTATAAATTATTATTTTATTATTATTTTATTATTATTTATTACTATTTTGTTTTAATTCCAAAATTGGAATGATTTTGGTGATTTTCACCTGGTTTGTTCTGTACCCAGATATCGGTCAGTATACATCCGTATTATATCAAATTGATACCGTGATCTTCCGAACTAATAATAGATTTTATTTTATTATTATTTCCGAGATTAAATTATTTTTATACGGATTATGCGAAGATTTTCGGTATTCAGACATATAGGCGCACATACGTGTAGTATGTCGATTAGTACATCATACAAATTGTGTGTTGTGTATTTTTGGACAACACTTGTTTGTTGTGACAAACCTATTAGATTGTTAGGGTTTTATAAGCGTTTAACTTAGACTAATTGTGCATGAGAGAATTAGGAGAAATTCTTCTAGAACTAATTCTCCACCACACCACACCTCCACCACATCCTACCTCCACCACTCCCCACCTTCCTATAGGTATGGCCGGCCCCCCTTTTAGGGAAGGTCTTTTGTGCACTTTTGTATGTGCACATTTGCACTTTTCCCCATTCTCTCCACCTATAAATAACCCTTCCTTCTCCACTTTGTCTCATTTTTAGGAAGATCAAAAAGAAAGAAAGAAAGGAAAGGAAAAAGAAAGAGAGAACACCATACTAATTTGAGAGTTCTCTTGTAGGTTTAGTAGAAGATTTCTAAATCTAGGGGAAGGAGAAGTTTAGCTAGCAAGTTCTTCCTACAAAGTAAAATAAGGTGGGGGTTTCTCCTTGCTTGCTTGTTTGTTTGTTTGTTTGTTTGTTATTTATTTGAATGATGTGTTGATGTTCTTCTTCCTCTTACCCTCCTTGTTTTATTTTCTTTTTGGATGGTTGTTTTTAGTAATATGGTTGAATGGAAACAAGTAGTAGGGCTAAACAAGCATAAAGATCAAATCTTTATAGTTGTAGTTGTTGTTTGTATTTGTTATTGGACTAAAATGACATAAGGCATATGGACTTGAACATACAACCATTTTGGGGTTGTAGGACTTGAATATGGACTTGCACATAAAGCATATGAACATTTTTATACAACCATTTTTGGTTGTAGGACTTGTATTGGACTTGGACTAAAAAATAAGCATATGGTTGGTTGAACCAAATGAGGGTTCTTACTTTATTTTGTTATTGTTATTTTCTTTGATAATCTTAAGTAAAAGAACCTAAAATTAGATGTTAGTTTTGACTAATGGAAAAGAAACTAACCTAAATCACTAGTTGTAGAATAAATAAAAAGATCCTTTCTTTTATAATCACTAGTTGTAGAATAAATAAAAAGATCTTTTCTTTTATAAATCACTAGTTGTAGAATAAATAAAAAGATCTTTTCTTTTATAAATCACTAGTTGTAGAATAAATAAAAAGATCTTTTCTTTTATAATCACTAGTTGTAGAATAAATAAAAAGATCTTCCCTTTTATAATTACTAGTGATAACAAATCAACTAATAAAGATTAGTAGCCATTTAAGTAGTAGTAGCATGTTGTTAAAATAAAATAGTAGTAGTATGTTGATTAAAATGAAGTAGTAGTAGTAGTAGATAGTTGTGTTATGTTCTTGATTAAAATAAAGTAGTAGTAGTGGTAGATAGTTGTGTGTTATGTTCTTGATTAAAATGAAGTAGTAGTAGTGGTAGATAGTTATGTGTTATGTTCTTGATTAAAATGAAGTAATAAGTAGTAGATAGTTGTATGTTATGTTCTTGGTTAAAATGAAATAGTAGTAGTAGTAGATAGTTGGATGTTATGTTCTTGGTTAAAATAGAGTAGTAGTAGTAGTAGTAGATAGTTGTAGATGTTTATTTTATGTTCATAAAGCAAATACCATGCTAAGATTGTATTAGATTAATTTAGATATGCTTAGAATGTTGTAGCATTTATTCAAAAAATACCTAGCATGTTTAATGATGCTTAGAATGTTGTAGTATTTCTTCTAAAAATACCTAGCATGTTTAATGATGCTTAGAATGTTGTAGGATCCATTCTAAAATTCCTACCATGTTTAGATTAATTTATTTATGCTTAGAATGTTGTAGGATTTATTCTAAGAATTTCCTACCATGTTTAGATTAATCTATTATGCTTAAAATGTTGTAGGATCCATTCTAAAATTCCTACCATGTTTAGATTAATCTATTATGCTTAGAATGTTGTAGGATCCATTCTAAAATTTCTACCATGTTTAGATTAATTTATTTATGCTTAGAATGTTGTAGGATTCATTCTAAAAATACCTACCATGTTTAGATTAATTTATTTATGCATACCTACCATGTTTAGATTAATTTATTTATGCTTAGAATGTTGTAGGATTCATTCTAAAAATACCTACCATGTTTAGATTAATTTATTTATGCTTAGAATGTTGTAGGATTCATTCTAAGAATTTCCTACCATGTTTAGATTAATCTATTATGCTTAGAGTGTTGTAGGATTCATTCTAAGAATTTCCTACCATGTTTAGATTAATCTATTATGCTTAGAGTGTTGTAGGATTCATTCTAAAAATACCTATCATGTTTAAGAAGGTTATTTATGCTTGGAATATTGTAGGATTAATTCTAAAATTGCCTACCATGTGTAGGAATGATATACATGTTGTAGGAAAGTATAATCCATGCTTAGGAATGTGTAGGATTGATGTTGAATTACCTACCATGCCTAGGATTGTTGTAGGAATGGTTAAGGTTGTATACCATGCTAAATTATTAGTACGCATGCTAAGTTGTAGCAATTAACCATGCTTAAAGTAGTAAGAGATATCCATGCTTAAATCTAGTAGCTATTCATGCGTTAATTTATAGTGGATTTCTACGTAGGTTGTATCCATGTTTGTAGTTAAAGCAAGGAGACTAATCGTGTCGTAGTTATAGTAATAACTATCACATTGTGGTTGTAATATTAACTATCGCGTTGTAGTTATAGCGTTAGTAAGGAACTATCATGTTATCGTAAATTGTGCTAGTAGAGAACTAGCATGATGTAGATTGTAACGTTAGTGGAGAACAAATCATGTTGTAGTTGCAATATTAAGTTGCGAGGTCGTTCTAGCTAATCCCCTAGAAGGAACTCATGTTGAGATTGCTTAGTCGTTCTAGATTCAAGAGCCATGCATGCTTGAATGGTATATTGTAGCTTCATATATAAAAGTTGTTAGGTCGTTTTGGGCTTCGCATTGGTAGAATGCCTGTTTTAGGCTGTTAGTAGATTCTTCTATTGCTTCTAATAATAGAAGATCAAGTTGCTAGAAAGCATGTTTGGTTGCTTCTAGGTTTGATTACCTGTATGGTTGTTTTTGTATGTAGTCGTCTCATACGTGGCTCACCTGGGCCGTATGTAACGGTTGGTCTCATACGTAGCTTAATTGGCTCGTATGTTGGTATTGTAGGCTGTGAGTAGATCCGATGAGATCTTGAGAAGTCTAGGTTAAGACAGGTTAATTGTTGCACTCTTTAGAAGAGGGACGCGTATAGTGCTTTTCATCCCGAGTTGGAAGCACAATGCCGTGTCTCGCTTAATTGGTTAGAAGAGGAACACGTACATTGCTCTTCATGTCGAGTTGGAAGCACAGTGGTATGTCCCGCTTGTCTAGATAGAAGAGGGACACATACGGTGCTTTTCATGTCCAGTTGAAAGCACAGTGGTATGTCCCGCTTGTTGGTTAAGAATTAGTGACATCGTTAGGGTAGTAACAGTTACTTAACCATTTTTATCTATAAATTGCCAAAGGGTGAGAGTTGGTGTCAGGGGTGATACCCTATAATCCAACCTCTCCTATAGGCTGACACTAGGTGGTGTTATCGGGATGTATTCCCCTGTCAAAGGAATACGGGCGGTGCCTTTTCATGACAAGTTGGGAGCACGGTTTTCGTATCTTGATTGTTAATTCTTGAATGTACCATGATAAGAACGAGAGGGTTCCTAGGGAAATAGACCCTACGATCCCGGCAGGTTCTATGCCTTCTCATGACGAGTTGAGAGCACGGAAGAAGGTTGGCAAGTATCTTGTAGTTCGTGTTGGCTTTTGGTGTGAGATCCGGTACACCGGACAATAGTCACCAGTCATGTAGTATTGTCAGGAACAGGATGGGTACAAGAATAGAACTCATAGCGCGGGTTCAAATCCCTATATGGAGAAAACGGCTTGAAATGGGGCGTATGTAGTATGGGATGCATACTGTTCCGGAGACTTGCTGACATTAGAATAGGAGTATCTTAGCTTAGTTAATATTACATTAGATTCTAGTCATGGCACTCACAAACACTTAAACTACACCGACATAATTATCATGTTTCTGTATGTTGTTTTGGAGATTCGCTGCTAAGTTATCAGCCTTAAAGCGTCAGTGAATACTGACGTCCCCACATCAATAGGTACTGGATCGCAGAAGTACAGGTGCGAGATTCAGGAGGACTCAAGGCAAGGAAAGCGAGGAGTCAATATCATGTTTTAGTTTCCGCTATAATAATTACGTTGATTTTCTATTGTGGGAAAGTACTCAAGTGAGAGTTACCCAGTGTTGTTCTTCATTCTTTGTACTCTGATGTAAGTTGTTAAAAGTGGTAGCACTTGGGAATGAAAGGGTACTATTGTAACATTATCATAATGTATTGCAGTTGTAGGACATTCAGACTTGTAATACATTGGGTGTTGAATAAAAAGTTTTAAATTCTCCTGTTTTTCTGTGTATTGTGACTAATTGAAGAAAAGTTCCTGGCTCGTGTCACGGTTTCCCAGTATATGGAAATCGGGGCGCTACAAGACCAATAGACCGATAGACCGATAAATAGGAAAGCCTGGGCCCCTCCTCCGAGTACAGTCCTTATATTTTTCACTACTAGAGTCAACCCTTAAACCCATACTGGTTAATTGTTTTATTAATGCAACAATACAATATGCAATATGAGACATAAGATGAACAATAGTATCAACAGGAGAGCAGTAGAACGATGACTTAGATAGGACAATTAGAATGATGACAATGGGGCATTAGGACCATGCAATGCAACATACACACTTTAATTCATGCAGTAATGTGATATAGAACAATTAATCTATTAAAATCAGAAATAGTAAAATTCTGGACAGCAAGAGTAGTCTGTACAAAAATACATTTTTCCGCTGTTTCAGAACTCAAAAACTGAATACGCCAAAAATTCAAGAAACTAAACTTCCACACGGTTCCAACGCATATTTAAAGCTCAAAATTCGAAAAAATTAGCTAGGTCAAAGACATTGTTCTTTACTGATTTCATGTTCAGACAGAATTTCGACATCATATTATTTTATTTTTTGAATCAACAAAACCTCAATAATAAATTCATTAAGAATATTTTCTAGGCTCCTAAACATGATTACTAACCATCTAGAAATTATTAGAGCAAAATTTTAACAATTGATTAGCTTTTTTACTGTTTAAGCATGCAACATACAAAAATCTGAAAATCTGAACGTAAATATACAGCTGTAGTAAACGGGCATAACTTTTGCTACAGAACTCGAAATTCAAAAATTCAAGATGTTCTGGAAACTAGAAAGATAAGGCTACAATTCTTATTTAGAAAATTATTCATTTTAAGATCATTTACTGGTTCAAAAATAACAGTTAACATACAGGTCAGCAAGCAAGATACAGGTTTTAGGGTATTTTCATAAAAATAAATTAATTAAACATGATGGGTATCAATTCTATTAGTCAATAAGTTATATAATCAGCATGATGAGTGCCAAAACATCATAAATAAAATTGGAACACATACACTAATTTATCATCAATCAACTATCAATCGATCAAACAACATACAACCTAGTAATTTTCTCTACAATAATTATGTAACAACCCGCAAAATAAAATGATTTGTTTTGCATTACTAAATAATATTATATTGGCAAAGTTGATTATTTTTTTGAAATTGCAATTTTGCACGTGCAACACACGTGCAGAGTTTGGAAATTTTGAATTATTAAAATTTTATGGTTAATGATTTATTTTCCTAATTTATTTATAATATTTTAAATTTTCAGGTTTATTTAAATTAATTTGATTATTTTATGAATTTTTCAATTTTACATGTGCAAAACACGTGCAAATATTTTTTTTGGTGCAAATTCCCAATTTTAAATTTCTAGATGCCTTCTCCTATTTATAATTAATTATATCCTAAATTTTGGATATTTTCTGAGTAAAGAAACTATTTTTATAAATACTTCGAAAGAGATGGGCTTTTATGTAAAAAGCCGTTTGGATCTCAAACAAATAATGCAAATTCCTTTTTACTGATTATTGGGCTTTCCATGGTCATCATTGAAAATTAAATCTACTTAAATTTCATTTAGAGTTGGTTTGGTAAAGATTTAAACAAATATGGTGTTTTTGCAAATATGGAATTTAAGTGGATCTTGTGCAAATATTTTCTTGTAAACTAAAAGTCAGAAATTTTAATTGAAAAATCTAATATGTATTATTAGATATTATTTCTGAATTTTCTGGACTTTTACGAATATTATTTGACCAATTTGCAAATATTATAAAAGAGAGACTTTTGTGCAAAATTACCACTTGGAGTGAAAACTCCAGATTTTTTTGAATTTTGGCCTGAGCATGATGCCTAGTCAACTCAGAGGTAAGGAGTTTAATTTTTGTTTTAATATATTTGGGTTATTTTGTAAGTTTTGATAAAGAAGGGCCTTTTTGCAAAATTGCCACTTTGAGGGCAAAAAGTACAATTTTATTTTTCTGAGTTTAAAATAGTGGCGGCCAATATTAAGGTGGTTGTTTTCTTTTTAAATCTCAATTAAATTGGTTTTATCTAATTTCCATGTATAAGAATTTATATATGTAAAGATTTATTTAAAAGAGATACTTTGCAAATCTATTCAAAAACCCTAGATACCCTGATTTTCGGCTTATTAAAGGTGAGGTGCAGCCATCTCTTTTCTGCACAACACAAAAAGATTTCTTTATTATTATTTTCTTGGAGTTTCAAAGCAAATCTTAGTTTTCTTGCGAAAGGAGAGATTTTCTTATTTTTCTTTATTATCTTCGGTTGATTGTTCAATATGGTGAGTGACATATGTTTGTTTTCTTGTTGTTCTAAGCATGTTGTATGAGATGATTTTCCTATTAGAAAGCATGCTAGGGATTGTATGTTGACATGATGAACTATGGATGGATGGATGAGTTAAAAATTGAATATTTTCTTGAAACTATGCTCTCGATAACTAAAAACCCTAATTGATGAATTGAGATTGCTAAGAACCTAATAGAAATCATGGGTATGTTGCTTTGTATTATAATCTTGCTTATTTGAACATATACTATGAATTGTATGATGAGTATTGCATAAAAGTGAACAAAAGCTTAACCTTACTGTGCATGAATACCTATACCCTGTTTTGATAGTTTGAAAGAGTAAAGCTTGATTGTGTGTATGTTGTATTCACTATTATTTATGGGTAAACGATTATAATCAGTGGGGTTTGTGTATAACAAGTTATAGAAGAGTTTGTTGGATCAAAAGATCAAGTTTTAAAGTGAAGAAGGGATTTTTTTCTTCGGGTCTGTAGGTGAACAGGCCGAAGGTTGAGTTTTGATTTTTTTTTGATGTTTTCAATCAGATTTTGATGTTCCTTGGGTACTGAGATGGTTCTTGAAATTCATACTTCATACACTTAGGTTCCTTGATGCTATAACTGATATTAAACATATACACATATATGCACATATGTATACCACTTCACTGTCTTGAAGATTTTATGATTTTCGATGATGTTTTGATTGGATTTTTGATTGTTTCATACTGAGATGGATTCGAACACTAAACTACTCCTAGTTATTGAAATCTGGATGTTTTACAGATGCTCAAACATACACATAACTACACCTATATATACACACACTTATACTATTTGAAGAATTGTCAAAAGTTGATGTTTTGTCAAGTTTTCAATCGGATTTGAGATGTTTTGGTACGGAGATTGAACTAGACAAGATCCTACTTATACACAATGAATTTCGATGCTTAAACTGATGCTTAAACTAACCAATATGCATATATACTCATTCATGTTCACTGTTTCGAAGATTTCGTCAAAAAATGCTCTTTACAGATCTTGATGTGTTTTTGCTTTGTTTTATAAATTCCTATATGTTACACAAGTTATATTTGATCATCTAAGGAAATTGGTTTTACAAATTTGTGATTTTACGAAGTGTAATTAGCGTATCATTTGAAAACATGCACACTTTTTCAAAATTTGCTGCATAGAAGCTAGCGGTCGACCGCCATTCATTTTGTTTGAGAAATTGAAAAGGGGCAGTCGACTGCCCTATTTTTGAACTATTTGGGCAGTCGACCGCACCTGCTGTTTTGAGTCGTTTGGTTGAGTTTTTCTTCGTGTCTTTAAATGGTTATTTTCTCAATATTATGGATTATTGATCTACTATTTTATATGATGTTTTACTACAGATTTCAGCATTTTACACAAAGTTATATTTTGTTATAATGGAATTTAAATTACATTCCTATGACCTTATAAAGAGAGATATTCGTAGTTTTCGAAGGTATTGATGTTTTGTGATATTCTCCGACTTCAAAATATGGTTTTCTACTATTTAATGGATTTAATATCTTATTTGAATTCTGGAATTTTATAAGTACATTATATAGATTTGGATTTTTCTTGATTTAAGAAGTTTTCTTCATATAATCATTTTGATAATGGATTTGTGAGTTTTTATTGAATGTTTTGATATTGATGGTTGAGCTATGAGTCTTTAGAGATTGAGTGGGGCCCTAACTACTGGCGGTTGAGATTTTGGTTGTTGTTCAGTTGAGTTAAGCCCGGTAGGATACACCAACTCTAAGAGATTCACAATCTATTCAATAATTAATTAACTTAGCAAGATAAGGACAGACACTATACGGTGATATGATGAAATGAGAGCAAACATGAGTTATGGACTCCAGGATGATCAAAGGAGTGAGATATTTCCCAGTATTTCGGGACGATGGACGTAAAGGCCTTAGAGTGATTCGCGGAGTGGGATTGATCTCCAGTATTTTGAGGAAAAGAGCGACGCTCATGGGATGTTTGTGCAATGAGGGTTCTAGGATGACCTGCGGATTGAGGCAATCTCCACTTTTCCAGAACGATGGACGTAAGGGCCACATAAAGATCTGCGGAGTGGGATTGGCCTCCAGTATTCCAAGGGCGAGAACCGATACTTGCAGAATGTCTAAATCTCGTAGTAGTCATCGTAGTAGGATTAGTTGCATAGCGGGGAATTTAACCCTATCAAGTGGAGAACGTTAAGGGCTTGCACCGGACCTATGTAGAGTGGGATACATAGAATCCGACAAGTAAGCATTTGAGAGTCAGCATATAGTATTGATATTTCTTGATTTGGTTTTATGCATATTATTTCCTGTTTTTCTGCACTTGACACTTAGTCTAGTTTCACTCGATGTGTTCATGTTTTATTTATTGTTATTTCTTATTCCGTTCGTTACTACTGTTGATACATGTTGTTTATGAATTTATCCTTTATGCTTTATTTATGTTGCTTTTCTTTTTTATGTCACTCACACCGTTATGGCTGACCCCTATAGTTTTGGGAGTTAAGGTTATCTCTAGCCTCATATTTTATAGGTAGGTGCCTATAGCTTGGGATTTAGATGCATGTGGTAGAATGATAATATGGCTTAGACTAATTGTAAAGAATGTGTTGTAAAGAAAAGAAAATGTAATTCAAGGTGTTTAATGTTCCGCTGTGCTTTGTAAACAATTGATGTAATAAAAAGTTTTAAATTTCTATGTATTTGGTTGCTATGTTATGATTACATTGAAGTTGATTCTGGAAATTGTGCCACGTATTTCTGAGATATTATATTCAAAATTCGGGGCGCTACAGAGTTGGTATCAGAGCATGCTTTAATTAGTAATTTTAAACATAGTACGGAGAATAAACATAAATGGACATTTGATGTGTGAGAACCTAGGCAGACTTTGGATGTGTGAGTACACAAGTGGACATTAAATAGAACCTAGGTGGACATTAGAAGTGTGAGTACCTTGGTGGACATCTGATGTGTGAGACTTGAATGTTTGTTCATGAAGACCTGTAATGAGATTTAGATTGTTTGTATGCTTAGACTTGAATAAAATTTCTTTATCGCAAGTGCATTGATTATTTTTGTATAAAGCATATACTTTTCTCACTAGCTTTTTTGACCTCTTTTGTCCGCTTTATGCATTTGATATTTTATTATTTCCCCTTCAACTTGTACTTTTTTTATCTTACTTACTAATATTCACTATATCTTTTTCTATTTTACTCATTGTGTATAATTTTTGGATTCTATGATTTTCGCCAGTATTTTTTTTAGTTATTAAATTTAATTATCTTCCACTACTTTCTTTTATTTTTTTAAAAATGTTCCTTAGTTTTGTATTTCTCACTCTTGTATTCTATCACTTTTACTGTTTTACATTTGTCTGCTTACTAGATAACTTTTGTGTAATTAACTTATTTCTACTTTTTATTCGGTTTCTTTTATTGTAAGCATTTGATTTTATTTTTAGTTTCTATATCTCTAACCGAGTTTATATTATTTCTATTCGTTAGTACAATCATTAAGTTTTCACTAATCGTCTTGTTTTTTCTTTTAGAATTGTTTCTATGACTTTACTCTTGGTTATTACTTTTTATTCTTTTGTCCAAATTATTATTTTGCAACTTTTGATGTAATTCAACAGTGCATCCTTTAGCATTTCACATGCTCATTTTTATTTGTGCAACCCTTACTCATCTCTTTCTTGACGTTTTTATCCTTCTTACTTCATGCGCTTTTACGTTACTCGTATATTTTGATATTACTTTTACATATTACTTTAAGTTTTGAATTACTGTGTTAAATTATTATTGCTACTTCTATTTCCTTTCATTATTGTTTTTGCTGTATTATAAAATTTGGTTTTGAACATTTACTTTCATTTTATATATACTTGGATTTTTCGATACTATATTTTCCGTTATTTTGTATTGTCTGATTTATTTTGGAGCAATTAAACTTGATTGCAATATTTTACTTATATAAATATAATATATCCCAGTACATTTAAATTTTTATTATTAATTATGTTTTTGCACCTTATATTCAATACCTTTATTATTACTTATTGTTTACTGCTTTTGTTATATTTACTTTTCACCATTTAAAGCTACTTATTAATTTTGTTACATTATTCTTCTTGAATGTACTATATGCACCCATTACTTATATTTTACATAATTTTTATTATAAATTTTTATTATCATTACATTCTTGATTTCTACATGTACTTCCTACTAATTACTATATATATACTATATATTTCAACATACTTACTATGCATATCATTTTACACTTGTTTAATTCCTATATTACTATATATTTTTATGATATTTATTGTGTAAATTTGCTACACTGCATATTTATTTTCTCATTCACATTTGCATTGTCCTTATGCATGTATTTCATTCCGTTTTTCTCCTTACTTTTATAAATCATTTTCACTACTACTATTTTGTACTATTGTGTTTGATATTTATAATCTCTACATCTATTTTAATATTCCATCGTATGACTTTCAACTCTATTTTTTACTTTTGCTAATATTTTCAAAACACATCATACTTAAATTAAATGTCTAATATCACTGTGCATATGGAAGGTTACATCTTCCATTTCACCATTTCGGTGCAACCTAATGTCGAGATGGCAAATATGCAACCAAATGTCAATGAAGGCAAATTGCAACTGAATGTCGGGAAGGCAAAATGTGCAACCGAATATTCAGACGGCAACCTGCACCCAGATGTCGTGAAGGCAAATCTACAACTTGATGTTAAGGAGGGAAGTCTGTAGCCAGACATCAATGAGGTGAACCCACAACAGAAAAAAAAAGAAAAAGAAAAGAAAGAAAAAAAGGGATTTTCTACCTATTTGTTAATTGATATTTCAAGACTTTTTACTTATATAATGAAACTAATGGTAAATAAATATTTTCTTTATTACATTTTGTTTATACAATTACACTTTATGTTTCCATACAATTTGAACTAGTATAGTTTATTTTACTCTATTTTGTGTTTACAAAATTTTTCAAGATTGAGTACATCAACTATGGTCTAAGTTTTCGTTCTTTTGCAATTATTGTTTGTTGCTACCGTTTTCCAATTCTTTAAAATTTTAGATTTCTCACTTACTTTTATTTCCACGTCCTAATTAATGATTTGACGCTTACTTTTGTAATATTCAATAGACTTCCTTTAAGTCTTCTTGCATATATATATATTTTGGTCTATTTTTCTCATTACCCTTTAATGTGCTTTTAGAGTATTGATTATAATGTCAACATTCACTAATATACTCATTATTATATGTCTTTTACATTCATTATTATTAAAATTTTCTTTACTTAGCTAAATTTGTTTGTATTTCTACGTATCTTGACTGGTTATTTTCCCAAAAGTATTTTTTTTATATAACCTTTAAGTTTGTGTTCCTTTGTTGTTTGTATGGTTATCAGCCTTTTTATATTTGGGTTTTGATCTCTTCACTTTTGACTTCTTATTCTATAAGAATAGTCTTGCTATTTTCTTACGTTTGGGGATTAATTGTGTATTCAATTGGAATTCTTATACTTTGCCATGTCAGTTTTCACCTTTTACTCTTCAAGCTATAATTATATGTTATTTTGTTTTTCTTAATAATTAAATCCAACTATAAATTTTTTCGAAACTATCTTGTATGTTTTGTATTTTGTTTACTTTTGCTTAGAGTAGTTCTGAGAACAGAACTATTCTAAGTGGGGAGTGTTATAACACCCCACAAAATAAAATGATTTATTTTGTATTACTAAATAATATTATATTGGTAATGTTGACTATTTTGACTATTTTCTTGAAATTGTAATTTTGCACGTGCAACACACATGCAGAGTTAGGAAATTTTAAATTCTTAAAATTTAATGGTTAATGATTTATTTTCCTCATTTATTTATGATATTATAATTTTCATATTTATTTAAATTAATTTGACTATTTTATGAATTTGTCAATTTTACACATGCAAACACGTGCAAATATTTTTTTGGTGCAAATCTCCAATTTTAAATTTCTAGAAACATTTTCCTATTTATAATTAAGTATATCCTAAATTTTGGGATTTTTCTGAGTAAAGAAACTATTTTTATAAATACTTCGAAAGAGACGGCTTTATGTAAAAAGCCGTTTGGATCTCAAACAAATATTAAAAATTCATTTTTACTAATTATTGGGCTTGCCATGGTCATCAATGAAAATAAAATCTACTTAAATTTTATTTAGAGTTGATTTGGTAAAGATTTAAACAAATATGGTGTTTTCGCAAATATGGAATTTAAGTCGATCTTGTGCAAATATTTTCTTGGAAAGTAAAAGTCAGAAATTTTAATTGGAAAATCTAATATTCTTAGTAGATATTATTTCTGAATTTTCTGGATTTTTAGGAATATTATTTGACCTATTTACAAATATTATAAAAGAGGGACTTTTGTGCAAAATTACCACTTTGAGTGAAAACTTCAGGTTTTCGGATTTTTGGGCTGAGCATGATGCCTAGTCAACTCAAAGGTAAAGAGTTTACATTTTGTTTTAATAAATTTGGGTTATTTTGAAAGTTTTGATAAAGAAGGGCTTTTTTGCAAAATTGCCACTTCGAGCGCAAAAAGTACAATTTCAGTTTTCTGTGTTTTAAAATAGTGCCGACCTATATTAGGGTGGTTGTTTTGTTTTTAAATCTCAATTAAGTTAGTTTTATCTAATTTCCAAGTATAAGGATTTATATATGTAAAGATATATTTAAAAGAGATACTTTGCAAATCTATTCAAAAACCCTACATACCCTGATTTCCAGCCTATTAAAGGTGAGGTGCAGCCATCTCTTTACTGCACAATACAAAAAGATTTATTTATTATTATTTTCTTGGAGTTTCAAAGCGAGGATCTTGGTTTTCTTGCGAAATGAGGGATTTTCTTATTTTTCGTTATTATCTTCGGTTGATTCTTCAATAAGGTGAGTGACATATATTTGTTTTCTTATTGTTCTAAGCATGTTGTATGAGATGATTTGCCTATTAGAAAGCATGCTACGGATTGTATGTTGGTACGATGAACTATGGATGGATGGATGAGTTAAAAATTGAATATTTTCATGAAACTATGCTCTTGATAACTAAAAACCCTAATTGATGAATTAAGATTGCTAAGAACCTAATAGAAATCATCGGTGTGTTGCTTTGTATTATAATCTTGCTGATTTGAACATATACTATGAATTGTATGATGAGTATTGCATAAAAGTGAACGAAAGCTTAACCATACTGTGCATGAATACATATACCCTATTTTGATATTTTGAAAGAGTAAAGCTTGATTGTGTGTATGTTGTATTCACTGTTATTTATGGGTAAACGATTGTAATCAGTGGGGTTTGTGTATAACAAGTTATAGAAGGATTTGTTGGATAAAAAGATCAAGTTTTAAAGTGAATAAGTGGTTTATGTCTTCGGGTCTGTAGGTGAACAGGCTGAAGGTTGAGTTTTTATGTTTTCTTGATGTTTTCAATTGGATTTGGATGTTCCTTGGGTAGTGAGATGGTTCTTGAACTTCATACTGCATACATATAGGTTCCTTGATGCTATAACTGATGTTAAACATATACACATATATGCACATATGTATACCACTTCGCTGTCTTGAAGATTTTGTGATTTTCGATGAAGTTTTGATTGGATTTTTGATTGTTTCATACTGAGATGGACTCGAACACTAAACTACTCCTAGTTAATTAAATCTGGATGATTCACTGAAGCTCAAACATACACTTAACTACACTTATATATATATACACACACTTATACTATTTGAAGAATTGTTAAAAGTTGATGTTTTGTGAAGTTTTCAATCGGATTTGAGTTGTTTTGGTACGGAGATTGAACTAGACAAGATCCTACTTATACACAATGAATTTCGACGCTTAAACTAATGCTTAAACTCACCTATATGCATATATACTCATTCATGTTCACTTCTTAAAAAATTTCGTCAAAAAATGCTCTTTTGAGATCTTGATGTGTTTTGCTTTGTTTTATAAACTGCTGTATGTTATACAAGTTATATTTGATCATCTCAGGAAATTGGTTTTGCAAATTTGTGATTTTACGAAGTGTAATTCGCATATCAATTGAAAACATGCACACTTTTTCAAAATTGGCTACATAGTAGCTAGCGGTCGACTGCAATTCATTTTTTTTGAGAAATTGAAAAGGGCCAGTTGACTGCCATGCTTTTGAACTATTTAGGCAGTCGACCGCACCTGCTGTTTTGAGTCATTTTGTTGAGTTTTTCTTCGTGTCTTTAAACGATTATTTCCTCGATATTATGGATTATTGATCTACTGTTTTAGATGATCTTTTACTATAGATTTCAGTATTTTACAGAAAGTTATATTTTGTTATAATAGAATTTAAATTACATTCCTATGACCTTATAAAGAGAGATATTCGTCATTTTCGAAAAAATTGAAGTTTTGTGATATTCTACGACTTCAAAATATGGTTTTCTATTATTTAATGGATTTAATATTTTATTTGAATTATGGAATTTTATGAGTACATTATACAGAATTGGATTTTTGTTGATTTAAGAAATTTTCTTCATATAGTCGTTCTGATGATGGATTTGTGAGTTTTTATTGAATGTTTTGGTATTGATGGTTGAGCTATAAGTCTTTAGAGATTAAGTGGGGCCCTAACTATCGACAGTTGATATTTTGGTTGTTGTTCAGTTGAGTTAAGCCCGGTAGGGTACTCTGACTCTAAGAGATTCACAATCTATTCAATAATTAATTAACTTAACAACTAGATGGTGATATGATGAAATGAGAGAAAACGTGAGTTACGGACTCCAGGATGATCCAAGGAGTGAGATATTCCCCAGTATTCCGAGACGATGGACGTAAGGGCCACAAAGTGATCGGCGGTGTGAGATTGATCTCCGGTATTCCGAGGACGAGAGTGACGCTCATGGGATATTTGTGCAAAGAGGGTTCCATGATGACCCGTGGAGTGAGGCAATCCCCAGTTTTCCGGGATGATGGACGTAAAGGCCACAGAATGATCTGCGGAGTGGGATTGGCCTCCAGTATTCCAAGGGCAAGAACCGACAGAGTGTCTAAATATTGTAGTAGTCATCGTAGTAGGATTAGTTGCATTGTAAGCCCTATTTTTGGTTTTGCTGTATTTTGTTTTCTTTTGATTATTGTATTTAGATCCATTTGTTATAGTGTATTTTGTCTTTTCTTGGGTTCTTTTATTCTCTCTTGATCGATCTGTGTTCTTTGGTTGGATTCTATTCTCTTTGCAAATTTCGCTGCTTCTATTTTTAGTCTGATTTGTTCTCCTTTATGTTCGTCTCATCTCATTGCATTCATTTTTCTCTTTTTGGAGCCAAAATCGATACCCAGAACCCACATAATTTCAACCTAAAACCCTAATTCTTGATTCCCTATATACCCTATTAAATAAACCCTAAATCTATTCCCTCTCTATCCTCCGCCGTTTCTCTCTCTCCGATCCCATCCTTCTCCTCTCTGTTTTCGTTGCACCCCAAACCCAAACCGAAACCCTATCCCCATTGGCCTCTCCGATCACCTTCCACCATCGTCACCACCTTCGTCATCATCGTCCATCATCATCTCCATCACCTCGCCCTTGTCACCGTCGTTTCCCCCGTCGTCACCCCGTTCTCCTCGTCGAACCCAATCTGCCATGTTTTCCCCATCGCCTTAACCTATCGCCGTCGCTCTAACCCATCTCCGTGCACCCCACCGTTGTTCCGCCGTCCCTCGCTGCCCCACCGAAGGCCCTAGCATTGCCATTCATCCCCGATCGCCGTTTTCGTCGTCTCTCTATTTCCAACCAAAAAACAGAGCTCTTTGTTGATGTTGTCATCGCCACCGTCGCTTCCCGACCGTGGTGCCGACATCTTCGTCGTGGTGCCGACATCGCGTCACTCCGTCCCGTCGCCGTCCGCCGTGCTCTCTCTCTCTCTCCTTGCCGAGGTTGAAGAAGGAGGCCCATTGGTTGATTTTGCCGTTCTGTGTTTTGGCACATCAGATCCGAGATTTGCTTTCCCGTGTTCAGTCCAGATTCGGTGTGTGGAGCTTTTGCTGTTGCTGCTATTTTGTTTGCATGGGTTTCTTTGCACGGGTTTTTCATGCCTGCTTCCAAAAAATACGGAATACGAGCACGTAACATTGGCCCAGTGAATGATTTTTATCATCCATAAGCTATTCAAGAATCTTTACAACATTTCACAAGAATAATCAGAGTCGGAAGTAAGAGAAACAACCAGGCATGTATAATCGAATCAAGATACCAACAAATTTACTTGAAAAAAATTTATAATTCTCAAATAAACCAGATCGGAACAAGTCAAATATCCTGCGTCACATTGCCCAAATACAAATAAATCCAAGTACAAGAATACAATATTCATGAATAACCGGAAAATAAATAAATGTAGCAAGAGGTCCAGCAACTAATATCTCATCTCACCTATTCCTTCTGGCAGCTGATCTCCAAAATCTGCAATTTAATAAATTGCAGGAAAGAAGAAAAGAGAAAACAAGGTACCTGTCAATTGCAAGTTACGGGCCGCTTGTAATGCAGGATACAAGTACATGGGGGAAAACTAACTAATAACATGGTATAAGCATGATCATAATGTATAACAACTAGCATGATAAGGTGAACAAGTATCATGTAGCATACATCAAGAGTCAAGTGAACAAGTATCCTGTAAACAGGAACAAGTATCAAGAATCAAGTAGTCAAGTACAAGTGTCAGGTATCATGTTCAAGTGTCATGTATCAAGTCTTGTAGTTATTACTATCTAGGTAGCACTTTATGCGCCCCATTATAACACATGGTTGCTACAAAAAACAGTTTCGCTTTAGATTTCATAGGGGACCATATAGGGCAGTGTACTCGGGTATTCACAGAATCACAGAACTTGGTCGGTAAACTTGATTGGTAATAGAAATTAACTTGATCGGTAAACTTGATCGGTAACTTGATCGGTAAACTTGATCGGTAACATGTCATACATGAAACACAAGTCTTCTTCTGAGTACACGTTTCTGCACTATCCACTACTAGATCTTTCCCATTAAAACCCCAGCTTGATTATTTATTATTATTCTCAAACAGGCATGTATAAGCATGAAACAGTGTCAAATTAACATGGTATAAATAGTATTAGGTCTAGGGTAACAAATAAGCACGCATAGATGATAGACAGTCACATAAACGAGCAAAATAGTGTATGTTCACATTCAGGACAATATGACAATACAGTACTAAAACAGTGATTCCCATTACTACAGAAATCCAAATCTGAATCTGTTGGAGAATCTAGAAAGTAAACTTCCACCCAAATTCAACGAATACATATAAGTCATATAGTGTTTCAGAAAAACATGAGTCAAAACTAATTTGAATCCAGAAAATACGTTCAGCCAGAAATCAGTAAAACGAATTCTCAGTTAGAAAAACAGCATTAAAACTCCTCAATAAATCCAGAAAAAATCTGGGGTAATACCCTATATGTCTAGTATCATAATATAAAGTTTCATAATATCCCAGTAAAATTAGTTCTCTCAAAAAAATGGGAAAACCTCAAGAAACGAAAGTTTGGAATATCTGGAATTCCCAACACTGCTGTACGAAAACTGAAATATCTCGCAAACCATGAAACGAAATCCAAATCCGCTAAAGGGAGAAGAAAATAGAAAAAATAATCTAACTTTTATATTTCATAAATATTTTTCATACAGGAAAAGAAATTAGGTTGAAAATACAAATCTTTTCAGAACAGCGAGCAAAATCCAGCAAGTATAGTTTTTATAAACAAACATGAAACGGCATATAAAATTCATCAATAAAATCCACCAAAATTCTGAGTAATCCCTAAAGAGATATAGAAATACTGACCAAAACTTCAGATTAAAATAATATGTGTAGCATAAGTATCAAAATAGTTTAGTCATCAAAATCATCAAGAAACGAAATCTGGAAACATAATACACCTCTGTAGTAAAACAGTCATATCTCACACATACGAAAACGAAATTGTGGTGGGGTAAAAATGGCTTGGGGCCCAGCCTAGGCCCAGAATGGCTCACTCGAAAAAGACAATAAAAATCAATCAGGTTCGGCACCGGATCACTACATCCTCGGCACCGAGCCGTAAATTCAGTCCCACAGACCCGGTCTCCTCGTATCCGAAGAGCCTCGATGGCCCTCAGCCTCCGATCCGTGACAGCACCACGGGCCGTCCCCCCAGCCTGGCGAGGAATAGGAATGACCTGGCACAGCCTAGGCCATCCGATTCTCCCAGAGGCACAGGAGCCCCATGATCAGCCATGTCAGCTCCAAATACCACCTAGGGCTTTGCCACGTCAGCCCTATACCACTCTTGGCATTGCCACATCAGCCCTAAACCCCCTTGGCCTCCTGCCACGTCAGGCCCATGGGCTTTCGGGTTCAGACCCGGCCCCCAAGAGGATCCAAACCTGGTTGGTATTCTCTATAAATACCAGACCCTCACCCACCTTTTGAGGTAATCAATCTTTGCCACCTAAATTTCTCTAGTTATTGCTACTCTCTCACAAAGACTGACTAGATCGTCGGAGGGTCCGCCACCGGGATAAACCCCGGTGTTTCAGGACCGTCTGCAGGTACTCGAGGCGAGGCCATCCGAGCCGATCCTCAAGCGCCGAAGTGAGCCTCCCGCTCGTCGTCCCGTGCCGCACTCTTCCCTCATTACAAATTGAGTCCGAACTCACACCTGGTGCATCCACACTGCGACCAAAAACAAACTGCATCAGGTTGGCGCCGTCTGTGGGAACCCTTTATTCGGTGCGAACGACAGTCCGAGCCTCGCAACCGACGCTCTCCCTCGACCCGATCTCCCATGGCTCCCCGAGCCCGAAGATCGGCCCGTTCCGCCCAACCAGATGGGCCTCCTCCCGAGGGGGCCCTCGACGGAGGGCAGGCATCCAATAATCCGGGGGCGAACCCCGGACCCCAACGAAGCTTTTCACGCGTCGCCGAACCCGACCTTCGTCGGGTCATTCTGAACAGAAGGGCTAGCCAGGCTAGGGGAGGGACAGCTTCCAACTCGGCCCCGAACCATTCCAGGCCTGCACAAGGGGAGAGGCCGTCGGCACTCAGCCGCATCGGCTGAATTCCTACGCCCCGACCCGACCCTTCCGACCATGGCGGGGTCACCAGGGGCGAGTTCAGGAGCTTCAGAGATGAAATCTTGGAGGCCCTTCGTGGAGCACCAAGGTCCGCGACCTATGGCCGACCCCCTCAAATGAGCGAAGGAAGGAGTCACACTCGTGCGCCGACCCCCCCTCCTGAACGCGCAGATGAGGTGCTCCGACGCCTCATAGAGATGGAGAATCGCATCGAGCGCATCGGCGACGGGAATCCCAACCTAGCCCTAGGTCGGGGACCTTCTCGACCTCCATTCTCTGTCAACATCATAGAAGCGGAGATCCCTCGGAACTTCCGACCTCCGCAGTTCGAGACATACAACGGCGAGGGTGATCCAGCTGATCACATGGAGGGATTCAAAACCCTCATGATGATTCACAGCGCTTCGGATCCCCTGCTGTGCCGAGCCTTCCCGGCCAGCCTCCGGGGTCCGGCCAGAGATTGGTTCTCCAAGCTCTCCCCTGGCTCGATCTTCTCGTTCGACCAGCTAGAAGCCAGCTTCCTGGCCCACTTCATCACCAGCCGAAAGGCAGAGAGAACGAGCGCTTCCCTGCTCGACCTCACCCAAAAGGATGGGGAGTCGCTCCGTAACTTCGTCAAGAGGTTCACAACCGAGGCCAGATCCGTCTCTACCCTCGACGCCGGGGTCGCCTCGGTAGCTTTCCAGCACAATGTCCGGCACAACCAGCTCAAGGTCTCCTTAGCAAAGAGGCCACCTCTGAACTTCCCTGACCTTCTCAACCGGGTCGAGAAGTATATACGAGCTGAAGAAGCTCTTAACCCAGAGGGCAGCAAAGAAGTCGTGGGGAAGGGCAAGCGCAGGGTCGATGAGGCCGAACCTGCCAAGAAAATAGCAAAGGAAGGGGTAGGCGCGAAGAGGGCACCTCCGGTTCCTCGCTTCGAAAGGTACACTCCCTTGACACATAACGTGTCCGCCATCCTCTTAGAAATCGAAGACAAAGGCATTGTCCGACTACCTTCCCGAACAAGTAACAACAAGAAGCGAGATCAGCGCTTCTACTGCCATTTCCACAGAGATCATGGGCACGAAACCGACCAATGTCGGGCCCTGAAAGACGAGATTGAGAAACTCATCTCAAGAGGGTACCTCCGAGAATTCACCAGAGAAGGCCCACGGGATCGGCGAGATGCTAGGAACAGGAGGCCTTCGCCTCCGAACCCTACTCCGAACCGCATCCAGTGTCGGGATCCCGAACCAGAGGGAGCCGCAGATACGCCATTTATCTTGCACTGTGTCCACGGGGGGCCAATGGGGGGAGAGTCAAATACTTCCCAAAAAGCCTTCATCCGGGAGGTGAATACTGTCCAAGACAACCCCCCACCCCGGTTGCAACCGGTGCCTGTCTCCTTCTCCGGAGAGGACCTCAAAGGCGTTCGCCTCCTTCATTGCGATGCCCTCGTCATTGGCCTCCACATGGCTAATTGTGAAGTTCGCCGAATCCTCGTCGACAATGGTAACTCGGTAAATATTCTTTTCCTCGAAGCATTCGAGAATCTCAAACTGCCCAGAGGCAAGCTTAAGCCAGCCGGATATACTTTGCATGGGTTCTCTGGCATCCCTGTCATAATAGAAGGGATTGTTACTCTCGACGTCACCGCAGGATCGGCTCCTGTCAAGAGGACCGAGTCCATGGACTTCATGGTGGTAAACGTCAAGGCGGCTTACAACGCCATACTTGGCGGACCCGGACTGTGCTCCCTTCAAGCGGTACCTTCGGCTTACCATCTGAAACTTAAATTTCCCACCCTGCAAGGGGTCGGCATCGTCCGAGGTAGCCAAGAAGCAGCGCGGTCGTGTTACATGACCGCCGTCGGAGGGGGTGTATTCCCCCTCGACGCCGTTGAACTCGAACCCAAGAGGGACGGCCCCGCTCCTGAGCCTGTCGACGAGCTGGAGGAGGTCCCATTCGGTGCCGAGGATGAATCAAAGTGGTTCCGGGTGAGCCGCTCGCTCCCCGAGGACTTGAAGCCAGGCATAATCGCCTGCATCCACCGCAACGTTGATCTCTTCGCCTGGAAGCCCTCCGACATGCCCGGTATCTCCGAAGACTTGATTATGCATCGGCTGAGCGTCATCCCAAACTCTAAGCCGGTCGTCCAAAAGAGGCGCAAAGTCGCCCCGGAGAGGCAGCAAATTGTGAAGACAGAGGTCGACAAACTCTTGTCGGCTCGATTTATTCAGGAAGTCAGCTACCCCGAGTGGTTGGCTAATGTCGTCATGGTGATGAAGGCAATAGGGGGCTGGCGGATCTGTATCGACTTCACGGATCTAAGTAAAGCCTGTCCGAAACATCCTTTCCCCCTCCCCCGCATCGACGCCCTAATCGACGCAACCTCGGGGCATGAGCTACTGTCCTTCATGGATGCATTCTCAGGATACAATTAGATCCGGATGTTTCCACCGGACATCTCCAAGACCTCGTTCGTCACCGACCAGGGTCTTTTCTGCTACCACGTTATGCCCTTCGGGCTAAAAAACGCCGGAGCCACATACCAACGGCTCGTCAACAAGATCTTCAAAGACCTGATCGGCCGCAACGTGGAAGTCTATGTCGACGACATGCTCGTCAAAAGCCGGGCCGGGCAGGATGATGAACCAAATATTATTCACTTTTAGGAGCAATAATCTTAAGGCAATTAGACATTTAAATGCTCTATATGTGGTATTTACGCTTCTTTTCTCTTTTTCCATAGGAAACAGCTTAAAACAGCCAAACAAAGCAGATTCCAGACTAACACAGACTTTGAGGATGACACACAGAATACTGCAGACATCAGTCGACTGGTTCCCCCACAACAGGCGACTGGACAGAGGAGTTGATTTCCACAGCTGCTCATAACAGTCGACTTATCTCAAAGACAGTCGACTGGACTGCGTAACTATGAATCTCCAGATGTCTCGACACAGTCGACTTACTCCAACACCAGTCGACTGGTACGCGGCGAGTCAGAAGATAAGAACAAATGCATCCTCATCCAAGTCCGAATCAAAATTAAGTTATCCAAACCCAGGTGTTTTCTGCGAATAACAACTTCTCAAACAATCAAAGCAAGAGCACGTGGTGAGCAGATAAGGAAGGAAAGAAGAAAAAGAGAAAGACATAAAAACGCAGATCAAGATAAGGAAAGAAATAACAGAAGAAGAGGACTTCTCTGCAAAAAGTACAAACCCTAATTCTCTTCTCTTGTTCTATAAATACCAATCAAGAAAGAAGAGAAAAAACTCTCTCGAGGAGGCCGGATCCATCATCAAGAACCGATCGTTGACAGCAAGCATCAAGAAGGAGAACAAGACGACTACTGATTGGGCTCAACGTCAACTTCATAAAAATCAGTGTTCTTCTATTCTTCCTTTAAGTCTTATTTCTATTGTAGTCATGAACTCTATTTTATTAATCAATAAAAGTTTCATTATGTGGAACTAACTTTCATAGTTGGGTAGATTGAGACCATAGTTATGTAATGCTTGCTACTCTATTACTTATTGATTAAACCTGAGTGAATTGGAATAGATTTATAATAATCAAACTAGTTCAGAATCCTAAGAACAGTCGACTGAAGTGACAGCCAGTCGACTGGTCTGAATCTGGGATTATAAGTTTGTGCAGTGTAGATCTGAATCTGTTAGATGAGCATATTGAGACGACCCGTATCTCGTGTTCATAACTCGTAACAAGGGAATCTTTAGGGGTTCTTGGTTTAATCAACTTAAGAGATCTAGATCTGATACCAATTTCTAGGACCTTGAGTGTTTGTTCGTTTCCACTGTTCTTATGCCTTCTTAAGTGCAACTTAGTAAATACCATGCTAAATACTTAAAGAAAGAAACGAATTAGAGTAGATACCATGCCTAATTCTTGGCTTAGGGAAACATTACTTTAAGGAGTAGATACCATGCCCTTGAAGAGAACAAACATGAGTAATGGATGTAGTATTTGACTCAGCATTACTGACTATTGATGGAGATCAAAACCCAACTACTTTAATAAAGATTTGTGACTCAACTTGTGATGCTACTTATTTAGATTTTTATCTTTTCATTTCTTTTAGACTTTCAGAACGACACTTCAATATTCAGTTTTCTATTTTATTGATTAGTAAGTTAGAATCTACAATCTCTGTGGGATCGACCCTTGCTTGCCGCTACGCTTCTTCAAACGATTCGTGCACTTGCGAGGTTTTTTAATTTGTGTCTAGTTTATCTATTAATTTAGGTATCTAGATTGCACAACAAGTTTTTGGCGCCGTTGCCGGGGATTGTTTAGTATTTTAACTTACAAATCAGTAAAATCTTTTTCTGTTTATTTTATTTTATTTCTTATTTTTCTTTTCCAACATTTTCTTTTAGTTTACTTTCTGCACAAACAGACTCAGACCAGTCGACTGTCTCCAAGGACCAGTCGACCGCACAGCGAAGAATTCCAAAAGCAACAATGGGTGAAAATGTATTAAATCGAGTACCAATGCAAGACAAATTCATTCCAAAGAATATTGAGCAACCGTCTTGCATAGCTTTTCAACCCAAAGTCACAGGAAACATGCATTTATCTCCTCAGTTACTTAGCATGGTTCCCCACTTCAATGGCAGAATAGACGAGGATCCACACCTACATCTGCAAGACTTCTTTCATCTTTGCAGGACACAAAGCATCCAAGGGCTTACCTCTGAACAAATCAGGTTAATCTTGTTTCCTTTTTCTTTAAAACTTAATGCTAAGTTGTGGTATAATTTCTTGGAACCAGAATCAATTAATTCATGGGAGCAATTGGCAACAAAATTCTTGAAAGAATTCTTTCCAGCCCAGAAAACCAGACAACTAAAAAGGGAGATTCTACTTTTCCAACAAAAAGATGGCGATTTGTTTTTCGAGGCATGGAAGGACTTCAAAAACAAGCTTTTCAAGTGTCCTACGCATAACATACCTAAGGATGATCAGGTACAATCATTTTATGAGGGTTTAAATGACGCTAACAAAGCAATTGTAGATGCAGGTTGCAATGGAATGTTGATGAGGAAGAGTGCTGAGGAGGCCATAGAGCTATTTGAAGAACTCAGCGAGAACTCACAACAATTCTCAACAAGGAGGGGTCTTTTGAAAAAACAGGGAGTATATGAAATTTCTGATAATAGAAACTTGCAATTAGAAATGGAAACCATGAACACAAAGATTGATATGCTTGTGAATTCAACGTTGGGTGGCATAAAAAACCAACCAAAAGAAATTTGTGCAAATTGTTTTCAATCTAACCATACAACTAATTCATGTCCCATGTTTTCTTTCGCAGATCAGGAGCACACAAACTACGAAGAACAAGGAATGTACCCGCCCCAGAACAAATTTTTTTCAAACCCGTATAACCCAGGGTGGCAAAAACATCAAGGCAATCAATTCACACCAGGGCATACGCAGCAATTAGTGGGAGAGAATGGGTATGATAGGCCAGAACAAGAACAGACAAAGTTGGATTTCGAATCCACCATTCTTCAATTACTCCAACAGCAACAGCAAACAAGCAATCAACAAGGATAGGCTATTCAAAAATTGGAAATGCAAATTGGTCAAATTGCTACGGAGTTAAGTGAAAGAAAGGCAGGAGAATTCCCATCACAAACCATACCTAACCCTAGAGGACAAGAACAGCTCCAATCAAGAACAACACTAGAGGAAGAGATTGAGTTTAAAATGTTTGATGCACCACAATTTCCACACAATGATCATGAATGTTATAATGTTGATGTGGTTCAGGAAATTTGTGACCAAACATTTTAGGAACATGGTGTTGACTCATCACAAGAAACAACTACCCTCCCTCTAACATTATTTCATGTTGAACAGGAATACGATGACGGCAGGATTGCAGAGATAGTACATCACTTTGAAACTCCAAAGCCATATTCAGGTAAACTCGCACCTGCATGTGAAAATATTATGACTGATAACGCTTTTGTTCCTGCAGATCAGTCCACTGGTGGACGGGATAAGTCGACTGTCCCGACTGCTACCAGAATCCTAGACGTGGAGCTGAAGCCACTACATGAACACCAGCAGTATGGATCTTTGGGGGGAGAACAGACATTACCTGTGACAGTTGCTACAAATTTTAGGATGCAGAAAGAGGAGAGGCTGCAGGGAGTCTTTCAAAAGCACAATGGTGCATTAAGATGGACCATTGCTGATAAACTAATGTCAAGATGGTACGATCCATAAATTGTTGCACAGGTTTCCCCCACATGGAGCGTTGGCGAAAAACCAACGTTCAAGGTGAATGGGCAGAGGGGGAAGCCTTATAATAAGATGAGTTTTAAGCCGCGATCCATTCAATACTTCGTATAAACTCATCAAGTCTAGTTGAAGACAGGAACCACAGCGCTTATTGGGAGGCAACCCAATTTTCAGGAGAGTATTTACACTTTCCTTTCATTTTCTTTTCGTTATTCATCTTTTTATTTTTAGTCTCTCCTTCGTACTAGATGGTAACACATGCCTATATTTTAAGCTTTGCGCGAACATTGAGGACAATGTTCCATCTAAGTTTGGGGGTATTAGGTAGTTATATTTAGAGCCTGTTGAAATTTTTTTTAGTATAAACAATTTCTTATAAAGTAAGAGTAAGGATACTTATTTACTTTAGGATTGTTGAGTTTAATAATGCCTTACAAAATTGTATGAGTCATGCGATTATACATAATAAACAAATGTAATGCTTTTTCATGTGATTATTCCCTTTTGATCTAGTCCTAAATTGAGTTTAAGTAAATAGAGTGATAAAATAAATATATATATATTTGAATAAAGTCAATCTACTCCAATGTTTTGAGTGCTTAGTAACTAGGGGTATTCATCACCAATGTTTACCCTTATGTAAAACGGCAACTTGGAATATGAGTATGCAAAGCACTTTAAAGTTTGTGACTTGTTGAGTAACCGGGTGGATTCATCACAAATGTTTTGCATTCGCGTCAAAAGGCAAGTGACAATTTTAGAGAAGAGACTGTAATAATAATAAAAAATAAAAAATAAAAAAAAATAAAAAATAAACTCTAGTTTGCTACTCGGTTTGTAGTAGAGAAAAGGGATAATCACAGAATTGAGCAGTTGCATACAATAACTAAAATTAATGGCATGACAAGTATGATTGAGTTGGGGATTATGACTAAACATTCGCACTGGAGAAAGTGGGTATACTTGTTTTACTTTATTTGAAATTGTTTGAAATCTTGATGCTTGCATAATAAAAATTCTTGGTGGTTGAATACTATTATTTTTCCTTGTTCATAATTTTAGTTTGCTTGAGGACAAGCAAAAGCTAAGTTTGGGGGTATTTGATGAACCAAATATTATTCACTTTTAGGAGCAATAATCTTAAGGCAATTAGACATTTAAATGCTCTATATGTGGTATTTACGCTTCTTTTCTCTTTTTCCATAGGAAACAGCTTAAAACAGCCAAACAAAGCAGATTCCAGACTAACACAGACTTTGAGGATGACACACAGAATACTGCAGACATCAGTCGACTGGTTCCCCCACAACAGGCGACTGGACAGAGGAGTTGATTTCCACAGCTGCTCATAACAGTCGACTTATCTCAAAGACAGTCGACTGGACTGCGTAACTATGAATCTCCAGATGTCTCGACACAGTCGACTTACTCCAACACCAGTCGACTGGTACGCGGCGAGTCAGAAGATAAGAACAGATGCATCCTCATCCAAGTCCGAATCAAAATTAAGTTATCCAAACCCAGGTGTTTTCTGCGAATAACAACTTCTCAAACAATCAAAGCAAGAGCACGTGGTGAGCAGATATGGAAGGAAAGAAGAAAAAGAGAAAGACATAAAAACGCAAATCAAGATAAGGAAAGAAATAACAGAAGAAGAGGACTTCTCTGCAAAAAGTACAAACCCTAATTCTCTTCTCTTGTTCTATAAATACCAATCAAGAAAGAAGCAAAAAAACTCTCTCGAGGAGGCCGGATCCATCATCAAGAACCGATCGTTGACAGCAAGCATCAAGAAGGAGAACAAGACGACTACTGATTGGGCTCAACGTCAACTTCATAAAAATCAGTGTTCTTCTATTCTTCCTTTAAGTCTTATTTCTATTGTAGTCATGAACTCTATTTTATTAATCAATAAAAGTTTTATTATGTGGAACTAACTTTCATAGTTGGGTAGATTGAGACCATAGTTATGTAATGCTTGCTACTCTATTACTTATTGATTAAACCTGAGTGAATTGGAATAGATTTATAATAATCAGACTAGTTCAGAATCCTAAGAACAGTCGACTGAAGTGACAGCCAGTCGACTGGTCCGAATCTGGGATTATAAGTTTGTGCAGTGTAGATCTGAATCTGTTAGATGAGCATATTGAGACGACCCGTATCTCGTGTTCATAACTCGTAACAAGGGAATCTTTAGGGGTTCTTGGTTTAATCAACTTAAGGGATCTAGATCTGATACCAATTTCTAGGACCTTGAGTGTTTGTTCGTTTCCACTGTTCTTATGCCTTCTTTAAGTGCAACTTAGTAGATACCATGCTAAATACTTAAAAAAAGAAACGAATTAGAGTAGATACCATGCCTAATTCTTGTCTTAGGGAAACATTACTTTAAGGAGTAGATACCATGCCCTTGAAGAGAACAAACATGAGTAATGGATGTAGTATATGACTCAGCATTACTGACTATTGGTGGAGATCAAAACCCAACTACTTTAATAGAGATTTGTGACTCAACTTGTGATGCTACTTATTTAGATTTTTATCTTTTCATTTCTTTTAGACTTTCAGAACGACACTTCAATATTCTGTTTTCTATTTTATTGATTAGTAAGTTAGAATCTACAATCTCTGTGGGATCGATCCTTGCTTGCCGCTACGCTTCTTCAAACGATTCGTGCACTTGCGAGGTTTTTTAATTTGTGTCTAGTTTATCTATTAATTTAGGTATCTAGATTGCACAACACCGGACCACATCGCCGACCTCGAGGAAGCCTTCGGAGTCCTCCGGCATCACAACATGAGGCTCAACCCGGCTAAATGTGCCTTCGGCGTCTCCACGGGGAAATTCCTGGGGTTCATCGTCAGCCAGCGCGGCATCGAGGCGAACCCCGAGAAAATCCAAGCTATTATTGACATGGCCCCGCCCCGGAATGTCAAGGAGGTTCAGAGGCTTACGGGCCGGTTGGCTGCAATCGGCCGTTTCCTCTCCAAGTCAGGGGAGAAGGCTCTCCCCTTCTTCAAGGCTCTACGCGGAAAGGGGGGCTTCGAGTGGGGTCCCTATCAACAAGAAGCCTTCGAACAGCTGAAGCAATGCCTCGCCAACCCTCCTCTCCTCAGCAAGCCCGAGCCGGGCGAACCACTATGGCTCTACCTGTTCGCCTCGGATAGCGCGCTCAGCGTCGTCCTCGTACGAGAGGAAGATGGAGTTCAGAGACCATTGTACTATGTGAGCAAAGTCTTGCTCCCCGCTGAGACGAGGTACGCAAAGATAGAGAAGGTGGCCTATGCTTTGGTCATTGCAGCCCAAAAACTTTGCCCCTACTTCCAGGCCCACTCCGTCCAAGTACTGACCGATCAGCCACTAAAGACTGTCCTTCATAAGCCCGAAAACTCCGGCCGCTTAGTCAAGTGGTCAATTGAGCTGAGTCAGTTCGACATCAGCTACCAGTCGAGGACGGCCATCAAAGGGCAGGCCCTCGCCGAGTTCATAACCGAGTGAACCGCCTCCGAGCAGCCCAGTACTGAGACCTCGGATCCGACCTGGGAGGTCTTTGTCGATGGATCATCATGCGAAACGGGGAGTGGGGCTGGCATCATCCTTCGTGGCCCGACCAATTCTTACTTCAATACTCCCTCCGCCTCAACTTTTCGGCCTCCAACAACGAGGCGGAATACGAGGCCATGATCGCAGGATTGACCCTAGCACGTCGAGCCGGAGCCAAGCAAATCCGGGCCTTCAGCGATTCTCAGCTCGTGGTCAATCAGATCACCGGAGAATACGAAGCCCGTGATGATCGCATGGTGAGGTATTTGGCAGTGGTCCGACGTCTCCTAGCGTCCTTCTGCCACTCCACAGTCATTCGAGTCCCTAGGGAGCAGAACGCTCAAGCAGACGCGTTGTCAAAGCTTGCCTCTTCCTTCTTCGAAGGTCTCGACCAAACGGTACTCATCGAAATCCTGTTGAAGCCGAGTATCAATGATCAAGACCAGGAGGCAATGTGTGTCCAAGACGGTACCAGTCCAGATGACTGGACCACTCCCATCCGAAGATTCTTAGTCAGTGCCGAGCTTCCTGAAGACCGAGCCGAAGCTAGACGAGTCAGGGTCCGAGCTGAAAGGTTCGTCATGATTGACGACATACTCTTCAAACGCTCATACACCTTGGCCGACGGCAAACCGTACCTCCGCTGTCTCACCAGCGACGAGGCCAGCTACGCACTGAGAGATCTTCACGAGGGGATCGGTGGATGCCACATGGGGAGCAGGACGCTCGCTCGGAAGGCCGTGAATCAGGGGTACTATTGGCCGACCATGCTCCAAGACTCGCAAGACCTAGTCAAGAGATGCGGCCCATGCCAAAGATTCTCCCCTATCAAGAGGCTTCCTCAAGCCAATCTCAGATCCCTGACTAGTCCTACGCCATTCGCCATGTGGGGCATGGACCTTGTGGGCCCCTTCCCCGTGGCAATAGGGCAGAAGAAATTCTTGATAGTCGCCATCGACTACTTCACCAAATGGCTCGAAGCCGATCCTCTGTCCAGCATTACCGAGTGCCAAGTACAACAATTCTTTTGGAAGAACATCATTTGCCGGTTCGGAATCCCTCGGGTCACGGAACCCAATTCCAAGGTCAGAACTTCCAAACTTTCTATGCAGACACTGGCATCCAACAACGTTTCTCCGCTATTTGCCACACTCAGTCCAACGGCCAAGCGGAGAACGCGAACAGGCAAATCCTCAACGGCCTCAAAAAGCACATCGACAGTTCCCCCAAAGGGCTGTGGGTCGAAGAATTGCCTAGCGTGCTATGGGCACACCGAACCACCAAGAGGATCCCCACGGGAGAAATGCCGTTCAACTTGACCTACGGGACGGAGGCAGTCATCTCCGTCGAGGTCGGCCTGCCTTCTCCCCGGATCATAGCCTTTGATGAAACTAACAATTCGTCCGGCCTGAGGGCCAACCTGGACCTCGTCGCCGAGGTCAGAGAGAAGTCTTCAATCCGGAGAAGCATCTACCAACAACGGATCGAGAAGTTTTACAACAAGAAGGTCCGCCCCACAAACATCAAGGTGGGGGACCTCGTGTTACGAAAACTATCCGTCTCTGATCCAACCAAGAAAAGGAAATTGGCTCCCAACTGGGAAGGCCCATACCGTGTAGTCGAGGCTGTACACCCTGGTACATACCGACTGGCAGATATGGACGGCCAGCTCATCAGCCGACCCTGGAACGCCGAGCACCTAATGAAGTTCCTGGAAGAGCGAACCTAGGTTCTAGCTTGGCTAATGTAAATAATATTTTTTGTAAGCTGTCATGTGTAAAGGGCCATTTTAGCGACCCTCCCTATCATGTATGAAAGAAATCTCTTTTTGTCAAACTTCAAACGCCTCGGCAGCCCCGACCTAACACCAGACAATGGGATCAGCACTCGAGTCCTCACTCCGGTATCGTCCCCAACGTCTCGGTAGGTCCGACCTGGCTTCAGGCCAGGAAATCTTTCTAATGCCCCGCGCCGATCCCTCACGGATCGACAGGGCCGAACCTCACCTCCGCCGCCATTCACTAAACTATTGACCAAGGCAAAGAGTGAAAAGAGTTCTTTATTCCTACTCCTTTATTTTGTTCAAAAAAAACAAACAAAGACCGTTACAGGACCACTACACTCATCTCAAACGGAAGAAAGCCGCTATCTTAGGGCCCCTCGGGTCCGACGAAGGGCGGGATCACTCCGACCGAACGACTGAGAGCCCTCTCCTCGCCATGGTGATCCTTAGGCTCAGCCACGGTCGACACACCAGCCACGGAGCTCTGGGCATCAACTGGTCGCATACGCTCCAGCAGCAGCAGCGCAGAGGGAACCCCCTCCGTTCGCCGACCCAACGAGGAAGATGTCGAGACACCCAGCATTGTCTTGTAACGTTGTATCTCCATCTCCTTCTCCACTATGACATCACGAAGTAGCCTCTCAGAGGAGGGCCTCTGCACCGATGCACTCGACATGGTATATCCAAGACCGACACTCCCGAGGTCCCGATCCACCATCGCCCTCCTCAGCCGGCTCGCCTCCTCACTTAGGGCTTCAGACTTGTTCCGATAGTAGTTGAAGGCCGCATCAGTGTCACGAGCCCCCTTTCGGTAGCGAACCAATGTGGCCTCCAGGGCCTCGACTTTGCTCCGGAGCCACGCCACATCGGTACGACGGGGGTCCACCTCGGGAAGGGGAGCCGCAACCTACAAGAGAACCAGCCCACTCAAAACACATAAGCAAGGAGGTTCGGAAATATCCGAGGTCAAAACACTTGGCCAGTCAAAAATCCTCTTTTTTATAAATGGAGTTACTTCTTACAAAAAATGCGGTGGCCAGTCCGCGGTAGGCAAATACAACTGAGAAATGGAAAAAGAAAGACAAAAACTATACAACTGGTTTTCCCACCTCAGCATTGGCCGGGTTAACAGGGGGGTCGGTAGCCGGGTCATCAACGGGCCCTTCTTCATTGGGGGTCTTCGGTGTCCCCTCGATCTCCATATCGTAGTCAAAGTTGGACAGGTCGACGGTCGGGTAGAAGTGCCTCACATGACTGAGGGCCTTCGCATAGCACTCGTCCTGGGCTTTGATCACCAGGAGCTGACCCGTCTCCGTCAACTCATCCTTCTCCTTGGCGAACCTCTTCTTCTGAGCCGCCATCTTCTTCGCCCATTCCTCCTTCTCCTTGTCGAACGCCGTCTTCATCTCCTGCTCCCTCTTGTGAGAGCCTTCGAGCTCTATCTTCATCTCCTTCATCTCCTGCACGGCCTTGTCAGCCCGGTCTCGCTCCTGCTTCAAGGCCGCCTAATAAAGGCCCCTCACGTGGGCCCCCTGCACGGTCGCCTGCAATAACCAAGCACTACTAAGAAAACCTCCACTACGAAGTAATCACAAGGCAGGAGGGTTCGGCAGACTTACTAGCACATTAGCCTGTGCGAGGCGAGTGTACGCCTCCTCCAGGGTCTCGACATTCATCTCCGAACGATCCCGGGGGGTCGCCAGCTTACTCGCCACCTCGACGGCCTGGCGCCCTCGGGTCAGGCAGTCACCTTCGCGGATCGACCAACTCGGCACCCACGGTCGCCGAAGCCTCTCCTCTACCTCTGGATCCACCAGAGGACCCTTCCCCTTATCAATATTGGCTACCTTGCCCTGGTCCGAGCCCCCCTGAACCGTCACGTCCTTGCCCGTCTCCGAGCGAGTCCTTTTGGCCCTCGGCTGAACTGGGGCCTCGGAGACCACCTGGGACGACCCCCTCGTCTTCATCACGTCCCCCTTCTTCTCGGCCTTCTCCTTCTTCATGGCGAGCCTCTTTGCCTTAATCGATTCTGGATCCATATCTGCAAAAAGACCCATTAAGGACAATGAGCGCAAAAGAACAAGAAAATTGAAGGAAAAGAAATAACTACATACAAATAACGGCCGAGCTCAGTCCAACGCTCGCCAAGTGACCCTCCGTCACCTTCGTCCAACTGATATTGTGCGATAGACGGAGACGCTCAACAAACCCCCACTCCTCGGCCGTCAGGTCCCTCGGCCTCGACGTTTTGTAGCTCGGCTTGGAGTGGTTCCATCGAGTAAGGATATTCCAAGGTTCCTCACTCCGGATCACCAGATATTTTTTCTTCCACTCCTTGATGGAGTCCGTGTGACCGTGAACGACCTTCCCCTTACTCCGAGGCGATATGTAGTAAACACCCTCAGCCGACGAGCTGATCATCAACATCGCTCGGAACACATTCAGCCGTAGGGGTACCTTCTGCTCCTCGGACATCAGCACGAAGCAGATGATCTGCTTCCAGGAGTTCGGCCCATACTGCTTAGGTGCCAAGGAAGCCCAATTCAACACATCCTGAACAAACGGGTGGACTGGCAGCCTCAGTCTGGAGATGAAGGCGTCCACGGGAAAGATGCAATACCAATCAGGCAGGGGGTCGGTCAGGGCGAAGGGTAGAGCTCGGCAGCATGAGCTCGTAGCCGGACCCTATGTGATACGCCAGCTGCAAAACCTCCAGGTCACCGACCTCCAAGGCGGTCGGTAGCATGTCCATCTTCACCCTCTTCCGGCTCGGCGAAGAAGGCTGGACCCCAAAAAGCTCCTGATCGGAAAGGTCGTTGGGGTACCGACGGAACTGCTTCGGTCGTACGGGCGACCCTGTCATTAAATTGCGGAAAACGGGCACCTGACTCGAGCCACCGGCCCTCGACCCCTTCTTCTTCGGAGCCCTCTTCTTCTTGGCTCCTTCCGGTCGAGGGGGTAGATAAACGCCTCAGACTGGTCGGATTTTGAGGCCCTTCGGCTTCACCCTCCTCCGCGCCACCCTCCTCTTCGGAAGCTAACTCTAAGATCTGGACTTCGTCCGAACTGTCGCTTGCTTCCTCCGACTCACTGCTCTCCACCACGAAAGGTTTCCGGGAGCGTAACGGCCTCACATTGTACACCGGCTCCTCCTCGCCCACTGGTTCCTCCCACGAAGTCGAATCAGTCGGCTCCACATTCTGTACTGACTCCTCCTCGAGCACTGGCTCCTCCCACGAAGTCGATTTTGAGGCAGGTTTCCCTTTCCCCCTCGACGTCGACGCCGACGAGCCAGACTGAGCCCTATCCATCTGTGCCTAACAAAAGAAACTTACAAACTAACCTTTTGGATGCCTCGGACTGACAAGCCGGTGCTGCTAAACAGTCAAGCCGAGCGCTGAAGTGTTTGATTTCTTTTTAAGAAGGCAGCAGAAGAAAAATGAGCAGAAAAAAGAAAGTGGGGGGGGATATTTATAGAGAGAGAGGCGATGCCTCGATTTTCGCGCTACTGTTCCTCGAATAGCGCGCGCCTGCCACCAATGGAATCGCGCCACGTCATCCTCGAAACTCGCACTGCTGACGTCACCTAGCGCCGGTTCGGATGAAGTGTTCGACGGAGAAAATTTTTTACTTAAGATTTAAGGCTCCAAGGCTCGGTCGGCTCCCTTCTCACCCACGAACAGCTCGGGACTTACAGCCTCGGCAGCCGAAACCCCGAATTGTTCCCGGGTGGGAGAAAAGCCACCATCGCCTGGAACCCTATTGGAAAGCGGATCGACCCACATATCCGAGGCTCTTCAGCCCCAGGTCCGGAATATGGTTGATACCCCTCCCGTCCTGATCTCTCTCGGGCCAAACAACCGTGTCAGGGTCGTCTGACCCGAAAAAAGGATCCGGACGGCAAAGTCACCACCAATCCGAGACTCCTTATCCCTCGGTCCGGATTTCGATCGATTATCCCTCTTGCCCTGATCTCCCCTAGATCTGGCTACCGTATCAGGGCCATCAGATCCAAGAGAAGATTCAGGCGGCAGAGTAACCACCACTCCGACACGACCAGAGTTAAAATTTTGCAAGAGACAGGCGTCCGACCCAGGGTTAAAATTTTGCAAGAGACAGGCGTCCGCCCCAGGGCAGACGCCTATGATGGCCGACGGACCACCCTTGCTGTGATCAAACCCGCTGGGGGGAGAGGAGTATTTATAACCTCCCCCACAGCCCGGCCATTATGACATGGGGAAACCCAAACGACGGAAGCCCATGCGCCATGCATTTATTAGGCGGCGCCATTAATGTCCCTAGGAAGTTGGGACATTGCACAGATCCCGGAGCGCCTTCAATGCTCCACAAGGACAGCAGGCCGCCCCGCTCAAACATTCTAAGACACAACGGTTCGCCATCGCCCTTGCCGACCCATAATCCCTCGAAAGCTCGAGGTTCGGTCTAGCACCAGGGTAATCTTCTCAGGAAGACACAACGGTTTGCCATCGCCCTTGCCGACCCATAATCCCTCGAAAGCTCGAGGTTCGGTCTAGCACCACGGTAATCTTCTCAGGAAGACACAAACGGTTCGCCATCGCCCTTGTCGACCCATAATCCCTCGAAAGCTCGAGGTTCGGTCTAGCACCAGGGTAGTCTTCTCAGGAAGGCTCAACGGCTCGCCATCACCCTTGCCGACCCATAATCCCTCGCCAGCTCGAGGTTTGGTCTAGCACCAGGGTAATCTTCTCAGGAAGATTCAACGGCTCGCCATCACCCTTGCCGACCCATAAACACTCGCCAGCTCGAGGTTCGGTCTAGCACCAGGGTAATCTTTTCAGGAAGATTCAACGGCTCGCCATCACCCTTGCCGACCCATAAACCCTCGCCAGCTCGAGGTTCGGTCTAGCACCAGGGTAGTCTTCTCAGGAAGACTCAACGGTTCGCCATCGCCCTTGCCGACCCATAATCCCTCGCCAGCTCGAGGTTCGGTCTAGCACCAGGGTAATCTTCTTAGGAAGATTGAACGGCTCGCCATCACCCTTGCCGACCCATAAACCCTCGCCAGCTCGAGGTTCGGTCTAGCACCAGGGTAATCTTCTTAGGAAGATTCACCGGCTCGCCATCGCCCTTGCCGACCCATAAACCCTCACCAGCTTGAGGTTCGGTCTACCATCAGGGTAATCTTCTCAGGAAGATTCACCGGCTCGCCATCACCCTTACCGACCCATAAACCCTCACCAGCTTGAGGTTCGGTCTACCACCAGGGTAATCTTCTCAGGAAGATTCAACGGCTCGCCATCACCCTTGCCGACCCATAAACCCTCTCCAGCTCGAGGTTCGGTCTAGCACCAGGGTAATCTTCTCAGGAAGATTCAACGGCTCACCATCGCCCTTACCGACCCATAAACCCTCGCCAGCTCGAGGTTCGGTCTAGCTCCAAGGGTAATCTTCTCAGGAAGATTCAACGGCTCGCCATCACCCTTGCCGACCCATAATCCCTCGCCAGCTCGAGGTTCGGTCTAGCACCAGGGTAGTCTTCTCAGGAAGGCCCAACGATTCGCCATCCCATTTCCACGACCATAGACACTCCTCCACAGCTAACTCCCGCATCCCCGCAGGAGTGGGGGGCTTGTGTGGTGGGGTAAAAATGGCCTGGGGCCCAGCCAAGGCCCAGAATGGCTCACTCGAAAAAGACAATAAAAATCAATCAGGTTCGGCACCGGACCACTACATCCTCGGCACCGAGCCGTAAATTCAGTCCCACAGACCCGGTCTCCTCGTATCCGACGAGCCTCGATGGCCCTCGGTCTCCGATCTGTAACAGCCCCACGGGCCGTCCCCCCAGCCTGGCGAGGAATGGGAATGACCTGGCACAGCCTAGGCCATCCGATTCTCCCAGAGGCACAGGAGCCCCATGATCAGCCATGTCAGCTCCAAATACCACCTAGGGCTTTGCCACTTCTGCCCTATACCACTCTTGGCATTGCCACGTCAGCCCTAAACCCCCTGGGCCTCCTGCCACATCAGGCCCATGGGCTTTCGGGTTCAAACCCGGCCCCCAAGCGGATCCAAACCCAGTTGGTATTCTCTATAAATACCAGATCCCTCACCCACCTTTTGAGGTAATCAATCTTTGCCACCTAAATTTCTCTAGTTATTTCTACTCTCTCACAGAGACTGACTAGATCGTCGGAGGGTCCGCCACCAGGATAAACCCCGGTGTTTCAGGACCGTCTGCAGGTACTCGAGGCGAGGCCATCCGAGCCGATCCTCAAGTGCCGAAGCGAGCCTCCTGCTCGTCGTCCCGTGCCGCACTCTTCCCTCATTACAAATTGAGTCCGAACTTACACCTGGTGCATCCACACTGCGACTAAAAACAAACCGCATCAGAAATCAATCAAGGTCAGAGGGAGTGGAAAAGAAGACGAAATTCTCTAAACTCATGTTTTATACTAAAATTAAGATTCTGACCTTAATATGGTCTAAATTACTGATCAAGACAGATCATCGACAAAACACAGAATTTTCTCAAAACCCAAAATCAACATAGATCCAAAGAAACTCGATCCAAACACAACCAAACACGTAATCGAGTCTACCAAGTGTCCAAACATCATGAAATAGGATAATTAACATATCCAAAGCAAGTCTATCAGATGGATCTTAACAAATAACCAAATTCTCACAAAAATCCCAGATACATGATCAAATCAAGAACGGGCAAAATCTAAGTTGTTTCATGTCAATTTTTGTGTCGTGAGTCAACTATGGTCAAGTAGTACTATAGAGACAAACTCATCAATCATACATCACACACAAGTTGTCTCTAGAACCCAACTACACTACAAGTGGTATTTATCACTTGTATCATACAATGGAATTTGAGTACAAGTTACTTGCCTTAATCGACGACAGAAACAACATCAAGCAAGAATAACGGGAACGGATTCTCGGGGCACGAACACAACGAACGGATCGAACGAGCACACGAACCAATCACGAACACAAGCACGGATCTCGATGATCAAGAGGATGATCAAGATCAGATCAAACGGACGGCTGAGATCAAGACTGATGAAGATCAAGGGATCCAATGGCTAGATCCAAGAGAAGATCAACATCCACTAGATGATGATGATCGGGTTAGATTGACGTTCTAACGGCCACCAATCAAGGTGATCAAAGAACTCCATGATGACGATGATCATGATGATCAAGAACGGATGGCCAATATTCAAACCATCAAAACCCACATGATCAAGAAGATCAAGATGAGAGATCATGAAGATCCGATGGCCCACAACAAAGATGATCAAGAACTCCAAGATGATCAGGATCACAATCAAACGGACGGTTAGGATCAAAGTAATCAAGGAACCACGATGATCATGATGATCATGAAAGAATCTGACGGCCAGGATTCAACATGGTCATAAGCCCACTCAACAGCACACCCAGGCTGGCTGATGGCAGCCAAGAACAATGGCAAGAGCAACGGTAGAGAGACGGCACATGCGGGGAGCATGCTGCGGGCTGGCAGACTGGCTGGTTGGTGGCGCGTCGCTGTCGCCCTGCTCGCAGTCAGGCGGCACGACAGGAGGGAGAGGGAGTCAGGGAGTGCTGGCTATTGTTGTCTGTGGTGCATGGAGACGGAGCACCGTGGCTGTTGTTGTCGTGACGAACATGGGGGGAAAGAGAAGGCGGGGAGATGCAGGTGGGGAGACGATGGGTTGAAGAGGATGTCTGAGAGGGAAGGCGATGAAGTTGCAGAGGAGGAGAACGGGAGGTAGACGAAGGCGGCTGAATGGGTTTGGGGATGAACAGGCGTAGAGAAAGGGGGGGGGGGTTGAACGGCTGGGTTTTATATAGGGTAGAAATAGGTTAGGGTTTAGGCTGAGAGGTATAGGGGTTTCGGGTTTGGGTAGTATAGGAAACGGGTGTGGGTAAATAAAATGGGTTGTGGATATAATAATGGGTAGTTGGAGTTTTAATGAATAAATGGGTTAATGGTTAAAATCCAATAAGGAAATATAGGGTTTTAAAATAGGGTAGGGTATTGGGTAATAGAAAAAAAATACAATAACCAATAAAAATACAAAATTTGGATTTTATAGAAATACTAATAATAATTTTAAAAAACAATAACAATAATAATAATAACAATAACAGTATTAAAAGTAACAGTAAAAATAATAATACTGACAATAATAATAATAAGAAAAGTGATAAAAACAATAATAGTAATAATAACAATAGAAACCTAGGTAATAATGAAAATAATAAGATTGGTAGTTAATTTAAATTCGTTGGAAAATAGTAACAAATAAAACCATTGATTAAAATAGACTTTAATAGAAAGTCCAATAATACAATTTGACAAAAGAATTTGAAAACCGAAAAAATAATTTGCAAAAATTCTAAATACAAATAATACACAAAAATACATTTTTTGGAAAACAGTGGTTACAAATCCTACCTACCTTACAACAAAATTTCGTCCTCAAAATTTGCTTAGGCGGTATATAGGACAAGGCAAAAGCTAACTCAGGGGAAGGGTAACAAAACTGAGGGCTAATGGGGAAGGAACGGAATGCAGTGGCAACATCAGAAAAAGAAGGAAAAAATGGATAACAAGGATGGTCAAATGGAGTGCAAGAAAGAGAATAAACAGTATCAAAAGAAAAAGAACAACAAAAGATGACAAAGCAATAAGGGAATAGGCAGAACTGAAAACAAAGGGGGAAATGACAGAGAAGAATTGAATCAAATAATGAATGGGTTCATGATGGCAAAATGGAATTCAAGAAAGAAGTAATCGGTATCAAAAATGAAGAAGAAACAACAGAAGACTGGAAAGATAACAAAGCAAAGAGATGATGAAATAGATAGAGCGGGAATCGAAGAAAGGATGGACAAGGAAGAGATGAACCAAGAAATGAGTCAATGGATAAAGATGAATACAAGAGATGGAAAGAAGCAAACAATACAGGGGAGGAGAAACAACAAGGGAATTCTGGGACCTGTGGGTTATGAGCCCACAACGCTTCCGTTGCGCCACTCTGATCGGGGAAACCTCTGCCAATAACATCCAGCGATGCCGACCGAAGAACCAAGCAGGAAGAAAAGAATGGATAACACCATAATTAAGGAATATGGGTACGAAAAGAATGAATTCAGACCCAAAAGAAATCAGTTAAAGAGGACAACGGAAAAAGATGAAAGAATCAAGGAATCAAGGGATTGAATGAGAATGGATAAAAAAGAATGGGATAAGACTTGTATCCAGATCAATGTTGATAATATTTCATTTATGCATGCATGGTTGGTGAAATGTTGAGCCGATCCCAGTTCGAGCCAAGCTTGTCTAATATATTAGGCAAACATTAGCCAAACGTGGTGCTCTGATACCACTAAAAACCCTGTCACGCCCCGCTTTCCAAAAATATGGAATACGAGCACGTAACATTGGCCTAGCGAATGATTTTCATCATCCATAAGCTGTTCAAGAATCTTTACAATATTTCACAAGAATAATCAGAGTCGTAATCAAGAGAAACAACCAGGCATCTATAATCAAATTAAGATACCAACAAATTTACTTGAAACAAATTTATAATTCTCAAATAAACCAGATCGGAAATATTCAAATATCCTGGGTCACATTGCCCAAATACAAATAAATCCAAGTATAAGAATACAATATTCATGAATAACCGGAAAATAAATAAATGTAGTAAGAGCTCCAGCAACTAAAATCTCATCTCGCTTATTCCATCTGGTAGCTGATCTCCAAAATCTGCAATTTAATAAATTGCAGGAAAGAGGAAAAGAGAAAACAAGGTACCCGTCAATGACAAGTTACGGGCTGCTTGTAATGCAGGATACAAGTATATGGGGAAAAACTAACTAATAACATGGTATAAGCATGATAATAATGTATAACAACTAGCATGATAAGATGAACAAGTATCATGTAGCATACATTAAGAGTCAAGTGAACAAGTATCATGTAAACAGGAATAAGTATCAAGAATCAAGTAGTCAAGTACAAGTGTCAGGTATCATGTTCAAGTGTCATGTATCAAGTCTTGTAGTTATTACTATTTAGGTAGCACTTCAAGCGCCCCATATTATAACACATGGTTACTACAACAAACAATTTCGCTTTAGATTTCATAGGGACCATACAGGGCAGTGTACTCGGGTATTCACAGAATCACAGAACTTGGTCGGTAAACTTGATCAGTAACAGAAATTAAATTGATCAGTAACTTGATCGGTAAACTTGATCGGTAACTTGATCGGTAACAGGATATTAACTTGGTTGGTAACTTGATCGGTAAACTTGATCGATAACTTGATCGGTAAACTTGATTGGTAACATGTCATACAGGAAACACAAGTCTTCTTCGAGTAGACGTTTCTGACTATCCACTACTAGATCTTTCTCATTAAAACCCCGGCTTGATTATTTATTATTATTCTCAAACAGGCATGTATAAGCATGAAATAGTGTCAAACTAATATGGTATAATCAGTATCAGGTCTAGAGTAACAAATAAGCATGCATAAATGATAGACAGTCACATAAACGAGCAAAACTGTGTTTGTTCACATTCAGGACAGCATGACAGTACAGTACTAAAACAGTGATTTCCGTTACTACAGAAATCTAAATCTGAATCCGTCGAAGCATCTGGAAAATAGACTTCCACCCGAATCCATCGAATACATATAAGTCATATAATGTTTCAGAAAAACATGAGTCAAAACTGATTTGAATCTAGAAAATACGTTTAGCCAGAAATCAGTAAAACGAATTCGCAGTCAGAAAAACAACATTAAAACTCCTAAATAAATCCAGGAAAATCTGGGGTAATCCCGAATATGTCTAGTATCATAATATAGAGTTTCATAATATTCCAGTAAAATTAGTTCCGTCAACAAAAATCGGAAAACCTCAAGAAACGAAAGTTTGGCAAATCTAGAATTCCCAACACTGCTGTACGACAACTGAAATATCTCGCAAACCGTGAAACAAAATCCAAATCTGCCAAAGGAACAAGAAAATAGACAAAGTAATCTAACTTTTATATTTGATAAATATTTTTCATACATAAAAAGAAATTAGGTTGAAAATGCAAATCTTTTTAGAACAGCGAGCAAAATCCAGCAAGTATAGTTTTTATAAACAAGCATGAAACGGCATATAAAACTCATCAATAAAATCTACCAAAATTCTGCGTAATTCCTAAATAGATATAGAAATATTGAACAAAATTTCGTATCAAAATAATATGTGTAGCACAAGTTTAAAAATAGTTTTGTCATCAAAATCATCAAGAAACGAAATCTGGAAACATAATACATCTCTGTAGTAAAACAGTCATATCTCACACATACAAAAATGAAATCAATCTGGAAATATGGTAACTAACATATCCAAAGCAAGTCTATCATATGGATCTTAACAAATACCCAAATTCTCACAAAAATCTCACATACATGATCAAATCAAGAACGGGCAAAATCTAAGTTGTTTCATGTCAATTTTTGTGTCGTGAGAACTATGGTCAAGTAGCACTATAGAGACAAACTCATCAATTATACCTGACACACGAGTTGTCTTTAGAACCCAACTACACTACAAACGGTATTTATGACTTGTATCATACAATAGAATTTGAGTACAAGTTACTTGCCTTAACCGATGACGAAAATGACACCAAGCAAAAATAATGGGAACGGATTCCCAGGGCACGAACACAACAAACGGATCGAACGAGCATATGAACCAATCACGAACACAAGCACGGATCTCGGTGATCAAGAGGATGATAAGGATCAGATCAAACGGACGGCTGAGATCAAGACTGATGAAGATCAAGGAATCCAATAGCTAGATCCAAGAGAAGATCAAGATCAAGATAGGATGGCCAAGATCCACTAGATGATGATGATCAGATCAGATCGATGATCTAACGGCCACCAATCAGGTGATCAAAGAACTCCATGATGACGATGATCATGATGATCAAGAACGGACGGCCAATATTCAAACCACCAAAACCCACATGATCAAGAAGATCAAGATGAGAGATCATGAAGATCCGACGTCCCACAACAAAGATGATCAAGAACTCCAAGATGATCAAGATCACAATCAAACGAACGGCTAGGATCAAAGCAATCAAGGAACCACGATGATCATGATTATCAAGAAAAAATCTGATGGCCAGGATTCAACATGATCAAAAGCCCACTCAACAGCACACCCAGGCTAGTTGACGGAGGCCAAGAACAACAGCAAGAGCAACGGTAAGGGGACGACACACGTGGGGAGTGCGCTGCAGGCTGGCAGACCGGCTGGTCGGCTTGCTGGTTGGCGGTGCATCGCTATCGCCCTGGCCGCAGTTAGGCGGCGCGACAGGAGGGAAAGCAGAGTTAGGGAGTGCTGGCTATTGTTATCTATGGTGCGTGGAGGTGGAGCACCACGGCTGTTGTTATCGCAACGAACATGGAGGGCGAGAGAAGGCGGGGAGATGTTGGTAGGGAGACGATGGGTTAGAGAGGATGTCGGAGAGGGAAGGTGATGAGGTTGGAGAGGAGGAGAACTAAAGGTAGACAAAGGTGGCTGAATGGGTTTGGAGATGAACAGGCGCAGAGAGAAGGGGGGTGAACGGCTGGGTTTTATATAGGGTAGAAATAGGATATGGTTTAGGCTGAGGGGTATAGTGGTTTCGGGTTTGGGTAGTATATGAAACGGGTTTGGGTAAATAAAATGGGTTGTGGATATAATAATGGGTAGTTGAGGTTTAAATGAATAAATGGTTTAAGTGGTAAAATCCAATAGGAAAATATAGGGTTTTAAAATAGGGTAGGGTATTGGGTATTAGAAAAAAAATACAATAACCAATAAAAATACAAAATTAGGATTTCATAGAAATACTAATAATAATAAAAATAACAATAAAAATAACAATAATAACAATAACAGTATTAAAAGTAACAATAAAAATAATAATACTGACAATAATAATAATAAGAAAAGTGATAAAAACAATAATAGTAGTAATAACAATAGAAACCCAGGTAATAATGAAAATAATATGATTGGTAGTTAATTTAAATTCATTGGAAAATAGTAACGAATAAAACAATTGATTAAAATAGAATTTAATAGAAAGTCCAATAATACAATTTGACAAAAGAATTTGAAAACCGAAAAAATTATTTGCAAAAATTATAAATACAGATAATACACAAAATACATTTTTTGGAAAACAGGGGTTACAGGTTCTGCACGTGCTGTTGGTGTTTTCGCCCGAAATTCTGATTCCGTTATTCTTATTATTTGAATCGGCAATATAGTAGGCAAGTCTCTTCTTGAACTAGCATTTTATTCTGTTCAAGTTTATTTGATCTCCTGCAAGTAGATCTCATCCATTTCATAATCAAACTGCTTTGACAATTCCGTTAAGTTTATCGAGGGTTTACACGAGTTAACCCGACATACTCTTAATATCATGCTATCTCTTTGATCTAAAACCTAGTCCCCATTGTTTCACGCATAAGTACATTTAAATAACTAGATTCATGCATAGGACTACTTGATAACTCGGACATGTTAAATTGAACGTGCTAGATTGAATTTGATTGATGAAATACTGCCATGCCTGTGATAATTTTATCTTAAGCCTTAGAATTTGCATGTTGACACCTAGGATCACTTTGATTACCAATTTGCATGCTCTGTGTGATAATATGATTTATTTATTTTCCTATTCCTGTTAAGACAATTTTCTGAAATATTAGTTGTTTACTTTGAATCAAGTTTTCACCCATGTTAATGCCATAATTTGAAGTTCCTTTACCAACATTAATTTTTAGCCTCTGATTTCCAGTTTAACATCCTTTTGACGGATCTAAGTTCCGATGTGTAATTTGGTTGATATCAACATTTTAGTACAACCATGTTAGAAATTCTAGATTCATAATTTCATGGTTATCTTGCTGTTCTATATTTTATTTGACTCTGTTAACAGTAAAAGAAAAATCTTAAATAAATTAGGTTGGACCTAGACATGTATAGCTACTTTCCTGAGTTTTTATAGATTTTATTAATGAGTTCTCTAACCTGAAATAATTAGTTGAATACAACCTACTGCTTGCTGCCTAAACATAAAACCTGAATAGAATAGAGTTTTCACCCTAGTTCCTGTATCCTTTATATGCCTTAATTATATTCTCTGGAACCGTGCGGAAGTCTACTTTCAATACCTTCCAGCGGATTCAGATTTGCTATTTTTTAGTGGCTGTAATTAGTATTTTTGTACAGCAAGGTCATGCTGTCTTGATTATGTGAATTGTGCTTATTTGATGTGTTTGCCTCATGCTTTGTATCTAGCACATAGAATTAGTCACACTTAGTATTATACAACATTGACACCCTCTTGCATGCTTACATAGGATGAAAATAAATTATTAACAAGCCGGGGTATTTTGGGTAGACTTGGTAGTGAACAATCGGGAAATGTACTCGGTAAGGCCTTCTCGCCCACATGAATATTTGACATAGAAGGAGAAGCATTGATTGCAGTGATTAATTGTTAATTCTTGCATGTAAATTATTGTTAGCAATGCCGAGTACACGATTCGTGAATTCACCATCGATCTAAAACGATCACTGTGCTTGCGCTGAACCTGTGGAATGGAATGCAGTAGTACGTGCACTAGATAGATTAATAAAATACTTAATAACCTATGCTTGATCTTGTCTTGACATCACTCATTACATGCATGATTATTGTACACCTTTGATATTATTGCTTGCTCTTTACTTTGTTCTTTGTCTTTGACCATGTTCCTTTCCTTTGATATTCATGCTTTCCTATTATCCTCTGTTTTCTTTACTTGCTGCCCATGACTTGCTCTAAGGGTATTCTTTTCTTTCTTTTTAGTTCAAGATTTTACAGGTACTGAGGATCTGTTCCTGAAGGAATTGGTGAGCAACGTTTCCAAAGATCGAACCGGTCTTCGCTGCTTAGAATTATTTGTTGCTAAATTTAGTTTCTTGAACATTGTTATGAATTGTACATTGTCTTTGGGCTTTATGACCCACAGTTTGTTTTGATCCCAGATGTTGGATATTTATATTGTTGGATTATTTCATTTATTATTGGAATTTATCTTTGATTCATGTGGTTATATTTCTTGCGTGGTTGTATTTTGTTGTTCTTATTGCTGAGTTAGTCTGGTTAGCTTATGGATGGTGTTTACATCATTCGCTGGGCCTACGTTATGTACTCGTGTTCCGTATTTTGGGAAGCGGAGCGTGATAGGGTTTTTAGTAGTATAAGAGCCCAGAGTTGTATAATATATCAATCAAACATGATTATCTTTACGAGATTTGGCATTGATTGATATATTAGTCGAGTTTGGCCCTAGCCGGGTTAACTCAGTAATTTGCACACCACTGTGATCACATGAATACTTGTATAATAACCAACATATAATCTGGGTACTGACTATTTTTTATCGTGTTTCAGGCTATGGCTCATGGGAATTCTTATTCTCGCTTGGGGGATGGGTAGCCGGACAATGTTGTCATTCTCTAGATGATCCAGCAGATGATGGCTCTTCAGCAGGAGCACAATGAGCTGATGAGAGCCACTTTGGCAGTCAATGGGAATGTCGTTGGACCTACACCTGGTGCTCTGCCACCTAAGCCTGGTACAGTAGTCGATTTCATGAGGCTACACCTGGATAAGTTTATGGGTACTGAGTCACCATTGGAGGTCGAGCAATGGCTTATCTGGATGGAGCAACTGCTGGTCGCCGCTCGTGTTGCCAAGGTGGATCGTGTGGATGTGGTTTGCATCCAGTTGGTGGATCTCGCTCATATCTGGTGGCGGGTTGAATCCGAAAGGATGCCGCGACCCATTGAGTAGGCCACTTTCTCTGAGAGCTTCATGACGAAGTTCTTTCCCAGTGTCACCAAGGCAGAGATGGAGCGACAGTTTGTTTCCCTAACTCAGAAAAACCGTTCCGTGGACGAGTATACTGCAGAGTTTACTCGGCTTAGTCGCTTTGCCCCTACCCTCGTTGCCACTGATGAGGCTCGGGATAGTCGATTTCAGTCGGGCTTGAGCTTTTCCCTCCAGGACCGTTTGGCTGCTCTTCGGCTTCGTGCTTATTCCGATGTTCTGGAATGCAGCTCGGATCCAAGAGTAGACTCTCAGCAAGTCTAGTCTTCCTCAGAGGACTGTTTCGCACCTTGTTGCAGCTCGGCCTTTCGGAGGACCTATTCGGAGGCCAGTTCCGCCCCCTCCCGCGAGAGCACAGCCGTACGTACCTATTGTCTCACTACAAAACATGTGCGATTTACCGGCGTATATTCCCCGGCATTTTACCATTCGCGTCGGGGTAGGGAGCGACCAGGAATGGGGCATCAGATTGGATGGTTATACACCGGCGGCCTCTATAAAACGCCGGGGAATCATGATATTCACCGGCATTTTATTTGTAAACACCGGTGAATGGTATTATTCACCGACGTTTTAATAACAAACGCCGGGGAATATGTAGATACATTCACCGGCGTTCGTAACTTCAAACGCCGGTGAATTAACTGAGATAAATCCCCGCGAACCCTAACATTTCGCTTGCTAATTCCCAAACCTAATTTTCGCCACTTCGTTTTCCCTCCTCCCTCTCTCTATTTCGCGCGCTTCGCCTCCGACCCTTCGTCATCTTCGACAGCCCAATTCGATTTTCCTCCTCCCTCTCTCCATTTCGCGGTGAATTTGCGATCGAAAACCACCGCTCGTCGCCCCGCTCTCTCTCTATCTCCTATGCCACCGCTCGTCACCCCGCTGGTCGGCCCCCTCTCTCTCTTCGGTAATTACTGTTGATTTCTCTCCTTTTCACTGTCAAAGATGCTGAATTCATGCATCTGATTGGCATCTTAGCATGATTTTTTTACCAAAATGGGTTCACTGTAAACTAAGTATACTGTATGTATACCAAAATCCTCCAAATCTGTACAAGAATTGGGCGGAACAAACCTTGTGCAGGTTTATTTTAGAGCCACAAACATCATGATTTAGTTGGGATGAAGAATTAATAGAGAAACATATATGCTTAGATACTGAAAATTTTCATTTCCTTTTACTGTTACCGAAACTGAATTCATGCATCTGATTGTCATCTTAGCATGATTTTTATACCAAAATGTATTGACTGTCAAAAATGGATGCTGTATGTATACCAAAATCCTCCAAATCTGTACAAGAATTGGGTGAGAACAAACCTTGTGCATGTTTCTTTTGTAGCCACAAACATCAATGGTTTAGTTGGGATGAAGAATTAATAGAGAAACATATATGCTTATATACTGGAAATTTTCATTTTCATTTACTGTGAAAGAAGCTGAATTCATGCATCTGATTGCCTTCTTAGCATGTTTTTTTTACCAAAATGGGTTAACTGTCAACTAGAGGATGCTGGCTGTATATCAGAATCCTCCAAATCTGTACAAGAATTGGGTGAGAACAAACCTTGTGCAGGTTTCTTTTGTAGCCACAAACATCATGATTTAGTTGGGATGAAGAATTAATGGAGAAACATATATGCTTATATACTAGAAATTTTCATTTTCTTTTACTGTGAAAGAAGCTGAATTCATGCATCTGATTGCCATGATTTTTTTACCAAAATGTGTTAACTGTCATTTAGAGGATGCTGTATGTATACCAAAATCCTCCAAATCTGTACAAGAATTGGGCTGAACAAACCTTGTGTAGGTTTCTTTTGGAGGCACAAACATCAATGGTTTAGTTGGGATGAAGAATTAATAGAGAAACATATATGCTTAGATACTGGACATTTTCATTTTCTTTTACTGTTAAAGAATCTGAGTTCATGCATCTGATTGCCTTCTTAGCATGTTTTTTTTACCAAAATGGGTTCACTGTCAACTAAGTATGCTGTATGTATACCAAAATCCTCCAAATCTGTACAAGAATTGGGCGGAACAAACCTTGTGCATGTTTCTTTTGGAGGCACAAACATCAATGGTTTAGTTGGGATGAAGAATTAATAGAGAAACATATATGCTTATATACTGGAAATTTTCATTTTCTTTTACTGTTAAAGTAGTTGAATTCATGCATCTGATTGCCATCTTAGCATGATTTTTTAAGCAAAATGGGTTCACTGTCAACTAAGGATGCTGTATGTATACCAAAATCCTCCAAATCTGTACAAGAATTGGGTGAGAACAAACCTTGTGCAGGTTTATTTTGGAGGCACAAACATCATGATTTAGTTGGGATGAAGAGTTAATAGAGAAACATATATGCTTATATACTGGAAATTTTCATTTTCCTTTACTGTCAAAGATGCTGAATTCATGCATCTGATTGTCATCTAAGGATGCTAGCTGTATACCAAAATTCTCCAAATCTGTACAAGAATTGGTCTGAACAAACCTTGTGCAGGTTTCTTTTGGAGCTACAAACATCAATGATTTAGTTGGGATGATAAATTAATAGGGCAACATATTAGTAGCCATATTAGTTTCTTTTGTGCAGGTTTATTATTATTATTATTATTTTGGGATGAGTAACTGATTATTAGTAGCCATGAATAGAATAGTTCATGAGTCATCAGATCTTCTTGTTACCGTATTTACAGCACGACGCCCTCGTTATTCGTCCGATTCCTCTTCCTCAGCATATACCCTTTACCATCATCATCTCCTTGAACGGAAAGCCAAATACAGGGGAGACTATAGTCGAATCGATATTAGACTCGAACACAAGGTGTGCGATAAAATGCCACTAAGGTGGTTGTGATAATTTCCACAAAGGTAGTTTAGGGTTATGTGAATAGAGTAGATTGTATTAAGATTTAATTGTTTTTTTATACATTTTTGGAACCACGATTTCTTTATTTTACAGTTAATTGTTATATCGTTTATTTATTTGCAGCTAGGGTTGGTTTTAAAAAAGGTGAAATTAAATATACAAAATGCCCTTTACTGTCAATACTATTTAATATGTCAAATTTTAATTTCAGATTGTGTGCTATTGTTATAATGGATAGAAGTTGGATTAGTAAACCACGATTATCCAAGGAGTACCGTGATGGTATTAAAGATTTTATTATCTTTGCCAAATGACATTCCCGTGATCCCAACCTAATCCTTTGTCCATGCCTTTGGTGTACAAATTATAATTTGAGGACATGTGACGTAGTACATACACATTTGGTTGTCAACGATTTTCTTCAAGGGTACACACAGTGGTTTTGTCATGGAGAGGATCATACTTCAGCTCCTGTTCGTCCGGTTGTATTAGAAAATGTAGATGAGCCCTTAGTGAACGAAGACTTAAGTGTTCCCGATGAGATGCATGCTTTGTTGCAAGACACCTTGGGGATTCATAATGTTTCTTTCCAAACCAATAATCCAACAACCCATGTTCATAATAAGTCAACAGAAACAAACCAGATTGGTGGTGGAGTGGACGAGGAAATGCCTGACCTCGCCCCTGAAAATAATAAACAGCAAGAATCCTTCGCTAAGTTGCTTGAAGATGCTAGTACTCCGCTGTACCGCGATTGCACCAAATTCTCTAAATTCTCATTCATTGCCAGACTATTTCAGATTAAATGTCTAAACGGGTGGTCTGCTAAGTCCTTCAGTATGCTACTTGAACTGTTGAATGAAGCATTTTCAGAAATCTGTATTCCAAACTCAGCCTATAAAATAAAAAAATTCCTAAATTCTTTCGATCTAGGGTATGAGAAGATAGCAGCATGTCCAAATGACTGTATGCTTTTCACGGGAGGTAAGGAAAATCTGGAGAATTGCGAAGTACGTGGTTCTTCGAAATGGACAGAAACACCAAATCAAGACGATCAAGCCAGTGGATCTACTAAGCGAAGTAGGAGAAAGAAGCCTGCCAAAATACTGCATTACTTTCCTCTGATTCCTAGGCTATAAAGGTTGTTTATGTCTACGAAAACTTCTTCTGATATGAAATGGCATACTAAAGGTCGCACTAATGATGGAATTCTTAGACATCCTGCTGATTCTCAATCTTGGAAAAAAATTGATGAAAGATATCCCGATTTTGCAGAAGATCCTCGAAATGTGAGACTTGGACTAGCTAGTGATGGTTTCAACCCTTTTAGGAAAATGAGTAGTACATACAGCATATGGCCTGTTGTGTTAATACCATACAATTTGCCGCCTTGGAAATGCATGAAGCAGTCCTCATTTATTTTGTCCATGATAGTTCCTGGACCGAAAGGTTCTGGAAATTGTATAGATGTGTACCTACAGCCGTTAATAGATGAACTTCAGAAATTGTGGGTGGGTGTTCCAACCTATGATGCTGTCGCTAAAGAAACATTTTCTCTTCGAGTTGCGTTGTCTTGGACAATCAATGATTTTCCAGCATATGCAAATTTATCTGGATATAGCACTAAAGGACGTTATGCATGTCATTGTTGTGCTGACCAAACTAGTTCAAGGTGGTTGTACAATGGCAGAAAGTTTTGCTATATGGGTCATAGGAGATGGTTGCCTGACACACATATATTTCGGGCAGAGACAGCGACATTTGACGGTACCGACGAGTGGGAACATGCTCCTGGAGCTTCTTCTGGGTCAGATATTTTGAGGCAGGGTAGATGGTCATCAGTTCAAATATGGAAAAGAACCACAAGTCAGCAAAAAGGGCAAGAAAAGGGCACGGCCGGAGCAAGGTGAGGAGACCGATCTGTGTGGCGAAGACGATGATCAGAACATGACGAGTTTAGGTGCACGGAAGAAAAAGAGTATTTTCTTCAAGTTGCTGTATTGGGAATTCAACATATTGCGATATAATTTAGATGTGATGCATATCGGAAAAAATATTGGTGAAAATTGTATGGGAACAGTTATGGGAGATGACCAGAAGACAAAGGACAATCTCAAGAGCCGACTTGATTTGAAGTCAATGGGCATCCGACATGAGTTGCACCCATAGGAATTACCGAACGGGAAAGTACTCCTACCTCCTGCAATCTATTCAATGTCAAAATCGGAGTTGGAATTGTTTTGCAAAGTTCTACTGGAACTTAAAGTTCCAGATGGCTATTCTTCCAACATAGCAAGATGTGTCAACTTTAAAGAGAAGAGGCTTCAGGGTCTAAAGTCACACGACTACCACGTCCTAATACAGGATCTCCTTCCTGTGGCCCTAAGGTCTTCAATGTGTGAGCAAATCACTACTGTCCTGAAAGATCTTTGTAGCATATATAAAGGTATTTGCTCAAGAATGCTTCGTGTTGAAGATATTAACCAATTGGAGCAGCGGGCGGCATTGACACTTAGTAAAATGGAGATGATATTTCTGCCATCGTTCTTCACTATAATGATTCACTTGATAATCCACCTTACTGGTGAAGCCAGAGTCGGCAGTCCTGTTCACTATCGGTGGATGTACCCCATTGAGAGGTAAAAGAATTCATGCATCATACAAAACAGAATTTTCAAAAGCTCATTTTCTTTAATCCCCTACTTTGCTCTAAATCATTAATTATATATGTTCAGGTACCTATACCGGCTCAAGGGTTATGTTAAAAATAGAGCATATCCTGAAGGGTCAATAGCTCAGGGATATCTATCAGAGGAGTGTTCACATTTTTGTTCCAAGTATCTGCAGGGTGTAGAGACATCTTTGACTAGACCAAGAAGAAATCCAGACATTTCCAATCTTGATGGTGCTAAATATCTTTTTGATACTGCTGGCACTACTGTTGGTAAAGTTGATGCTTTTGAGCTAGATAACTTAATGTGGGAACAGGCACATCGATATGTGCTAGACCACCATGCATCAGTGGAACCATTTCGAAAGTAAGTTACTTTTGAATTTAAATCGAATATAGTGAAAACTGCAGAGTTCGATATTAACTTACTTTTGTTATTCCTTATTTCAATTGCTTGTATTTTAGCGAATTTGTCAGGGACATCAAACGAAAGGCTAGACCAAGAAGACTACCACCACGTGAACAAAACAAGTTGATGAATGAAAAATTTCATAAGTGGTTTGAATCTCATGTAGGTGAATTAAGAAAATGCAAGTTAATTTTCATTATATCTACATTATCCATGGTGCTGATACGATTTGCGCAAAATTAATAGGTACATTCTTTGGGTCCTGAAGGTGTTTCATCTGAAATACAAGTACTTGCCAAGGGTCCCTATAAGATGGCCAAAAGATACGGAGGATACATATTCAATGGCTTTAGATTTCGTACTAAAGATCGTGAATGTAATTTGAAGTCTCAAAATAGTGGAATGGTAGTGACTTCTAAGACTAGAAGTTATGCTTCCAAGTCGGACACGAGGCCGGTATATGGAGATCTCGACTACTATGGAGTGCTCACGGATATCATTGAGTTGAACTATTTTGGTCATTTTCGTGTTGTCTTATTTCATGGGGATTGGGCTGAGTTTGATAGGAATTTTGATAATAACAAGGATAAGTTAGGTTTCACAGTTGTAAACTTTTCAAAATTGATTCATATCGGTACACACATTAGCCACGAACCATTTGTGTTCCCATCCCAAGTGCAACAAGTGTTCTACATTGAAGATCCAATCCTTCCAAAATCGTATGTGGCTCTTGAGATGCAACCAAGAGATGTATTCGAACTGGGCGATACTTCAGACGATGAAGACGGTGAAGCCATGAACAGTTACATTGCTTCTGAGTTTCCTATGTTTGATGTAAACACAACTGACGGTGGAATTTGAGGGACTTGGCTCCGCAAGGATAGAGAAGAGGGCGATGTATTAGAAGATGTCGTATTGTAGTTTACTTGATTTTCATAGCTCAATATTATATGTCCTGTAATTTTCGTGTCTTAAATCTTGTTGTAATATTATATCTTGTAATTCCGAACATGTTGTATGTGAATTTAATAATTAGTTTAATTATCTTTCTATTTTCTACTGCTTGGTGTCATTTACATTAAACAATGCTTAGTGTCATTTGCATCAAACTATCATTGTAGTTGAATTTGTTACAAATCTCACTTTTTTAATTTTTTGTAATTATGTTGGTTTGTTAATCCTAGGTAATAATGGCAGTCAAACAGAGGAGGGAGAGGGTAGCACGCCGCCCACTGTCGGGCAACCGGTTGGTGATAATGCAAGCAAATTCTCATCCTTTATTGTGGTAATAGCAAGGAACCCACGAATAATTCCACTGGTAAGTCTTTAAATTGGTAATTTTGAAGATATTATAATTTTGAATGCATGAAAGACACGTATTAGTGTTTGTGAGTCTGCATTGTGGCTGTCGTCTAAGTTTCTTAATTGGGCTGTGATTAGAAAGAAAGTGCTCGAGTGAAGATCTGGAAACCCATATAGAGACATCTCGTTTTTTATAATCTATTATTATTGTTGGACCAACCCCCACTTGCTGTGTGCGTGTGTTGAAGAGAAAGAAGGGATGAGAAAGAGTTGAGGAAAATGCCGCTATGTTAACCTGGTGTATCCTTATTCTCTACCATTCCTCTTTCTAGCTCCATTTATGGCTTCTATATTAAATTGGTTTCCTTCCACGATGACAGTTCCGTAAAACTACACTTGATATGAGCCCTGTTCTTTTTGTTCTTCAAACACTAATACGTGTCGTTCATGCATTCTATGACCAACCCCACTTTGGCATATAGCATGCTTAGATGACAGTCTATGACCTGCACAAGGTTTGTTCAGCCCAATTCTTGTATAGAATTGGAGGATTTTGGTATACAGTTAGCATCCTTAGTTGACAGTGAACACATTTTGGTAAAAAATCATGCCAAGATGACAATCAGATGCATGAATTCAGCTTCTTTAACAGTAAAAGAAAATGAAAATTTGCAATATCTAAGCACATATGTTTGTAGATCCAGGATCACAAATTTTGATTGGGCTGTGATTGGATTTTTTAGTGACTATCAACAAGTGTTCTTAATTGGGCTATGATTAGAAAGAGAGGGCTCGAGTGGAGATCTGGAAACCCATATAGAGACATCTCGTTCATAATAATTTATTATTATTGTTGTTCTTGTCGCTCTTGCTGTTGTTGCTGATGTCTCTTTATGTGCGTTTGCTGAAGAGAAAGCAGGGATAAGAGAGAGATGAGGAAAATGCCGCTATGTTAGCCTGGTGTATCCTCATTCTCTACCATTCCTCTTTCTGGCTTCTATATTTGGTTTCCTTCCACGATGACAGGTCCTTAAAACTACACTTGATATGAGCCCTATTCTTATTTTTCTTCAAAAAAAATGGGAATTTTGGTTATCCAACAAACATGTACCCGCATACATCCAAGTGACATTTCCTTTAGAAAGTCAGACTCCGAAGAATCGATCTATGACTAGAATCTCCATTCAAAGCCCAATCAAAATTTGTCATCCTGGATCTAAAATCTTCTTTGAGCCACCAACATCAATGGATTAGTAGGGATGAAGAATTAATAGAGAAACATATATGCCTAGATACTGGAAATTTTCATTTTCTTTTACTGCTAAAGAATCTGAGTTCATGCATCTGATTGCCTTCTTAGCATGTTTTTTTTACCAAAATGGGTTCACTGTCAACTAAGGATGCTGTATGTATACCAAAATCCTCCAAATCTGTACAAGAATTGGGAGAGAACAAACCTTGTGCAGTTTTCTTTTGTAGCAACAAACATCATGATTTAGTTGGGATGAAGAATTAATAGAGAAACATATATGCCTACGTACTGGAAATTTTTATTTTCTTTCACTATCAAAGATGCTGAATTCATGCATCTGATTGTCATCTTAGCATGATTTTTTTACCAAAATGGGTTGACTATCAACTAAGGATGCTGGCTGTATACCAAAATCCTCCAAATCTGTACAAGAATTGGGTGAGAACAAACCTTGTGCAGTTTTCTTTTGTAGCCAAAAACATCATGATTTAGTTGGGATGAAGAATTAATAGAGAAACATATATGCTTATATACTGGAAATTTTCATTTTCTTTTACTGTGAAAGAAGCTGAATTCATGCATCTGATTGCCTTCTTAGCATGATTTTTTTACCAAAATGTGTTAACTATCAACTGGAGGATGCTGGCTGTATACCAAAATCCTCCAAATCTGTACAAGAATTGGGTGAGAACAAACCCTGTGCATGTTTCTTTTGTAGCCACAAACATCAATGGTTTACTTGGGATGAAGAATTAATAGAGAAACATATATGCTTATATACTGGAAATTTTCATTTTCTTTTACTGTGAAAGAAGCTGAATTCATGCATCTGATTGCCATCTTAGCATGATTTTTTTACCAAAATGTGTTAATTGTCAACTAGAGGATGCTGGCTGTATAGCAGAATCCTCCAAATCTGTACAAGAATTGGGTGAGAACAAACCTTGTGCATGTTTCTTTTGTAGCCACAAAGATCAATGGTTTAGTTGGGATGAAGAATTAATAGAGAAACATATATGCTTATATACTGAAAATTTTCATTTTCTTTTACTATGAAAGAAGCTGAATTCATGCATCTGATTGCCTTCTTAGCATGATTTTTTTACCAAAATGTGTTAACTGTCAACTAGAGGATGCTGGCTGTATACCAAAATCCTCCAAATCTGTACAAGAATTCGGTGAGAACAAACCTTGTGCAGGATTCTTTTGTAGCCACAAACATCATGATTTAGTTGGGATGAAGAATTAATAGAGAAACATATATGGTTATATACTGGAAATTTTTATTTTCTTTTACTGTGAAAGAAGCTGAATTCATGCATCTGATTGCCTTCTTAGCATGATTTTTTTACCAAAATGTGTTAACTGTCAACTAGAGGATGCTGGATGTATACCAAAATCCTCCAAATCTGTACAAGAATTGGGTGAGAACAAACCTTGTGCAGGTTTCTTTTGTAGCCACAAACATCATGATTTAGTTGGGATGAAGAATTAATAGAGAAACATATATGCTTATATACTGGAAATTTTCATTTTCTTTTACTGTGAAAGAAGTTGAATTCATGCATCTGATTGCCTTCTTAGCATGATTTTTTTACCAAAATGTGTTAACTGTCAACTAGAGGATGCTGTATGTATACCAAAATCCTCCAAATCTGTACAAGAATTGGGCTGAACAAACCTTGTGCAGGTTTCTTTTGGAGCCACAAACATCATGATTTAGTTGGGATGATGAATCAATGGAGAAACATATATGCTTAGATACTGGAAATTTTCATTTTCTTTTACTGTGAAAGAAGCTGAATTCATGCATCTGATTGCCTTCTTAGCATGATTTTTTTACCAAAATGTGTTAACTGTCAACAGAGGATGCTGGCTGTATACCAAAATCCTCCAAATCTGTACAAGAATTGGGTGAGAACAAACCTTGTGCAGGTTTCTTTTGTAGCCACAAACATCATGATTTAGTTGGGATGAAGAATTAATTGAGAAACATATATGCTTATATACTGGAAATATTCATTTTCTTTTACTGTGAAAGAAGTTGAATTCATGCATCTGATTGCCTTCTTAGCATTATTTTTTTACCAAAGTGTGTTAACTGTCAACTAAGGATGTTGGCTGTATACCAAAATCCTCCAAATCTGTACAAGAATTGGGTGAGAACAAACCTTGTGCAGGTTTCTTTTGTAGCCACAAACATCAATGGTTTAGTTGGGATGAAGAATTAATGGAGAAAAATATATGCTTATATACTGGAAATTTTCATTTTCTTTTACTGTGAAAGAAGCTGAATTCATGCATCTGATTGCCTTCTGAGCATGTTTTTTTTACCAAAATGGGTTAACTGTCAACTAGAGGATGCTGGCTGTATACCAAAATCCTCCAAATCTGTACAACAATTGGGTGAGAACAAACCTTGTGCAGGTTTCTTTTGTAGCCACAAACATCATGATTTAGTTGGGATGATGAATTAATGGAGAAACATATATGCTTAGATACTGAAAATTTTCATTTTCTTTTACTGTGAAAGAAGCTGAATTCATGCATCTGATTGCCTTCTTAGCATGATTTTTTTACCAAAATGTGTTAACTGTCAACTAAGACTGCTGGCTGTATACCAAAATCCTCCAAATCTGTACAAGAATTGGGTGAGAACAAACCTTGTGCAGGTTTCTTTTGTCGCCACAAACATCATGATTTAGTTGGGATGAAGAATTAATAGAGAAACATATATGCTTATATACTGGAAATTTTCATTTTCTTTTAGTGTGAAAGAAGTTGAATTCATGCATCAGATTGCCTTCTTAGCATGATTTTGATTGTCATTTTCACTATCTTTTACTGTTAAAGAAGCTGAATTCATGCATCTAAAGATTTAAGATCCAATATGGCAAATTTTGATTGAGCTGTGATTGGATTGTTTAGTGGCTGTCGTCTATGTTGTTAATTGGGCTGTGATTGGAAAGAGAGGGCTCGAGTAGAGATCTGGAAACCCATATAGAGACATCTCGTTATAATAATTTATTATTATTGTTGTTCTTGTCGCCCGTGTTGTTGTTGCTGATGTCTCTTTATGTGCGTTTGCTGAAGAGAAAGCAGGGATGAGAGAGAGATGAGGAAAATGCTGCTATGTTAGCCTGGTGTATCCTCATTCTCTACCATTCTCTGTTTCCATTTCTGGCTTCTATATTTGGTTTCCTTCCACGATGACAGTTCCTTAAAACTACACTTGATATGAGCCCCTTCTTATTTTACTTATTTTTCTTATATTTGGTTTACTATTGAACTAAATTATTGTTTTTTTTTTCATAGAGCGGTCACCCAGATCAAGAAAATTCTGATGATCAGCAGTGAAGTTACTCGAGGGGTATGGATCTGTGGTCAGCGGCCTCTAGTTGTTGTTGTTATGTTGTTCTTGTTGTTGTTATGTTCTGTATTGTTGTTTTAAGTAGTTGTTGGGATATTTGGGATGTTAATTACTGTATTTGTTAATTATGATGTTAATTAAGCGGTGAATTTGGACGATTAATGGACTATGTGTGAAACTTTATTATCTTAATTAATTCTTGTGTTTGGTTGTGATTTGCGCATTAATATGCCTGAAATTGGTTGATTCAGTTGTGAATTAGTTTACAAGTTTTTTAAATGAAATTGTGAATTGAAATCGAATGAAAAATTGGAGCAGGAAAAACCAACGAGCATACACCGGAGTTTCATAGAACGCCGGTGTATCTAATTGTTTAGTTGAAAATTTCGTTAGAGAGGCGTTTCCACACAGCCAGGTGTCCCCGTAAGTTGCAGCACTCCTAAGATACACCGGCATTTTATAAAACGCCGGTGAATATCTATATGGCGGCGTTTTATGACACGCCGGTGTTTGTAAGTAGGGAAAGAAGGGCGCTTAGAAATAAGCATACACCGGCGCTCTTTGACCGCCGGTAAATATTACACATTCCCCGGCGTTTGTACAATCGCTGGTGAAAAGATATATACCGGCGGTATGTGACCGCCGGTGAATGTATATTGGGGGAAAGAACGGCACCCAGAAATCGCCATATACCGGTGCTTGTCTGGCTGCCGGTGTATTTTAAAGATATACCGACGTCCAGTTAAAACGCCGGTGAATGTGCCTATCTTTCCGCGACGCTCGATTCGGCGGCATTTGCACCGGTGTTTTTATAAATGCCGGTGAATGTTTCACCGGCGTAAAAAAACGCCGGTGAAGGTATAAAAAAATGCCGACAAATAGGTTCTGTGTTGTAGTGTCTCGAGGAAGGTTGAGACTTGTGGCTACTGCCAAAAGACTGGGCATTCACAGCGAGGCTGCAGGATGGCCAACCGACTGTGTTGAGTGTGTGGGAGCAGTGAGCATATGGTTCGTGACTGTCCGAGGAATAGAGCTCCTGTGCCGGTTGTTAGTGCTGCTCAGCTAGGAGCACCGACGCATGGTCAGGGCAGGCTGTCTCTTCCTCTGTAGAATCAAGGCTTTGATCAGAGGTGTGTGGCTCCTAGAGGAGGTCTGGTTGGAGGTCGTGGTCAGGCTTATAACCTGACAGCCGAGGAAGCGGAAGTTGCTATTGGAGTGGTTGCAGGTATATCATAGTAGTTGTACTTTCTTTTTTTTCTTTCAGTTTTCTGCATGTTGTTGCTTTTCCTCCTTTGTACAATTATTCGTGTATATATCCTGCTAGCACCTTATTCTTTGTTTGATCTTCTTCTAGGTGTGATTTTAGTCTTCTCTCTTCCAGCTCATGTGTTGTTTGATTGGTGCTACCAACTCTTTCATTTCTTCTCGCTTTGTCGATCAGCATGGTTTGGCTAGCAATGCTATGCCCGCAGCTTGGGACATCACCACAGGTGGAGGTGTCGTTGTCTGTTCTAGGGTTTGCAAGCAGAGCCCGTTGCTGATTGGTGGTATGGTGTTCTCGGCTGATTTGATTGTGATTCCCAACTCCGGTTTCGATGTCATTCTGGGCATGGACTGGTTGGGTGTTTCCTGTGCCGTGATTGATTGCTGGGAGAAGAAGGTGACTTTCAGGCTCTCTGGTCAACCAGAGTTTGTTTTCAATATGGGTGAGACACCGTCAGGGCGAGTCAAGAAATCGATGTACCCCAAGGTTGTTTCTCTTGTGTCGCTGGGTTTTGATGGGGTTGTTGCACCCTAGTTATGCGGGACTTCCTAGATGTGTTTCCCGAGGAATTTTTCGGTCTGTTGCCAGTCCGAGATGTGGAGTTCAGCATTGATGTTCAGCCTGGTACGGCCCCTATTTCCAAGAGTCTGTATCGTATGGCGCCGGTTGAATTGCCGAAACTAAAGGTGCAAGTTCAGGAGCTGCTTGATAAAGGTTTTGTCAGACCTTGTGTTTCGCTTTGGGGAGCCCCAGTTCTGTTTGTCAGTAAGAAGGATGGAAGCCGCAGGCTTTGCATTGACTACAGGGAGTTGAACAATGTTACTGTGAAGAATCGATATCCATTGCTGAGGATTGATGATTTGTTCGACCAATTGGGAGGTGCTTCGGTGTTCTCGAAGTTGGATCTGCATTCCCGGTATCATCAAGTCAGAGTGAAGTCTGAGGATGTTCTGAAAACAGCTTTTCGAACGAGGTATGGGCATTACGAGTTCTTGGTGATGCCTTTCGGAGAGACTAATGCACCGGCTGTGTTCATGAGTTTGATGAACCGTGTGTTTTCGCCATTCTTGGATAAGTTTTTTGTGGTCTTCATCGATGACATATTGGTGCACTCGCAGAACAGGGCAGATCATGCTGAGCATCTGAAGGTGGTTCTGCAGACCTTGAGGGAGAACCAGCTATTTGGGAAGCTCAAGAAGTGTGAGTTCTGGCTGGATCGGGTTGCTTTTCTTGGCCACATTATTTTGGGTGCTGGTGTTTCTGTGGATCCGTCGAAGATTTTTGCGGTCAGGGATTGTCCTATTCCGAAGTCTGTTCCTAAGGTGTGGAGTTTCCTTGGTTTAGCTGGTTACTATCGAAAGTTCGTTCAGGATTTCTCCAAAATCACTGAACCCTTGACCAGTTTGACCAGGAAGGAGCAGAAGTTCGTCTGGGTTGAAGCTTGTAATGGAGCTTTCACTGAGTTAAAGCGTCGGTTGATGTCAGTTCCTGTGCTGACTATACCCGACAGTTCGGGTGGTTTTGTGATCCATTGTGATGCTTCGGGGAGAGGTCTTGGAGCAGTGTTGACGTAGCGAGGTAGGGTTGTTCCTTATGCATCGAGGCAGTTAAGACCTCATGGGAAGAACTATCCTACGCATGACCTGGAGCTTGCAGCTGTGGTTTTTGCCTTGAAGTTATGGAGGCACTATTTGCTTGGGGATAGAGTTGAGATTTTCACAGATCACAAGAGCCTCAAGTATGTGTACACGCAGAAGGAGTTGAACATGAGGAGAGGAGATGGCTGGAATTGATGGCAGACTTTGGCATCAATTTGCAGTATCACCCGGGTAGAGTAAATTCAGGGCCGGATGCTTTGAGTCAGAGGCCTACTGTTATGTTCCTCACTCAGCAGAAGGAGCTAGTGGAGGACATGAGGAGGTTGGAGTTAGATGTGTTTCTTCCCGGATCAGATCGACAACTTATGTTGTTGCAGTTGCAGCCATCCTTGGTAGAGCAGATCAAGGCAGCTCAAGGGAGTGATCAACAAGGTAGAAGCTGGTTTGAGATTTGATTTGGTTTGTCCATGCTGATGGGTCACCTCAGTTTGGCTCTAGGTTGTGTACCTAGAGGAGAAGTCAGGCGGAAGCTACTCGAGGAAGCTCATCGGTCCCCGTATTCTATTCATCTTAGTGGTACCAAGATGTACAGGGACTTGAAACAGCATTTCTGGTGGCATGGTATGAAGCAAGATGTGGCTCGATTCGTCGCCTAGTGCCTAATCTGTCAGTAGGTGAAGGCGGAGCATCAGAGGACCGCAGGACTTTTGCAACCCCTTCTTATCCCTGAATGGAAGTGGGAGAATATCACGATGGACTTTGTGACAGCTTTGCCGAGGAGTCCTAAAGGTCATAATGTCATCTGGGTGATAGTAGATTGGCTGACGAAGTGTTCTCACTTCATTCCTTTCCGTGTGGGTCAGTCCACAGAGAATTTGGCCGAGCAGTACATTCAAGAGGTTTTTCGTCGACATGGAGTTCCTGTCAGCATCGTATCAGATAGTGATACGAGATTCAAGTCTCAGTTCTGGGAGAGTTTGCAGAGGAGCTTGGGTACTAAGTTGAGCTACAGTACAGTGTTCCATCCTCAGACGGATGGGCAGTTAGAAAGGACGATTTAGACCCTAGAAGACATGTTTAGATCCTGCATTCTTCAATTTGGAGGTTCGTGGGAGGATCATCTTCACTTGGCCGAGTTCTCTTATAATAACAGTTACCAGGCGAGTCTCAAGGCTGCTCCATTCGAAGCTTTGTATGGGCGCAAGTGTAGATCGCCTGTCTGTTGAGATGATATCGGCGAGAGGTAGCTTTAGGTCCTGAGTTGATCATGAAGACAATTGATGTCGTGTCTCAGATCCGCAAGCATTTGCAAGCTGCTCAGGATCGGCAGAAGAGGTGGGCTGATTGTCGTCGGAGACCTCTAGAGTTTGCGGCAGGCGAGCATGTGTTCCTCAAGGTATCACCTTGGAAAGGTGTTATCCGTTTTGGCGGTGGGGGCAAGTTGAGTCCTTAATTCATCGGTCCATTCGATATTGTGGAACGTGTGGTCAAGGTAGCTTACAGGCTTGCACTACCGCCAGCTTTAGCAGGTGTCCATGATGTATTCCATGTTTCTCAGCTCAGGAAATACAACAGAGATGACAGTAATGTGGTTGACTACTCAGACATGTCAGTGAGGCCAGATTTTTCCTATGAAGTTCGACCCGTCTCTATCTTAGACCGTCGAGAGAAGGTGCTAAAGAATAGAGTCATCAAGTTGGTCTGAGTTTCTTGGGATCCTCGCTCGCCAGGGGAGTTTACATGGGAGTTAGAGGAAGAGATTCGGGAGAGGTTCCCTCATTCGTTTGAGTAGTGCTTGTTTTGCTTTGTTTTGTTTTGTTGTTTCAGGGTTTGCCCTATGTATCTCTTGTATGAATTTCGAGTACAAAATTCTTCTTGTAAGGTGGGTAGGATTTGTAAGCCCTATTTTTGGTTTTGCTGCATTTTGTTTTCTTTTGATTATTGTATTTGGTTCCATTTGTTATAGTGTGTTTTATCTTTTCTTGGGTTCTTTTATTCTCTCTTGACCGATCTGTGTTCCTTGGTTGGATTCTGTTCTCTTTGCAAATTTCTCTCTTTCTATTTTGAGTCTGATTTGTTCTCCTTTATGTTCGTCTCATCTCATTGCATTCATTTTTCTCTTTTTGGAGCCAAAACCGATACCCAGAACCCACATAACTTCAACCCAAAACCCTAATTCTTGATTCCCTATATATACCCTATTAAATAAACCTTAAATCTATTCCCTCTCTCTCCTCTGCTGTTTCTCTCTCCCCGATCCCATCCTTCTCCTCTCTGTTTTCGTTGCACCCCAAACCCAAAGCGAAACCCTATCCCTGTTGGCCTCTCCGATCACCTTCCACCACCGTCACCACCTTTGTCATCATCGTCCATCATTGTCTCCATCCCCTCGCCCTCATCACTGTCATTTCCCCCGTCGTCACCCCGTTCTCCTCGTCGAACCCAATCCACCTTGTTTTCCCAATCGCTGTTGCCCTAACCCATCTCCGTGCACCCCACTGTTGTTCCGCCGTCCCATGCTGCCCCACCGAAGGCCCTAGCGTTGCCGTTTAGCCCCGATCGCCATTGTCGTCGTCCTTCCATTTTCAACCAAAAAATAGAGCTCTTCGTCAAGGCTGTCGTCGCCGTCGCTGCTTCCCGACCGTGGTGCCGACATCTTCACCGTGGTACCGATATCGCGTCGCTCTGCCCCGTTGCCATCGCCGTCCGCCGTGCTCTCTCTCTCTCTCTTTCTCCTTGCCGAGGTTGAAAAAGGAGGCCCATTGGTTGATTTTTCCGTTCTGTATTTTGGCACATCATATCCGAGATTTTCTCTCCCGTGTTCTGTCCAGATCCGGTGTGTGGAGATTTCGCTATTGCTGCAGTTCTGTTTGCTTGGGTTTCTTCACACGGGTTTCGCTCGTGCTGTTGGTGTTTTCGCCCAGGATTCTGATTCCATTATTCTTATTATTTGAATCTACAATATAATAGGCAAGTCTCTTCTTGAACTAGCATTTTATTCTGCTCAAGATTATTTGATCTCTTGCAAGTAGATCCCATCCATTTCGTTATCAAACTGCTTTGACAATTCCGTTAAGTTTATCGAAGGTTTATATGAGCTAACCCGACATACTCTTAACATAGTGCTATCTCTTTGATCTAAAACCTAGTTCCCATTGTTTCATGTATATGCACATTTAAATAACTAGATTCATGCATAGGACTACTTGATAACTCGGACATGTTAAATTGAACGTGCTAGATTGAATTTGATTGATGAAATACTACCATGCCTGTGATAATTGTATCTTAAACCTTAGAATTTGCGTGTTGACACCTAGGATCACTTTGATTACCAATTTGCATGCTATGTGTGATAATATGAGTTATTTATTTGCCTATTCTTGTTAAGACAATTTTCTAAAATGTTAGTTCTTTGCTTTGAATCAAGTTTTCACCCATGTTTATGTCATAATTTGAAGTTCCTTTGCCCACATGAATTTTTATCCTCTGATGTCTAGTTTAACATTCTTTTGACGGATCTAAGTTCCGATGTGTAATTTGCTAAATATCAACATTTTAGTACAACCATGTTGGAAATTCCAGATTCATAATTTCATGCGTATCCTGTTGTTCTATATTTTATTTGACCCTGTTAACAGTAAAAAAAAATCTGAAATAAATTAGGTTGGACCTAGACATGTATAGGTACTTCCCTAAATTTTTATAGATTTTATTAATGAGTTCTCTGACTTGAAATAATTAGTTGAACACAACCTACTGCATGCTGCCTAAACATAAATCCTGAATAGAATAGAATTTCACCCTGGTTCCTGTATCCTTTATATGCCTTAATTATATTCGCTGGAACTGTATGGAAGTTTACTTTCTTGACTTGCTCTAAGGGCTGCCCACGACTTGACTTGGAAGTTTAATTATATCCTATGTTTTCGCTACTAGCTGCCCATGACTTGCTCTAAGGGCACTCTTTTCTTTTTTTTATATCAAGATTTTACAGGTACTGAAGGATCTGTTCCCAAAGGAATTGGTGAGCAACGTTTCTAAAGATGGAACCAGTCTCCGCTGCTTAAATTTATTTGTTACAAGATTTATTTTCTTGAACATTGTTATGACTTGTACTTTGTCTTCGGGCTTTATGACCCGTAGTATGGTTTGATCCCAGATGTTGGATATTTATATTGTTGGATTATTTCATTTATTATTGGAATTTATATTTGATTCATGTGGTTATATTTCTTGTGTGGTTGTATTTTGTTGTTCTTATTGCTGAGTTAGTCTGGTACAACTTATGGATGGTATTTACGTCATTCTCTGGGCCTACGTTATGTACTCATCTTCCTTATTTTGGGAAGCGGGGCATGATATGCATAGTGGGGGATTTAACCCTATCAAGTGGAGAACGTTAAGGGCTTGCACCGGACCTATGTAGAGTGGGATGCATAGAGTCCGACAAGTATGCATTAGAGAGTCAGCATATAGTATTGGTATTTCTTGACTTGGTTTTATGCATGTTGTTTCATGTTTTTCTATACTTGACACTTAGTCTAGTTTCATTCGATGTTTTTATTTTTTATTTATTGTTATTTCTTATTCCATTCGTTACTAGTGTTGATACATATTGTTTATGACTTTATCCTTTATGCTTTATTTATGTTGCTTTTCTTTTTTATGTCACTCACATCGTTTTGGCTGACCCCTATAGTTTTGGGGGTTAGGGTTATCTCTAGCGTCATGTTTTACAGGTAGGTACCTATAGCTTGGGATTTGGATGCATGTGGTAGAATGATAATATGGCTTAGACTAATTGTAAAGAATGTGTTATAAAGGAAAGAAAATGTAATTCAAGGTGTTTAATTTTTCGCTGTGCTTTGTAAACAATTAATGTAATAAAAAGTTCTAAATTTTTCTGTATTTGGTTGCTATATTTAAGATTACATTGAAGTTGATTCTGAAAATTGTGCCACGTATTTCTAAGATATTATATTGGAAATTCGGGGCACTATAAATTAATCGTGTTATGAGATGCATGAAAATTTCCTATCATCAATTCTATATGATGTATGCAAGATTCAATATTTTTGGAGTCAAAGTGGCACGATGTCAAGAATATTGGAGTTAGCTGGTGTAAACCCTCAATAGACCCAGCGAAAGAGATAAATAATGTATAGTACGATAACAAGGGATCTACTTGGAAGAGTTTCAACAAAACTTGAATGTAACGCCCCGAACTTCCTATATGGAGAATTCGAGACACGAGCCAAGACCTTTACATTCAATTAGTCACAATACACAGAAAACAGGAAAATTTTAAACTTTTTATTAATACAGTATTACAGGCCGCGTGTTTCCGTTGATTCAATATATTACATAAGAGTATACATGAATGAAAATGATAAACATTGGGCTTTTCACTTGTAGACCATGCCTTGACTAGAGTCCTCCCGGTTTCGTGATCCTGTATCCACAACCTATTAGAGTGGGGACTTCAGTACATATACTGACGCTTAAGGGCTGATGACTAGTAGCGAATCTCCAAAACAAACATATAAAAACATGGTACAATATGTCGGTGTAGTTTAAGTGTTCGTGAGTGCAATGACTAGAATCTAATGCAATGTCAACCAAGGCTAGGATGCTCCCATTCTAATGCAAGCGAGAATCTGGAATCGTATGCATCCCATACTACATACGTCCTTATCAAGCCGTTCTCCATATTTAGGGATTAGAACCCATGTTATGAATTTCTACTTTGTACATAACCTGTTCCTGACAGAAACAACGTGACTGATGAGGTTGCATACGTGGTCAAGTCCTACCAATGCAGTACGCTCATGGTGTCTATGTTTACCACTACTACCCGGCGCACCGGACCTCACTCAAAAACCAGATGAACCCTCGGGGTTACCGCAACAGAGGTTAGCTCCCTAAGTCATAGATTGTAGTCTATGGCCTGTTCGCTTCCCCGGTATAGAACATGACGGAGTTTTGGGGTCCATCTCCTAGCTCCGCCCGCCCTTATCATGGCACTTCAGGAATTAACAGTGTGAGATACGCAACCCGTGCTCCCAACTTGTGAGAAGGCACCATGCGTGTCCCTTTGACGGGAAGGTACAACCCAATAACACCACCTAATGTCGGCCCAAAGGATGAGTTGGTCATAAGGTGCAACCCCTAATACCAAATCCTCTCTTTTGGCAAAAATGGTTAAGTAAAGTATCTTTATAAGTTACTACCTTAATGAGGTCACTAATCCTAAATAATCTTACAAGGTTTTCAACTTAGATTATCATGGTCCAACTCATGGTCCCTCGATCCAAGACACTAGTAACGAGATCTCCCTCACTCATCACTACCCCTAACTTGGATTCTATCAACACTCTCGGCCCACGATCAACCTACACCAATTAAGATCCGTTGGTGCCGAGGTGAGATCTGTCCATAGTCTCTAAGGTGGTAGGATGCGGTCTTGATGGTCGATGACCCCTAGGGTAATTAGAACACCCTAGACTAGATTTTATCAAGCTAACAATTATTAGTGACTTTCCCAACCCCTATTACCCATGAAGATGAAGAATGTTCACATGATATGGTCTAACTTTAATGAGAACCTTATACAACTAGAATCCATGGGTTCTTTTCCCAATTGAATTAGAACTACATGCAACTAGATTCTTTGGTTCTTTCTCAAGTTGAGCTAGAATCACCTAGAAACTAAATTCATGGGTTCTCTTATCAATTGAGCTAGAACTACCATAGTGCTAGGTTCATGGGTTCTCTTTAAAGTTGACTAGAACAATGATGAAACATAGTTTCATTACAATAGTTAAACTAGAACACCTAGCTCAAGCACGGGTTCATGGGTTCTTTTTAATTTTTCACTACAATACTACCATATACAATTCAAGCATGGTTCTTTAACTAAGATACTACAACAGCTCAAGCATAATTCTTTAACTAGAATGCTACACTATACCATTCAAGCATGTATGGGATCTTTACTAACACTCTAACTACAACAAGATAATTAACACTACAACTACAACCTTATTCTTTTACTACAACATAACTACAACATGAGTATCTACTACCTTAAGCATGAATCTTTACTACTACTTAGCATGGTATACAACATAAGTATGGTTTCTTCACTACATAAAACCTACAACATGGTATACACATAAGCATGGGTTTCCTACAGCATGGTGAAGGGTGAGGTGGATGAGAGAGAGAGAGCTTCTAGAAGAACAACTCCTTAAACTCTTATGCATACATAACCCTAGGTTTAATCCTCCATCAAAACCTAACTATCTAATTAGGTTGTCATGACAAAAGATAACTCAAACATGAAATGAAATAAAAGAATTAAATAGTTAGATACTAATAAAATAATGTTATTAATAATTGATCGGGATATTATATTGAATTTGATACAATTAACAATTCAAGAGGACAGTGACTTGCCTGTTAAATGGAGAAATTGAATATCAAGAATGACAGGATGAGAATCCCGAAGTAACGAACCCACGAACACATAAAATAACACGTGCGAGGTTATGGTCGGAAAGCGATGGCGGCGACTTCGACGGGGATACGCGGCGACTGTAGTGAGGGCGGTCATACGGGGCAGGGACACCGTGGGGGCAAGCAGTTGAAGGTGAACAGGGGCTCGGCTGCTCTGTTTTGGGTAGGAAAACAGAGAAGCGGGATCAATGGGGTTGGGCGTCGCTGGTGGGGGTGCGACTGGGGATCGCCAGAGGGTGGCGACTGGCGACGCGGTGCTCGGGGGTGCTGACAGATGACTGCAAAATGCGGAGAAAAAGGAGCAGTTAAGGAGTGGATGGTGGTGTACTGGCGGGACTCGATGGGTTCAAAAGTTACGAGGCTGGAGGTAGGGAAAAAGAGGGGATGGCGGTGGTTCGTCGGAGATAAAGAGGACAAAGAAGGAGCAGGGGATGGCGAGGCTAGCAATGGTGGTGGGGACAGTGGAGATGACAAAGGTCGACGGAGGAGTGAGATCGAGGTGGAGGACGGTGCTGACGAAGGAGGCGTTGATTTGGTCCAGGGGAAAATAGAGAGAGATATAGGGGAGGTTGAAGAAGACGGTGGATGAACAGTAGATGGGTCTGGGTTTACACAGTAGGGGGCGGCTGAACAGTAATAGGGTTTAGTAGGGTTAGGGTTAGGGGGATTAGAATGTATATATAGGGTATTAAGAGATATTGGGTTTTTTTGGGTATTGGGTTTAAATCCAATAAGAAAATAGACTATAGGGTTTTTTAAATATACATATAAACATACATTAAATCAAATAATAAAATACAAATAAATAAGTATGTTCGGGCTTTACAATAATAATAATAATAACAATAATAATAATAATAATAATAATAATAATAATGATAATGATAATAATAATAATAATAATAATAATAATGATAATAAGAATAATAATACTAATAATAATAACAACGATAAAAATAATAATACTAATAACAATAATAATAATAATAATAACAATGATAACAAAAATGAATATAATAATACTGACAATAACAGTAATAATAATGATAACAATAATAGTAGTAATAATAACAGTAGATTATATAACAAAAAAAATAGGAATTGGATTTAACAAATTTATTAAAATGATTCAAATAGTAATAATACAAATAGTCGATCAATTAGGATTAGAAAATAAATTTAAAATATATCATCGTTTGAAATAATTATAATTTTCAATTAGAAAAGGTTTTAATAGAAGATCAAAAAACGAACTCAAAAGAAAAATAAATTCATAATTAATCGAATACAGAAAATATTCAGAAGATATGTATTTACGGGAATGGGGGTTACATGGAACATGCCCTTATGAATCCAGAGAAAAACAGTTGGTACCACAGTAAACAGTTGGGAAAAACGAGTCCCCTTCTGAATACACATTTCTATATTGTTCACTACTAGATCTTTTCCTTAAATCCCGGCTTGGTTATTTTTCATTATTATTAAATATGTGTGAACGAACACAACAGGGCTAAAGACATGGTAAGAAGAAGTGACAATTCTAAGATGAATAGGGAACACAACGGGTGACCAAAACAACTTATAACAGTCAAAACAACAAAACTTTCAGTTCTGGACAGCAAGACACTACTGCACCAAATCTGAGATTTCTGTTTCTACAGAACTGCAAATCCAAATCCGTCAGAAAATATGGAAACTAGATTCTCTGCCGAATCCAGCGCATATATACAAGTCATACATCAGCCATAGTAACAGGGTTTAAAACAGCGTTTAACACATAATTTTTGTTCATGCAGAAAGTGCAAAATCTTATTTATAAACATGAAAAGGGTTTTAAAACATCATAATTAAATCTAAGAAAAATCTGGAAGACTCCCTAGTATATATAGTCTCACTATATAAAATATCATGAATTTATACTACAGATAGTATAGTCAGTATAATTGGGAAAACAAAGTAATGCAATAAAACTTCGAATCTGAAAGTTCAGACACAGCAGTACCAAAACAGAGATAATTCACAGAATACAATTCAAAATCTAGATCCGTCAAAAGGGTAGTAAAATAGACAAATCGGGCTACAGTTCATATTCACAAAGTTTTCATCAAAAATGAATATAAACAGGTTTAAAACATAATTCTTTACTTAACAGCATGCAGTTTGGAAATATATCGATTGGTTTTATAAGCATGGAACGCAATATAAAAGTCATAAATTAATTCCACAAAAAATTGGGATTGATCCCAGTCATAACTAAACATAGCCAGAAAAGTATCAAGTCCAAATTCTACTTTTAATACTGGTTTTAAAATAATAATTCATACAGAAGTCATATAATTCAGAATATGGAATTTACGATATGACTGCAATAAAATAGCAATAACTCATGCATCGAAAATCAGAATTCCAATCCATCGAAAGTTCTGAAAACTAAAAAACAAAGCCTACAAATCATGTTCACATACTAATTTATTTTACTGATGTTAACAGGGTCGAAATTACTATACATAAATAGGGCAGTAGTAAAACAAAACTTCTTTTATGCATTTCATCAAAAAATTTAATTACAAACGATCCAATCTAAGATGTAATACAAAGCATGGTATCTAGGTTACTCAATTCAGCATGGCATGTGTATAAACAGTTTAAAATGAGATAATACATCTAACAAGCATCCATGTACAATCATCTACATCATACGGTGTGTCGCAAACAAGCATACAATCAAGATGTCCGACTAAACTAATTCGTTTTCATGCAACGGATGGAAACTACTGTGAAATACTTATGATCAAGAGATGAAGGAACAGATCAACTAACAAGATATATGATCATCATGAGAGTGACAATAAATGCATGCAAGACTACTTACGGTATTTAACTTGTATGAAGAACAAATACATACAAGCTACTTGCCTGATAACGACGACGACAAAGATCACAGAATAACAGGAGCGGATCCTAGATGACGAGCAAAAACACACGAACAAGAGAACGCACGAATAAGAGCAAGAACCAACACCAATACACGTACGATGCACGTGCTGTCCACCACACAGTGGCAGCGACAGCAAGCAGCAACAGTAAGCGCGACAGTAACGGAGGGACGACAGCGGCGCAGCAGCGGGGTCGAGGGTCGGCGATTGTCGACCACAACAGCGACGACAGCAGGCGGCTTGGGCATCGATGGTGGCACAGCACAGGGGACGACGACGATAGTGAGATAGCGGCTAGGGGAAGAGGAGAGGAGGAGCACGGGTGTCGGGGTTAAGGGGAGGAGCAGGGTAGCTGGTGCAGGCGATGCCGATAGGGGGGGCAATAGAGGAGAGAGAGGGATCAGGAGAGAGAGGTCGGGGAACGGCTTTAGGTGAGAGAGATAGATTAGGGTTTTGGTAATTAGGGTTAGGGTGTGTTTAAGAGGGTTATATAGAGTCAAAATGGGTTTGGGTTAACTAGGTAGTATCCAATAGGAAGAAAATAGTCCATAGGTAGTATCCAATATTAAACAAATATGTAGTATCCAATATTAGACAAATAGGCCATGAATTAGGTTTAGACAATAAACAAGGTCCAGAACAATATGTAGATCAATCAAATGAGAATATAAAGGCTGAATCAAAGCAAATTGAGTTATAAGGAGAACAACAATATACTATTCAAAAGGGACGTAATGAAATACAATCAAAAACAAAGTAAAATTACCAGCGATTTTAATTAAAGATAAACAAAAATAAAATAATGAGTCACAGGGGTTACAAATCCTACCCACCTAACAAGAAGAATTTTGTCCTCGAAATTCAACAAGAAGTACACAGGGTAACCCCAAAAAGAAAGAAATAACAACAAAAGCAAAATAATAAAACAAGAACTACACAAACAAATGAGGAAACCTCCGCTGAATATTCTCCTCCAACTCCCACGTCGCACGCGGCGGGTGAGGATTCCAGGAAACACAAACAAGCTTTATCACCTTGTTGTGCACTCCAGATAAAGCCGGTGGTAATGCAAGACGATAAGCCACCTTGCCTACTCGTTCCACGATTTCAAACAGTCCGATGAACCTAGGGCTAAACTTGCCTCCGCCACCAAAATGAATGACACCTTGCCACGGCGATACCTTAAGGAAAACGTGGTCTCCCACCTCAAATTCCAAGGCTCTCCGAGGGACATCAGCCCATCTATTCTGCCTATCTTGCACGGCTTGAAAATGCTTCCTGATCTGAGTGACAGCAGCCACCGTCCTGGTGATCAACTCCGGACCCAACAACCTCCTCTCGCCAATGTCATCCCAGCATACTGGCGACCTGCACTTTCGAATATAGAATGCCTCGAACGGAGCAGCTTTAAGAATGGCTTGAAAGCTGTTATTGTACGAGAACTCTACAAGATGCAAGTGGTCCTCCCAGAACCTCCAAATTGCAGCACACATGACCTCAACATGTCCTCTAGAGTCTGGATGGTCCTCTCTAACAATCCATCAGTTTGAGGGTAAAAGTTGTGCTATACTTCAACTTACTCCCCAGACTACTCTGAAGACTCCCAAAACTGAGACCTGAACCTCGTATCCCTGTCGGATACAATACTGACTGGAACCCCATGAAGTCTGACGATCTCTTGCAAGTACTTCTCAGCTAGGTTCTCACTAGACTGTCCAACTCTGAAGGGAACGAAGTGAGCACTCTTCATCAACCTATCCACAATCACCCAAATGGCTTTGTGACCCATGGGACTCCTCAGCAAAGCGGTCATAAAATCCATGGTGATATGCTCCCACTTCCACTCTGGAATGGGAAGAGGCCAAAGAACTCTGGTGGTTCTCTGATGCTCTGCCTTCACCTGCTGGCGGATCAAGCACTGCGACACAAATCTCGCTACAGCCCTCTTCATACCATGCCACCAAAAGTGATGCTTCAAGTCCCAGTACTTCTTAATACCTCTAGGATGAATAGAGTACGACGACTAGTAGGCTTCCTTAAGCAACTTCTGACGAACCTCTCCCTTTGGAACCCACAATTTGGACCCAAAACGAAGCGATACATCTAAGTGAACAACTATATCAGTCCTCATACCTACTTCAACTTCGGCTGTGAACCCTTGCAATTGCTCATCACCTGCCTGTGCTTCTTTAATCTACTCAACAAGAGACGACTGCAACTAAAGCATCATGCAACTCCGATCAGAACCTAGCAAGATCACATCGAAATCCAACCTCCTCATCTGCTCAACGAGCTCTCTCTACTTAGTCAGGAACATGGCGACTAGTCTCCTACGCAAAGTAGCTAGCACCAAGTTCACTTTACGAGGGTGGTATTGCAAACTGATGTCATTATCAGCCATAAACTCCAACCAGTGCCTCTGCCTCATGTTCAGTTACTTCTGAGTGAAGACATACTTGAAACTTTCGTGCTCAGTAAAGATTTCCACTTGGTCTCCAAGTAGATAGTGTCTCCACAGCTTCAAAGCAAAGATCACCGCAGCCAACTCCAAATCATGGGTAGGGTAGTTCTTCTTGTGCGGCCTCCACTGTCTGGATGCATAAGCAACAACTCAGCCCTTCTGCATCAACACTACACCAAGGCCCTTTTGAGAAGTGTCACAGTGAACTAAAAACCACCTGAACCATCCGGAATAGTCAACACTAGCGTTGACGTCAACCGGCTCTTCAACTCTGTAAAAGCTCCATTACAAGCACCATCCCAGACGAACTTCTGTACCTTCCCTGTCAGCTTAGTCAATGGTCTAGCTATCTTCGAAAAGTCTTGGACAAACTTTCTATAATACCCGGCCAAACCAAGGAAACTTCTCACCTCTGAAACTAACTTAGGGATAGGCCAATCCTTCACCACAGCAATCTTGGACAGATCAATAGAGATACCATCGCCTGAGATAATGTTCCCCAAGAAGGTAACTCGGTCAAGCCAGAACTCACACTTGCTGAGTTTTCCATAGAGCTGATTCTCTCTCAAGGTTTGCAGAACCAACCTCAGATGATCAACATGATCCTCCCGGTTTCGAAATACACCAGAATGTTGTATATGAAAACCACCATGAATCTTTCCAGAAATGGAGATAAAAATCTGTTCATCAGACTCATGAACACTGCTGGCGCATTCGTGACTCCGAAAGGCATTACTAGGAATTCATAGTCCCCATATCTGGTCCTGAATGCAGTCTCCTGCACATCAGCTGCCTTCACCTTCACTTTATGATAACTAGAGCAAAGGTCCAACTTCGAAAAGATAGCAGCTCCACCCAACTAATCAAACAATTCATCAATCCTGGGTAACGGATACCGGTTCTTCACTATAACACTGTTCAGCTCACGGTAATCCACGCACAGTCGACGACTCCCATCCTTCTTACTGATAAACAAGACTGGAGCACCCCACAGGGAAACACTGGGCCTGATGAAACCCAAATCCAGCAATCCTCAGACTTGCACCTTCAGCTCTGCTAGCTCAACTGGTGCCATCCGGTAGGGACTCTTCGATATCGGCCCAGTACCTAGTTGAACCTCAATACAGAATTCCACTTCCCTATCCGGGGGTAGTCCAGGCAACTCCTCTGGAAACACATCCAGAAATTTCCGCACTACAAGAGGCGCAGCCTCACAGCCTGAGTGCAACTCCATTGCACAACCTGCATCGACAACCACTTCCTGACCACGCCCAAGGGGTAACTCCCCAGCATGGAACTCAAACTTCGCGTGGCCTGGCATCCATAAAACAACCTTCTTTGCTCACAATCAATGATCGCGTGGGTCTCACCTAGCCAATCCATGCCGGGAATCACATCAAACCCTGAACTGACGATCACAATCAGATCTGCTATGAAATCTGCACCTCCAATCACCACAGGAATCTGCTTGCACTCCCAGAAACAGACGACAACACTGCCATCTGTGGTGATGTTCCAAGCTACCTGCAAAGCACTGTACTCCAACTGATGCTGATCCACAAAGTGGGAGGAGACGAAGGAATGGGTTGCCCCGGAAGCAAAAAGAACACGAGTAGGAAAGGAATGAACAAGAATGACACCTAAGATAGAGTCAAAATAAGGGAAAAGATGAACGGATGAAACATAACCAAGGAATATGGAAAATTGGTGCAGGAAGACAACATGAAAGAAAGATGCAAAAGAAATAAATAAAATAGGGAACAAATAAAAAAATAACAAAAGAAAAACACAAAATACCTGGAATGACTTCTTCCGCAGTCTCAAATACCTCTGCTGTCCAGTCGAAAGCCTGACCTCTCCTGGAGTAGTGGTCCTCTGACCGCCGATCTGATGCTGAGGGGGAAGTGGTAGCCTGACCTGACTACGGGCTAGAGCGACTACGGCTTGGTCGTGCCTCCTCCGAGGACAATCTCAAACCAAGTGATTGGTAGCACCACAACCGAGACACCGGCGGTTGGCCTTCCAGCAATCCTTGCGCAAGTGCCCAGGGGTCTGGCAAAAGTCACAAATAACATCCCTCCGTGGAGGAGCAAGACGGTAGGGAGCTGTCCTGACGGCAAGGACCGAAGCTGGCCTCCTGATCGAGCCTCCAGTGGGCCTAGCAGCAATAGTAGTGGGGTACTACGCAACCCACTGAGAAGGGGTCTCCCGAGCTCGAGTCTGCTCTGTCACTCGAGCTACCTCCAAGGCATCTGCATAAGTACGGAGATGATGGGCGGCCAAATGCACCTGAATCCCCTGATCAAGACCCAAAAGGAACCTCCGAGCATGATCCTCCTTATTCGCTACCAAGGTGGTAGCGAAGCGTTAAGCCTGGTGAACTCCATGGCCTACTCGTCCATAGACCTCGTGCCCTGTCCCAAGAAAACATGGTGTTACAATACTACATACATAATATGTAACAAAATCTCAAAACACGGCAATAATAAATCAACCAGACAACCAACCAACTAACCTGCTTTCGGGCAAGAAACTGATGCTCCATTTCTACCCGGGTTATGCGGGGGAAGAATTTCTCCAGGAAGCTCTGAGCAAAACGGGCCCAAGTAATAGGCTGCTCTTGCCTCTCGAATTTTGCCCTCTACCAGATGTGGGCCAAATCTACCAACTGGATGCATACCACATCCACATGGTCAGCATCAGTGACCCTAGCTGCCTGTAGTAGGCTCTTCGTCCGTATCAGCCACTGCTCAGCCTCGAGTGGCGTCTCAGTACCAACAAACTTATCAGGGTGAAGCCTTATGAAGTTCGCAATGGTACCCAAACGAGGGGGCAAAACTACCGGGGCAGGCACAAAGGGGGTAGGAACAACATTTCGGTTAGCAGCCTCCAATGTGGCCTTAACCAGTTCGCTGTGCTCCTGCTGCATCTGAGCAATCTACTAGAGCACCTGAGTAATAGCTGCCAACTCAAGATGGTCTTCTTGCGAGCGAGAAGATGAAGCATTCCCACGAGCCATAGTCTGCACAGAACCCAAAATAATTAGCATTAAGATCATGTTGATTATCAATTTTTCGTGCATTGCATGGCCTGTTGGCAGTTAAATAAATCTTGACTGAGTCAAGCCTGTCTAATGCATTAGTCAAACTAACACATTAGCCAAATCTGAAGCTCTGATACCACCGAAAACCTTGTCAAGTCTTGCTTCCCAAAAGGAATCGGAATACGGTATGCGACTATGCCCAGCGAATAGTTTTCACCATCCATAAGCTGTAAGGATGTACTTGACTCAGCACAACAGTAAATATAGAAATATACTCAACCACGCATGCATGAACAATTATAAATCAACAGTATTTATTTGCAACAATAATAAATATCCCAAACAAATACAAGATCTGAAACAAAACAATATTCCGGGACTACAAGCCCAATACGAGTCTCAATACAGTAGCATGAATAAAATAGTTCAAAACAAAACATTAAGCAGAATTTTCTAATGCGCAGCTCAAAAATTTTGCTCACCAACTCCAGTGGGCAAATGATCACCAAAACCTGCTCATATAACAATTACAGGGAAATAGGAGGACATGAAAACATAATGCCCGTTAGTTGTAAGTTCCGGGTCGCAAGTAGTACAAGCAGGAAAATGAAAAGGGAAAAATGAAACAAAAACCGGAAGTACTGACATGGAGATAAGAAATAGTAGAGACAGTCTATAGATAACAGGAAACAGTAGGTAAATAGTGAAGAAATAGTAATAGTAACAGTAAGGATAACAATAACAGTAACAGGTTGACAGTAACATTAACAGTAAGAGGATGTGACAGTGAAACAGTTATTCATATGTCTAATGTTTATTACCATCTAGGTAGCACTTCATGAGTCCAAAATTATACCACATGGTTGTTACATCAAACAATTTCGTTTTAAGATTTGTAGTGGAACCTAAAGGGTCGTATATTCAGACAAACAGTAACAATAACAGTAACAGCAAACAGTAATGGTGTCATGGATCATGCCTTCATGCATCCAGAGAAAAATAGTTGGTACCACAGTAAACCGGTGGGAAAAACGAGTTCCTTTCTGAATACACATTTCAATATTGCCCTGGCTTGGTTATTTTTTATTATTATTAAATAGGTGTAAACGAACACAACAGGGCTAAAGACATGGTACGAACAAAGGACAAGTCTAAGATGGATAGGGAACACAACGGGTGACCAAAACAACTTATAACAGTCAAAACAACGAAACTTTCAGTTCTGGACAGTAAGACACTACTGCACCAAATCTGAGATTCCCGTTGCTACAGAAATGCAAATCTAGATCCATCAGAAAATCTATAAACTAGACTCTCTGCGGAATCCAGCGCACATATACAAGTCATAAATCAACCACAGTAACAGGTTTTAAAATAGTGTTTAATACAAAACTTATGTTCAGCCAGAAAATGCAAAATCTTGTTTATAAGAATGAAAAGGGTTTTAAAACTTCATAATTAAATGTGAGAAAAATCTGGAAGATTCCCTAATATATATAGTCTCAACATAGAGAATATCATGAATTTATACCACAGATAGTATAGTCAATATAATTGAGAAAACAGAGTAATGCAACGAAACTTTGAATCTGAAAGTTCAGACACAGCAGTACCAAAATAGAGATAATTTGCAGAAAATAATTCGAAATCCAGATCCGTCATAAGGGTAGTAAAATAGACAAATCAGGCTACATTTCATATTCACAAAGTTTTCATTAAAAATGAATAGAATCAGGCTGAAAACATAATTCTTTACTAAACAACATGCAGTTTGGAAATATATCGATTGGTTTTATAAGCATGGAATGAGATATAAAAGTCATCAACTAATTCCACAAAAATTTGGGATTGATCCCAGTCATAACTAAACATACCCAGAAAAATATCAAGTCCAAATTCTACATTTAATATCGGTTTTAAAATAATAATTCATGCAGAAATCATATAATTCAGAATCTGGAATTTACGATATGACTGCAAATAAAACAGCAATAACATGCATCAAAAATCGGAATTTAAATCCTTCGAAAGTTCTGAAAACTAGAAAATAAAGCTACAAATCATGTTGACAAACTAAATTATTTTACTGATGTTAACAGGGTCGAAATTACTATACAAAAATAGGGCACCAGTAAAACAAAATTTCTTTTATGCATTTCATCAAACAATTTAATTACAAACGATCCAATCTAAGATGTAATACAAAGCATGATATCTAGGTTACTCAAATCAGCCTGGCATGTGTATAAATAGTTTAAAAAGAGATAATACATCTAACTAGCATCCATGTACAATAATCTACATCATACGGTGTGTCGCAAACAAGCATACAATCAAGATGTCCATCTAAACTAATTTGTTTTCATGCAACAGGTGGAAACTACTGTGAAATACTCATGATCAAGAGATGAAGGAACGGGTCAACTAACAAGATATATGATCATCATGAGATTGACAATAAATGCATGCAAAACTACTTACGGTATTTAACTTGTATGAAGAACAAATTCATACAAGCTACTTGCCTGATAACGACGATGACGAAGATGACAAAATAATGGGAACAGATTCCGGACGAAGAACACAAACACACGAACAAGAGAACGCACGAAAAAGAGCAAGAACCAACAACAATACACGTGCGGCGCACGTGCTCTCCACCACACAGTGGCAGCGACAGCAACGGAGGGACGACGACGGCACAGTAGCGAGGTCGAGGGTCGGCGGTTGTCTACCACAATAGCGGTGACAGTAGGCAACTTAGGCATCGACGGTGGCACAGCACAGGGGACGACGACGATAGTGAGATAGTGGCTAGAGGAAGAGGAGAGGGGGAGCACGAGTGTCGGGGTTGAAGGGAGGAGCAGGGTAGCTGGTGCAGGCAATGCGGGGGGGGGGGGGGGGGAAGGGGGGGACGGGGGAGAGTAGAGGAGAGAGAGGTCGGGGAACGGCTGTAGGTGAGAGAGAGATAGATTAGGGTTTTGGTAATTAGGGTTTGGGTGTGTTTAAGAGGGTTATATAGAGTCAAAACGGGTTTGGGTTAACTGGGTAGTATCTGATAGGAAGAAAATAGTCTAATATTAAACAAATAGGCCATGAATTAGGTTTAGACAATAAACAAGGTCAAGAACAATTTGTAGATCAATCAAATGAGAATGTAAAGGATGAATCAAAGTAAAATTAGTTATAAGGAGAACAACAACATACATTCAAAGGGGACAAAAAGAAATACAATCAGAAACAAAGTAAAATAACGAGCGATTTTAATTAAAGATAAACAAAAATATAATAATGAGTCACAAAAATACAAAAATACTAGAGGGGTTCGGCTCGATGAGGTGGGGCTCGACTCAGAACAGTCGAGTAGGTTCGGATGGTGTGAATCTTGAGGAGATCCGACAACGGTTCACCAGTACGAGACTTTTGTAATGCCCCGAATTGCAAAACACGGTAATTCGTAGCACAACAGGATCTTTTACTTCAAATTCGTACAATTTTACAAGAAATTTAAAACTTTTTCGTACAACAATGTTCTTTTACATCAACGCACCAGAATTTAATAAATACGACATGCTAAATACACTTTAACATCAACAAGTTAAATCTTAAAGCAGTCCTTAGCACCAATTCATCTATATGTCTTTTCTCCAATCCAAGCCTTGCATTGAAAAACTGTGGGCACATTAGTTGCATACAACTGACACAATGCTATAAACGGCGATCCTCGCTATGTCATAATATAGCGACTCTCTTACTTTAGCAAACACAAACTTGAATGTACAATAAAGTGTAAAGATTGACTATCCTAAACATGTCAGTATATGATATGACTTAATTCCTAATGAAGATGTTTATGATGACACTAATTCATACTTGTTCGGATTCTATGCATATCATTCTACATAGGTCCGATAGCAAGCCCTTTTCGTACTCCACTTTATAGGGTTTAGTCTCTCGCTATGAAATACTCTACTACGGTAACAAAAACAAGTTTTAGACATCCACAAATACAGACTCCAGCCCTGGAATCTACCGTCAGGCTATACAGAAATCCTCGTCATGCGAACATCCTGCAAGTGCCACTCCAGTCCCGATATATACATATATAACGGTGAACTATACCTCCCATCTGCCTGACTGTTCATGATCCTAGAATCCACCGTCAAACCAATCATAGTCCCGGATTTAATTGAGGATCATCACACCCTGCAAGCAACCACAGTCCAGGAATCCACCGTTCTATATAGACGCATCCCACTTACATTTGCCCAAGTTTTAGTATATCTTCTACTAGTGTCTATCAGTAATTTGAATATGAATAAAATAATATCACCTAGAGCTAGCTTACCCTCCTACCGGACTTAAACAAAATACCGAGAACGATAGCCCATATAGCCATTTCTAAAATCAGTTAATCATTTTTCATCACTTTGCCTGTACCTTGGTCTCACTAATCCTCTAGAATCAACATCTTTTCATGTCCAACGTTACGGGGTACTCATACCCTCATCATTCATGTTTTCAATTTCAATTTTTCATATCTCATTCAATTCTTTCATCCATGAAGTATTTAACTTTTATAATTCATTCATTAATAATTTTCTAATCAAATTTCTCATAAACAACTCTTTAGTTAACTAATCAAATCAATCACTTCCAAAGTTTTCTCAAAGCTCGATTCTTCAAAATCAGACACTTTCAAACATTTATAACTCTTTTCACTTTAATCTATATTTCAATCAATACGCATTTCTTTAATTCAATCATTATTTTTAGTACCAAAATTTTCTTTTAAAAATGATCATAGAATTCCTTTATTTTTTATTCGAACTTTAGCTTTTAGCTTCAATTTCACTACAATTCAACTCTTAATAATTCCAATCTTACAAATATGCCTTCTTTGTTTTAAGTTAAACTCCAACTCGACCAACATACAAAATTTGCTTCCAAATTTATCAAATTTTTTTAGAATAGTATGAAGTAAATTCCAAATCATTCTAATATTATTATCATAATTTTTCCATGAAGTTCCCTATTTTTAAAGCTGGAAGTCAAAAAAAAAAAATTGTTTAAACCCAAAGTGCACCCCCCCTAGGCTCGAACCAGCGCCAACACGGCAGGCAGCAAGCGCCCAACCACTGAGCATCAATATTAAGTCATATAGGGTTTCGGGTTTTTAAATACCCAACTACCACTGTTCTGAGCCCTTTAAAAAAAGTTTGCAAATAAATAGAGCCAACCCCACTCGAACCTGCGACCACTCGAACCTGCGACCACAGACCCCTCCCCCCCACACACACACACACATGCCGCGTGGCAGCGCGAATGCACTAGCCACAAAGCCAAACCTCAAATATGATAATATAGGAGTTAAAATCTTAAAGAGCCAACTCTCGGTTCATTCCTTCATTTTAAATATAAATACTCAAATTGATTTCTATTAATTGTATCAAATTTATTTGTTTGTATAACACATCTCAAATTCCAGTAACTCTTTTTACTGATTTTATTTATAATAAAGTGACTCTTGACACCACCATGTAGGTAGCAATTCTTTTAGAACTTCCATATAAAATTTGCCTTTTATAAATTATCAATACTACTCCACATGCACACACACACACACACACACACACACACACACACACACACACACATATATATATATATATATTATTTAACATGATGTGGAAATTCCTCCAAAAATTATATTCTACTCAAATCAAACCCAACTCAATTTCATTTAAAATCTATCTACCAAATTTACTCATACCATATTAAAAATTTTCATGGCATCACATAGAAGAATTAACACTATTAGAAATTTAACTACACAATGATTCTACATTATAATTCTCTATTAACCTGCATTTTTCACATCCATTAATTTCAAGATTTATAGATATCCATTCAACATGCATCACACAAAAAGCATTAGAAGTAAAATAATTTATTCACATCTAAAATTCTAACATGAATCTTTTACACATGCATTTAAAACATAAATTAGAAAGGAAGTAGAGACACTCACCGATTAGATGAGTAGATTATTAGAAAGCCTCTCCAAAAGCACCAAGAAAATCCCCAAAAGCATGCCAAAATCCCCACCAAAATTTTCAACAGTACGCTCACCCTGAAAGCTTCTCTGCCTGATTGGTTTCTTTTGATTTTGATTAATTGTGTTGTGTAGTGTATGATTTAGATTAGGGATAGTTATAGGAGTTAATTATATGGTTAGTATAACTAATTTCCCACTAACCCACTGTCTCTCACCCCACTCACCAAGTCAGCATAAACCCCAACTGGCCACTCTCTTCTTGGTGTGCACATTGCACGTGTGCATGTGCACATTCTTTGTGTACACTCACCCATTTAATAATTTATTTTTATTGAATAAAAATTAAGTATTCTACATGACATGTTGTGTGTAGGTTTTTATTTAAATAATTTTTTTGGGCTTTAAAAACTATTTGGGGCCCATGGGTTTTTTTATAAAATAAATAATACAAAGTTTAATAAATAAAGTGAGAAAAAAATATACATTACTTCTTAGAAAATCTTAGAAATAAAATGCACATAAAATTTTACATGCGATGCACATCCAAAAATATTAAAACTTATTTGAGAGAATGAAAAACAGTCAAAATACAAAACATGTATATTTAATATTGTTACGGATATTTCATGTAAAGAAAAATTTACTTAATCGACACGTGTATTGAAAACACGTGCAATATACGTAAAAATACAAAGATTGAAAATTAATATTTTAGTTGGCTTAAAATAGGATAAGAATGAATTTTTTAGAGAACAGAAAACATATAAATAATCGGAATATAAAATACATATGACATTCATATAAAATACGTTACGAATATTACTCGTAACAATATAAAATACATGTGCATCACTCCCGTGGGCAAAATTGTCATAACTCAATTTTGTGGGGTGCACTTTCGAAGAGATCCGATGACATATCGAGAGAGCATGACTTTTAAGGAGATCCAACAATAGATTGAAAGTGTACAAATTTTGAGGACATCCGAGGGCCCCCATGGTGCCTCACACAAGGGGTTCTCGAACGATAGGCTGAGCACAGAGTCAGGCGGGGCTCGGCACTATTCAAAACTTGGCTCAGATCGGCGGAGGGGGTTCGGACAGGCTGGGCACCGAGCCTTAGCAATCGTTGTGCACATCTTGCAAGGGGCTCGTACTATAACACCCTGTATTTAGAAGAGAAGTTTGTGGGCATTAAATATTAGTGGGCCATGAAATTATATATAAATGAATTATATATAATGGGCCATGAATTAAGTTGTTGTGCATGATGGCAGCATGTGGATTAGGTGGGCCCGGGTGCATGCTTGGTTGTTGAAGCCATGCACGTGAGAGGGAGATGCATGCACGTGGAGATGTGTGGAATATAGGGGACTTTAGTACCATAACGGTGAGGGAGTTAAGTAAATATAGGAATAAATAGAATAGCCCATGATCCAAGAGTACCAACTTAAGCTATCTTTTTTGGTGAGGTTGTGCCATGTGGTGGGGGTCGTAGTTAGGTTTTGTTTTACGCGTAGGCATGTACGGAGCTGAGAAGGACGCCCCGATTTGCCACACTGGAAACTCGTGACCCAATCCACGCAACTTGGGCACGTCAGTTAAATGCAACTGATGCAATGCTGATAAAACCAGCAATCTCCAAAAATCTTCAACAATCAATATTAATGGAGAAAATGTGAAAGACATACATAAAACATAAGTGTCGGTGTATGCCATGACTCTAGAATCTAATGCACAGACATAAATGCACACGATACTCTTATTCTGATGCACAGTTGATTGAAAACATATGCATCATATATCACATACTTCCCAATCAAGCTCGCGTCCTTCTGATTATAGGGTTCAATCCCTCACATTGCAAACCTATACTTGTACTCTTACTTTGTTTTTGACAATTATCTATTGAATACAGTTAACTCTATAATTACTAGATCGGTTCTTTTATTATCTAGATTTACCTGATTCTAATGGCTTTATCTTTCCATTATTGAATCTCTGGGTCCTTATCATAGAGATGATGTTATTAGTTAATTAAACCATACTCTTAATTATAGTTTTTATTATCCCACTAGTTCGATTAACTATTTGATTTACTATGCGATCTACTTTCTTTTACATTATTAGCCAATTAGTGGTTTATGACTTACATTCGTTATAAGTCGATCTACCATTCTAATTAGAGCACTAAGAATTCCATTCATCTTTTCCAAATTAAACAACTAGTCAATCCGTTTAATAGAGTCAAGAGGTTATCTAACACTAGATGACTCTTTTCTAGTTTTTTATTGTTAAATAATCTTAGTCATTTTAGTTAAGATGTATCCTAGCTCAATTATGGTCCAACTTGGCCTCTAAATGATCCCAAGAGTTGGCCCATATTCGGCCCAAAACTGGCCCAATGAAAACAGCGAATCGAGCTTTCCTCAATCGTCGTTTCGCCCACTTCGCTTGATGTTTTGAACATGAACTCGGGTAGCGACCAAGCTCTCCTTGAGCCTCACTGATTTCCACCTCCTCCGTGGTCTACCAGTGAGTCATGGCTCCAAAACAGTGAGCGAAACCTCCTTGGACAACGAATAGAAGTAGCACACGAAAACAATCTACAACTGTTGCATTGTAGATCGTTCGAGCTCCTATTCTACCCCCGAAAATTAGGTGTTATCAAGTTAAGACCTCGGGTTCATGTTGTTACAATATAAATGACTATGCAATCACTCAAAACAGCGAGCAAAAAACAACCAACAATGACAGCCCAAAACAGTGAATAAATCGACGTTTTGAGCTCGTTTTGGCGATCAAAACAACATCTAAGTGAGCCTACACAAGCAAAATACTATAGGTTCATAGTCCACAAGATAAATGTGGAAAAAGAAGTGAGAAACACCATAAAATAGGGAAATTAAAATTTTAAACAACATGCAACATAGGCAAAAATTACCGTTTGTGGGTTCTTTCCGAACCCCTTTCAAGGCCTATTCGAGCCCAAACATGCACCATACTTGCACACACAATACGAAGCACCATTAAGCATAAATTGGGGGTATTTCCATCCCCTAAACAACAAGTACGGTCAACACAGTCATCTAGTTAACATAAACAAATTTTATCTCAAAATAGTGAGCAAACATAATTGTTTTGTACAATTGAGCTTGATTAACTACTCTAATCACTTGCATTTTGAAATCTATTGATATCCAAGCTTCTCATCTTCTCATAACATGATTCTAAGACCTAAAAATTTCATTTTAAAGGTCATTACGTTGTTCTAAAGTGGTGATGATTGTAATGCCCCGATTTTTTTTTCACTTATGAAAAATTATTTTATTTTGCACGTAGTGTGCACGTGCAATATTTTTTGGTTGAATTAAATGTTATGCTTATTTTCATTATGATGAGTATAGATTTTTAAATATGTGCTTGTAATTATTTTTATAAAGCCTTCTTTCAATTAGACAAAAAAGCCTTTTTCTTTTTTAAAAAAAAAGCCCAATTTATTATTTTTATAATAATTATTTTGGCCCATAAACTAAAGCCCATGAGTCAATTTATTTTTAAATACAACTTTTCATGTAGATTATTTTTATACAAAATTTAATGTACAAACTTTTGGAGGCAAATGCTTGCACGTGCATTGCACGTACACGTGCAAAGTGCACCTTCCCAAAGCATGGCCGGATTGCATCTTGGAGGGAAATGAAATTTTAAGTGGGATCATGGTGGAGATGGTTACTCATCATGGGTAGTTGGTGTAACTCCTCCTTAAATCTAAGCCATTTGTTCCTAACTCCTACTTCAATCTTAGCCATCCATTTCCCTAGATTTTTAGTATAAATACCCCCCTCCAATGGCTAGTATTCTTGTACAAATTAATTCTTACAAACCTATAGCTAATACAAGTATCTAGTAGTTATTTTAGTGAGTTAAAAGATTGAGTTGTGTGTGGGAGTTGTGCATGCAACAAGAAGAGGAGAGGCCGGCTATCAAGGGAGTGCTCTCGGTTTGGCTTAGGAGCTCTCGGGTTGGGTGTTCTTGGAGGCTCGGTTGCGCGCTTAAAGGAGGAGGATCGCTCTCGTTTGCAAGGACATTGTTTAGGAGGTGTCGCTAATTGTATTTTTTTCTCCATTTAAGGTGGGTAAATTTTGTATATTTCTAAATAGGAATGCATGCTAGATTGAATTGAATGAATGAAGCATGAAAAATATTAATAAGAGTACGCATTTAATTGATAAAAATGACCTATGGATTGATTGAAATGTAGATGTGAAATTGTATGTGGTTCTATTAGTAAAGGCAAAATTGTGAGTGAATTAATTATGGCCATGGATTATTGAAGATAGTTTCATTATCTACATCACAAATTATATACAAAAAGTTAGTAGATTGACAATGCTACTTTGTGTGTTTAAATGAATCTTTGTGTTACATTGAAATAAATGAATTAAGATATAATTTTGTATGTCTGGTAAAAGATTAAAAATAGAGAATTAATGTGAAGTTGCTAATAAAGGGATTAGTAGTGTTAATTGTTAAGAAATGTCGAAATGAAGAAATGTGGTAGTTATAATGTAGAATTCAAATTAATTGTATGAAAAATATGTTTTAATTGTTGAAAAAATTATTTTTTTCATACTGGATATAATTTATGATGATATTAGTCGATCTGGACATTTACAGTAAATTTTTATAAAAGCAAAAGGAAATGAGGATTAGTTGAACATCGAAACGTTTTAATAACAGAGAGAATTGGTTTAAATAAATTTTAAGTTGCGTTATTGACAACCTGAGCGCGTAGCTCAAGTGGTCGGGACAATTTTAATCGCTACAGTGGTCTGAGGTCGCTGGTTCGAATCCCCTGGGCAACACACTTTTTGTTTCATAAATTTTTAAAATAAAAGAGAACAGCAGCCGAGAGCATATAATGCTCTCAGCCCTCCTTACAACGTGTGTAGCATCCGACCTAGTGGCTTGTGCCTTGGGCGGTTTTCTTTGTGGTCTTGGGTTCGATTCTTGGCTTCGGCAGTTTAGAAAAAAACATTTTTTTGAGTGTTTTGGTGATCCAAAAATTATGAAAAAAATATGGTTATTCCTCTAAAAATTTATGGGACTTATGAAAAATAATTTGGGGGTTAATTACATAGAATAAAATACGATTTGAGAATAAAATGTCTAATTGAGACTTATGGTTATATACTTATATGGTATAAAAGTTGCACTTTGAAGAAAGGCTTGAAATAAAATATTAGAAAAGGAGTGGAATAAAAATAGAATTATATGTAGTGATGCATTGTGAATTATTCTCATTTGAGAATAGTGTGAAATTTATGGTATGTGAATATCCATTTAGTGAAGTGATTTAAATGTGGAATTGATATTTGATGAAACACATAATTCCATGTGCGATTATGGACTATTGAATAATTTAGAGATCATGCTAATGAAAGAGAAATCTGTTATAATTATGAAAATGAATTTATGAGTTGGAAATGCTCAATTTAGAAATTGTGAATTGGAATTAAAACAAAAGAGTAGCTAAGTCTCCCCCGGCATTTGGAAAGGAATGAAATGAAATATTGAAATGAAAGACCAAGGTTGGTCATGTTTGAATGAATGAATAAGTCCGGTTTAGTGAAGAGGCTAACTCTAGAGCTTTGATTTTGTTCATGATTCTAATAAAAACTAAGAATTAGTACACAGTGGAGATGTGATGAAAGTGAGAGAAAAACACGAGTATGAGAACTAGAGTTTACGGTGCGGGTGTGTGAGCCACAGAATGCATGCTTGATGAGTCAAGACATGGCGTGGGCACAACTCAGTAATGATCGGACTTTAGCCATGCTTGTGGGATGTTTGGTGACTGCAAGAGGATCGTGTGCCATGAAGGAGGCTGAATTGCCACAGAATGCATGCTTGACGAGTCAAGACATGGCGTGGGGTTCCCCTCCAGGTTTTCTGTACACGTGCTTGTACTCATAGATCATCTAGGATACTCACTGTAGTTTCAGTAGTAGATTAAGTCATGGCGAGGGATTGAACCCTACAAAGATGAAGAACGATTAAGCGGCTTACCCTCGGACCTATGTAGTATGGGATGCATAGAATCCGAACAAGTGTGCATTAGGGTCATCTAATATAAATAATTGCATTAAGGACTAAGTGCACAATCACAACACGACATCAATATGGTAGTCCCTTTAGTTTGATATGTGACAAGTTTGTGTTTGCTAAATATGGAAAATAAGTTATACTATTTCCGGCATAGAGAGGATGGTCGTGTATAATGTTCGTCGGTTGAATAAACTGACGTACCCACAGTCTTATATGCAGGTAAATGACATGATAAAGATTAAAGAGGAACAGATGACTAAAGATTATACATTGTTGTTGTACATTCATTAAATTGTTGTAAATTTTACTTCCGCCGTGCAATGTAAAGTGTAATGTTTTATGTAAACTCTGATGTAAAGTGAAAAGTTCAAATTTCCTTTTAAAATTGTACTAAATGAAGTGGAAAGATCCTGTAGAACTTCTCAAATTCAGCTGTATTTGGGATTCGGGGCATTACAAAGTGGTATCAGAGCCAAGTTTCACACTTGTACAAATTTATAAGGAACGACACCCTAGAAGTGGACAATAGAGTGTGTGTTTGAGTCTAGAGATTTAAATGTAAGTGACTTACATTTGTGTTGCTCTATGACTTATGCCTCTTCCTCTTTATTTCTAAGATGGCTGATCACTTCGACCCTGCTGGAGACGACGACTGGCATATCATCGAGGAAGAGTACCATCCTGGACAAGCAGATTCCGAGGAAGAGTACTACCCAGGGCAAGCAGATTCTAACGGAGAAGAATGACCTGAATCCTGAGAGATCACCCCACCTCCGGATTCATCTGATGACTCTTCTGACGAAGAAGAAGAACCAGCTCCAAATAGTCTTGTGATATCTCTTCAGAGGCAGGTAGAAACACTGTGAGAGAGAGTCGGATTATTGGAGGCTCAGCTAGCAAAGCGCAAGGACGGCTTTTCTGTTCTCAGTCATCTGGTATGGGAACTCGAGAAGAGGAAGAATTTGACCGATGTGCTGAAGGATGAAATTGATGAACTACAGGGAGAACTTCGAGAAGCGAAGAGGAACCGTAAGAGTTAGACTGTTGTAGCTTCTACTATTTTCATTCTGATGTCAAGAAATGTTTTTCAATTCGAATGTATAAAGTTTGGAATTCAATGAAATGCAAGTTGATTTAAAATTCATGTCTTATACTTCGAATTTAATGGATCTTCTGCATCAGAATATGTTGAGAAGAGGAGCTAGAAACGGGGAAGGTCTGGATCTGGAAACGGAACTTGCGAGGGTCTATCAAGTGTTACCGCCTCGCATCGTAGCATCAACGATTGCCCCCATTGCTGCTCATCTCCATCCCCTGCACCTCCCTCCTTGACCGCCCTAATGCACCCGATGCCTCGACGCCAACCTTTCCCCCTGTGCTGCAACCTCACCAACGACCACCTCCAACCCCCATGGTCGAAACTGCCATCGCCAGCCTCCACCTCTGGCATCCCCGCTGCACTCCTAACGTCGCCATCGTCGCCTTCCATTGCTTTTGAGCCCTCTCACCGTCGACTTTCCCCATGCCCGATCGACCCACGCAAGCACCGAAGTTCCTGCTCCTGCCATTGCCGCTACTGCACATGTTGTGGTGTGCACGTGTTACTATTGTTGTTATCACTGTATTGCTGCGCTGTTATTGCTGAGCCTCTTACACGTGTTGCTGCCATCCCGAAGTTTGCACGTGCATTGTGCTGTTAATGGTTCTCTTCATTCATTTTATTCACATTCGGATAATCATCGTATAAGGCAAGCTCTCTCTTGAACCCTCCTTGTTGTTTCTAGTTCAAGAATTAATTTTTGATTTCTGCAAGTAGCTCGTTATTTGTTCGTCATGTCTTTGTCTACTTATTACCCATCAAAGAGACTATTACAGATCCATCGGTGAAACCAAGTAGTAGTCCTCTTTTCGTGTCTGTTTTCTTGACTCAAACCCACGTCCTGTTGCATTCATCAGGTGCATACACCACATGAATATAATTAAAATCATGTTATATATAATCGGTTGAATTAGATGCTTTGTTTGGATTCGAGTTGGTTCATAGAATTAAATGCTATGAATGAGATAATATGGTCCTGTTAATGGTGGGAAACTAAACCTATTGGTCAAGAAAAAAATTTCTGTAAATTAATTTCCATGGAGTCGTATACGTGCATATTTAAATAGTTGACAATTAACATGAATTTGCGTGCTGGCCTGCAACCTATTTTATATTGCATTGAAGTTTTGAGTCACTTGCTCTGAGAATTTAATAAAACATTGTGAATAGCTTCTATATCCCAATGAATATACTTTCCAAGACTCTTGACAGATCTGGAATCCGATCTGTAACTTGTAAGATATCATACTTTTAATACTGTTAGGTGGCAAATTTTTAGATTTCTGATTAGAAGAATATTGGCATGAATTATTGATTAAAATAGATGTTAACAGTAAAATTTAGACTTGATATTAAACTGGATATGATTAAACATGATTAGGAGTCACCCTATATTTTTTTAGAATTATTTGATAATTTTTAGACTTGATATATATGTGCAAACATGACTCTAGATTGCTGCCTGAACACTAGTTCAGTAAAGAACCTCACTTTTGAACTGATTCTATTTGTCATTGATTAAAACTTATTGAATGAGAATTGTAGCTCTCTGTGCCTGGAATCCAGATCATCTAAAGGTTTTGTGATTCGATTTACGGATTGCAAGGTATTCAGATTTTCGTGCTGTAACATCTGCGTTCCAGAATACAGATTGAAAAATGCATTATCATGTTTAACTAGTGGAAACAGTAGATTAAATTAATAATTAAGACTTGAGAATTTTTTTTGTCGTTGAACACTATTAGGAATTTGATTATGATTTTTATTATATTTTTATATAGATTTGTGATCAACTTTTGCATATAAGAATTTGACCATGTCATGTTGCCTGAACATGAAACCTGTAGAGAATTGACTGTTTGACCTAGATATTTTATTTATAATATGTCGTGTGTATATGCGTTGGAACCAGTAGGGAGTCTAATTTCTAGAACTCCTGACGGATCTTGGTTTACTTGCCCGTAGCAACGAGAAAAATCTATTTTTGTACAGCATGGTCTTGTTGTCCATAATTTGTATCTTCCTGTATATCAGCATGAATATATTATTTCTTGCATTTCATAAATCGTATCCTACATCCTGTATTGCATGTCTCTTGATATCTTCTTGACCATTTCCTAGTGCTCGTTCTTGTTATTGCATGTCCATGTATAATCATAGCAAAAAGAATAACATGCTGGGGTAATAAGGGAAAGAATATTGTAGTGGAAAATATAGGAGAGTGTACTCGGAAAAGAGGCCCGTGTTTCTCATAATAGTGACCGATGTTTACATGAAAATATTCTTGGTTACATGACATCATGCTTGGTTACTTGACATTATTCTTGGTTACTTGACATTATGCTTGATTACACGTTATAATTCTTGTTAGTGTCACTGGAAGACCCGAGTACATGACCTCATAGAATTCACCATTAGAGTCTAAACGTTAACTTGTTTGTATGCACCCGACATGTGGTATGGGACATAGGATTGCGTCCATTAGTTAGGATTTATAAAAGAATGCTAGACATAAAATTTACACTGAGCATGTGCATGCTTCCTGTTACTCGTTTACATGCTTCCTGTTACTCATTTACATGCTTCACTTGTTACTTGTTCCGTGCTTGATTACATGATCTCTTGTTCATGTTGCTTGTTCCTTGTCATGCCTATTTTCTTGTTCACTGGTTGTTGCTTCTTGCTGTCTGATGCTTTCTCTAACAGGACATTTTTCCGCCACTCTAGATGTTGAATTCACAGATACAGGATATGAATTAGCTGAAAGGCTTGGTGAACGATTATCCTAGATGATGAAGCCGGATTCTTTTATTAGCATGCTTTTTTGTTTCTTGTTTCGAACCTTCGTAGTAGCTACTGTTGTTTTTTCTTTATACAATGTTATTCTGGGCGTTTTATGACCCAAAGTTTGTTTTTCTCCCAAATGTTGATAGTATTTTATGAATTTATTTCATGTTTATTTTGGAGTTTATTCATTATTTCATGTTTCTTGTGTGGTTGTGATCCTTGTACATTATTGAGTTAATCTGTTACTGCTTATGGATGATGCCCACATCATTCACTTGTCCTTTGTTACGTGCTTGTATTCCCGTATTTTGGGAAGCGAGGCGTACAAGTTTTTAGTGGTATCAGAGCCCAGGTTTGGCCAATATGCGGCTAATATTTTAGCCAGATCTCGGCTCTAGCCGGATTAACTCAATAATATGCACACCACGTTGATCACATGAACATGTAATAATCAACGTATATCTGGGTACTCACCAACTTGATGGTTTTGCAGGCGATGTCTCCAGGCGATACAACGGATGATGGAGCTACAATAAGAACACAATGAACTGATGAGAGCTAGTCTAGAAAGGGTCCAGGATGTCGTAGAGCTCACCCGACTGAGTCTGTTCGCGTACCAGCATCACGCATTCGCTACCATGAGGCAGACCCATAGAATAAGGAATAAGGCTTAGCGGAAGATACATAGCCCTACTGCCGCACGGCCGACAGGAGGACCGATACGGAGGCTGGTTCAGACCCCAGCGACTAGACCATTACCTTACCCAGCAGCAACTCCAAGGAAGGACCCGACATGTAATTATTTCCAAAAGATTGGTCGCATACGCAAGGATTGCGGGAAAGCCAACCTCCTACGTCTTGCATGCGGAGCAAATGGCCACACGGTTCGGGACTGCCCATAGAGGAAGGGTAGTGCACCAACTGGGGGATCAGCTCCCAGTGGAGGACAGAGTGGAGGGTGTAGTTAGGCTCACAACCCTGATTACAGAGGAGGCAGAGACCGCCAAAGGTACGATTGCAGGTATTTTGCTATTCTGTGCCATTTCTGTTCTTGCGTCATTTATTCGTCTGTACTTGTATTCATCATCATTTGTTGATTCAATATTTAGTATCATACTAGTTATTTCTTTGCCATCATATTCACTTCAAATTCCGGGAATGCCATTGTAACCCCCGTTCCCGCAAATACATATTTTCTGAATATTTTTTGTGTTTTGATTAATTATAAATATGTTTTTTTTTTAGATTCATTTTAGATCTTCTATTAAAATCTTTTCTAATCGAAAATTATGTTAATTTCGAATAAGGGTTGATATGGATAAAAATAGAACCAAATCGGGACCGTTCAAATCGGGCATGAATCTTAAAGCTCTCAGGGGTAAAACGGTAATTTCACCTACAAACGGGTCTGAAATGGGAACTTGGTCTTTCTTCAAAGCCCAATAACCCATAAATGGATCTGTCCTATTGGGTATGGGTAGCAACCCGTTACAAACCAATTCAGATATTTAAAAAGTAATTCAAATTCATGGTTATTTCTATGAAATGATTTAAACTCTACATCTTATCCAAAAATACCGGGACATAGGGATAAATCATTATCTCTAAACTATCTCTAAAGGCGACTATAAATACCCCTCTCCCCTCACCATAACAAGAAAATCAATCTTTTTCCATATAAAGCTCTTTCATAATCTCCCTAATTACTGACAATAGCGTCGGAGGGTTCGTCGTCGAGATCCATCCCGGTGTATCAAACTTTTTTGAAGGTCAATGGCAGCGGCAAGAAACAGTCAAACGCCAATGAAAGTCAACAGGTTTTCCTTTCTTCATTTCCTAAAAATAATCCACAAATTCATTTGTTTACTCCCACACCAAAATCAACAGCAACAGATTGGTGCTGTCTATGGGAAACGAAAAGCAATCCAACCCTATTTCATCAGTGAAAGTAGTTTCAAGCTATGCCTCCAAAGAAAGGAAAGGAAACGGTCTCCAACTGCAGAGCCACTCACGGTCTTTCTCCTCTTCCACTTTAGGAGGCCCTCCCTCAACCCGTTCAGCTTGTCCAACAACTACAGCCTGGACAGCCTCTCATTCAACCTGTCCAGCAATTGCAGCCTGGATAGCCCCTTCCTCAGCAACCTCAGCCCCAGTAGGCTCCTCAAGGGCCTCCAGGGGTTGCCGCAGGACCCTCCCGCCGAAGTCGCCAAAGTAAACCTCCTCACCATGACCATGTCTCGATACATAACCCCTTTATTCGACTCCATGGCCTCTCATAGTCCTCCTATGCCGAAGGATCTCCGACACATTATTATCAACCTTGCAGCATGGGATAGACCTTCGGACCCATGACGGAATCCCCCGTTGTGAACACCAAAGGGGCCCTCCGATTTGGTCCCCTAGAGCCTGATCCCCTCGTAGGCCCGACCGCAGAAGATCAAACTCTCCCAGAAGATGGAGGGAGTCACTCCAGCACTGTCAGAGGAGGAGCCACACTACCGGTCAGCCCGCCCTAGGGGACCGCCGAGATCGAAAGGTTCCTATCATAAGGGCAGAACTCTAGGACTTTCAAGAAGCCGGTCCATGAGCCCTTAACGTTGCTCATAATTAAGGTCAACGGGCTCCCAGTCCTCAACCAAGCCCAAACTATCACTGTCGCACTCATAGTCCCATTCCTCACGAGGATGAGTCCGGGGGATCAGCAAGATATGACCAAAGGAAAGATTTGGTCTACCGCCGTCTCCACGAGATGGAGATGTGCCTTGGCATATTGGACAGAGAAGATGAGCAACGGGCCAATAAGTTTCGGCCAAGAAGACCCCCCTTCTCTAGGGCCATCATGGAAGCTCTGGTCCCTGAAGCCTAGGCTGCCCCGCTTTGAATTCTACAATGGAGAGTCAGACCCAGCCGATCATATCGAGAGTTTTAAAACTCTCATGATGGTTCATCAAGCCTATGATGTGGTCTTCTGCAAGGCCTTCCCAGCCACATTGAGGGGACCAGTGTGAGAGTGGTACTACTATCTAACCCCCGCCTCCATCTTCTCATTCGAACAGTTTGAGGAGCTCTTCCTTACCCAGTTCGTGGGTAGCCGTAGAGCCAAGAAAACAAGTGGATCTTTACTAGCACTTAGCCAAAGAAAGGGTGAGCGCCTAAGAGATTACATTCGGCGCTTTACTACCGAAGCCCGTTCTATTTCTTCCATCAACCAATCAGTAGCCTCTGCAGCATTCAGGCACAACGTCACTAATGCCGACCTCAAGGCATCACTTGCCAAGAAGCCTCCTTGGGACTTCTCGGAATTGTAGCTTAGGAGCAAGAAGTACATCCGAGCGGAAGAAGCTCTCAACCCCCCCCAGTCTTGAGGAACCATCTTCCTGGAACAAACGGAAGAATACAAACAAAGAAGGGCCCCAAAAACTCCCGAAGGACGACAATGGCCAGCGTTGCCTAGCTCCTTATTTTGAGAAGTTCATCCCCTCAATGCTAGTATATCAGTAGTTCTTATGGAGGTGGACAAAGAAGGGCTACTCAGCGATCCCCCTAAAATGAATACTCCTAGCAAGAAAAGAAATAGGGATAAATGGTGCTGCTTTCATAGGGACCACGGTCACGACACGGATGATTGTCGGGTTCTCAAAGAGGAGATCGAAGAACTCATATAACAGGAACACCTGGCCAAGTTTGTCCAAAAAGACGGGGCCAATCTTCCACCCCGAGGAGCCTACAAGAAAACAGAGAGACCCGCCGAGTTCCAAGATTTTGAACCTGGGGGCGTCCTCCACCTTATCCATGGAGGTCAAAAGGGGGGAGAATCAAACTCCTCCCAAGAGGCCTTCACCCTATCGTAGAGTAGGATTTCAGTTTTCAATAAGGTCGATGCTTGTAACACGGCCAAAAAGCATGTAATAATGGCTTGCCCTACTGAAGCGGCCACTTAGTTTATCTCAATAATACTTAGCTTTTTCTATTGAAAATTATTTCATTTGCCTCACTCCTATCTCTCTGAGTCACATCTACAACTCGTTAAATGGTGAGTTTGGAGTCCAACACTTGGTTCGACGCCACTTTAGCCGCTTGTAAACAAACAAGTTCGGAGCAGCTCACCATTCGAAATTGCTCATGCAACTCGTTAACCCCCTCAACTACAAATTCGAGTCCAACACTTGGTTCGATGCCACTTTAGCTACTTGCGAACAAGAAAGTACAAAGTAGCTCACAATTCGAAATTGCTCCCACGACTGTTGAAATTCTCTTAACAACAATTTTGGAGTCTAACACTTGGTTCGATGCCGTTTTAGCTACTTGCGAACAAGCAAATACAAAGTATCTCACCCTTTTAATTGCTCCCACAACTGTTGAAACTCTCTTAACAACAAGTTCGGAGTCCAACACTTGGTTCGACGTCGCTTTAGCTACTCGCGAACAAGCAAGTACAAAGTAGCTCACTATTTCTGTGTATTTTCTGTATTTAAAAATTTTTCACAAATTTTTTTTTCGGTTTTCAAATTCATTTGTCAAATTGTATTATTGGATCTCTTATTAATATTTTTGACTGGTTATTAAAAACCCACTTTTATCTACTAACTGTATTTGTAGTGTCCTGAATAAATTCTATTTTTGTAACGCAAATTACATTTTATTATAAAAAATATTTTTATTGGTTATTTTATTTTACTATTTAGTTTTTAAAACCCTTTCTCCCTATTGGATTTTATTAAAACCCAAAATCCAGATACCCATTAATTAATACCTAACCCATTTACCCTGTTAACCCTACCCGTAATTAAAACCTACCCGAAATCCCTATTTCCCCCAGCAATCATCTTCTACACTTTACCTTAAAACCCTATTTATAAACCCATATATATACCTCTGTATTTTTCCCCACCTGTTCACCTTCCTCTAACCCATTAGCCAGCCGCTCCCCTACCCCTCCTAGCACTTTCCGACCTCTTCACCCTCTCCCGAACCCATCTCCCTGTGCACCTCTCCCGTCTTCATCCTTTCGGCCTCTCATCCCATGCACTCCTGATCCCGCTCTCAGCCCGGTGCCTCACCCCAGTGCTCTCCCCTCCTTCCTATCGCATCAACGACACACCGCCTGCAGCATTCTACTGGCGACTACCCTCACCCTCGTGCCCTGCTCCCTATTCGACAGGTTTGTGCCGCCCTGTTTCCTCCTCCCGATGCTGCAACCACCCAGTGACTCCTTTCCACTGTGCCATCATCCTCCCAGCGCAGCACAGCCCTACGATCCACTTCCTGTGCGCTATTTCCCTTCAGCGACAGCACAACGGCCACCACTGAAGATCACGCCATTACTTCTCCCTATGCAGTTGCTGTTTATAGGAGTTTTGATCACTTTGATTGTGAGCCGCTCGATTGGATCTTGATCTCATCCATCATCTTGATGATATCTTGATGAGGACCATCGGATCTTCATCATCATCATCTCATCTCGATCATCCTCTTGATCATCGAGATCCGTGCTTTGTGTTTCGTGATCGCGATTGTGATCGTGTGTTCGTGATTGGTTCGTGATACATGTGCTTGTGTTCGTGCTCAAGATCTGTTCCTGTTATTATTGCTTTTGTACTGTTTCCATCGTCATCTTTGAGGCAAGTAACTTGTACTCCAATTCTTTTGTATGATACAAGTCAAAAATACCACTTATAGTGTAGTTGGGTTCTAGAGACAACTCGTGTGTTTGTTATCTTTGATGGGTTTTGTCTCTATTGTACTATTTGACCACAGCTGCCTCACGACACAAAATTGACATGAAAACAACTAGGTTTGACTGTTCTTGATCTATTCATATGTGTGAGATAATTTGGGGAATTATGCGTTTGAAGAGATCCATGTGATATGATGGTTGTGAATATGTTATACGCTATATTTCATGATGTTTGGATACTTAGTAGACTCTATGCCATGTTTGATTGTGATTGGAACAAGTTTCGTATGATTTATGTTGGTTTTGTTGTTAGAGAAAAATCTGTAATTTGTCGATGATCAGTTTTGAATTGTATTTTAGACCATATTAAGGTCAGAATTCTTAATTTTTGTATTTGACAAGAATTGTAGAGAAATCTATCTTCTTTCCAATCCCTCTGACTTTGAACGATTTTGTTTTCGTATCAGTGAGTTATGGCTGTTTCACTATAGAGGTGTATCTATTTCCAGATTTCGTTTCTTGATGATTTTGATGATTAAACTATTTTGATACTAGTCCTAACTATATTATTTTGATCTGATACTTTGCACAGTAATTCTATATCTATCTAGGGATTACCCAGAATTTTAGTGGATTTTATTGAAGAGTTTCATACGTCGTTTCATACTTGTTTATAAAGCTATACTTGGTGTATTTTGCTCGCTGTTCTGTAAAGAATCGTATTTTCACCCTAATTTCTTTTACTGTATGGAAAATATTTGTGAAATATGAAAGTTATATTATTTTGTATTTTTTCATCTCCCTTTGGCGATTTTGGATTTTGTTTCATGGTTTGCGAGATACCACAGTTTTCGTATAGCCGTATTGGGAATTCCAGATTTGCTAAACTATCGTTTATTGATATTTTCTTATTTTTATTGACTAAACTAATTTTACTGGAATATTACAAAACTTTATATTCTGATACTAGACATATAGCGGTTTACTCCAGATTTTTTCTGGATTTATTTGAGGAGTTTTATTGCTTTTTTCTGACTGAGAATTCGTTTTACTGATTTCTGGCTGAACGTGTTTTCTGGATTCAAATCAGTTCTCAGTTATGATTTTGTGAAGTACTATATGGCTTATATATAATCGCTGGATTCATGTGGAAGTTTATTTTCCAGATTCTTTGACGGATTCAGATTTAGAATTCTGTAGTAACGGAAATCACTGTTTTAGTACTGTATTGTCATGCTGTCCTGAATATAAACATACACTGTTTTGCTCGTTTATGTGACCGTATCTCACCTATGCATGTCTATTTGTTTCCCTGAACCTAATACTGATTGTATCATGTTAGTTTGACACTATTTCGTATACATTCATGCCTGTTTGATAACCATAATAAAAGTAATCAAGCTGGGGTTTCTTAAGGGAAGATCTAGTTGTGGAAAATATGGAGACGTGTACTCGGAAGGGAACTAGTGTTCCATATTGTTATTATTACTGTTACTACTACTGTTACTTTTGATGCTACTGTTATTGTACTTTTACTACTACTGCTACTGTTACTGATACCTGAGTACACTGCTCCATTATGGTCCACTATGAAATCTAAATGCGAAACTGTTTGTTGTAGCAACCACGTAGTAAAAACCGGGATGCATGAAGTGCTACCTAGTTAGTAATACACACAAGACTGTAAGAACATAATACTGATACTATTAGACTGATACTGTTAGACTGAGACTGTTAGACTGATACTGTTATAATGTTACACTGATATACTGAGCTTACTGTTACTGGACATTGTTAGTTGCCATATGACACTATACTTGACACATTCATTTGTACTGTTAGTGTACCATGCTAGTTGACCTCGTTTTACTAATTCATGCTAGTTATCACTGTTGATGCATTATTCCATGTTATTTGTTAGTTTTCCATGTACTTGTATCCTACATTTTAAGTGGCCCGTAACTTGCAATTGACGGGTACTTGTTTTCTTTTTTCTTCTCCTGCAATTATGAACTGCAGATCAGGATTGTCAGCTGCCCGCTGGTATTGGCGAAATGAGATATTAGTGCTGGATTTCTTTCTTATTAGTATTATTATTATTGTTGCTTTGAAATAATGTATTTTTGGTACTTGGATGATTACTTTGTATTTAGGCGATGTGACCCAGGATATTTGACTTGTCCAGATTCTGATTTATTTGAGAATATTATATTTTGTTTCAAATAAATTCTATTGGTTTATTACTTCAGTTATGCATGTGTGGTTGACTCTTTTGATTCCAACTCTGATTATTTGTGAAATGTTGTAAAGATTCCTGAACAGCTTATGGATGATGAAAATCATTCGCTGGGCTGAGTCGCGTATCCGTATTCTGTATTCTTTTTGGGAAGCGGGGTGTGACACAACTATTGAAACTCTGTGAAAATTAGTTCGAAGTTCACAATCATGGTTCGAAATTGCCCTCGCAGCTTGCAATTATGCAGTTTCGGTGCTCAAAACGAATGTTCATACTACTCCCACTACTCGTTAAATTTTGCAACAAGCAAGTTCGGCGCTCAACTCTCCCCTAGAGTTGCTCCTCAAATTTGTCTCCCAAAAGGCTCTCCCATAGAGCTCGACGAAGCTCTCCGCTCCGCTCGCCTCCCGAGCAGCCTTATTCTGAACGAGTTCGGAGTTCAACTCTCCCCTAGAGTTGCTCCTTAAACTTATCTCCCAAACAACACTCTCCCAGAGCCTGGTGAAGCTCTTCGCTCCGCTCGCCTCCAGAGTGGATCTATTCTCAACGAGTTTGGATCTCAACTCTCCCCTAGAGCTGCTCCGCAGACTCGCCTCCTAAATGGCTCTCTCCTAGAGCCTGGAGATGCTCCTCCTCTCATTCACCTCCTGAGCGGTCTTCTACCGAGAGAGTTCGGAACCTAAATCATCTAGAGACGCTCCTACAACTCGCCCCCAAGAATGGATCTTCTCAACAGACACACAATGCTCTTCCTAACTTCATGAAGACAAAGATGTTGCAGGACTATTTTGACCATGAAGAAGGGTGATTCTTCAACTGACTTTTGAAGAGAAATTATAGATATTTGAGTTAGCTTCAAAACGAGGGACCTTCAAAAGGGATTAAGGGGTCGGGTTAGCACCCGTTTAGAACCAAACCTTTCTCCTTCAAATCTCTTCTTCTTCCGAATCACCCCCATCGCCGAACCCCCTAACCGTTTGACAAGCTCGCCTCATGAAATATTTTGCTATGTCAAGGAGAGACTATCCAAGTCCTAAATTAGCCAAAGTATACATGATCAAAGCTGAAGGAGCATGACAAACGTTTGTAACAATCACCGAGCTTGCCCAACTCCAAGCCTCGATAAGCTCGACCTCACCACCAAAGTCGAGTTCCAACACCTCCAATGTCGAGCCCCTACACCTCTACTGTCGAGCTCCATCGTCGCCGAAATTGCTGAGTTTGACCTTGTCTCCCGTTCGCCAAGCTAGACCAACTCCACGCTTCACCAAGCCTCTTACAGTCGAGCAATAAGTCCACCTCGTCGAAGCCTCTCAGTGCCGAGCTCCGACCTCAACTCCACTGCCGAGCCCCTTCCTGGCCACCAAGCTCGGTGAGGACCTCGACGAAAGCCGGTGATGGCCAAGACCTCGTCGAACTCCAACCCACCAACTTGCCAACATCGCAAACCGAGCTCCAATGTTGAGCTCCCCTCCGGTCCCAAGCTCCAACCTCGGTTCCATTGCCGAGCCCTCTCCTCGCCAAGCTCCCACAATGCTGAGCTCCGCTCTCCCCCTTCGCCGAGCTCCAACTCCACCTAGTTGAACTCCATCGCCGTCGAGCTTTGCTCTCCACCTCATCGAACTCTACACTCATCTCTCGTTCGCTGAGATTGACCAACTCCAAGCTTCACTACCGAGCTCGACCTCGTCTCCCGTATGCCGAGCTCGCCCAACCCCAAGCCTCGCTAAGCCTCTCACATTTGAGCAGGCAAATTCTCCTCATCGAAGTTGCTCACTACCAGGCTCAATCTCATCTCCCGTTCACCGAGCTCCTCACCAAACTCCCTCCTCGTCGATCTCGAGCAAAACTCCGGGTAGCTTCTCTCGCTGCACGGGGTGCTCGGCAAGCCGGGAACGAGGGTCTGAGACAGGGGTCGAAGTTTGAAGACGAGAGGACAGGGAGACGAACTTAGCAGAAGTCGAAAACGAGGGAAGAAGGAAAAAAAAGCAAGGTCAATGGTCGACTGTTGACCAAGTCAACGGGCCGCCGTTGACCTTCATGTGTCAGCATGGCGAGCGTTCCCACCATGCATTGAACATAGCTGCTTCCGAATGAAAAATGGGAAAAAATTGTCTCCGCGCGATGTGCTCTCTCTTGATCATGATCAACGCACAGGATTGCGCCACGTCACCAGGTATTTATTTATTTATTTATTTAATTCAATTAATTATATTAAAAAATCCGAATAATTAATTAAAAATCGAAAAAGTTAATTGAAAATTCTAAAAATAATTATTAATTCAGAAAATAATTTTAAAATTCTGAAAATAATAATTATTAAATTAGAATAATTAATTAAAATTTCGATAATTAATTATTTAAATTCGAGAATTGAATAAAAAAATTCAAAAAAATGATTAAAATTTGGAAAAAAATCCAGAAAAATCTGGAAAAGTCACAAAAATCCAAAAAATTCTGAGAATAATTTTGGGTATTTTACAAACTCAGACTGACACCGTTACACCTCGAGCAAGATCCAAACTTCTTTAAGAACTCTGATAAAATTCCGTACACCATTAGAACAATAAAACTACTCCTCAAAGGCTGTTAAACTCAGTCTTCGGGAGTGGGGGGCTTGTGATATGGCTAAAAGTAGAACCAAATCGGGACCGTTCAAATCGGGCACGAATCATAAATCTCTTAGGGGTAAAACGATAATTTCACCTACAAACAAGTCTGAAATGGGAACTGGATTTTACTTCAAAGCCTAATACCCCATAAATGGATCTGTCTTATTGGGTATGGGTAGCAACCTGTTACAAACCAATTCAGATATTTAAAGAGTAATTCAAATTTAATTCAAATTCATGGTTAATTCTATGAAACGATTTTTTCTATTTTTTTATTTGAAGGACAGAATCTAACAATTCTAGCCCGATATATAAAATAAATCAAAAGAGTACAAATAGTTACAATTTTACCGAGAGTAAAACGAATAACCACAACAACAATCGAAACAACTAGCTTAAGGAGCAATTGAGGGAATTGCCTAGAGGTCATAGAGCAAAACTCAAAGCCAAGGAACCCGATCAGCAACCACGGAGGCAGGTCCCGAGCAGACGATCACCACCGAAAACAAAGGCCTGAAGCCGACCTGAAGGAAACTCCCTTGGACTACAACGTAGAACAGCATCGGGGCATCGACCCACCCAGTCAAGAGACCTGAAGCTACCGCCGAAACCGCTCCAGCTGATCCAAAGCAACCCAGGAAGGAGATAACAAGGCTCAGCCATCAGGCGAGCGGAGATACTGCCTAAATGCCAAAGCAAGGAGCAAGAGATTGAAAACAAACGGCAAGCCCACCACAAAAGATCACCAGAATAGAAACACAACAAACCCAAAGCTATGACCCCAACAAAGAAGGGGGGTCACAAGCTCGGCATTCTCCATACTCGAGATAGCCCAAACCAGGGCGAATGACCGAACAAACCACTAACAAATACGAGAATTCAACGATACAGTCTAGGAAGAGAAAAAAAGTAACCTTAGCTACCAACCAAATAGGTCTCGGTAATCCAATACCGGTACCGGTGCTACGGCACCCACAACCATAGAGCAAAGGAATCTCATAGACCGAGTCAGCCAGGGCACAAAACAGACCCAAAACCCTTCGGTCACAGCGTGAACAAACTGAAAAGCTCAGCGCTACCAAAGAAAAAGCCACAGAAAAGGAAAAGAAACAGCTCACAAACCAGTTTTCGCATCATCTCAAGAAAGAGACTGACACCAGAAACAAATGCAAGAAAAGATAACATCACCACACAGATACTATAATTACATCAACCTGAAGCTAACATGCCGGGGAACAAAAACCAAACGAAAGTCCTCCCTACTAAAGGGAACAAATAGCCACCAAGAAGCACTAAACCTGCCCATCAACAGTGAACCAAAAAGGATACATACATCCAGTAATAAACAACATCAAAAGATAGCCGAAAAGAGCGGGCACAACTAGAAGTAGGAGAGGAACCGAAACCTAACAACGTCAATAAGAACGCCCAACAAAAGACCCTTTAGGGCAGCGGCCAAAAGAAGAACCCAACACTTTAGATCTGCAAGGAAAGGCAAAAGAGAAGTAAGTCAGCCAAGGTACCGAGAATAACCCCAAAAAGAAAAAAATCTTAGGTACTAAAAGAATGGAGAATACAAATCGCCTCATCCAGATGATGTAAGTGTAAAGCTTCCACTTTATCAGAAGATAAAGTGGAAGGCCAAAATTTAGAGAAGAAAAGACAATCCTCGATAATATTATCAATCGTCGAGGCGGAATTAGAAAAAATACGTTTGTTCTGTGCCGACCAAATAACCCAAATGATCGCAATAATAGAAAAAACCCAGGAATTACGAAATTCTTTTCTGAGGGGTTGAACCATCTAAGAGGAAAAGAATTCGTTGGGGATAGTCGGCGCTTGCCAAGCGACGACAAAGATCCTCGTTAGCGGTTGGATAAATTGACACTTAAGGAACAGATGATCGGCATTCTCATGATGTAATGAACAAAATGCACATAATTGGCCTATGGCCAGGTTCCTCATGTTGAGAACCTCAACAGTAAGAAGCTTGTTGTTGAGCGCTAGCCAGGTTAAAATTTTAGATTTGAGGGGAGCACAACTGCTCCATAATGGCTTTGCAATCGGGGAGACCATCCCTCTGAAGCTGAGGAAATTGTAGAAGGATTTAATCGAGTAATTACCCGAGTTGGTCCATCTCCATTTGAAGTCTTCCGAAGGAAGCCAGGAGTAACAGTTAATACCGTCGAAGAGCTCTTGAAGCTGAAGCAAGAGAGGCAGCGAGAGAACGTTTGTGAAAGGAATCGACCAAAACTTATGGTTGTTGATAATTACAACATAATCCGCAACAATGGCAGAGGGGTTGGACGCCAACTTATAGAGAAAATGAAAAGCTGAAGCGAGCTTGATATTACCAAACCATAAATCATCCCAGAATTTGATCTTGGATCCATCAACGCACTCATGGACTAAACCACAATGGAACGGGCCGGCTACTTTCCAGACCCCTTTCCAAAATGACGAGGCTTTACGGGAAAGGGAGGTCGGAAAATCCCACATCTTGCGACGAGACAAACAATTAATGGAAATCATGCGAACCCAGGGCAGGTGATCATTTTTAAGAAATCTCCATAACCATTTGCCTAGTAAGCCTATGTTTTGGTGCCTGAGATTAAGAATACCTAACCCTCCAGCTACCTTAGAAGTGCAGATGAGCTTCCAGTTGCAGAGATGAAAGCCAGCTTTATACAAATCAGCACCTGACCAGAAGAAGTTCCTTCATATCTAATCCATCCTCTTAATAAACCACGACGGAAGATAAAAGAAGGACATCATGTATAAAGGGATAGAGGAAAGAATGAAATTAATGAGAAAAAGTCTGCCTTCGCACGACAGGTGCTTACCAGACCAACGGTTGAGTCTAGATTTAACCTTTTCAATCATCGGCATCCAATCCGACTTATGAAGCTTCCCCCATCTTAAGGGGATACCAAGATAATGGATGGAAAAAGTGGTTGAAATACAGTTGAAGAACTGTGCAATTTCCGCTTGACAGTTTTGAGAGCCTCCAAGCCAAAGAACATAAGACTTTTGAAAGTTAATGGCTAAGCCCGAGGTACTTTCAAACACGTAAAGAAGTAATTTAAGGTTACGTAAGGTCCTTCCATTGGGTTTCGCAAAGATAATGGTATCATCCGCGTATTGAAGGTTCAACACTCCGCAGAAGCTATTAGGACCTCCAAGACCTTCGATAACATCAGCCTCCCATGCGTTGCGAAGCAGCTTACTGAAGACATCAACAACTAGAGAGAATAAGAGGGAGGACATATGATCACCTTGCCGAAGACCACGCTTACACTTGAATTTGTGGCCTTCCGTACCATTGATCAGAATGGACGAGGTGCTAGCGAAGAGACTGAATTTAATCCATGCGATCCATTTTGGACCGAAACCACGATGTAAAAGGGTTTCAAAAAGGAATTCCCAGCTTACATTGTCATAAGCTTTTTGAAAATCTAATTTTAACAGGATCCCCTCCGAATTGGATCTATGGCATTCTGAAATGATTTCTTGGGCCGACGCCACGCTATCTAGGATATAGCGATCTTTAATGAAATTGGATTGCGAGGGATCTATCATGGGAGAAATCAATGCACTAAGACAGGTAGAGAGAACTTTCATGATGATCTTGAAGGTCGTGTTCAGAAGAGTAATAGGCCTAAAGTTCGAAATCGAGTTGGCACCTAAGAATTCGGGGATAAGGACGATATGCGCATAATTGATCCTTTCGAAGGAGAAATTCCCTTGGTGGAGAACAGAGAACATTTGGAAAAGATCGTCTTTGAGACAATCCCAAAAATGTTTGAAAAAGAAGGCTGGGGAACTCGTCAGGGCTAGGGGCGGAATCACATTTTAACGAGAAAACTGCAGACTTGATCTCTTCTAAAGTGAACGAATCTTCCAAGCTAGACAGGTCATGCATGTGCTGGCCGCATAAAAGAGACCAGTCAAGATGAATCGAGCGGTGCTTATGAGATCCCAGAAGATCTTTAAGGAAACGAAGAAAAGTAGAATGGATATCTGAGTCCGAAGTTAATTCGACAGCCATTGTCAAGGATAGAGGAAATACGATTTCAACGCTGTCGATGCGAAGTGAAATTATGAAAGAAAGAGGTGTTGCTGTCACCCTCCTTCAGCCACCGGAGCTTAGCCCTCCGAGCCCATTTAATGTGATCGTTATGGAGAAAATCTGCGTAGCCTATTTTACAAAAGGCACGTTCAGAGCGAAGGAATTCAGAGATCGGGCCAAGCTCCTCCATTTGATCAATGGATTCAATGGTTGATAGGAAGACACTTTAAAGAAAATTATCATTGGCCACTTTCTCTTTATGCCAAATTTTATTATCGAATTTGACAGCATGAAGCTTAATCAGGATACGCCCCAGCCCGGAGGATCCCGTAATAGAAGAAAGGCTTTCAGTGATGAGATTGACGAAAGTTTGGTCTCGCAGCCAAAATTTCTCAAAACGGAATTTGAAAGATATGGAGAAATTATAGTTAGAGGACAAAACGATTGGAACGTGGTCGGAAGACAGATTGGGCAAAGCCGACGCGAACGAGTTGTGGAAGAAGTTAATCCAGTCAAAGGAAACCAGAAAGTGATCGAGTTTTGCCATGTACGGCGACAACTGCATATTAGAACAAGTGAATGATCTTCCATTGAGAGGAAGATCAGTCAAATGGAGAGAATGAATGCAGTCGTTAAATAGGGAGGAATCCAATAAATAAGAAGAAGGACCCGATCTTTCATAGGAGTATCTAGTGACATTAAAGGCACCACAAAAAACCCAGAATCCCTAAATGTTATTTTGTAAGGAATTTAGTTCGTTCCAAAACACATCGTGACAGTTCGCGGTAGACGGACCGTAAATGGACACGACTGTGAGATCATAATTAAATTCAGCCCAGTGAAGACATACCATAAGGAAGAAAATTAAACGACGAATCGAAATGAGGGAGAACCTGGCCTCTTTAAACCCAAATAGGATGCTTCCTCTTGAGCCTACGACATCAAGAGAGATCCAATTTTTGATTAACTATCCACCAACCGATCGAGATATGGAAGACGTAGGGGACTGCTGTTTTGATTCTTGAATTGAGATCATATCACAGTGAGAAGAAGAAATAAGTTGAAACAACGCTTGTTGCTTCGACACGCTCCCCAACCCCCGAATATTCCAAGAGATGCTAATCATTAAAAAAATTAGTCTCAAAAGCTCGAGATATCTTGCAGCGGCAAATCAAGTCAAAGTCGACAAAGTTATCTTGATCAACTTGAAACCCCATTTTCCTAGTAAGGGAAAGCATATCTAGGTTAGAGAGGGAGTCAAAATGAACCTTGTATAAGGATCCGAGTTGCGCTTTCCCAGAAGAAAAGCCAGAAGAAAAGATAGAAGGCGGTGATATATCCATCTTCCGGACCTGAGCCGCAAGGGAAATTGTATTGGTCCGGAGACGGGCACTAGAGCGAATGACAGAGAATGTCTCTTTTTTTTTTTTTTTTTTTTTTTGGGGGGGGGGGAGATTATGAGCCTGCTGACTCCCAGTAAGGGCAAACTCAGCTAATCTCAATGGCGCCGCAGACGGGCAACCTGACTCAATTGAGTAAGAAGTCATCTGGGAAGAGGGACCAAAAGAAGAGAGCATTGGTAGGGGACAATTAGGAGTTGTCACTTTACAGTTACTAGGTAGGTTAAAACCCACCAGGGACGAAGTAGGAACCCAAATAGAGGAATTAAAGTGAAAGTAAGAGGATAAACAGTAATCAAGATTGAATCTAGCCAAAATAGGAGAACAACAACTCAAATTTGAAAAGCACAATCTATAGGAGACCCCACAATTAGAGTAAAGAAACTTAAAACCCAACGAATTAGAAATAAAGCATACCTGCTTTTGCGAAAGAGATTGATCCAGATCGGCCAATTCTTCTTCCAGAAGGTTATCTTTATCAATCCATGCATCAGATTTCTGGAAAGGGAAAGGTAAAGCTTTTCTAGACTAAGAAGAAATAGAGGGGCCTGATGAAGAAGTGTCGTGAGCCGCAACGATGAAATTGTCCCAGTCAGAAGAATAATAAGGATTCACCTCCCGAACAGGCCATTTCTTCTTATCATCAATCAGATTCTGCTGATCTGGGGCATCGACCTTAGTTGCAGAAGCAACGGTAGCCTACGAACCTTAGGTGAAGAATGAGGAGGCAGCTTGGGTAGGCGATCAACGGGATCAGATAGAGGCGGGGGGCAGGTTTTAACCGAAGCTATGTCTAGATTAATCCAGACCAAATTGTGAGCCTTAGAAGGAGAAATTAAGGACTTGGTAGGAGTAATAAGCCCTTTGCACTGAATTGGGGGATTTTTTCTTGGGGTTCCTTTGTGAGACAACCTCCATTTAGAATAAGGGGTCCTCGACTGAGACGAAGTACCCACGGAGAAGGTGCTGAGGAATGAATGGGGTTGCGCAGAGGTAGATGAAATACCCCAAGACAGGGGAGCTGAAGACGGCGCACTAACAGTGAAATCTTGATAAATGACCGACACCGCAAAAAAGGATTTGTGGTCTCTCAAAGAGTAGGCCTCAATTCTATCGTTCACTGCAGGATAGTAGAAAACCACATCAACCTGAAGGCACCCTGAGGCTAGCATAGCCGAGGAAGAAATGTGCTTCAAATCACCCACACATTTAGATAAATCTGCAACCACACGGTGAGAATCATAGAAAGGCGACAGGCTCAGTAACGTGACTTTAACATTAGTGTGAATCAAGGGAGGGGGAAGGGCAGTGGTACCTCCATTTGTGAATCAAAAGTTTGATTGCTCTGATAGAGAGGGAGTTAATGGACATCAGTTCTTCTAGATTTTTAATAAAAGGGCAATTAATGACCACTTCCCCATTGGATCAAACGTTGATAGCCCACACCCAGTCTTGCACATTATAGAAATTGCTAAGGAAAGCGTCTAATGTAGAGTTGGATACTGACCCTCCACTGAAAGAAACCGCACCGTAGTGCTTAAATCTGCTCATTTTATCGGAAAGTTTGATAGCAGGGATGATCATAACCAGCGCTGGAGCCTTAGATGGTTGCGGAGAGGGGGTAGCAATCTCTGGGCCTTGGGTAGAACTGCCGCAGTTAAGCACTGCGAGACGGGAGGCGTTGGGAGGAGAGGAGAAGAAACCGAAACCTTAGCCCTCTTAGACTTGGGCGCTAGCAAATCTGCTAGCTTAGATTGCAGAGAAGGGAAATCCAGCGCTGCGATAACTTGATCGGAGATGGGAACTCCCCTAGCCAACCCCAAAATTTGTTGTAACGAGAAATAGCAGTTACGGGAATGACCTGATTTCAAACAGAACAGACACTTCATGTTGTCGGTGCAAAATGCCCTAATATGCCCTGCTTGGATGCAACGATAACAAATTGAAGATTTGGGGGAGGAGGAAGACGAAGAACACTTTGATAAAGAAGAGGTGTTGGAGTTGAAAGGGCGGTAAAAGGACACAGGGAAACTGCCCTAGAAACTTCTAATGATTGGGCCGATCATAACAAGCGCTCAGCGAAGCTGAATAACATTGCGGGGGCCCAAGACATGCGGCCTCAGAAGAGAAATTATAACTGATTTTTTTTTTTTTAACAATATCCACCCAAGAGGAGCCCATAGAGGCCCAGGCCCACAACAACTACAGGGCAAGGAGAGGGAGAAGCGAATTCGAGGAACCAAGAGGACAACAGACCGCAACTGAGGCGATCTGTCTGAGAAAGTTAAGAGGAGAACGAAGAGTTTAAGCACTCCGAAAATGTCGAATCACCGAGCTGTAGCGCTCAAAACGAAGGGCAACCGGAGTAGCGCTGGCTCTTATTGATAATTATGTAAGAATTAGCCTAACCCGATCCACTGCAAACCACCACAGAAGCGGTGAAACAACACAGTGATTCGAACAGATCTCAAAGATAAGTAAGAAATCTCGACAACATAATGTAATACAAGGCGGTGAAAACAGAGATCAAGGAAGATCTCACAAGAAAAAACAAAGGAACGCGCTCAGCGACCAGTGCAACCACCGCCAATAAATGAAAAAAAACAAGAATAAATATTTACAGTGGGGCAACACGGAAAACGCTACCGAGAATCGAGAAGAGACGTTGCTACAGGAGCGGGGCTGCTACACTACTGCCGGAGCAGAACAGAGGACCCAGCTACGCAGCAGAAGCTCCAGGCAAAAGGACGGCGGGAAACGAGAAGTTGGGCCGAAGGAAACCTTAGCGTGCCGACCATCTAAAGGGACGAGGAGAAGAGAGGGGAAGACTCCGGGGACGTAGAGGCGGAGATCTGAGGATCTGGGTCAGAAAGGCTGACAAGGCCCAACAAAATTAAAGAAGGAGGAGGGGATGAAAAATGAAGGGAGAGACCGGATCTGGGGAAGACGGCGAGGTCTGAACAGGGGGAGAAAGATCACCAAGATCTACTTTTCAATTGCTTGATTCTATGATATGATTTAAACTCTACATTTTATCAAAAAACACCCGGACATAGGGATAAATCATTATCTCTAAACTGTTTCTAAAGGCAACTTTAAATACCCCTCTCCCCCCACTATAACAAGGTAATCAATCTTTTCCACATAAAGCTCTTTCATAATCTTCCTGATTACTGACAAGAGCATCGGAGGGTTCGTCGATGGGATCCATCCCGTTGTATCGAACTTTTTTGCAGGTCAACGGCAGCGGCAAGAAACAGTTAAATACCGGTAAAATTCAACAGGTTTGCCTTTATTCGTTTCCTAAAAGAATCTACAAATTCATCTGTTTGCTCCCACACCAAAATCAGCAGCAACAAAAGTGTATTTTAACTTTACTTTCCATTTTATAATTGATCGACAATTTACATTTTAGCCAAATCAAAACTATTTGGATTTACTTTAACAATTTGTTAAACCCAATTCCTATTTCGTTATATAACCTTATTATTATTTTTATTATTTTCATTATTTTATTAATATTATTATTATTGAATAATTTTCATGAAAGTGTTGAATCCAAATTATATTTTGTCATGTATTATTATAATTATAAGTATTGTTATTATTTTTATTATTATTATCATATTATTTTGTAAAGCCCATTGATTTTAAAATATCTTGTATTACAATTTAGTAATATGAAGCCCATCTACTAAAACCCAATTTTATATTCATTTGATTTGCATTATTTATTAATATATAACCATAACCTAAACCCAAACCCGCATCTTATTGGATCTTAACCCAAGCCCATCTCCTATTGGATTTTAACCCAATTCTCCCCCTAATCTACTTTGACCAGATCAAAACCCTCGACGGTACATCTCTCTGTATCTCGTGTTTTGCCCCTCACATTCCCCCAAATATATCCACAATCCCCTACACTCACCCCTCGTATCTCCCTCTCTCTCTCTCTTTTCTTTATACACAGCCAAAACCCGTTCACATTCTTTAAAAACTCTTGATCTTTTTTTTGTGTGCATCCCCTACCCCCTCCTCATCTTTCCTGTACAACCCTCTCCCCACATTGTGCAACCCCCCGTCCGTCTCTCTCCTCTCCCCTGTTTTCCTACCCAAACAGAGCAACCCCTCAACTCCTCATCTTCCCCCCTTACCGCAACCGCTCGCCTCCTTGTCTGCAACCAACGAGTCATCCCTCTTCCACCTCGCGACCCCGTAGCCATCCATGACCGCCTTCGAAACCCATCGAGCTCTAACCTCCAAAACTCCTCCTTGCGTCCCTGTACTCCTTAGCTCCACCCCATCGCCATTGCTTTGAAGCCATCTGCTGTCGAGTGCCCACCGTCGGGGCCTCGTCACCACCCTACACATCCCAACACCGTTCGTGACTACCCCGCCCTCGTCGACACTCTCGATCTTCGTCCTCGTCACCCTCTCATCCAACCTCCGCTGAATCGTTCACTCCTCGTCATCCAAAACCCGTCGGCAACTCACCGCCACCGATAACCCATCACCCTCGTCATCCCTCCTTGTCAGCCACCGTCACAACCTCCGTCCATCGCCACCACCGACCGCCTTTGCCATTGCTCATCGACCTCCTCCTCTCCCTCTGTTTTCTTCCAAAATGGAGGAACGCCATCAAGCCATCGTCTCCGCCCACCAACACCTTGACAACTGCAGTCACTCCATTATTGCCCCTTCGTCCGCCGTTAAGCCCCCTGAGTGCGCCACCTGCCTCGCCACCGAAGCCGAATCCTCGTGCGTACTATTTTGAGAATTCGGTGTGTGATGTTCGACCGAGATCCTCTGTGTGCTGCTGGTGTTGTTTTTGTCATTTGGTGTTTTGGTCGCTGTGTTATTTGTGTTGTCTCTTTTACACGTAGTGTGCACGTGTCGCCCTGGGATCCTAATCCTGTTAATCTTTCATATTCGGACTAATCATCATTCAAAGGAAAGTCTACTTGAACTCACTTTTTATTCTAGTTCAAGATTGTTGATCTCTGCAAGTAGTTCTCTTTCAATTATCACATTGTTATATTGTATACCTTCGTTGAGTATATCGAGGGTTTACACGAGCTAACCCAAGGTATTCTTGACCTTGTGCTATTATCCTTTGATTCAAACCCAATCTTGTATATAGTCATATGCACATATGACATGAATAACTTAATTAGAAACTTGCATATAGAAAATGTATAGTGATTTGAATGTGTGATGATCGATTGTGATCTTAAGACATGAATCATAACATGATAATTTGACTCTGTATACTGTAGAAATTCATCTTAAGTTGCTGCATAGAATGTTAGTGCATTCCATGATATAGGAGCATGTAGATTGTTCATTATGTCGATTGCATATGATTACATTTCATCATTTCCTGCTGCCTGTTTTATGTTATACTGCGATTTCGACCTTGTGATTATTAAAATTAGCTAGAACTATATAAAAAGAAACTACAGCTTGATGAATCTAGTTTTCGGAATATCTTACGAACCCAGTGTCTTTCTGGATATCACACTTATTGTCACTGCTGGCTGTGTATTTCCAGTTTGCTGTTTAGTGGAACATCGACACAACTTCTAATTGAAATATAGTGTTAATAGTAGAATAATGACATGAAATTCTCCATGAAATTAAAAGAAATGCTTAGGGTTCATTTTATAATTTTTATAGATTTTTGTATTGAATTTACACCTTAATTTTACACGTAGAGATTTGACTCTAGACTGCTACCAGAACCTTGAATCTGAAAAGAATAAGGATTTGAACCTAGTTAATGTAACATTTGTATGTCATATGTATATTCGCTACAACCGGAAGAGAGCAGTTTCTAGAATCTCTGATAGATCCAGATTTGCCTTCCTGTAACAGCAGAAAATTTCAATTTTGTACAGCAATGTCTTGTTGTCCAGAATGTGCGCTTTTGTAGCATTGCATGTAAATATCTTAACCTTGCATTTAGTGAATGAGAACCAAATATATATCATGCATCACATCATTTTGTTGCATCCTTATCATCGCCTTGACATTCTTCTACACATTGCATGATCATGATTGACATAATAAAATATTAACAAGCTGGGGTAATAAAGGTTAACTTAGTAGTGGATAATCTCAGAAACTGTACTCGGTAAAGGCCTTATCGTTATATTGTATTGTCATGGAAGGAGGAGTATCGATTGTAAATTATTGATTGTCAATTATTGATTGTAAATTATTGTTATTAATGCCGAGTACACATTCTGTAGATCCCACCACTATAGTCTAAACGAACACTGGTTGTATGCACTGAACCTGTGGTATGGGACTGTAACCCCTGTTTTTCATTTTATGTATTTTTGGATGTATTTTTTTTCTTTTTGTGTACTTATTCAACTTGTATCTCTTTTTGGACCGTGTTTTGGATCTTCATTTTGTATATCCATTTATTTGATTGGTCGTCTTCTTATTTAAGTTTCTTGATTCTATTGTCTCATATTGTTTCGTCTCTGATTGATCGAGCCATTATTTTATCCCCATTATTTAATTGTTCATCTCCTCCTTCTTGATTATTTATTTTCATTCTTATCTCATCTATTGGGACGCCCTATATTTTTTATTGATCTTACACTTGATTAAACTCAATTTCTTTCTGTATCCATTAAGACCCATTAAGCCAAGAGAACCTACTCCTAAAAATCTCCAACCCGAAACCCATTACATCCGTTTACCCACACCTGTTCACACCAAGAAACCCTACAACCCAACTATATATTCTACCCTATACTGTTTTTCCCACCCTCACAGAAACCATAGCTGCTACCCTTAAACCCTACCCCATGTGCCCCGACCTTCCTACCCTTTCCCGATCCTCAACCCTATGCGCCTCTCCCTGTCGCGACCTCCCACCTCGCCTCGACATTGACGCCAGTGCCGACCCCGCAGCATCGCCCTCTCCTTGTGCTGTGCCACCTTCCCGAGCGCCGCACACCATAGCAGCCAATCCTCCAGCTTCGACTGCAGCGACTCCCAACACTCCATCCCCCTGTGTGCTCTTCCGTGATGCCAACAAAAGCCCAGCATCGTAGCGTGCTCCCCACCCTGTGTATGCTCCTTCGACAACTGATAGTAGAAGTAGCGAGCGCTCCCCGCCGTCGTTTTGCCTGCTACCATTACCGTTCTTTCACCGTGTACACCTCCACGCCGATACCCCCCTACCATTGCTGAGTTTTGTGTGTGTGTTGGATCTCGTGTACTCGCTGTTATTTGTTCGTGAATTGTGTTCGTGGTCCATCGTTCATTCGTTGAGTCTGTGCCCGGGAATCTGTTATCATTATTCTTGTTCTTGCTCCGTTCTCATCGTTAGCTATTAGGTAAGTAACTTGTATTAATTTCTGTTGGAAGTACAAGTACTAAATACCGTCTGTAGTGTAGGTTTTTTCTAGAGACAATTCTTGTGCAAAACCCCTATTATAGCTTGTCTTTATGTGTTGACTTGCCCATTACACACACGACATAAATTTATGGTTAGAGGTAATCAATTCTTGTATACATGCATGTGTTCGTGATTATGAGGTGTTGTATGATCGTGTATGCATGATGTGTTCGATGTAGTATAACTCGTAGTAGACTTGTAAAATACCCTATACCATGTTGCTTGGACTTCTAGTATAGCCTATTTCATGTTTGGTTATGATTTGGATGTGTTTCATATGATCTATTTGATTTTGTGCATGAAGAATAATTCTGTCCTTGTTGTTACCTCATTTTTGTTCAGTATTTTAGATCCTATTAACGTCAGTATATAAAAATTATTTGAGAATATGAATTATAAAGAATTCCACTTACTTTCCAGATTTTCTGATAGATCTCAGTTTTGATTTATGAGTTGCAGGTTATGGCTATTTTACTACAGAGGTGTAGAACAATTCCAGATCCAGTTTTATATGAATTGTGTATGATAATTTATTTTTCTACTGATGTTAAAGATAATATTTTGATGGAATATTTTTCTGAGTACAACTAGACTTGGTTAGGATTAACCCCTAATTTTTGTGGATTTAATTGATAACTTTTATAAACTATTCTATACTTGCAAACAACTACTATACTTGTAGAAATTTTGTGCTGTTCTGTAAAAAAACCTAATTTCAACCTGATTCTATTTGCTAATAATAAAAACTTTATGAATATGAATTGTAGCCTACTGTATTTATTTTATCACCCTTTTACGAATATAGATTTTGATTTATATTTTGTAAGATATTACTGTTTTAGTACTGCTGTGTTTGTAATTCCAGATTTATAAAATTTTTGTATCTTGTTGTTTGCTTGTTTTAATTGACTATTCTATCTATGTTGGAAAATTATGAAACTTTATATTATGATATTAAACATACTAGGGAATAACCCAGATTTTTCTTAGATTTAATCAGTCAGTTTTTATGTTGTTTTTCTGTTTATGAATGCAAACTTCTGATTTTCTGACTGAACATGTTTTCTGGATACAAATCTGTTTCGAGACTTATTTTTGTGAAATACCATATGACATATATATTTGCTGGATTCGGAGCAAAGTATATTTTCCAGATTTTCTGACGGATCCAGATTTGCACATTTGTTACAATGGGAATTCCAGATTTGGTGCAGTACTGTCTTGCTGTACTGAACTAGAATTTTCATTGTTCTATCCTTTTTCGTGTTGTCTATCACCTGTACATATTTATCTGTCAACCTGAACCTGTTACTTGTTCATGCCATGTTATTCTTGTCCTGTTTGTGACACATGCATGCATGTTTAATAATAATAACAAAATAACCAAGCCGGGGTTAAGGGAAAGATCTAGTAGTGGAAAATATAGAAATGTGTACTTAGAAGGGGCCCGTGTTTCCCACCTGTTACGTGTTCATGACTACATGATACACGATCCTGTTTACCTGATTACCCGACTATACGCTTCCCTATAGGAAGGTGTACTCGGTAGAGGACCAGTAGGTTCTACCTGTACCTGTTTACCTGATTTGTTGACTGCACACTTCTCTATAGGAAGGTGTACTCGGAAGAGGACCAATAGGTTCTAGCTGTACTTGTTCCTGTTTACCTGATCCCTGAGTACAAGACCCTATACAGTCCACTACGAAATCTAAACGTAACTTGTTTGAATATAGCAACCATGTGGTAAAAGTTTGGGATGCATGAAGTGCTACTTAGATAATAATAATACAATACTTGACATAACATGATACCTGTTACATGCTTACCTGTACATGCTACCTGTATAGCTGATCACCTGTTTACCTGTATACCTGATCACCTATTTACCTACTTGCATGACACTTGATACATGTTACCTTTACCTGTTAGTATATCATATTACTTGATTTTGTTTCCTGATTCATGTTAATTATCCTACTTTGTTGACATGCCTATTCCATGCTATGTTTGTTTCTGCTGTTACTCTATATCTATTTATTTTATTCATGTACTTGTGTCTGCACTACAAGCGGCCTGTAACTTGCATTGACGTGAGTTTTATTTTCTTTTTTCTCTTCCTGCAATTTATTAAATTGTAGATTTTGGTGACCAGTTGTCTGATGGAGTAGGTGATCTGAGATTCTAGTTCCTGGAGTTCTAACTATTATTATTATTATTATTTCATGTTGCTTATTTTGAATAAATGTATCTGTTACTTGAATTATTTTGCATTCGGCAACGTGACCCAGAATTGTTGACTTGTTTCCATATTTGATTTATTTTAGATTATTACATTTTGTTTCAAGTAAATTCTGTTGGTATATTGATTTATTTATGCATGCGTGGTTGACTTCTCTTGCTTCCTACTCTGATTATTTCTGTAAAATGTTGTAAAGATCCTGACAGCTTATGGATGATGAAAATCATTCGTTGGACTTAGTCACGTATTCGTATTCTGTATTCACTTTTTGGAAAGCAATGCGTGACAGGTCCGCAGTAGTACGTGCATTAGTTAGGTTAAATACTAATAGACTAGATTGACACTTGCATCCTTGATCATGACTATTGACAATGACATTGACATTGACATTATTATTGATTATTGTTATTAAGAATTGCATTGTTAAATCTAGACTTTTTATCAGTCCCTATTATTGCTTTTGATTTTGTTCTAGCTTCATATTCCCCGATGTACCATGTTCCTTTACTCTTTGCTTTTACTACTTGCTGCCCGTACTTGCTCTAAGGACATTATTTTCTCTATTTTTAGATCACGAATTCACAGGTGCTGAACGAGCGATACCAGAAGGACTTGGTGAGAAAACTCTCTGAAGGTCGGAGGTGGACTATTATACTATTATAGTTTTCTCATGTTATTTGTTTATTTTATTGCTTTTATTATACTTTGTATTCCGAGCTTGTGTATTCCGAAGTTTACTTTTTCCCAGATGTTGGATATTATTTAGTGAATTTATTTTATGATTATTCTGGAGTTTATTCATTGTTTATGTGTTGATCTTTTCTTGCGTGGTTGTATTCTCTTGTATATGGTTGAGTTAGACTGGTACAACTTATGGATGATGTTAATATCATTCACTGGGCCTTCGTCACGGGCTCGTATTCTAGTATTTTGGGAAGCAAGGTGTGACAGCCATACCCCCCCCCTCGTTCCTCTTCCTTCATGTTTGATTCTTTCATTCACTATTTCCTTCTGCCCTCACAGTCATCCTCATTCATTAGTCCCGTAGTGGGTATGAATTCATTCATTTCCTGCCCGTATTATCTTTGACTACGGTGATATCTATCCTTTTACCTTTCACTCGATTCATCAATCGGCATTGCTTGTCCTGTAACGACATATCTATAGCTTGGAGCATGACCATCAAGTAGCGCATCGGAAGCGTGGTGGGCCCATAATCCACAGGTTATGGATTCTCATGTTGCTTCTCCTTCCTTGCATTGTTTGCATCCTTCCATTACTTGCATTCATCCTCATCCGTTGACTCATTATTTGGTTCAATTCTTCCCTGTCCATTCTCTTTTCGATTCTAGTTCTACCTACTCCTTCATCTTCTTGCTTCGTTATCTCACAAGTCTTGCGTTGTTTCTTTCCTTCTAATACCGTTTTCTTCCTTCCATTCATTCCATTCGTCACCATGCATCAATTCATTATTTGACATCATTCTCATCCACTTCTTTCTTATCCCTTTTGGTGTTGCCAACATTTCATTTCTCTTCCTCTGATTCATTATTTTGTTACTCCACAAGTCTGCTTTTTCTTTGTCCTACGTTCCCCCTGAATGAATTTCAATGATGAAATTCCTTTTGTAAGGTGGGTAGGATTGTAACCCCCGATTTCGCCAATACAATTTTTTTGTGTATTTTCTATGTTCCGACTCTGTATGAAGATTTTCCATTTTCTTAAATTCGTTGTCTTAAAATTTCTTTTAAATCTCCCTATTTAAATCCCTCCTAATCATCAATCATATTTTGTAGCTATTTTCAAAAGACGATATGTTTTAATACAAATTTTATTCCATTCTATAAGTTTATCCTATTTCCTTATTTCGTTAATTAATTATGTTTTAGCCCAAACCAGATATATTATAACTATAGAATTATTTTAATGAGTGTGTTAAACCCAAATTCTATTTGTTATGTAATTTTATTATTGTTATTGTCATTATTATTATTATTATTATTACTATTATCATTCCTTTGATTATTTATTAATTTGTATAAGGTATGATATTAACTCATTTTATTATGTTCGTTTTTATACTTGACTATCTAACTAATGTTATTACTTGATTATTTAATCTATGATCAACTTTATAATATTTTATAACTTCTCATAAAACCTACTCAAAGCCCATATATCTTGGCTGCATTAATTTAACCTAAATCCTATTATTACTATTATTATTATTATTATTATTATTATTATTATTATTATTATTATTATTATTATTATTATTATTATTATTATTATTATTATTATTATTATTATTATTATTATTATTATTATTATAATTATATAATTATTATTATTATTATTATTATTATTATTATTATTATTATTATTATTATTATTATTATTATTATTATTATTATTATTATGAATTTTATGATTATTATGATTATTATTGGACAATAAAGTTTTGCTGTTCAGTTTCGACAAAATTCATTCTTTCGATTTATTTTCCGTGCACCCTATTCTCAGTTCTGCATATTTGTTTATCTTTTATCTACTATTATTCCTCTCATTTTAAATCTATTTACCCAAACCCACACCCAAACCTGCTAACCCATTAACCCGTTAACCCAAACCCTTTACTTAACCCTAATTCTAATCCTGTATATAACCCTTAATTAAACCTAATTAATCCACTTCTCTTAATCACCCCCGCCGCTTCCTCTTCCTCTATTCTCCTCTCGAAACCCAACACCTGTCGCAGACCAATCCCCCATCGCCAGTGCCTCTTCCTCTCCTCACCCCCATCTCCTCTTCATCCTCCGTCGCTACCACCTACACCGCGCACCGCTGCGACCTCCTTGTGTTACAATCTTGCATCGCAGCATCGACCATTGCCCCCACTGCCGCTCGTCTCCATCCCCTGCACCTCCCTCCTCAACCACCCTACTGCACCTGATGCCTCGACACTAACCTTTCCCACTGCGCTACAACCTCACCAGCGACCACCTCCAACCGCCATTGCCGAAACTGCCGTCGCCAACTTCTACCTCCAGCAACCCCGCTGCACTCCCAACGTCGCCATTGCCGCCTTCCATTACTGCCGAGCTCTCTAACCATCGACATTCCCCCAGCACCGAAGTCCCTGCTCCCACCATTGCCGCTACTACTCTACTGCTGTTCTTGCTGACTACTTGTGTTGCACGTGCTGTGGTGTGCACGTGTTACTATTTTTGTTCTCGCCGTATTGCTATGCTGTTATTGTAAGCCTCTTGCAGGTGTTGCCGCCATCCCGAAGTTTGCACGTGCATTGTGCCGCTGTTGGATCTTCATTCATTTTATTCACATTCGGATAATCGCCGTATAAGGAAAACTCTCTCTTGAACCCTCTTGTTGTTTTTAGTTCAAGAATTAATTTTTGATTTCCGCAAGTAGCTCATTATTTTTTCGTCATGTCTTTGTCTACTTGTTACCTGTCAAAAAGACTATTACAGATTTATCGGCGAAACCAAGTAGTAGTCCTCTTTTCGTGTCTCTTTCCTTGACTCAAACCCATGTCCTGTTGCATTCATCATGTGCATACACCACACAAATATAATTAAAATTATGTTATATATAATAGGTTGAATTGGATTCTTTTGTTTGGATTCGAGTTGGTTCGTAGAATTAAATACTATGAATGAGATAATATGGTCCTGTTAATGGTGGGAAATTCAACCTATTGGTCATGAAAAAATTTCTGTAAATTAATTGCCATGGAATTGTAAATAGTTGACAATTAACATGAATTTGCGTGCTAGCCTGCTGCCTATTTTCTATTGCATTGAAGTTTTGAATTACTTGCTTTGAGAATTTAATAAAACCTTGTGAATAGCATCTGTAGCCCCATGAATCTACTTTCCAAGACACTTGACGGATCTGGAATCCGATTTGTAACATGTAAGATGTCATACTTTTAATACTTTTAGTTCGCAAATTTCCAGATTTCTGATTACAAGAATATTGGAATGAATTATTGATTAAAATAGATGTTAACGGTAAAATTTAGACTTGAAATGACTAAACATGATTAGGAGTCACCATAAATTTTTGTAGAATTATGAGAATTTTCAGACTTGATATATATGTGCAAACATGACTCCAGATTGCTGCATGAACATTAGTTCAGTAAAGAACCTCACTTTTGACCCGATTCTGTTTGCCATTGATTAAAACTTATTCAATGAGAATTGTAGCTCTCTGTGTCTGGAATCCTGATCATCTAAAGGTTTTGCAATTCGATTTACGGATTGCAAGATATTCAGATTTTCGTACTGTAACATCTGTATTCCAGAATACAGACTGAAAAATTCTTTATCATGTTTAACTATTGGAAACAGTAGATTAAATTAATAATTAAGACTTGAGAATTGTTCTTTTGTCGATGAACACTGTTAGGAATTTGTCACCCCCCGCTTCCCAAAAAGGAATACAGAATACAGATACGTGACTAAGCTCAGCGAATGATTTTCATAATCCATAAGCTGTCAGGATCTTTACAACATTTCACAAGAATAATCAGAGTCGGAAGCAAGAGAAGTCAACTACGCATGCATATATGAATCAAAATACCAACAGAAATTTACTTGAAACAAAATATAATAGTCTCAAATAAACCAGATCTGAACAAGTCAATAATCCTGGGTCATATTGCCCAAATACAAATAATCCAAGTAACAGATACAATTATTCAAAATAAGTAACAAGAAATAATAATAGCAAAACTCCAGCATCTAGAATCTCATATCACCAACTCCATTGGGCAGCTGATATCCAAAATCAACAATTTAATAAATTACAAGAAGAGGAAAAAGAAAACAAAAACGCCTGTCAATGCAAGTTACGGGCCGCTTGTAGTGCAGGCACAAGTACAAGAAAGGGGTAAACAACATAGCATGGAATAGACATGATAACAAAATAGAACAACTAGCATGGCAAGATGAACAAGTTCAAGTGGCATGTATCAAGTGTCAAGTGAACAAGTATCATGTAAACAAGGAACAAGTATCAAGTGTCAAGTGATCAGGTACCATGTACAAGTAGCAAATATATACAAGTCATATGGTATTTCACAAAAACAAGTCTCAAAACAGATTTGTATCCAGAAAACATGTTCAGCCAGAAATCAGAAGTTTGTATTCATAAACAGGAAAGCGACATAAAAACTTACTGATTGAATCCACGAAAAATCTGGGGTATTCCCTAGTATGTTTAGTAATAGAAAATAAAGTATCATAATTTTCCAATATAGATAGAATAGTCAAGTAAATTCAGAAAACAACAATATATGGTAGTTTTGTAAATCTGGAATCATAAACACTGCAGTACTAAAACATCAATATCTCACAAAATATAAATCAAAATCTAGATCAGTCGAAAGGGTGATAGAATAGATACAGTAGGCTAAAATTCATATTCACAAAGTTTTTATATATACTAACCTTAATAGGGTCTAAAATACTGGACAAAAATGGGGTAACACAAAAACAGAAAACCCCTTTATGCATAAAATCAACTAGTTCATCTGAAACTCATCCAAATCATAACAAAACATGAAATATAGTGTACTAGGTGTCCAAGCAACATAGTATAGGGTATTTAGCAAGTATCCAATAAGTATACTACGAGTAAGACCACAAAGCACACGATATCATATAAACAACATGCATGTATACAACAAGAAGTGGTTAACCCTATGTCATTTCATGTCATGTGTGTAATGAGGCAACTACGGGCGGGTCAACACAATAGAAACACGATCAACAAGCGAATTTACACAAGAATTGTCTCTAGAACACAACTATACTACAGACAGTATTTAGTACTTGTATTACACAAAGAAAAGAATACAAGTTACTTGCCTTAGAGATGACAACGGAAATTACGAAGAAAAGAGAATAACGGGAACAGATTCCTAGGCATGAACAAGATGAATAACCGATCGCGAACAAGATGAAGACGATCGAGATGATCAAGGGCCGAGATCAAGAGCTGATGAAGATCATAATCAGATCTGATGACGATCAGATCGTGAGGGAAGATTAGATGGTCCAGATCAAGAGATCAGGTTTAGATCAAACGGACGGCCAAGATCTGATCGGATGATCAAGATGATCAAGATCGGATGGCTGGAGATGATGATGATGATCAAGTGAAGATCGAACAACCAGGATTTGAAAGTAGTCAAACCCAATTAAACAGCAACCCAAGGCAATGGGGCTGCATTGGCTTGGCTCCGATGGCGGCGTTGGGCAAGGCTGACGACGGAGGACAGGCAGTGACCACGGTGCGATGGCGGCCAGGGGATAGAGACGAGGGGTTACTATCGTGCTTGGGGAATGCTGCTGCCGCTGCGGTGGTCGCGATAGAGAAGCACAGGGGGTCGGCTTTGTGGCAGTCACGGTGGCGCAACAGAAGGAGGTGATGACGGGGATATGGCTTGCGTCTATGGCTTGCTGGCATCACTGCAGGAGGAGGCAGGGGAAGAGGAGGGGTGCGATGAGCGGGAGAGGAAACCAGGGAGAAGGGTTGAACAGGACGAGAGAAAGGGCACGGGGTAGCGGAGACGGGCGGAGTTGAGGGTGTTGGCTGTTGATGCCGCAGTAATTGCTGCAGGCAACACTACAGGAGGGTCGCAGCGCCCAAGGGAGAGGGTACTAAAGGCACGAAGAGGGAGGTTGCGAGGGCGGCGCGAGCAAGCGGAGGGCGGAAGGCCGGCAGATGGGTTGAAGAAGAGCAGGAGAGGTCATAAGTAAAGAGGCGACTGTGGGTTTATATCAGATGGTTAAGGATTAGAAGGGGTGTCAAGTAAGGGGTGATATATATAGGGATAAGTGAATTAGGGTTAGCGTTAAGGTGACAGGTAGGGTTAGGTGTAGATGGGTTTCGGGTAGGGTGTATAGGGTAAAACAGGTAATATATATGGGAGTTGGTTGGGGTGTGAAACCAGTTTCGGGTTTTGGATAATCAATGGGTTCAAAATCCATTAGGAAATATAAATAGGGTTTATAAAAATTAATTTGAAAAATACAATTAGATTAATATTTAACTTTTCACAAACAATTAGAGTAGTCATATACAAATAATGTACTTGGTTTGTACTCCAAAATAATAATAATAATAATAATAATAATAATAATAATACTGATAATAATAATAATAATAACCATAATAGGATTTGAATTATAACATAAGAATCATTTGAAAATAAAAATAAGTACATTTAATGAAACGAACGAATTTTAACAGGAGATACAAAATATTTTTGAAATAAAATGAATTTAAGAAACGAAAATTTTTATAAAGAACCCAATCCTAGATAATACACAGAAAAAGAAAATACACCCAAAATACAGAAAACAGAAAACAGGGGTTACATAATTTGATTATGATTTTTATTATATTTTGAAATAGATTTGTGATCAACTTTCGCATATAAGAATTTGACCATGTCATGCTGCCTGAACATGAAACCTGTAGAGAATTGACTGTTTGACCTAGCTATTTTCTTTATAATATGTCGTGTGTATATGCGTTGGAACGGGTAGGGAGTAGTTTCTAGAACTCCTGACGGATCTTGATTTACTTGCCCGTAGCAACGGAAAAATCAATTTTTGTACAGTAATGTCTTGTAGTCCAGAATTTGTATCTTCATGTTTATAAGCATGAATATATTATTTCGTGCATTTCATAAATCGTATCCTACATCCTGCATTGCATGTCTCTTGATCTCTTCTTGACCATGTCCTAGTACTCGTTCTCATTATTGCATGTCTATGTATAATCCTTGTAAAAAGAATGACAAGCAGGGGTAATAAGGGAAAGAATCTAGTAGTGGACAATATAAGAGAGTGTACTCGGAAGGAGGCCCGTGTTTCTCATAATAATGACCCATGTTTACATGAAAATATTCTCGGTTACATGACATCATGCTTTGTCACTTGACATTATTCTTGGTTACTTGACATTATGCTTGGTTACACGTTATGATTCTTGTTAGTGTCACTGGAAGACCCGTGCATAGTTTGGATTTATAAAATAGTGCTAGACATAAGATTTACACTGAGCACGTGCATGCATCCTATTACTCGTTTACATGCTTCCTGTTACTTGTCTACATGCTACACTTGTTACTTGTTCCATGCTTGACTACACGATCTCTTGTTCATGTTGCTTGTTCCTTGTCATGCCTGTTTTCTTGTTCACTGCTTGTTTCTACTTGCTGTCCGATGCTTGCTCTAACGGATATTTTTCCACCACTCTAGATTTTGAATTCACAAGTTGTCACGCCCCGCTTCCCAAAAGATAATACGGAATACGGATACATGACTAAGCCCAGTGAATGATTTTCATCATCCATAAGCTGTTCGGAATCTTTACAATAATTTACAAGAATAATCAGAGTCGGAAGCAAAAGAATCAACCAACATGCACATATGAACACAAAATACTAACAAGAATACATGAAACCAAAATACATTAATCTCAAATAACCATGATCTGAATAAGTCAATATCCTGGGTCACATTGCCCAAATACAAATAAATCCAAGTATCAAAATACAATTGTTCAAAGCAAGCAAGCAACACGAAATAATGATAACAAGATCCAGCACTAATACTTCATCTCACCAATACCATCTGGAACCTGTTCTCCAAAATCTACAATTTAATAATTGCATGGAAGGGGAAAAGAGAAAACAAGTACCCATCAATTGCAAGTTACGGGCCGCCTGTAATGCAGAATACAAGTATAAGGGGAAACTAACTAACAACATGGAATAAGCATGATATCAAAATAAACAACTAGCATGGCAAGGTGATCAAGTGTAAATGGCATGAACCAACTGTATGGTAAACAAGTATCATGTAAACAAGTATCATGTAAACAAGCATCAAGTGTCAAGTATCATGTAATCATGTATCAAGTGTCATGTATCAAGTCTCATATATCATGTAGTCAAGTGTCAAGCAAGCATGTATCATGTTCAAGTATCATGTTCAATTATCATGTATTAAGTCTTGTAGTGATTATTATCTAGGTAGAACTTCATGCATCCTGCTTTTTACTACATGGTTGCTACAACAAACAGTTTCGCATTAGATTTCATAGTGGACCATAGAGGGCAGTGTACTTAGGGACAAGTATCAAGTATCGAGCTCCAAGCTCCAAGTATCATGTATCATGTATCATGTAATCACGTGTCAAGTTGTGCAAGTGGCAAGTAATGTGTCTTACGTGCAAGTGTCAAGTAATCGCATGTCAAGTATCATGTCCCAAGTCATCACGTAGGATCAGTGGATCCCCTTCTGAGTACACGTTTCTGAATTATCCACTATTAGATCTTTCCCTTAAAATCCCGGCTTGATTATTTATTATTAATGTCAAACAAGCATGTAGGTGTGCAAAACATATCAAGAACAACATGGCATGATCATGTGACAAGTTCAAGTTGCAAGATAACACATAAAAGAATAAAATAACCAAATCTCAAGTTCATGACAGCAAGACCACACTGCAGTAAAATAGTGATTCCTAGTGTTACAGACATGAAAATCTGAATCTATCGAAACATCTAGAAAATAGACTCCCAACTGAATCCAGCGAGTATAAATAAGTCATATAGTAATTCACAAAAGTATAGTTCAAAACTGATTTGAATCCAGAAAATAGGTTCAGTCAGAAATCAGAAAATCGAATTCAAGAGCAGGAAAACAACATGAAAACGCATTAAATAAATCCACGAAAAATCTGGGGTATTCTCCTATTTGTCTAGTATCAGAATATAAAGTTTCATAATTTTCCATTAAGATTAGTTTAGCCAACAAGATGCAGAGAATATCAAGAAACGATAGTTTGGCAAATCTGAAATTCCCAACACTGCTGTACGAGAACTGTAATATCTCACAAACCGTTAAATGAAATCTAAATCCGCCAATGGGAAATGAAAATAGATAAAACAAGATAACTTTCATATTTCATAAAAATTTTCCATATAGTAAAAGGAATTAGAGTGAAAATACAAATCTTTTCAGAACAGCGAGCAAAATCCATCAAGTATAGTCTTTATAAACAAGCATGAAACGGCATATAAAACTCATCAATAAAATCCACCAAAATTATGGATAATCCCTAAATAGGTATAGAAAAACTAACCAAAACTTTAGATCAAAATAATATGTTTAGAACTAGTATTGAATTAATTTACTCATCGAAATCATCAAGAAACGAAATCTGGAAATGAAATATATCTCTGTAGTAAAACCACAATATTTCACACATACAAAAATGAAATCGATCAAGGTCAAAGGGGTTGGAAAGAAGATGGATTTCTCTAAAAATCATGTTTTATACTGAAATTAAGATTCTGACCTTAATATGGACTAAATTACTGATCAAGACAGATTATCAGCAAAATACAGAATTTCCTTTAGGAACAAAACCAACATGAATCACACAAAACTTGATCGAAACATAACTAAACATGAATTAGAGTCTACTAGGTGTCCAAATAACATGAAATAGGATATACAACATGTCCACAACAAGTACATCACATGGATCTCACAAGCACACAAGTTCTCATAATTGTTTTACATATACATTACATCAAGAAACGGTCACTCCTAGGTTAATTCATGTCATATGTGTCGTGAGGCAACTATGGTCAAGATAGCACTATAGAAACAATACTCATCAAACATACATCACACACGAGTTGTCTTTAGAACCTAACTACACTACAAGCGGTATTTATGACTTGTATCATACAAAGTAATTGAGTACACGTTATTTGCCTAGAAGATAACGATGGGAGCGAAGCCAAGAGCAAGAATAATGGGAACGGATCTCGGGCACGAACACAACAAACGGATCAAACGAACCAATCACGAACACAAACCAACGAACGAGATGATCACAAACAAGATCACGAACATAATCAGACGGCTGAGATCGAAGATCAAGATCAAGATCAAGATGATCAGATCAGATTGAACGGCCAAATCTCCTTGATGATGAAGATAATGATGAAGATCAAGATCGATCGATTGGACGACTGCAATCAAAGGAAATGGATGATCATCATGATCGTGATGATCAAGATGAGATCAGACGGCTAAGATCTAATCTGATGACCAAGAGGAGATCAACGGCCCACATCCAATCAAGCATGATGATCAAGATCCAACGAACCGCCAAGATCACCCCGATGGTGATGATCAAGATCAAATCAACGGACGGTTAGAAATCAATCAAAGGGACATGATCATGGTGATCAAGATGATCACAACGATCAACGGCTCACAACAAAGATGATCAAAACCCATGCAACAGCAACTCAGGGCAATGGCTGCACTGCGATTGCTACAAGAGGGAGCAACACTGTTGTGTAGGGTGGCGTGATTGTCAGGGTGGCGATAGCAGGTGGGTGACGGAACCAACGTAGGGAAGCTGCATTGGCTACTGGCTGTGGTTGCTGCTGCTTGAGGCAGAACTGGAAGGACATAGCGCACACAGGGAGGGCAGTCGCGGTCGGTGCTGTGGTCATGGCGCGACTGGAGGAAGAAGAACAGCACAGTAGAGGAGCGCTGCATTGGCTGTTTGACGTCGCTACAATCGAAGGTCGAGGGAGCAAGTGGTGGAGGGCGCTAGTGGGTGGTCGTCGAGGCGATGCTGCGACAAGGAAGTAAGGGTTGCTGGCAACACTGGTCTTGCAGAGCAGTGCCGAGGAGCACCTAGAGACGGGTATCAGGGGGTTGGGTAGACGGGGCTGCACAGGCGGGAGAGAGAGCAAGGCAGCTGAGGGGTAGACGAGGAGAGAAGACGAAGCAGCTAGGGTTTGAATATGGGGAAGATGAACAGTCAGAAAGAGGGTATATATATAACAGGGAGATATAGGGTTTAGGTTTAGGGAGAACGAATGGGTTTTGGGTGTGGGGGTAAAACAGAATGGGTAAGGTTTAGGGCTTAATGGGTCTGGGTAGTTTTAAATGTGTTTTAAAAAATGGGTTTTGGGTTTAATAGGTTTAAGAAAAATCCAATAAGGAAAAATGGGTATTGGGTAAAATCCAATGGGGAAAATAGGGTTTATAAACAAAATATAATTTGCATTAAAATATAGAATTTATTTGAAATAAGTATAATTAATACATAGGACTAGGTTTTTTTAATAACCAACCAAATTAATAATAATCATAATAAAAATGATAATAAAAATAACAGTAATAATAATAATAATGTTTTCCTTAATAATCAAAGAAATAATAACAAAAGAAAGATTTGTAATTCAATATAAGAGTCATTGGAAACAAGTTACAATTATTGATTAAAAAATATACTTTAAAAGAAGATCCAAGAATACATTTTATCAAAAAAAGAAAAAGAATTTGAAAACAGAAAAATAGTACATAAATTTTAAATACATAAAATACGCAGAAAATATGGGTTTAGGGGAAACAGGGGTTACAAATCCTACCCACCTTACAACAAAATTTTGTCCTCGAAATTTGCTTAGGCGGTACACAGGACAAGGCAAAAGCAAATTGGGGGTAACAAAATAGAGGATTAAAAGGGAAATGAACAAAGCAGTGGCAACACCAGAAAAATAAGAAGAAGTGGATAACAATGAGGTCAAATGGAATGCAAGAAACAGAATAAGCAGTATCAAAAGAAAAGTACAACACAAGATAACAAAGCAAGAGAGGAGTAGGTAGAACTGAAATCAAGGAGAGAATGAACAGGGAAGAATTGAATCATACAATGAATGAGGGCATGATGGCAATAAGGAATGTAAGAAAGAAGTAACCGGTATCAAAAATGAAGAAGACACAACACAAGACTTACAAAATAACAAAGCAAAGAGATGAAGAAATAGGTAGAGCTGGAATCGAAGAAAGGATGGACAAGGAAGAGATGAACCAAGCAATGAGTCAACGGATGAAGATGAGTACAAGGGATAGAAAGAAGCAACAATGCAGGGAAGGAGAAACAACAAGAGCATCCTGGGACCTATGGATTATGGACCCACAACGCTTTCGCTGCGCCACTCTGATCGGGGAAGACTCTGCCAATAACATCCAGCGATGCCAACTGACAGACCAAACAAAAGAAAAGAAGGGATGACACCAAAATCAGAATTATATGGGTACGAGAAGAAATGAATTCATACCCAAGAAGAAATTAATCAAAGAGGACGACGAAAAAAGATGGAAAAATCAAGGAATCAAGGTATTGAATAAGAAGGGATTAAAATGGATGGAATAAGGCTAGCATCCAGATCAATGTTGGTAATAATTCATTTATGCATGCTTGGTTGGTGAAATATTGAGCCGATCCCAGTTCGAGCATAGCTTGTCTAATATATTAGGCAAACTAATACATTAGCCAAACCCGTGCTCTGATACCACTAAAAACCTTGTCACGCCCCACTTTCCCAAAAGAGAATACGGAATATGGATACGTGACTAAGCCTAGTGAATGATTTTCATCATGCATAAGCTATTCAAAATTTTTACAACAATTCACAAGAATAATCAGAGTCGGAAGCAAAAGAATCAACCAACATGCACATATGAACCAAAATACTAACAAGAATACTTGAAACCAAAATAATATTATTCTCAAATAATCATGATCTGAATAAGTCAATATCCTAGGTCACATTGCCAAAATACAAATAAATTCAAGTAACAAAATACAATTGTTCAAAAAAAAAGCAAACAACAAGAAATAATGATAACAAGATCCAGCACTAATACTTCATCTCACCAATACCGTCTGGAACCTATTCTCCAAAATCTGTAATTTAACAATTGCAGGGTAGAAAAAAAGAGAAAATAAATACCCGTCAATTGCAAGTTACGGACCACTTGTAATGCAGGATACTAGTACATGGGGAAACTAACTAACAGCATGAAATAAGTATGATATCAAAATAAACAACTAGCATGGCAAGGTGATCAAGTGTAAATGGCATGAACCAAGTGTAAGGTAAACAAGTATCATGTTGTAACCCATGTTTTTCGTTTTTGTGTATTTTGAGTGTATTTTTTCATTTTGGGGTATTTTCTCCCTTTGTATTTCCCTTGTACTTCTTTTGAACCGTATATTGAATTTTTGTTTCAATATATATATATATATCTTCATTTTATTATTTTGCCTTCTTTTTATTTGAGTTCTAGATTGTATGTTTGTCTCTTGTTTCGTTCCATTTGTTCGGGCCATTATTCCGATTTCCTATATTTATTTTATATCCCTTTTTATTATTGTCATGTCCCTTTCTTTGATCCCTAAAACCCATTTTTTTTCCTTGATCCCTAATAGCCAATTACTTAATCCCAAATCCCTATTTATAAATATACCCATACCTATTATTTAATCCTATTCAGTAACTCCAAATCATTATTACCCATTATACAACCATTAAACTATTCCTATTAACCTAACAGACACAGTCACCTACATATACACTTAATCACATACCCATTACTACCTAATATTAAATCCTACCTAATAGAAATCCCTCCAGCATAACCACTTTTCCTTCCCTACCTCATTCTTGCCTTAATTACCTGCTACCGAAATCAATTGCAACCCCGAAACCGTTAGGTTCTCACCCACCCAATTCTATGCTATGCCGCCCACACGCAACCAAACCCTAATCTCGTGCATATATATTAATAATTCCCATCCCCCCATGCTCTGAGTACTTCTACTCTTAGCCGCCGCCAAGAAAAATTCCCCTGTTCTCCCAACCCCTGTTTTGCACTCCCGACCTTATCCGAACCCCGCCGTCTGCCGTTCTCTCTCCCTTTCTTCCTCGAACTCTCGGGGTTAAGTGTGTGTGCACGGTTATTCATTCGTGGGTTGTGTGTTGGGTCACAGGGTGATTGTGGTGTGTTCTAGTTGGTTCGTGTTGCGGGATGTTCTTGCTCATGGGGTTTTGTCCGTTCGTTCTTGGAGTATTTGGTTCGTAGTCGTGTTCGTGGGTTATGCTCGCTTTGGTTCATTGACTCGTTCGTTCGTGTTCGTTGCCGGGAATCCATTCCTGTTATTTTTTATTGTTCTTCGTTTTCATCTCTGGTTAAGACAAGTAACTTGTACTCAAATTCCTTTGTATGATACAAGTTAAAAATACCACCTATAATGTAGTTGGATTCTAGAGACAACTCTTGTGTGTTATTCTTGTTGGGTTTCGTCACTATAGTGCTATTTGACCAAGTTTGACTCACTACACAAATTCTACATGAAACAACTAGGTTTTTGCCCGTTCTTGACTTGATTATGATTGAGAACTATTTGTGAGAATTTGACTATTTATTGAGATCCGTGTGTTAGAATTATTTTGGATATGTTAATTACCCTATTTCATGTTGTTTGGACACTTGGTAGACTCGGTTTCATGTTTGGATCAAGTTTCGTTTGAATTATGTTGATTTTGGTTTTTGAGGAAATTCTGTATTTTGCCGATAATCTGTCTTGATCAGTAATTTAGACCATATTAAGGTCAGAATCTTAATTTCAGTATAAAACATGAATTGTAGAGAAATTTGTCTTCTTTCCAACCCCTCTAACCTTGCTCGATTTCGTTTTCGTATGTGTCAGATATGACTATTTTACTATAGAGGTGTAGATCAATTCTAGATTTCGTTCTTGATGATTTTGATGACTAAAATTATTTTGATACTTGTGCTATACATATTATTTTGATATGAAACTTTGGTAAATAATTCTAAATCTATTCAGGGATTACCCAGAATTTTGGTAGATTTTATTGATGAGTTTATACGCCATTTCATGCTTGTTTATGAAAGCTATACTTGCTGTATTTTGCTCACTGTTCTGTAAAAACTTGTATTTTTACCCTATTTCCTGTTACTGTATGAAAAATATTTGTGAAATATGAAAGTTAGATTATTTTTTCTATTTAATCTCCCTTTGATGGATCTGGATTTCATTTTCGTACAACAGTGTTGGGAAATCCAGATTTGCCAAACTACCATTTCTTGATGTTTTCTGATTTTGGTAGACTAAACTAATCTTTCTGGATAATTATGAAACTTTACATTTTGATGCTAGACATATAGGGGAATACCCCAGATTTTTCCTAGAATTTATTATGATGATTTCTTACTGTTTTCCTGTACTTGAATATAATTTACTAATTCCTGGCTGAACGCATTTCCTGGTTTAGATTCAGTTTTGAGTTATAATTTTGTGAAACACTATATGACTTATATATACTTGCTGGGTTCGGTTGGAAGTCTATTTTCCAGATTCTCTGACGGATCCAAATTTGGATGTTCATAGTAGCGGAAGTCACTGTTTTAGTAGAACACTGTCTTGCTGTCCTGAATTAGAAAACTAGTTGTTTTACAATGTTATGTAATATCTTGTACCTGTACTTGTTTATCTTGCACACTGAACCTGATACATATTTGTACCCTATGTCCTTGCTTTGTTTTGCGACACATACATGCATGCCTTGATTATAATAATCAATGATCAAGCCGGGGTTAAGGGAAAGATCTAGTAGTGGAAAATATAGAAACGTGTACTGAGAAGAGAAAATGTGTCCTGCCTGCCTGTTACGTGTTCATGACTACATAATTCACGATCCTGTTACCTGTACCTGACTGCATGCTTTCCTACAGGAAGATGTTCTCAGAAGAGAACCAATAGGTTCTACCTGTCTCTTGTACCTGATTGCATGCTTCCCTATAGGAAGATGTACTCGGAAGATAACCACTAGGTTATGCATATTCCTGTACCTGACTGCATACTTCCCTATAGAAAGGTGTACTCGGAAGAGAGCCACTAGGTTCTACCTATTCCTGCTACCTGTTATCTTGATCCCTGAGTACACTACCCAATGGACTCCACTACAAAATCTAAAACGAAACTATTTGTTGTAGAAACCATGTGTTATATTTTTAGGGTGCATGAAGTGCTACCTAAATAGTAATAAAAAAGACATGACATGACATAATCTGATTTCCTGTACTTGTTCCTGATTACCTGTTTTCCTGATTACTTGTTCCTGATCACCTGATACCTGATTATCCTGTTACATGATTACCTGTTCCTATTTACTTATTACATGATACAAGTTTACCTGTTCACTTGACACTTGATACATGTTACATGTACCTGTTTGTATACCATGTTGCTTGATTCTATTTGTTTTGTTCATGTTACATATTACATTTCTGTTGACACACTTATACCATGCTATGCTTGTTACTTAGATATATCTATTCCATGTACTTGTATCCTACATTATAAGTGGTCCGTAACTTGCAATTGACGGGTACTTGTTTTCTTTTTCCTTCTCCGGCAATTTACTAAATTGCAGATCAAGATGGTCAGCTACCTAATGGCATTGGAGATATGAGATGCTAGTACTGGATTTTCTACTTTATTATTATTAATTATTGCTTATTTGAATAAAATGTACTTGATTACTTGGATAATTATCTTGTATTTGGGCGATGTGACCGAGGATATTTGACTCGTCCAGATTCTGATTTATTTGAGATTTATATATTTTTCGTTTCAAGTAAACTTCTGTTGGTATCTTGTTTCAATTATGCATTCCTGGTTGTTTCTTTGCTTACGACTCTGATTATTCCTGTGATATGTTGTAAAGATTCATGAACAGCTTATGGATGATGAAAATCTTTTGCTGGGCTTTTATTGTGTATTCGTATTCCGTATTGTTTTTGGGAAGCGGGGCGTGACAGGGTTTTTAGTGGTATCGGAGCCCAGGTTTGGCTAATGTATTAGCTGCCTAATATATTAGACAAGCTTGGCTCGAACTGGGATCGGCTAAACATTTCGCCCACTATGCATACATAAATGAAATTAATATCAACTCTGATTCTGGATGCTAGTTGTTTTTGGTTTTGTGCATACTATGGCTCGCAGATGTTCTACTTCTCATTCGCAGGGTGATCCGATTGAGATTGTCATTGCTGTGCTTGAGCAGCTGGTTAATCAGCAGAAAAACCATAGTGATCTTGTTATGGTTGCTCTTGAAGCTACCCGGGTTGCACCTCCTGTTGTGCCTGTGCAGGCAAATCTCCCGTCTCGTCCAGGAACAGTTACGGATTTCATGAGTCTGCATGCTGACCGTTTTTTCAGGCACTGAGATGCCTTTGGAGGCTGAACAGTAGTTAATCCGGACTGAGCGCTTGTTGTTAGCAGCTCGTGTTGCCGAGGCCGATCGGGTGGACGTAGTTTCCATCCAACTAGTGGACTTGGCTCATATCTGGTGATAGCTGAGTCTGAGCGACTTGAGAGGGCTATTGCTTGGGCTACTTTCACTCGGGGATTCTTGGAGAAGTTCTTCCCCAGTAGTACTCGGGTTGAGATGGAACAGCAATTCCTGACCCTAAAACAGGTTAAGCCATTATTCTATTTTGAGTTTTGTTACATAATTGTTCATGCAATGTTGTAACATGAACTTTCTTGCAACAGGGTTCCAGGCTAGTGGACGAGTACGCAGCTGAATTTACTAGACTTAGCCACTTCGCTTCCGTTCTTGTGGCAACTGAAGAGGATAAGGCTCGTAGATTCACAAATGAGCTTGAGCAGGATATCAAGAGGCATCTTGTCTCTCTTCTCTTGCGTACCTACACTAGGCTCTTGAGGTAGCCCGAGCTCAGGAGCAGGCTCGAGGTGGGGTGACTCCTTCTCAGCAGACTGTTCCCACTGCTGTTGCTAGGCCTTCTGGTGGGCCTATTCGGAGGCTTGTTCCCTCCCATCCAGTCAGGGTAGCTCTTTACTCTTCTGCTGGTTCCCAGAGGGGTAGTTTCTATGATTTTTGTCGGTTGCCTGGGCATGATCGCAGGGAATGCAGGCGCACCAACCGCCGATGCTTTAGGTGTCGCACTATTGATCATTCAGTGCAGGACTATCCGCAGCAGCCGGTGGCTCTTCCAGCCACGGGTCCTATTCAGCAGGCAGCTCCAGCTCGTGGTCCAGTTAGGCCACCGCTTCCTCCTTAGCGCCAGATTGTCGATCAGAGGACCGTTGTTCTGAGGAGAGGTCAGGCTTTCAACTTGACTGCTGCAGAAGCTGAGACAGCTGAAGGAGTTATGTCATGTATATTTTGTTTTGTTGTTTTGTTATTTTGTTTCTCTTTTGTTTTCTTTCTTTTGGTTTTGCTTTGCTTCCTTATGATTATCTTTCTACATTGTTGTTTTTCCCTCACCCTTAATTGTCTATTCTTTCTCCTTGTCTTTGATTCCTTTTAGGTATCATCCTTGTTTGCTCTTTTCCTGCCCATGTTCTTTCTGATTTTGGGGCAAACCATTCTTTTATCTCCTCTCGATTTGTCGCTTGCCATCAGTTGGACTGTGGCAACATGTCAGAGGCTTGGAACATTTTGACAGGTGGTGGTGTTGTCACTTGTTCCCGTGAGTGCAGGTAATGTCCCGTTGATATTGGGGACGTAGATTTCAAAGCCAACCTGGTTATAATTGGGAATTCAGGATTCGACGTCATTCTCGGTATGGATTGGTTGGGTGAAACCCATGCCATTATTGATTGCCGTGCTAAGAAATTTGTCTTCAGAATTCCAGATCGAGCAGAATTCGAGTTCCATGCTGGGAAGTCTTTCCTTGGTCGAGCAAAGACTGCAGTTGAATAGGTGGATTGTGCGATGGAATTGCACTCAAGCTGTGAGGCTGCGCCTCTAGTAGTTCAGGATTTCTTGGATGTTTTTCCAGATGAATTTCCTGGCTTACCCCCTGATAGGGAAGTAGAGTTCGGTATTGATGTTCATCCTGGAACAGCGCCGATATCGAAGAGTCCCTATAGGATGGCACCGGTTGAGTTAGCAGGGCTTAAGGTGCAGATTCAGCAGTTGCTTGTTTGGGTTTCATCAGACCTAGTGTTTTGCCTTAGGGTGCTCCGGTCCTTTTTGTCGACAAGAAGGATTGTGGTCGTCGACTGTGCATGGATTATCGGGAACTGAACAGAGTTACTGTGAATAATCGGTATCTGTTGCCCAGGATCGATAATTTGTTTGATCAGTTGAGTGGGGCTGTTGTTTTCTCGAAGTTGGATCTTCATTCTGGGTGTCACCAAGTCAAGGTGAAGGCTGCGGATATACAGAAGACTGCATTCAGGACTAGATACGGGCTCAATGAGTATCTTGTGATGCCGTTCGGGGTTACGAACGCACCGGCTATATTCATGAGTCTTATGAACCGGGTTTTCTCTCAATACTTGGAAAGATTTGTGGTGGTCTTCATTGATGATATTTTGGTGTATTCTCAGAATCGGGAAGATCATGCTGAGCATCTTAGAGTGGTTCTACAGACTTTGAGAGAGAATCAGCTCTATGGAAAACTCGGTATGTGCGAATTTTGGCTCGATAGGGTTTCTTTCTTGGGGCACATTATCTCAGGCAAGAGTGTTTCTATGGATCCAGCCAAGGTTTAGGCTTTGAAGGATTGGCCTATTCCCAAGTCAGTTTCAAAGGTCAGGAGTTTTCTTCGTTTGGCTGGCTATTATCGGAAGTTCGTCCAAAACTTTTCGAAGATAGTAGGACCGTTGACTAAATTGACTTTGAAGGATAAGAAGTTTTGTTGGTCTGATGAGTACAATGAGGCTTTTGTTGAGTTGAAGAACAGATTGACGTCAGCGCCTGTGTTGACTATTCCAGATGGTTCAGGCAGATTTGTAATTCACCGTGATGCTTCTAGTAAGGGTCTTGGAGCAGTTTTGATGCAGAAGGGCTGAGTCGTTGCGTATGCATCGAGGCAGTTGAGGCCGCATGAGAAGAACTATCCGACTCATGACTTAGAGTTAGTGGCAGTTATTTATGCTTTGAAGCTGTGGAGACATTATTTACTTAGGAAAAGAGTGGTGATCTTTACAGACCACAAAAGTCTCAATTACGTCTTCTTCCAGAAGGAGTTAAACATGAGGCAAAGGCATTGGTTGGAACTTATGGCTGACTATGATATCGGTTTGTAATACCATCCTGGTAAGGTAAACTTGGTGCCTGATGCTTTGAGCAGGAGACCAGCAGTTATGTTTCTTACTCAGCAGAGTGATCTCATTGAGCAGATGAGGAGATTGGAGTTGGATGTTGTGTTGCCAAGTTCTGGTCGGAGTTGTTTGGCGCTCCAGCTGCAGTCGTCTCTTGTTGATCAGATTAAAGAGGCGCAGGCTGGTGATACGTAGTTGCAGGGTTTTCGAGCTGAGGTTGAGTCTGGGTCCCGAACAGACATGGTTATTCATCCTGATGGTTCGCTTCGTTTTAGGTCTCGGTTGTGTGTCCCTAAGGGTGAAGTTCGTCAGAGGTTGCTTGACGAATCTCATCAGTCTTCGTAATCTATCCATCCTGGCAGTGCTAAGATGTATCGGGATTTGAAGCTTCATTTCTGGTGGCATGATATGAAGGGGCTATTGCTCGATTTGTTGCTCAGTATTTGATCTACCAACAGGTTAAGGCAGATCATCAGAGAACCGCTAGACTTCTTCAACCGCTTCCTATTCCAGAGTAGAAGTGGGAACATATCACTATGGATTTTGTGACCGCTTTGCCGAGGGGTCCTAAGGGTCATAATGCTATCTGGGTGATTGTCGACCGTTTGACGAAGAGTGCTCACTTCATTCCCTTTCGTGTTAGTCAGTCTACTGAGAGCCTAGCTGAGAGGTACATGCAAGAGATTGATAGACTTCTTGGGGTTCCAGTCAGTATTGTATCTGACAGGGATACGAGATTCAGAACTCAGTTCTGGGAAGTGTCTTCAGAACAGTTTGGGGAGTACATTAAAGTACAGTACAACTTTTCATCCCCAGACTGATGGACAGTCAGAGCGGACTATTCAAATTCTTGAGGACATGTTGAGGTCCTATATGCATCAGTTTGGTGGATCCTGGGAGGACCATTTGCAGCTCGTAAAGTTCTCGTACAATAACAGCTTTCAAGCCAGTATTAAAGCTGCTCCGTTCATGCCACTCTATCGGCGGAAGTGCAGATCGCCTAGTGTGCTGGGATGACATTGGTGAAAGGAAGTTGTTGGGTCTGGAGTTGATCATCAGGACAGTGGATATTGTGGTTCAGATCAGAAAATATTTGCAGGCAGCTCAGGATCGGCAGAAGCGATGGGCTGATGTCCATCAGAGGACTTTGGAGTTTGGTGTTGGTGATCATGTTTTCCTAAAGGTATCGCCGCGGTGCGGTGTCATTCGGTTTGGTGGTGGGGGCAAGCTTAGCCATAGGTTTATTGGATCGTTTGAGATTTTGGAGCGAGTAGGCAAGGTGGCCTATCGTCTTGCATTGCTGCCAGCTTTATCAGGAGTGCACGATGTTTTCCATGTTTCACAACTCAGGAGATATATCCGAGATGAAAGCCACGTGATCGACTACTCTGAGTTGACCGTTCGGCCGGATTTGACTTGTGAGATTCCGCTAGTTGCGATTGTGGATCGGCGGGAGAAAGTGCTTAAAAACAAGGTCATCAAGCTGATTCGTGTTTCTTGGAATCCTCACTTTCCTAGTGAGTCGACTTGAGAATTGGAGGAGAAAATTTAGCAGAAGTCTCCTCATTTGTTTGAGTAGTTTTGTTTTGTTCTTTTGGTTGTTTTGGGGTTACCTTATGTATCTTCTGGTTTGAATTTTAAGGACGAAATTCTTCTTGTTAGGTGGGTAGGATTGTAACCCCTGTTTTTCGTTTTGTGTATTTTGAGTGTATTTTTTCATGTTGGGGTATTTTCTCCCTTTATATTTCCCTTGTACTTCTTTTGAACCGTATATTGAATTTTTGTTTCAGTATATATATTTTCATTTTATTATTTTCCCTTCTTTTATTTGAGTTCTTGATTTGTTGTCCGTCTCTTGTTTCTTTCCATTTGTTCGGGCCATTATTCCGATTTCCTATATTTATTTTATATCTCTTTTTATTATTGTCATGTCCCTTTCTTTGATCCCTAAAACCCATTTTTTTTCCTTGATCCCTAATAGCCAATTACTTAATCCCAAATCCCTGTTTATATATATACCCATACCTATTATTTAATCCTATTCGGTAACTCCAAACTATTATTACTCATTATACAACCACTAAACTATTCCTATTTACCTAACCGACACAGTTACCTACATATACACTTAATCACATACCCATTACTACCTAATATTAAATCCTACCTAATATAAATCCCTCCAGCATAACAACTTTTCCTTCCCCCCCCCCCCCCCCCCCCCCATTCTTGCCTTAATTACCTGCTACCTAAATCAATTGCACCCCCCAACCCGTTAGCTTCTCACCCACCCGATTCTATGTTGTGCCGCCCCCATGCAACCAAACCCTAATCTCATGCATATATATTAATAATTCCCATCCCCCATGCTCTGAGTACTCCTACTCTTAGCCGCCGCCAAGAAAAATTCCCCCTGTTCTCCCGACCCCTGTTTTGCACTCCCGGCCTTATCCGAACCCCGCCGTCCGCCGTTCTCTCTCCCTCTCTTCCTTGTACTCTCGGGGTTGAGTGTGTGTGCGTGGTTATTCGTTCGTGGGCTGTGTGTTGGATCTTGGGTGATTGTGGTGTGTTCTAGTTGGTTCATGTTGCGCTACGTTCTTGCTCGTGGGGTTTTGTCCGTTCGTTCTTGGAGTATTTGGTTCGTAGTCGTGTTCGTGGGTTGTGCTCGCTTTGTTTCATTGACTCGTTCGTTCGTGTTCGTTACCGAGGATCCGTTCCCGTTATTCGTATTGTTCTTCATTTTCGTCTCTGGTTAAGGCAAGTAACATGTATCAAATTCCTTTGTATGATACAAGTCAAAAATACCACCTATAATGTAGTTGGGTTCTAGACACGACTCTTGTGTGTTATTCTTGTTGGGTTTCGGCTCTATAGTGCTATTTGACCATAGTTGACTCACGACACAAATTCAACATGAAACAACTAGGTTTTCGCCCGTTCTTGACTTGATCATGTATGTGAACTAATTGTGAGAATTTGACTATTTGTTGAGATCCATGTGTTAGACTTATTTTGGATATATTAATTACCCTATTTCATGTTGTTTGGACACTTGGTAGACTCGGTTTCATGTTTGGTTGTGTTTGGATCAAGTTTCGTTTGAATTATGTTGATTTTGGTTTTTGAGGAAATTCTGTATTTTGCCGATAATCTGTCTTGATCAGTAATTTAGACCATATTCAGGTCAGAATCTTAATTTCAGTATAAAACATGAATTGTAGAGAAATTCGTCTGCTTTCCAACCCCTCCAACCTTGCTCAATTTTGTTTTCGTATGTGTGAGATATGACTGTTTTACTACAGAGGTGTAGATCAATTCCAGATTTCGTTCTTGATGATTTTGATGACTAAAATTATTTTGATACTTGTGCTACACATATTATTTTGATCTGAAAATTTGGTCAATAATTCTATATCTATTTAGGGATTACACAAAATTTTGGTGGATTTTATTGATGAGTTTATACGCCGTTTCATGCTTGTTTATGAAAGCTATACTTGCTATATTTTGCTCGTTGTTATGTAAATACTTGTATTTTTACCCTATTTCCTGTTACTGTATGAAAAATATTTGTGAAATATGAAAGTTAGATTATTTTGTCTATTTTAATATCCCTTTGATGGATATGGATTTCGTTTCCCGGTTTGCGAGATATCACTTTTTCCGTACAGCAGTGTTGGGAAATCCAGATTTGCCAAACTACCGTTTCTTGATATTTTCTGATTTTGGTCGACTAAACAAATCTTTCTAGAAAATTATGAAACTTTATATTTTGGTTCTAGACATATAGGGGAATACCCCAGATTTTTCGTGGAATTTATTATGATGATTTCTTGCTGTTTTCCTGTACTTGAATAAAATTTACTGATTCCTGGCTTAACGCATTTCCTGGTTTAGATTGAATTTTGAGTTATAATTTTGTGAAACACTATATGACTTATATATACTTGCTAGATTCGGTTGGAAGTCTATTTTCCAGATTCTCTGACGGATCCAGATTTGGATGTTTTTAGTTGTAGGAATCACTATTTGAGTACAACACTGTCTTACTGTCCTGAATTAGAAAACTAGTTGTTTTAACCTGTTATGTGTTATCTTGTACCTGTACTTGTTTATCTTGCACTAAAAATCCAGTCACGCCCTTCTTCCCAAAAAGAATACGGAATACGGATACGAGATAAAATCCCAGCGAATGATTTTTATCATCCATAAGCTGTTCAAGAATCTTTACAACATTCACAAGAATCATCAGAGTCGGAAGCAAAAGTATCAACCAACAAGCACATATGAACCAAAATACCAACAAGAATATTTGAAACTAATTCTATAAATCTCAAATAGTCATGATCTGAATAAAACAAATATTTTGGGTCACATTGCCCAAATACAAGAATAAATCCTAGTCTTAAGATACAGTATTGTTCAAACAAGCTACAAGAAATAATAATAATAATAAAATCGAGCACTAATACTGCATGTCACCAATATCGTCTGGAACCTGTTCTCCAAATTCTGCAATTCAACGAATGTAGGGAAGAGGGAAAGAGAAAAACAAGTACCCGTCAATTGCAAGTTACAGGGTCACTTATAATGTAGGATACAAGTACATGGGGAAACTAACTAGCAACATGGTATAAGCATGATGTCAAAATAACAACTAGCATGGCAAAGTGAACAAGTGTAAATGGCATGAATCAAGTATCAAGTAATCAAGTATCCTGTAAACATGCATCAAGTGTCAAATATCATGTATCAAGTCTAATGTATCATGTAGTCAAGTATCAAGCAAGCATGTATCATGTTCAAGTATCATGTATCAAGTCTTGTAGTGATTACTATCTAGGTAGCACTTCATGAAGCCCACCTTACATGGTTGCTACAACAAACAGTTTCGCTTTAGATTTCATAGTGGACCATAGAGGGCAGTATACTCAGGGACAAGTCAAGTAATCGAGCTCCAAGCTCCAAGTATCAAGTATCATGTAATCACGTGTCAAGTTGTGCAAGTGGCAAGTATCGGGTCTTGCGTGCAAGTATCAATTAATCATGTGTCAAGTAATCACGTAGGATCAGCGGATCCCCTTCCGAGTACACGTTTCTGAATTATCCACTATTAGATCTGTCCTTTAAATCCCGTCTTGGTTATTTGTTATTAATATCAAACAAGAATGTATATGTGCAAAATATATCAAGAATAACATGGCATGATCATGTGACAAGTGCAAGTTGCAAGATAAATATGTACGAGTGCAAGATATCTCGTAAAGGAATAAAATAGACAAATCTAAAGTTCAGGACAGCAAGACCATACTGTAGTAAAACAGTGATTCCCATTGTTACAAGCATGCAAATCTGAATCCGTCAAAACGTATAGAAAATAGACTCCCAACCGAATCCAGCTGGTATAAATAATTCATATATTAATTCACAAAACATAGCTCAAAACTGATTTGAATAAAGAAAATAGGTTCAGCCGGAAATCAAGAAAACGAATTCGAGAACAGGAAAACAGCATGAAAACACATTAAATAAATCCACAAAAAATCTGGGGTATTCCCCTTTATGTCCAGTATCTAAATATAATGTTTCATAATTTTCCAGTAAAATTAGATCAGTCATCAAAAATAAGAAAACATCAATAAACGAGAGTTTGGCAAATCTGGAATTCCCAACACTGCTGTAAGAAAACTATGATATCTCGCAACCAGTGAAACGAAATCCAATTCCGCCAAAGGGATATGAAAATAGATAAAATATACTAACTTTCATATTTCACAAATATTTTTTATACAGTAAAAGGAATCAGAGTGAAAATACGATTCTTTACAGAATAGCGAGTAGAATACAATAAGTATAGTTTTCATAAACAAGCATGAAACGACATATCAGACTCATCAATAAACTCCACCAAAAATTCTGGGTAGTCCCTAAGTAAATATAGAAAAACTGACCAAAGTTTCAAATCAAAATAACATGTTTAGAACTAGTATCAAAATAATTTAATCATCCAAATTACCAAGAAACGAAATCTGGAAATGATCTACACCTCTGTAGTAAAACAGTCATATTTCACACATACGAAAACAAAATCAAGCAAGGACAGAGGGGTTGGAAAATAGACGAAATTCTCTAAAACTCATTTTTTATACTGAAATTAAGATACTGACTTCAAGACAGTCCAAAACAGCAAACAAAATAGATCAGTGACAAAATACAGATTTTTCTCTTTTACGACAACTCAACATATATCATACAAAACTTGTTCAAAACACAACCAAACATGAAATCGAGTCTACCAAGTGTCCAAACATCATGAATTAGGGTATCTAGCATGTCCACACCAAGTATATCACATGGGTCTCAACAAAATCACGAATTCTCACAAAAGTCTCACATACATGATCAAATCAAGAACGGGTAAAACCTAAGTTATTTCATGTCAAATTTTATGTCGTGGGTCATTTATGGTCAAATAGCACTATAGACACAAAACCCATCAAGAATAACACAAACAAGAGTCGTCTCTAGACCCAACTACACTATAGGTGGTATTTTTGACTTGTATCATACAAAAGAATTTGAGTACAAGTTACTTGCGTTAACCGAAGATGAAGAACGACGAAAATCAAGAGTAACGGGAATGGATTCCCGAAAACGAGCAAAATCCATGAGCAAAAATCCGCGAACTAATGAATCTAAGCAAACTTGAGCGAAAATCTCCACACGAACAAACTCCACCAAAAGAGTGATGATCCAAGAGGCATGATGACAATAGTAGCTTGCGGCCATAAGAGAGATCAACGCCGGAGAGGATGAGAGAGACTAGGGATTGTATGGTGGTGTAGGAGATGGTCGGCCAAGGGAGAGATCGACCAAGGGGACGATGGGGCTCGGCTGTTGGGGTGTTGCGGCGTCGGAGGGTGCACAGGCCGGAAAGAGGGGCTCGGCCTGGGGTCTGGGCATCGGGCTGGAGTGCGGGTGGCGCAAGCAAGGAGGGGGAGAGGCCGGGGGTTTGTATGGAGGCTATAGGTTTAGGATTAGGGTTTAGGGAGAGAGATTAGATATAAATATATAAGGGGATTATGGTTAATGGGTAATTGGGTTGTGGGTAATTAGGAGTAGTAATAGGATTTGTTTAATTGGGCTTTAATTCGGATACAAATTGTATAGGATATCAAATAGGATTGAGAATTTAATTTGGCTTTGGTAATCTTATTAGGGACCAAACAATAGAATTGGGAATAGGATAACAACCAACCACCACCACAAATGCCCAAAAAAAAAAAATTAAGAGAACGAGACCAAATGAAAGAAAGATCAAATAATAGAAGAACGAAACAAAAGAGACAACCAATCAAACACAAAGAGCTCAAAATGAAATAAAACGAATATATATTGAAAACAACTCCAACATACGGTTCAGAAAAATACAAGAGAGAAAATACACCAAAACAAAAAATACACTCAAAAATACACAAAATGAAAAACAGGGTTATAGAACCGGATACATGTTTGTACACTGTATCCTTGCTTAGTTTTACGACACATACATGCATGCCTGATTATAATAATAAATGACCAAGCCGGGGTTAAGGGAAAAATCTAGTAGTGAAAATATAGAAACAAATACTAAGAAGAGGACATGTGTCTTGCCTGCCTTATTACGTGTTCATGACTACATGATTCACGATCCTGTTACCTGTACCTGACTGCATGCTTCCCTATAGGAAGATGTACTCGGAAGAGAACCACTAGGTTCTACCTGTCTCCTGTACCTGATTGCATGCTTCCCTATAGGAAGATGTACTCGGAAGATAACCACTAGGTTATGCCTGTTCGTGTACCTGACTACATACTTCCCTATAGAAAGTTGTACTCGGAAGAGAGCCATTAGGTTCTACCTGTTCCTGTTACCTGTTATCCTGATCCCTGAGTACACTGCCCTATGGACTCCACTACGAAATCTAAAGCGAAACTATTTGTTGTAGCAACCATGTGTTATATTTTTGGGGCGCATGAAGTGCTACCTAGATAGTAATAAAACAAGACTTGAAATGACATAATCTGATTTCCTGTACTTGTTCCTGATTACCTGTTTTCCTGATTACTTGTTCCTGATCACCTGATACCTGATTATCCTGTTACATGAATACCTGTTCCTATTTACCTGTTACATGATACATGTTTACCTGTTTACCTATTCACTTGACACTTGATACATGTTACCTGTACCTGTTTGTATACCAGGTTGCTTGATTCAATTTGCTTGGTTCATGTTACATATTACATTTCTGTTGACACACTAAAACCACGCTATCCTTGTTACTTAGATTTATCTATTACATGTACTTGTATCCTACATTATTAGTGGCTCGTAACTAGCAATTGACGGGTACTTGTTTTCTTTTTCCTTCTTCTGCAATTTACTAAATTGCAGATCAGGATGGTCAGCTGCCTGATGGCATTGGAGATATGAGATACTAGTGCTGGAATTCCTGCTTTATTATTATTAATTATTGCTCATTTGAATAAAATGTACTTGATTACTTGGACAATTATCTTGTATTTGGGCGATGTGACCCAGGATATTTGACTTGTCCAGATTCTGATTTATTTGAGATTTATATATTTTTGTTTTCAAGTAAATATCTGTTGGTATCTTGTTTCAATTATGCATGCCTAGTTGTTTCTTTACTTCCGACTCTGATTATTCCTGTGATATGTTGTAAAGATTCCTAAACAGCTTATGGATGATGAAAATCATTCGCTGGGCTTTTGTTGCGTATCCTTATTCTATATTTTTTTTGGGAAGTGGGGCATGACACATGTAAACAAGCATCAAGTGTCAAGTATCATGTAATCATGTATCAAGTGTCATGTTTCAAGTCTCATGTATCATGTAGTCAAGTGTCAAGCAAGCATGTATCATGTTCAAGTATCATATACAGGTATCATGTTCAATTATCATGTATTAAGTCTTGTAGTGATTACTATCTAGGTAGCACTACATGCATCCCGCTTTTTTACTACATGGTTGCTACAACAAACAGTTTCGCTTTAGATTTCATAGTGGACCATAGAGGGTAGTGTACTCAGGGACAAGTATCAAGTATCAAGCTCCAAGCTCCAAGTATCATGTAATCACGTGTCAAGTTGTGCAAGTGGCAAGTAACGTGTCTTGCGTGCAAGTGTCAAGTAATCACGTGCCAAGTATCATATCTCAAGTTATCACGTAGGATCAGTGGATCCCCATTCCGAGTACACGTTTCGGAATTATCCACTATTAGATCTTTCCCTTAAAACCCCAGCTTGATTATTTATAATTAAAGTCAAACAAGCATGTAGTGTGCAAAACATATCAAGAAAAACATGGCATGATCATGTGACAAGTTCAAGTTGCAAGATAAACATGTATTAATGCAAGATAATACATAAAAGAATAAAATAACCAAATCTCAAGTTCAGGACAGCAAGACCACACTGCAGTAAAACAGTGATTCTCAGTGTTACAAACATGCAAATCTGAATTCGTCGAAACGTCTAGAAAATAGAATCCCAACCGAATACAGCGAGTATAAATAAGTCATATAGTAATTCACAAAAACTTAGTTCAAAACTGATTTGAATCTAGAAAATAGGTTCAGTCAGAAATCATAAAATCGAATTCAAGAGCAGGAAAACTACATGAAAACGCATTAAATAAATCCACAAAAAATCTGGGGTATTCCCCTATATGTCTAGTATCAGAATATAAAATTTTATAATTTTCCAGTAAGATTAGTTTAGCCAACAAGAATCAGAGAACATCAAGAAACGATAGTTTGGCAAATCTGGAATTCCCAACACTGCTGTACGAGAACTGTAATATCTCGCAAACCGTTAAACAAAATCCAAATCCGCCAAAGGAAGATGAAAATAGACAAAACAAGATAACTTTCATATTTCATAAATATTTTCCATACAGTAAAAGGAATTAGTGTGAAAATACAAATCTTTTCAGAACAACGAGCAAAATCCAGCAAGTATAGTCTTTATAAACGAGCATAAAAAAGCATATAAAACTCAATAAAATCCACCAAAATTCTGGGTAATCCCTAAATAGGTATAGAAAAACTGACCAAAACTTCAGATCAAAATAACATGTTTAGAATTAGTATCGAATTAGTTTACTCATCGAAATCAACAAGAAACGAAATTTGGAAATAAAATACACCTTTATAGTATAACTACTATATCTCACACATATGAAAATGAAATCGATCAAGGTTAGAGGGGTTGGAAAGAAGACGGATTTCTCTAAAAATCATGTTTTATACTGAAATTATGATTCTGATCTTAATACAGTCTAAATTACTGATCAAGACAGATTATCAGCAAAATACAGAATTTCCTTTGGGAACAAAACCAACATGAATCACACGAAACTTGATCGAAGCATAACTAAACATGAATTAGAGTCTACTAGGTATCCAAAAAATATGAAATAGGGTATACAACATGTCCACAACAAGTACATCACATGGATCTCACAAGCACACAAGTTCTCATAATTATTTCACATATACATCACATCAAGAAACGGTCACTCCTAGGTTAATTCATGTCATATGTGTCGTGAGGCAACTATGGTCAAGATAGCACTATAGAGACAATACTCATCAAACATACATCACACACGAGTTGTCTCTAGAACCCAACTAAACTACAAGCGGTATTTATGACTTGTACATTACAAAGGAATTGAGTACAAGTTACTTGCTTAGAAGACAACGATGGGAACAGAGCCAAGAGCAAGAATAACGAGAATGAATTCCGGGCACGAACACGACGAACGGATCGAACGAACCAATCACGAATACAAACCAACGAACGAGATGATCACGAACAAGATCACGAACATAATCGGACGACTGAGATTGAAGATCAAGATCAAGATGATCGGATCAGATCGGACGGCCAGATCTCCTTGATGATGAAGATAATTATGAAGATCAAGATCGTTCGATCGAATGGCTGCGATCAAACGAAATTGATGATCAGCATGATCGTGTTGAACAAGAAGAGATCGGACGGCTAGGATCTAATCAGATGATCAAGAGGAGATTGACGGCTCACATCTAATCAAGCATGTTGATCAAGATCCAACAGACAGCCAAGATCACCCCGATGGTGATGACCAAGATCAAATCAACGGGCGGCTAGGAATCAATCAAAGGGACATGATCATGATGATCAAGATGATCACGATGATCGACGGCTCACATCGAAGATGATCAAAACCCATGCAACAGCAACTCAGGACAATGGCTGCACTGCGGTTGCTACAGGAGGGGGCAACACTGCGGTGTAGGGCGGCACGACTATCGGGGTAGCAGTAGTAGGCAGGCGACGGAACCAATGCACGGAAGCTGTACTGGCTGCTGGCTGTGCTTGCTGCTGCTTGAGGCAGCACCGGGAGGACATAGCGGACACTGGGATGGAGTTGTGGTCGATGTTGTGGTCGTGGCGCGACTTGAGGAAGAAGAACTGCACATCGAAGGAGCGCTGCACTGGCTGTTCGACGTCGCTGCAGTCGAAGATCGAGGAAGCAAGTGGCGGAGGGCACTGGTGGGTGGTCGTCAAGGCGATGCTGCGACAGGGAGGCGAGCAACAGGGAAGCAGGGGTTGCTGGCGGCGTTGGTCTTGCAGAGCAGCACCGAGGGGCACCGAGAGACGGGTATCAGGGGGTTGCATAAACGGGGCTGCATAGGCAGGAGAGAGAGTGAGGCAGCTGAGGGATAGACGAGGAGAGAAGACGAAGCGGCTAGGGTTTGAATATGGGGAATATGAACAGTCAGAAAGAGGGTATATATATAACAGGGAGATATAGGGTTTAGGTTTAGGGAGAACGGATGGGTTTCGAGCGTGCGGGTAAAACAGAACGGGTAGGGTTTAGGGCTTAACGAGTCTGGGTAGTTTTTAATAGGTTTTAAGAAATGGGTTTTGGGTTTAATAGGTTTAAGAAAAATCCAATAAGGAAAAATGGGTATTGGGTAAAATCCAATAGGAAAAATACGGTTTATAAACAAAATATAATTTGCATTAAAATAGAGAATTTATTTGAAATAAGTATAATTAATACATAGTACTATATTTTTTTAATAACCAATCAAAGTAATAATAATCATAATAAAAATTATAATAAAAATAACAGTAATAATAATAATAATATTTTCCTTAATAATCAAAGCAATAATAATAAAAAAAAGATTTGTAATACAATATAAGAATCATTGGAAACTAGTTACAATTATTGATTAAAAAATAGACTTTAAAGGAACATCCAAGAATACATTTTATCAAAAAAAAAAAGAATTTGAAAGAAGAAAAATAATACATAAATTTTAAATACATAAAATACGCAGAAAATACGGGTTTAGGGAAACAGGGGTTACACAAGTACAGGAGATGAATTAGCTAAAGGGCTTGGTGAATGGTTATCCTAGATGATGAAGACGGATTCTTTTATTAGCATGCTTTTAGTTTCTTGTTTCGAACCTTCCTAGTAGCTACTGGTGTTTTTTGTTTATACATTGTTATTCCAGGTGTTTTATGACCTGAAGTTTGTTTTTCTCCCAGATGTTGGAATTATTTTATGAATTTATTTCATAATTATTTTGGAGTTATTCATTGTTTATGTGGTTATTGTTTCTTGCGTGGTTGTGATCCTTGTATATTGTTCAGTTAATCGTGTACAGCTTATGGATGATGCTCACATCATTCGCTAGGCCTTTGTTACGTGCTCGTATTCCCTTATTTTGGGAGCGGGGTGTGACACTTCTTGTCCTTGTTCTTGTTACAAATCAGCACTTACAGAGTTGAGGGAATGTTTAGAGAGTGAATAATTTAGGGGGGGGGGGGGTTCCAAATGAGCTAGGCTTCATGCCCCTTGCTCCTTATATGGTGGTCGGCCAAAATGAGAGAAATAGAGGGTTGAGTGTGAGAGTGGGTTGTTGCGTAGGGTTCCACATACTACTCAATTACATTCCTAGAGACTTCACACTTATGAAATCACCCTAGATTCCCTACAAATTCAAAACCCTACCCCTTTCCCTCCAACAACCGGCCACCCTCTTGTTTTTTTTTTTCTTGTTGTATCAAGTGACAAATTTTGTAATGTACAAGTTATGTTCATATGGTGAAGTTTAGTCATGGTTAGAGCCTACTTGGGCCTAACTCATGTTGTGTTTGGCTTGAACTCAACCATACAACTCAAATTGTTTGCTTCAATTAATGTTAAAGAAAAATAATTTGTACACACAATTAATTACGATGAATATATTCATGTGCAAGTAGTATTTATACAAAATAATTTGCTAATTATTTTGGGGGATATTACACATCCTATCTGAATTACAATTAAGATAAACACACAATTTTAATTGAGAAACTACCACAACTCTGGTTCAACAAATACACCTTGTTGTGTTTCAAACATATTCCAATACTTAATTAAAAATTGAAAAAATTCATTAATACGTGCGACACTCAAATTTGTACAGATTAAAATACAAAATAGTTATACAATATATTGCGGGGTGTTACATTATTCCCTCCTTAGAATAGTTCTGCCCCCAGAACTATGCTTAGTGGGGAGAAAAATACATGAGTTATTCAAACAACTCAGGAAACACATTTCTCATATAGGGTTCTCAATCCTTCGCTGCACAATCACCTACACGACAAACTTCCAAGATATGAACATTCTGTGAGTATTGGCTCTCATCCCAAATTACTGAGATCAATCTCTTTCTGTGGATCATTCTGGGGCATATTTCATCCCTCGCCATATCTCACTTCGTGGATCATTTCGGGGCATATTTCATCCCTCGTCCTGGAATACTGGAGATCAATCACTACCTTTGGATGTCCCTCTCGTCCCAAAATATTGAAGACCAATCTCTATCCGTGGATCATTCTGGGCCTATTTTATCCCTTGTCCCCAAAAAATGGGGTTTATCTCACCCCGTGGATTATTCTAGGGACTATATTATCCCTCGTCCCAGAATACTAGAGATCATTCACTACTTGTGGATGTCTCTATCTGTGGATCATTCTGGGGCTTATTTTATCCCTAGTCTTGGAAAACGGGGGATCATCTCACTCCATGGTCATTATGGGGCCTATTTCATCCCTCGTCTCGGAAAACTGTGGATCAATCACTACATGTGGATGTCGCTCTCACCCCGAAAAACTGGAGATCAATTCTATCCGTGGATCATTTTGGGGCCTTTTTTCATCCTTTGTCCTGAAAAATTAGGGAATATTTCACTCCATAGACCATCCTGGAGCCCTTATCTCACGAACTCTCTGTGGGTGTCACTCTCATCCTGGAATAATGGAGATCAATCTCTATCTGTGGATCATTCTGGAGCCTATTTCGTCTCTCGTCCCAAAATTCTGGAGATTATCTCACTCCGCAGATTATTCTAGATCCTTCTATTCACGATAGCTCTTGCTTCGCCACATCCCCTTCCAGTGCCTGTCGCAAGAGCCCAACATGTCTTCTAGTTCTCGGTTTGCACCTTCTGAAGGCCTGTGGCCAGTCCTTCCTTAGAAAAAGGACAAGGCCATGAAATGTAGCACAGTCTTCTCGCTTAAGGACAACTTTGCATAAAATTTATGCTCCTGCAGGCACTCAATACTTCTGTTCAATGTTGGCATGATCTTCTAGTTCATCTTTTAACCTTGTGCTTCTCACAGTGAAGCACTAGGCCTAATGAATCCCTTCTGTATCAACTTATGACGGCGTAGCCACCTCCAAGGTTAATTCAGGAATTGCCTAAAGAGTAAATCTCAACCATTAGCAAAAAGGAATTTTTTTTTGGACACAATGTAAGATATGATCCACTGCCAACAAAATTCTTGCTCTAAATCCATTAACATTCAATTATCCAGTTACATAAGGGAAAATTTCATAGTTCCATTGCTTCCCTCAAAAGACTAAATAAGCTATTCTGAATCTTCCATGCCAGTGATAGCTCCCACAGCTTCATGCTTCTCCTTCAGTCAAGGTGAAACTCATCTCTGGCGAAAATGTTTCTTTCCTTTATCGACCACTTTCTGAGTCTAGCTACTGGGGTTCTCTTGTGGTTGTGGATTGTCAAACTTCTTATGCACGTGCTCTCCGCAGTTATAACAAGTACTTGCCTGAGCTTTCTTCAGGCATTGACATTTGAAATGTCCTTGTTCTTCACCAAAAAAAAGCTATTGTTTTGGTGGTTCCCTCACTGGTGTGAGGCTTCTTAAAATTTTGAGCTGTGGTTTGCCTCTCAGAGCTTATTGCAGTTGTGGGTCTCTATCCTTTGTTCCATGTTTCTGTCTTGCCCTGAGTCTACTAGTTCTAGTTCATGTCCATCTGTGGCACTGCTGCCCGGCGCACTATGTCGAACCTTCGAATGCACAATGGTACCATCCTAGACCTCAACCCAAGTTTAAGGCCTTGTTCAAACCTCCTTGTCTTCTTAATCTCATCTTGGACCATCTCTAGAGTATAACGAGACAATTGGGTGAATTTCATCTCGTATTCCCTGACGGTCATGCTCCCTTGCCTCAAATTGATAAACTCCATTGCCTTCTCTTCTTGAACATCCAGGGGAAAGTAGTGCTGTTGGAACTCTCCAAGAATTCCTCCCAGACGATCAGTCATTTGCCCATGGTGCATTTCACTGATTTCCACCAAACTCCCACATCCTTTTCCAATAAGATGGTTGCCAGCTTAACTTTGCTTTCATCCGGCGTCTCCATCACATCGAAAACAACTTATACTTGACGTATCCAGTCGTCTGCCGTTGTAGGATCTGGCTGGTCTTTAAACACTAGTGGTTTCATCCTCTTGAAGAGGTCGTAGACAACGTTTCCTTGGTTCCAGCCCTGAGCCCCTTGTTATGGCATAAAGTTTCGGCTGGCTTCCATGAAGGCCCCCATCATTTGGTAGACCCGCATGAATTCTAACTCGATGTTGAGGCCAACACCAATGGCCCCACTGCCTCCTTCTTCGGCCGCTCCTGCTCCTTCTCGACATCTTGCATGAGAAAGAAACATAAGTCGGGTTAGTTCCGGATATAGGGAGATCATAAACATAAGTTGGAAGTACAACAATATGGTTACGACCATCCTACTATCCAACCTAAACCTGACTCTTTCTGGGACATCCAAGTCTAATTTCCAACCGTGTTAGTACTATTGTAACGCCCCGAATTGCCAAAACACTGTAATTCGTAGCACAACAGGATTTTTACTTCATTTCGTACAATTTTACAAGGAATTTGAAAACTTTTATTTGTACAACACTGTTCTTTTTACATCAAAATAGCAAAAAATTTAAAGATTACAATATAACACATGTACAATTTAAATTTCAACTTTTAAAACAGTCTTTATCTTCAAATTCATCTTTAAGTCTTTGCCAATCCAATCCCTGTATTGAACACTGTGGGCACATCAGTTACATACAACTGACGCAGTACTATACACAATGATCCTCGCTATGCATTAATATAGTGAATTACTTACTTTAGCAACCACAGACTTGAATGCACATTAAAGTGTAAAAGAGTGACTATCCTAAACATATCAGTGTATGATATAACTTAAATGCCTAATGCAGAGGTTAGACTACGATGAAACTAATGCATACTTGTTCGGATTCTATGCATCCCATACTACATAGGTCCGAGGGAAAGCCCTTAAGGTACTCCAAATTATGGGGTTTATATCCCATTCTATGCAACCTAGCCAATGAATATACTCCCACGCGTTGTCACCGAAGAGTCGCACCCCCAGGATATTGGACCTTGCCGGCCTACCCCTAGCCCACCTCAGTGGATTTACCCGGGGTATCCTCAGCCACGAACCCTAGTAAGCGGATCTCTCGTAACTATGAAATAGGCCTACCCCTTGCCCACCTTAGTGGATTTACCGGGCGTATCCTGTCTGTTCCGAATATTCCTAGGAATTGCAATCTCTTTATCAGACTTTCCGATGATAGACGGTCATACCCGTAGCCCATATACATTGATTTACCAGGCGTACTCCTCAATCTCGGACCCCAAGGAGCTGCGCATTCTTTACCAGACCTGTTCGTCGTTATTTCTGTCATATCTTCTTCTAGTGCCTTTTCCTAAGTTTAACATTATCACAACCTAGAGCTAGTTTACCCTCCTACCGGTATTAACAAATACCGAGAACGATGGCCCCATATTGACCACTTCTCAAAATCATATATCATTTTCTTTACTTTGCCGGTACATGAGTCTCACTTAGCATCTAGATTCCAACAATTGTCTCATTATAGAGATCAATAGGTTATAATCCAACCTTAACACAACCATCTTACTTTTTATTCAACATTCTTTCTTTTTTCCCTCTTTCTTCACATTTATAGATCATGCAATAATTAACTTCTTTTAATAGCATTAAACTAAAATTGCTCAATCGACTTCTTAATGATAAATGCTTGATTAATTTGCCAAATTGTTCACTTTAACAACTCCCAAGATTCTTTTGATTTATAAAACCTTCTCATATTGTCCAAGGGTATTTTGAATACATTTTCCCAATACAAAGTATTTAAATAACTTAATAAAATTTCATTAGAACTTCGATTTAAAATTTATATTCATGCTTTGATTCAATTTTCAACCACTTCAACTATTTCTCTAACTCATAAACTTTTGTATTCATGAAACTTCACCAAAAGTGCTCTAATTTATATTGTATAACCAATTTAATAACTCATACACATTTCTCATTTTTAATATTATTCCCCAACTCATTAAAATGAATGTGATTACTCATCACATAATTTATTACTAAATTTCCTTCATTCTCAACTTCACATTTTTATTTTTTATAAGCAATTCATAAAACCTTTAATTTTATATTTATCTCCTTCATTATCAAATTGAACTCAACTCAATATATTGATGAAAGATGACTTTAAAACCCCAAAATATAAACTAAAGTAGTGAATAGTATTTTCAGATGTTCACATAATATTTTAAAATATTTCTAAATTTTTTTCTGAATTATTATAATCCAAAAACCCAAAAAAAATAAATAAAATGCAATTTTGTGCACAAGAGGGTTCGAACCCGAGACCCCCAACCAAACCCCAGCGGCGCCACGTGGCAGTGCGTGATACGTTAGTGCCCGTGCTAGCCACTAAGGCTAAGCAGGTCTTCCGATATAGTATGGGGTTAAAATTTACTTAACTCAAATCTCTGATTATTCTTATAATTTACACTTTCAACTATTTTTGATTTCTACCATTTTCCTCAAACTAATACTACTATTTTATATCTATAAATCTCTAGAATTGTTGTGTTACTGACTTTATTCATATTAATGAAGAATTAACTTCACTTCTCCCAAATTAATCATTTCTTTCTCTTATAAGAATTTAAAACACATACTACAACTAGATAATTGCTCTACCAACATTAATGCATCTTTTCTTTTATTCTACTATAACCATTTTCTTCCCCAAAATGTTTCTCTAATTTTTCCTTACTATTTATCCATATTTCATACACATTTTTAACCAATTTGTAAGAGACACAAAAATTCATGTAATTTAATCAAGTTGATTGTTTGTGCTTAACAATTCTACACATGCCTTTAATTAATTTTTTTCAATCATAATCTACCAATTAATTTATGTACTTCTCAATAACATACAATGAATTCTATAACTTTCTACCACTAACATTCTTGTATCACTACAACATGGATCAATTTAACTTGTAAAACACATACTACAACTACCACTAACACATACTACAACTAGATCAATTTAACTTGTAGAATTCATTAAACTAGCAAAATAAATCACAAAACACCTAAACATACTTTCTACATTATCTAAAAAGTAAGAAGGGACACCCACCTCTTATGTTGCAAAATATAGAAAAACTCATAGGATGAATGCTCCTAGCTCCACACCAATTGGCTCTTCTTCTCCTCCAAAAAAAACCGTAAACTCCTAAGGCTTCGAGAACAAAAATCCGTCCTCTCTCTTCCTCCCTTTCTTTTTCTCACTTTTGATTTGATTTATTTTGTGCATTCAACATACAATAGGGGGGGGGGGGTTATATAGGGGTTTTGTGTGGTTGAGATTGACTCCCACTACTCTAGTAACCACCCCACACTCCCACCTTCTCACCCCACTCTCGCTCTCTCTACAATTGGCCAGCCCCCTCTCTTAGCTCAAGCACGTGCACGTGCTATACACATGCACACCCTCTCATTTTATTAATTTATTTGTTTTTAGTTATACTCTAGGTGCTTGTTAAATGACAAGTGTAGGAAGTGTACCAAAAACAAATATAAGATTTTTATTTGTGGGCTTCTTATTTTTCTAGCGGGCTTAAATTAATCTTTTAGGCCTATGGATTTTGATTAGGAAGGAGTAATAAAATGAGAAAAAATAAATAAGAGAAAATTTGTGCATAAGTTAGAAAAAAATTTAGACCAAAAAATGAAATAAAATTGCACGTGTGTTGCACGTGCAAAAATGGAAAATGTATTTTGTTCTAAAATTCCTCTGGGATGTTACAACTACAATTTCAAGTCGGCTCTGAACCCACTTTGTAACACCCCGATTTTCCAAACTGGAAACTCATGACACAATCTAGATTCTTGACTTCAATGAGTACACAACACAGTAAAATTATAAGAAATTAAAAACTTTTTATTGCATCCAGTGATTTATTACAATGTACAAAGTTGCTTTACAATAAATTTACATCAATAAATTACATTGTACAGATCTTTGTCTCTTTCCACTTTTCACTTGGATTCTCCACACAACTTGAGTCCCCCACTCTCACGACCAGGTAGTCCTGCGACTAACCAACTGTGGGCACGTCAGTTGAATGCAACTAACACAATGTTGATAAAACCAGCGATCTCCAAAAAACCTCAACAATCAATATTAATGCAGAATATGTGAAATTCATACAAACAGAAGTGTCGGTGAATGCCATGACTCTAGAATCTAATGCACATACACAAATACACACGATGCTCTTATTCAAATGCATACTAGATTGGATACATATGCATCCCATACTACATACTTCCCAATCAAGCACATGTCCTTCTGATTATAGGGTTCGATCCCTCGCAATGTGAACCTACACTTGTACTTTTACCCTTTTTTATATAATTATCAATTGAGTACAGCTAACTCTATAATTACTAGATTGGTTCTTTTATTATGTAGATTTACCTGATTCTAATTGCTCTATCTTTCCATTATTGAATCCCTGGTTCCTTATCATAGACCTGATGTAATTAGTTAATTAAACCATACTCTCTATTCTAGCTTTTATTATTCCACAAGTTCGTTTAACTAGTTGATTTACTGGGTGATCTACTTGTTTTTACATTATTAGCCAATTAGTGATTTATGTCTTACATTCGTTATATGTCGATCTACCATTCTAATTAGAGCACTAACATAGAATTCCATTCATCTATTCCAAGTTAAACAACTAGTCAATCTTCCTATTAGATTCAAGAGATTATCTAACACTAGATGACTCTTTTCTAGTTCGTTATTGTTAAATAATCTTAGTCAATTTAGTTATGATGTAACCAAACCCAATTAGGGTCCAACCTGGCCTCCAAATCAGTCCCAAGAGTGGGCCCGAACTCGGCCCAAAATTGGCTCAATGAAAATAATGAATCGAACTCTCATCGGTCGCCATTTTGACCTCCTCGCTTGATGTTTTGAACACGTCCTCGGGTCGTGACCAAACTCTCCTTGAGACTCACTGATTTCCAACTCCTCCATGGTCCACCCATCGATTCATGGCTCCAAAACAACGAGCAAAACCTCCTTGGACAGCGAGTAGAAGTAGCACGTGAAAACAATCTACAACCATCGCGTTGTAGAACATTCGAGCTCCTATTCTATCCCAAAGATTAGGTGTTACCAAGTTAAGACCTATGGTTCATGTTCTTACATTATTAATCAGCAAATAAGGGTCCCTAAGGGTGCTTTTAGCACACTAAACGGGTGTGCGGGCTCATTTTGGCGATCAAAACAATATCTAAGTGACCCTACACTGGCACAACACTATAGGTTCATAGTCCACATGATAAATGTGCAAAAAGAATTGAGAAACACCATAAAACAACAAAATTAAAATTCCAACCAGCAAGCAACATAGGCAAAACTGCCGATTATGGGTTCTTTCCGAACCTGTTTCAAATCCTATTTGAGCCCTAACATGGATCAAACTTGCACACACAATACACAGAACTATTAAGCATAAAGTGGGGGTATTTCCATCCCCTAAACAGCAGGTATGGTCAACACAATCATCTAGTTAACATAGACAAATTTTATTTAAAAAATCGTGAGCAAACATAACTTGTTTTGTACAACTAAGGATATTAACTACTCTATTCACATGCATTCTGAAATCTATTGATTTTTCAAGCTTATCATCATCTCATAACATGATTCTAAAGCATAAAATTTACATTGTAAGGTCATTACGATGTTCTAAAGTTGGGACGATTCGCATGTACAAAAACAGTAACATAAACTACTTATTTTGATTTTTTCTATTAAGTAAAAACATGCTTAAATCATCTATTATTAGATTAAGTTATTCATGAGCCTACCTAACACATCATATCATTTATATAATTCATTAAACCCCAATTTAAATGTTGATCTCTACGCCAATAACATGCATGAACAACACAAAAAATAGAATTTTTTATCAAGCAATCTCAACTATGAACTACAATTTCTATTCGATATCATTTCAATAAAATCAAGACCCTTTTTTTACTTGATTAACATAATGTTAGATGAATAAGAGATTATTCTAAAGATATGCACAAGATGCTCAAGCTTAGAAATTGTTTCTTTGTAGAGCCCCGAAATTCCTATACCAGAATCTCGAGACACAATCTAGAATCTTACTTTAAATGAATCCAAACACAGAAAAATAACATAAAATTAAAAACTTTCATTACATCAATATGTTATTACAATGTCCAATGATTGAAAAAATTACAAAAAAAATAATACATCATGAATATACAATACAATTGGACAGTAAATTTTCCACTTGGATGCTTCCCACGACTTGAGCTTTGCCGGGCTCCCCCTGATCAGGTAGTCCTGCAAACTCAACAAACTGTGGGCATGTCAGTTAAATGCAACTGACGCAATGTTGATGAAACCAGCGACTCCAAAACTTCAACAACAAGAAATATGGATGCAAAAAGGAAAGTGTTGCCAAATCAAGTGCCGGTGTATGCTATGGGATAAATCTAATGCACACTCAAAATGCACATGATGCTCCTAGGGCTAATGCACGCTTGATTGCAGAGATATGCATCACATACTACACATTCCCCAACCAAGCGATGTTGAATTACTGGGGTTCGATCCCCCCGGCATGCATCCTACTCTTATGCTATCTCCTGTCTCTGATACTTTAGTGATATTAAGGTTTCAGTCGTTCGACTTACTCTAGTTGCTGGTGCACTAGTGGTGTCCATTACCTCGTGTTTTACGCACAATGCCCTAGGTTGCAGTCGCACGGCTTACGCTATCACGGCTAAAACCCATAGTAAATTGCGGTAATCCCGCCTCCCCGGACCTTCAAAAGCTGATGTACGGACAGTATGGCTCATCACCGAGGACATTGTTTTAGAGCCCTCATAGAGTTCACTCACATGGTAGTCTCTAAGTCCCCTGCCTGCATTAATCAACATAGGACTGGATGGATTTAGGGTTTCCCCAACTCTCCAATGCAATCATCCTAACACTGGACCAGAACTTGCACTTGAGATGACGTCACCACCCCAAACCTCCTCAAAGGTTGTTACAGATACAAAGGCACTCACACCGAAGATAGTAAAGTCGCCCACAGAGTTCACTCACATGGCAGTCCCTAAGTTCCCTGTCCACATTAAACGAACCTAGGATTTGGCCAGACATGAAGATGTCACGTGTCCCTCTGACAGGCGAACACAACACCCGCTAGTGCCTGTCTTTATATTCAATAATGACTCGAACTATTCCTACAGCACCCCAAACCCAAGGTACTTCTACTAACCCACTCTAGGTTCAAGATTAAGAATAAGGTTAATTATATGATTAGTAGCTTTTTATCTGATTATCTGATTATCTGAATTACATGACTCTAGTCAATCTCTAATTCTCTTTTATTATCACATTATGAATTATTAGGCGAGTCTAGGTCTACTTCATTTGAACCAATACACTTCTAGTTGGGAGATATATCAACTTTCCACGACCTAACCTAATAACCACATTTGTTTATTTAGAACAACTAGTTAAGTTCTTCATGTAGACTCTTTTCTAGTTAATTACCTTACATATTTAGAATTTAACCCATCTTACAAATAGGACTCAATTTAGCCCTCAAATCCAGCCCAAGAGTTGGCTCGTCTTGTAACACCCCATAAAATAAAAAAATATCATTTTGAATTATTTATTTTCATCAATTTAATTGATGGGTTATTATTATATTTCCTTGACTACTATTTCTTTTGTATGTGCAAAGCACGTGCAATACTATGTATTATGATTATACAATCACTATTATTCATCTATATAATAAATTACAATGAAAGCTATCAGGTGGCTCACATTCAATCTCTCCCAAAATCAATGGACCAGATCTACTCTCACAAAACATATTTTCCCGCCCAAAATTTCAAACTCCAAAACCAAAAATTCAAACCCCAAAACACATTAACTCAAACACCCCTTTCTCTCTCTCTCTCCCCCTCCCTCTTTCCCAGTTCTGTCTCTCTCTATCTCATCCATTCCATCCCTCTGTCTATCTTTCTCCACACTTCCCGAACCCTCTCTCTCTCTCTCTTCTCGATTCCCTCTCGACGCCCCGCCTCCTGCAGCCCCGACGCCCTGCCTTCGTCGACGACGCTCTCTCTGTCTCTCTCTCCCCTTCCCTCTCTCTCCCATCAATTATGTCCATCCCTCTATCTCTCTCCTCACTTCCCAAACCCTCTCTCTCTCTCTCTCTCTCTCTCTTCCCGATTCCCTTTCGACGCCCTGCTTCCTGCAGCCCCGACGCCCGGCCTCCGTCGACGGCGCTGCCCTCCACTCATGGGTTAGTTAAAATTCCTCTGATCTCGCAAATCCAAGATGGCTCAGCCACTGATCAAGAAAGACGACGAAGGTTAGCAGATTTCTCATGTTTTGAGCTATTTAATTTGTTCATCAGTCGATTCAAATCTAGATATGTTCGTTTTAGGACTGGAGCTGCGAATCTAGATCTATTTTTTGGATTCTTTTTCAGATTTTTTGTTGATTTGATGATTAATTGTGTGAAATGTAGAATATAGTTGTTTAGATCTGGATTGAATTTAGAGGGATTGGTTAATGGATCTGTTGATCTGGATTAAATTTGAATTATTGTTAATCTGTCCGTATTTTTTGTTGCAACAGATTACTCTCCATTTCTTGGAATCGAGATGAGTGCAGTTCTTCAAGAGGCTAGGGTTTTCAATGATCCATCACTCAATGCGAGGAGATGATCTTAGGTTTGTTGTAGTAGTTTGTGTGATCAGAGAAGATCTTTTGGTTGTGTTTTTTATTTGCATGTTTGTTTGCTTCAGATCATCACCAAATTGTTGTATTTGCTCAATCAAGAATAATCATTCACTAAGGTATTTTGATGTATTTCGTTAGATTTTTGGATATGTAGTTATGGTAATCGGTAATAATTTTAAGAGGTAGAGTTGCTCATACTGTTTAGATCTGGTTTGAATTAGGAGGGATTGGTTAATGGATCTGTTGATTTAGAGTAACTCGATGAATTATTGTTAATCTGTCCATATTTTTTGTTGTAACAGATTACTCTCCATTTCTTGGAATCGAGATGAGCGCATTTCTTCAAGAGGCCAGGGTTTTCAATGATCCATCGCTCAATGCGAGGATATGCTCTCAGGTTTGTTGTAGTGATCTGAGAAGATCTTTTTGTTGTGTTTTTTATTTGCATGTTTGTTTGCTTCAAATCATCACCAAATTGTTGTATTTGATCAATCAAGGATAATCATTCACTAATTTATTTTGATGTATTTCGTTAGATTTTTGGATATGTAGTTATGGTAACCGGTAATTAATAATTTTAAGAGGTAGAGTTGCTCATACTGTTTAGATCTGGATTGAATTTGGAGGGATTGGTTAATGGATCTGTTGATTTGGAGTAACTCGATGAATTATTGTTAATCTGTCCGTATTTTTTGTTGCAACAGATTACTCTCCATTTCTTGGAATCGAGATGAGCGCATTTCTTTCAAGAGGCAAGGGTTTTCAATGATCCATCTCTCAATGCGAGGAGATGCTCTCAGGTTTGTTGTAGTAGTTTGTGTGATCTGTGAAGATCTTTTGCTTGTGTTTTTTATTTGCATGTTTGTTTGCTTCAGATCATCACTAAATTGTTGTATTTGCTCAATCAAGGATAATCATTTACTAAGGTATTTTGATGTATTTCGTTAGATTTTTGGATATGTAGTTATGGTAACCGGTAATAATTTTAAGAGGTAGAGTTGCTCATACTGTTTAGATCTGGACTGAATTTGGAGGGATTGGTTAATGGATCTGTTGTTTTGGAGTAACTCAATGAATTATTGTTAATCTGTCCGTATTTTTTGTTGCAACAGATTACTCTCCATTTCTTGGAATCGAGATGAGCGCATTTCTTCAAGAGGCTAGGGTTTTCAATGATGCATCGCTCAAAGCGAGGAGATGCTCTCAGGTTTGTTGTAGTAGTTTGTGTGATCTGAGAAGATCTTTTGGTTGTGTTTTTTATTTGCATGTTTGTTTGCTTCAGATCATCACCAAATTGTTGTATTTGCTCAATCAAGGATAATCATTCACTAAAGTATTTTGATGTATTTCGTTAGATTTTTGGATATGTAGTTATTGGTAACCAGTAATAACTTTAAGAGGTAAAGTTGCTCATATTGTGAACAAGATTATTTTAGTCGTCTCCTAAACATTAGTTTATACTATCATGGGAGATGGAATGGAATTTATACAGTAAACTGTAGTGTAGTTTATACTGTACTTTTTTACTATTTAAGTAGTTTCCAATTTAGGGCTGTAATGACCGTGCAATGACCATCTCTGGTAAGAACAAAATACATTACTTTCCTAAGAGTCACAATACACTGTCTGTGCTCCACTGTATGTGCTTAATATACTATGACCTGCCTGAGTTTGTTCATGACATAAGAATACTTATGTTTTGAGAGCATTACCTTAATTAAGAATCATGATGGCTTTAACTAAAAAATGTACATCTTCCTACTTAATCTTTACTAATTAAATGGTAACCATTTGAACACAATACTAGGGCAAGGCTATTTATTGGCCTGTAATATGTGTCAGTATAAATTCCTTCTACTTAATAACAAATTTTGTGCGATATATTGTACAGTGATGTGCTGCTCCATTTCATTGATGTATTTTTCCTGGGTTTCATTAGATCGATTAGGGTTCCTGGATAGTCATTGTGCCAAATCAAATTTTGGGGAAAATGTGCTTTTTGTGTGAGATCATAATAATTCTGTTTTTTATTGTTGAAGATTGAATACTGTTTGTTCGTGTAAGTTGGCATATATGATGGATCTACCTATTTGTTAATTTGGTGCACTTTGGACCAGAATTAGGCCCTTACTTTTGTATCTTACTGTACATATAATGAGGGACTATTTGTGTTCCTATTTGTTCTCTAAATTATGCTTTGATATAGAGAGGTGGAATTATGAAGTAGTCTCCTAAACATTAGTTTATACTGCCTTCTGAAGATTTATTCAGTCAGTCTCCTCAAAAAGATTATGCTTCTCAGTCTTTGAAAAATATTTATCTTCTTAAGTGATGTTTAAAATCTAGCATAAAGGCTTAAAGGTTTGTTGCATCTAGAAGAACATGATTATGTTTTAAGGATATGGATCAAATTTAGTTTTAGGATACCATTTCTATATGGGATATAAAAGTTAGTATTTCTATTAGTTAAATTATTTAAGATACATAAGGCAAAAATGATGAACAGATCTCCTTTCAACAATAATGCTAGGGTCACTAAGCCATTCTAGATGCAACAATGGACAAGCGTTCATAACTTCGGATTATATCATAACTACAAGATCATTTGCTCCTGCTGGTACGTATTCTCATATGAGAAACAAATTTACTTTATATGTATTATATCATTCCAGTCTTATATTTACCGATTTCAACTTCTGATAGGTGGATGAGCTGAAAATTAGGGTGGAGAAATTTTACGGGAAGGATCCATTAGAGTCGGAAAAATCTATCTCGCATTGTGAATGCCAACCATTTTGCACGAATATCGAAACTCTTGGATGATGATGTGGTTTCTGATAAGATTTTACATAGAGGACAGCGAGATGAAAAATGCCTGTAAGCAATCCTGAAACACCACTCAATTATTTGCATGTGTATTAGACATGATTTTCTTCTAATGTGTATTAGATATCCAACAAACTTGAAGTACTTTAATTAACTTTGGTTTGAGAAGGTTGACAAGATTGAAGATAGCATTGATGTAATGAACTCAAGAACAAAGTCGGTCGTTGCTGATCTCTTCACCAAGGTCAAGAAGCTAGCTAGAAAAGAAGTTAATCAGCCAAGATAGAAGGGCAGTCTGCATCTATTTTGTTTATGTTATTTTTTTTGTAGATCCAAAGAAAGTTAAATTAGCCAAATTTGTACCAAATTAAAATGCATAACTACCCTTCTATATTAGCAAGATTGTCATATTCTATGTTGATTTCAATTAATTGTATTGAATGAAATTAAAGAGTTCTATGTATCTTTTTATCTCTTTTGTTGGACAAGATTGTCATTTTCATGTTAATTTCAATTGATTGTATTGAATAAAATTGAGGAGTACTATGTTGTTTATAACATATGGAAATCTATTTCATTTTCGATCATTTTTTAGAAAAATAATTTTTTTATTTAAAAAATTATTTTTTTAAAATTAAATACCCTATCACGTCGTTTTTGGCCAAAAATGCTGGGATAGAGTATTTACTTTTTAAAAAAATTAATAACCTATCTCAGCGTTTTTTTTTTACCAAACACATGAGTATAGGCTATTTTTTCATTTGTTAAATAAGCGCTCTATCCCGGCTTTTTTTTGGAAACGTCGGGATAGACCCCCAATCTTCATGTTCTCTTAATGTTTGAAATGTCTTATAGTTGGGCTTATGTGTTTTAGATAAAAAAAATTGGGGCTAACAAATCTGTTTTAGATCAAATTTGCAGTAGGCTCTGCGGTATCTCGATACTACATATATTTACATGGAGATGTAATTGTAATTGATCACATTTAACAAAAAGTCTTTACGTGTACATCACAACAAGCTTTTTCTCTATTTCTCTCTCTCTCTTTCATACATGGTTAACTACATGAAAATATGACAACGACGAATTAACTAATGCAGTTTGAGGTGATAACTGCATTACCAACTGAATTGCTACTTATGTAGTTTGAAATCTCTTATGTTGAAGTCACACATAGCAAGTGATTTCGATCCACTATTGTTGTAGATCCACTATTTTCAATTTTGAGCTCCTGACAAATGATCCTGCAAGATATAAACAAATAAAAAAGTTAATTTAGAATACATCAAAGTCTAATGCCAAATACACATCTATATAAATCATTCTTCACGAAGACGTGCATATATTTAACTTTTTACAGGACTTTTTATATGCTGCATCGTTCACCGCAACGTGTCGTAGGCACGTGTCCACGGGCAAACCTAGTTTATCTATATTTTTTATTCATTAAATTTTATTATTTGTTTTTATTTCATTTGGGTAAAGGAATGCTAAATTTTATTATTTTCTTCAATTTCTAAGCAATAGAAGGCTAGCGAACCTTTTTTTTCTTGATCACACACAACCGGAGAAGCTACCGATCGAACAAGTCAACCAAGTCAAGGCCGGTATTTTGACTGGAAATCCCTTTTCAAAGGCATCGAGACTTAGTACGGAAACCCAACCCTTTTTCGCAAATATTTTTTGAAGTGTGAATTTAGAATTATGAGTTAATAAATAAATCCTATTATTTTTTATTAGGTATGTTTGAATTTTGGGATTTTTCTGAATAAAGAAACAACTTTTGTAAATTTTATGAAAGAAAGGGACCTTTTTGTAAAAAGTCATTTCGAGGTGAATTGTGAACTTCAAATTGGTTGACTGTATTTTAGGGCCAGATACCAGTATAGGGCTCTAAGAAATTAGATTATATCCATATTTGGTTGGTTTTCGTTGATTTAATTGAATATATATATATAATTTTGTAATTTTTAGATTGTTGGGGATTTTATTGCAAAACAATGATTAAAACCCTAATTTCCCAGAAACTGGCTATATAACAGAGAGCATGAACAGAGGATTTACTGCTACCCATGTATTTTATATTTTTTAAAATTTATTAAGCATTTTTCTAAAATTTATCATTTTTATACGTGCAAAATACGTAAAAATATTTTTCTTGAGAAATAAAAAGTCAAAAAATTTATTTGGAAAATCTAATATTTATTAGTAGATAATAATTCTAAATTGGATTTTTACGAATAATTTATGACACGTTTGCAAATATTTCAAAGTGAAGGACTTTTATGTAAAATTACCACTTGGAGGCAAAACTAAAAATTTGAAACCCCCTTGACTGCGTGTGAGGGCCAGCCAAATCAGGAGAGATTAGGGGGATAGAATCTTACCGTAATTGATTTGATTAACTACTTAATTTGGTAGATCTAAATATTTGTAAAGATTTGATTTCTTGGGGGGGGGTTGTAAAATTCCTCAAGAAACCCTAAAAATCAGACCCCGGCCTATATTAGCAGTGGCCCTCCTCTATTGTGAACAAAATATCATCTTCTTCATTACTTCTTGGAGTTTTGGAGGCTTTGACCTTTCGATTTTTGCATGGAGGATGAGGAGCTTTTCTTTCTTATTATTAGTATTATTCTTCAAGGATGTAGAATAAAATGAATGATCAAGTAGGATGTATGTTTAAGTTTTGTATGTTCTTGTGATGTAGAACTATTTGTAATACCCCCATATGAGATGACCCTTCATGGTGGGCTTAGTTTTTAATTCATGGTTAGATTGGCCTATAATTTGGTAGTGTGTGTATAGAGCCTATAGAAAGAATGAAGTAATTACTATGGGACCATGGTGTTCATAGTAGGTGATGGTGACTTAGTCCCACATGGAAGGTGAGTTAGGATTGTATGTGTATATATTAGATTGTCTATGATCAAGATGTAACGACCCTAATTTTGACGAATACGTCTTATAAACAAAATAATTCTACTAGTTATAAAAATTATTTTTTGGTTAAAGAAATTATTTTTTCTTACTAATAACCTACAACTATGCATATGAAATATATGTGTATATATATGCATATATGTATGTCTTGTTGAGTTTGGGCTTAAAGGGCCCAAATGAAACAAAACAAAACAAATAAAAAATGGGACAAGCCCATGCATAGGCCGGTCAAGCATTGAGGGGAGGAGGGAAATATTAGGGTTTTGAGGGATCTTTTGAATTCAAAGGACCTCATCATGAGTCTTTAGCTTCTCCTACACTCCACCTCCCAAACACCTCAATTTCTTGCATAATGGGATGTTTTCCCATCTTCCCCATGCTCTAAAAATCTGGCCAACCCCCTCCCATCTCTCTTCTCTTGTGTTTTAAACCCCCCCACTCTTCAACACTTCTCCTTTACAACTCCTACCTTTTCCTTAGCTTCCAAACATCACTCTTTACACTATTGTTACTGATTTGAAGTGAGAGGAAGAAGAAAAAAAATCCAAGGAGAAGAAAAGAGAAGGCCAAAGCAAAGAGGAGAAGCAAGGAGCTCTAGAGGAGTCAAGAAGAAGGACCAACAAGCGAAGAGCTAGAAGGAGAACAAGCTACAAGCAAAGGTGGGTGTTTCTAACCTTATGTTTGTTTTTATGGTTGAATGGTGTTTGTGATGACTGAAAAATGACATGCAAGCCCTAAGAATGAACCTAACCAACTCGTTTTGTGTTAAGTAATCCAAACCAGAAAATTCTGTTCAAAGACTGATTTTTTGTTGTCAGTCTGTAGCTCATTGCATGAACACTACTTGGTATCGTGATCTGAAATTTTTAGAGGATGATCATATAGGTGTCGTACACATTCAGTAATGTTTATAGATTTTTGTGATTTTTTCATGCTATTAAAATAAATTACGATCTTGCATGCTAGTCAGAATAGAAAGAAGTTTTTATTGTTACTGTTGTGGAAAGAATGACTTGTATCTCACTGCATGCTTATGAGAATGATCTGAAATTTTAGTATGTCACTGTTGGATGTATCTAAGACCTACTTTTCAATTTTCATGAGATTTGGATCACTGTAGATATGTCAATAAAATCATGCAAACCGAGCTAGATATTTTAGTAAACAGAACTACTGTTATTACTACCCTGTTTTTGGATTACATTTAAAAAGACATAATTGGAAATCTACTTGGTAGAATCACCTAATTTTTGAGAGTGTTGTAACATCATGTGTTAGGAAACTAGATTCTAAAATTTCATGATGATCTGACACCATATGCTATTTTAAATGGATTTTATCCCATGACTGTGTTGATCTGATCTGCTGTTCTGGAAGTCTGTATACTTGTTAAAGATAAAGCCATAAGAGCATCTAAATGGCCTTATCTGAAGAGCCTTATATCTAGGAACTTTTACTCGACACAGAACTTTCTGGAATGACCAATAAATCCTAATTTGGACAAGTATTCGATTTTCTATGATTTTTGCAAGTGACGACAGAAACAAAGTGAAACATAGAGCTCACTGGTTTGCACCATGTTCGTGAAGATGAGTTTGAACTTGTACTTTACTAGCTTAGAGTTTCTGTTTGAGGTCAAGAATCATCTTATAAGTGTGAATATGAGTTAGGACTTAAGTGATCTAAAGTTTCTTGCTAAGAGTAGCCCGTAGTTGCTTGTAGACCCCAATGTAGACAACATTGTTCAATATTTTGAAGTAAAAATTGTATTGGATGTTGGGGTATTGTTGTAGACTACTTTGGGAGAAAATCATGCCCATTGTGTGTTTGTACTTGCTGTCTACTTTGAGTGGAAGCATGGGGAGCTCCCTATCGCGATTCCTCAAGGGAACGGGACCGAGAATGACTCCGTTTTGGCATAAACGCAAAGTGTGTGCTTGCTGTTTAGAATCTTAAATTGTTATTTTTAGGACTCTTAGAACCCCTTTTTGGGTACTATTGGGTTAGGACTTACTCCTAGTGTAGTGTACCTCGTTGGGATACATCGATTGAGTTTTGAGATCCTAGGATTAAGTCTTGTTGACAAATCTAGATGAGTAGAATATCACATCGAACGCGTTGGAGGAGATGACTCGTGCACCGACGTACTTGCCGTACATGGATGGATTCCATGGTTTGTGTTTGGAGCTACCACCTGTCAAGGACCGTGGAGCGTTAAGTTTAGTAGGGAGCTATTTGTTGGTTGGGCCGAGGATGTGATCAAACTCCAAGCGTGGATGGCGGTTGCGGCAATCGATGGGGTTGATTCGCCGTGGGTTCGTTCCAAGTGTGGGCCGAGGCGGGTCCCTTGGGCCAGACTAGCGAGCTTGTTGAGTCCTAGTGTGGAATGGGTTGAGATCCATTATTGTTAAAGATAACTAACTAGGGAGATCTACAAATGGAACTGAACTAGTTGATCATGGCAAGATGAAGTGAAGAAGGCAAAGAGATTTGAGCAGGGACTTAAGACTACACTGAGGTCGAGAGTGGTGCCCCTATGCATTTGGAGGTTCGACAAGCTCGTGAGAAGGGCCACAGTAACTGAACAGGACATAAACCAGAACCAAACATCACAGGGCAGGATAGGAAGTTGGAATACCGGGAAGCGGCCGATCTCAGCCGCCAATTTCAGAGAGCAGGAGCCCAGCCCAAAACTTCAAAAGAGAAATAATGGTGCAGACAAGGTGGTAAGGTGCTTCAGATGTGGAGAGGTGGGACATATGAGAAGCAAGTGCCCGAAGCCGAGGTTGCAGCCAACTCTCGTCACCTGTTACAATTGTGGAAAGGTGGGGCACTATAAAACAGACTGCCCCCAGCCTTTAAGGAACAACAACACAATCACCCCCTCCCCAAAGACAAACAATAAAGTAAAGAAGCCCTTTCGACAGGGGCACGTCTTTGCACTCCCAGAAGAAGACGCCGAAGAAGATGGAGTGATTTTGGGTACAAATGGGATATAACTTTTATTGTTGGCTTTGTATTTTGAACTTGGGAAAAAGGAAGTTGAAAGAAATGTAACTCTTTTTGTAACAGGCTATTTGGAAATCAATGGAATAGAAGCCCATGTTTTGTTTGATAGCGGATCCTCTCATTCTTTTGTGTCAAAGTCTTTTTCGGAGAAGTTAAGTCACACCAGGAGGTAACCCCTGAGTTAGCCCTAATGGTATTTACACCATTAGGGGTAACTCTCACTACCGATGTGTGCTACAAGGACTGAAAGATCCAAGTTGAAGGAGGAACCTTGAAAATAGACTTGATGGAGTTGGGTTTGGTGGGAGCCGCTGTGATAATCGAGATGGATTAGATGTCCAAGTGCAAGGCAAATATCGACTGCAAAGGGAAGAAGGTAACCCTAGCCATACTCGAGAGACCAGAGATTGTGTTTCAAGGGAAGAAGAAAAACGGAAGTATTTTGGTAGCTACAGCCGGGAGTAATGTGCCAAAGGAAGTCAAGGGGATACCCATTGTACGAGACTTTCCTTTCATATTTTTGGAGGAGTTACCAGGATTACCCCAACCAAGGGATGTGGAGTTCAGTATCATGATACAGCCGAGCAGCGCACCCATATCAAAGACACCATATCGTATGGCACCAGTGGAACAAACGACGTCAAGAAGCAAATAGAGGAATTTCTGCAAAAGGGACTCATCAGGCCTAGTGCCTCTCCTTGGGGAGCACCGGTACTACTGGTCAAGAAGAAGGACGGGTCATCAAGGATGTGTAATGACTATTGGGAGTTGAACAAAGCCATAGTCCAAAACAAATATCCAATTCCCAGGATCGACGACTTGTTCGATGAGCTACAAGGAGCCGCAATGTTCTCAAAGATCGATTTACGATCGGGTTACCATCAGGTCCATCTCAAGGAGGAAGACATACCAAAGATAGCTTTCAGGATACGGTATGGGCACTATGAGTTTCTGGTGATGCCATTTGGAGTGACCAATGCTCCAGCCGTCTTCATGGATTTGATGAATCGAGTCCTACGGCCATTCATCGACTCATTTGTGGTGGCCTTCTTAGACGACATTTTGGTGTACTCAAATACCGAGGAGGATCATGCCAAACATTTGTCTGCAGTTCTGAGTAAGCTTCAAGAGCAAAAGTTGTGCGCGAAGCTTTCCAAGTGCGAATTTTGGAAGTCAGAAGTAGCTTTCCTCGGCCATGTCATTTCTAAGGAGGGAGTGGCCACTGATCCACAAAAGATATAGGCGGTGAAAGATTGGCCTCAGCCAAGGACAGTGAAGGAAGTAAGGAGCTTTTGGGTTTGACCGGGTACTACAGGAAGTTCATTCAGGATTATGCCAAGATTGCAGTATCCCTCACAGCTTTGACCAGGAAGGACAATAAGTTTGAATGGACCGACAAGTGTGAAGCCTGTTTCCAGGAGCTGAAGAACCGACTAATATCAGCACCGGTTTTGGTCTTACCTCAACCAGATAAAGGGTATGTGATCTTCATTGATGCATCTCACTTGGGTTTCGGATGCGTTCTGATGCAAGAAGGGAAAGTCATTGCCTATGGATCAAGATAGCTCCGACCACATGAGAAGAACTATCCAACTCACGACTTAGAGCTAGCTGCTATCATGTTTGCCTTGAAGATATAGAGACATTATATCTATAGAGAAAGGGTGGAGATGTACACAGACCACAAGAGCTTAAAGTATATCTATCAGCAGAAGCACTTCAATCTGAGGCAGAGGCGATGGTTGGAAGTGTTGGAAGATATCAGACAGGAGATTTTGTACCATCCAGGAAAGGCCAACGTTGTGGCAGATGCACTCAGCAGGAAGAGGAGCATTTCCATGCTAATAGCTATATGGAAGGAATTAGAAGAAGAGATAAGGAGAGCTGATATCGAGATGATTTCTCAAGGGTTGAGTGCTATGTTAGCTCGATTAGAACTCCAACCAAGTCTAAAGAACCAAGTGAAGAGGGGTCAAGGTGGCGATGTATAGACACGGGCACTCAAGGAATAACTGAACAAAGGGAAACTTCCCGAGTTCAATGTTAAAGAAGGAGTGCTATAGTTTGGAGATCGGTTGTGTGTGTCAAAGGTGGGGCATCTTAGGGAGGAGATCATGAAGGAAGCACACACCACCGTACTGACAGTTCATCCAGGGAGCACGAAGATGAATCGAGAAGTGAAGTCGTTCTATTGGTGGGCCGGAATAAAGCAAGATATAGCGGAGTTTGTAGCCAGATGTCTCACCTTTTAGAGGGTAAAGGCAGAAAATCAGAAGCCCGAAGGGTTACTACAGCCCTTTCCCATTCCAGTGTGGAAGTGGGAGGACATCATCATGGAGTTCGTTACAAGATTACCAAGGAGTCCCAGGGGAAATGATTCAATTTGGGTGGTCGTGGACCGGTTGACGAAATCAGCATATTTTATACCGGTGAGGACAACCTGGTCTTTGGAGAAGTCGGTAGAAGTCTACATTCAGGAGATCGTGAAATTACACGGTGTACCAGTATTTATAGTTTTCGATAGAGACGCGAGGTTTACCTCACGATTTTGGAAGAGTCTACAGACGACATTGGGAACAAGGACAGATTTCAGTACTGCTTTTCACCCACAAACCGATGGACAAACAGAAAGGGTGAACAGGGTTTTGGAGGATATGCTCTGAGCATGCATCTTGGACTTCGGAGGGAGCTAAGAGAAGCATCTAGCACTAGTTGAATTTGCTTACAACAATAGCTACCAGGCTAGTATTGGGATGGCTCCATTAGAAGCATTGTACGGGAGGAAGTGTAGGACACCCGTATGCTGGTATGAAGTGGGCGAGAGGCAGATGTTCGGTCCAAAAATTGTACCGCAGACTTTAAAGAAGGTGGAATTGATAAGAAAGAGGCTACAGATCACGCATAGTATGCAGAAGAGCTATGTCGACACCCACCATAGAGAGCTAGAATTTGAGGAAGGAGATTCCGTATTCTTGAAGGTCTCGCCAATTAAGGGCGTAGTTAGATTTGGAACAGGTGACAAGCTGGCCCCAAGGTACATTGGACCCTAGAAAATCTTGAAAAGGATTGGGAAAGCTGCCTACAGGGTGGAACTATCCCCTGAGTTAGCCCAAGTTCACAATGTTTTCCACGTTTCCATGCTGAGGAAGTACATGCCAGACCCGAGTCATCAACTACCCGAAATTCCAGAAGACTTGCAAGTGGACCTTTCCTACAAGGAACAACCTGTGCGAATAATAGATCGTCAAGAGAAGGTGCTGAGAAACAAGATCATTTCGATGGTCAAGGTTCTCTACTGGAGTCAATTTGTCGAATAAGCTACTTGGGAGCCATAGAGCCAAATGCAGGAGACTCAGCCGGAGTTATTTGTGTAAAAATTTCTTTCTTTTTCATTTTTGTTTTCTCCCATTAAGTGTAGTTCTGAGGACAGAACTATTCTAAGGAGTGAGTGATGTAACGACCCTAATTTTGACGAGTACGTCTTATCAACAAACTAAATTCTACTAGTTATGAAAGTAATTTTTTGGTTAAAGAAATTATTTTTTCTTACTAATAACCTACAACTATGCATATGAATATATGTGTATATATATGCATATATGTATGTCTTGTTGAGTTTGGGCTTGAAGGGCCCAAATGAAACAAAACAAATCAAATAAAAAATGGGACAAGCCTATGCATAGGCCGGCCATGCATTGAGGGGAGGAGGGAAACATTAGGGTTTTTAGGGATCTTTTGAATTCAAAGGACCTCATCATGAGTCTTTAGCTTCTCCTACCCTCCACCTCCCAAACACCCCAATCACTTGCATGATGGGATGTTTTCCTATCTTCCCCATGCTCTAAAAATCCGGCCAACCCCCTCCCATCTCTCTGCTCTTGTGTTTTAAAACCCCCTTCTCTTCTACACTTCTCCTTTACAACTCCTACCTTTTCCTTAGCCTCCAAACTTTACTCTTTACACTATTGTTACTGATTTGGAGTGAGAAGAAGAAGAAAAAGCCAAGGAGAAGAAAAGAGAAGGCCAAAGCAAAGAGGAGAAGCAAGGAGCTCTAGAGGAATCAAGAAGGAAGACCAACAAGCAAAGAGCTAGAAGGAGACCAAGCTACAAGCAAAGGTGGGTGTTTATAACCTTATGATTGTTTTTATGGTTGAATAGTGTTTGTGATGACTGAAAAATGCCATGCATGCCCTAAGAATAAACCTAACCAACTCGGTTTGTGTTAAGTAATCCAAACAAGAAAATCAGGTTAAAAGACTGAATTTTTGTTATCGGTCCGTAGCTCATTCCATGAACAGTACTTCGTATTTTGGTCTGAAATTTTACAGGATGACTATATAGGTGTCGTACACCTTCAGTAATTTTTACATGTTTTTTTGAATTTTTCCTGCTATAAAAATGAATTACGAACATGCATGCTGGTCAGAACAGAAAGAAGTTGTTTTTATTGTTACTGTTGTGGAAAGAATGACTTGTATCTCACTGCATGCTTATGAGAATGATCTGAAATTTTAGTATGTCATTGCTGGATGTATTTAAGACCTACTTTTCAAATTTCATGAGATTTGAATCAATGTAGCTATGTCAATAAAATCATGCAAACTGAGCTAGATATTTTAGTAAACAGAACTGCTGTTGTTACTGCCCTATTTTTGGATGACATTCAAAATGACATAATTGGAAATCTACTTGGAAGAATCACCTGATTTTTGAGAGTGTTGTAACATCATGTGTCAGGAACTAGATTCTAAAACTTCATGATGATCTGACACCATATGCTGCTGATCTGATCTGCTGTTCTGGAAGCCTGTATACTTGTTAAAGATGGACCCATAAGAGCATCTAAACGGCCTTATCTGAACAGCCTTATAACTAGGAACTTTTAGTAGACGCATAGATCTTTCTGGAATGACTAATAAATCCTGGTTTGGACCAGTATTCGATTTTATATGATTTTTGCAAGTGACGATAGAAACACAGTGAAACATAGAGCTCACTGGTTTGCACCATGTTCGTGAGGATGAGTTTGAACTTGTACTTTACTAGCTTAGAGTTGCTGTTTAAGATCAAGAATCATGTTATAAGTGTGAATATGATTTAGGAATTAAGTGATCTAAAGTTTCTTGCTAAGAGTAGCCCATAGTTGCTTGTAGACCCCAATGTAGATAACATTGTTCAATATTTAAAGTGAAAATTGTATTGGATATTGGGGTATTGTTGTAGAACACTTTGGGAGGAAATTCATGCCCATTGTGTGCTTGTACTTGCTATCTACTTTGAGTGGAAGCATGGGGAGCGTCCGATCGCGATTCCTCAAGGGAACAGGACCGGGAATGACTCCGTTTTGGCATATATGCCAAGTGTGTGCTTGCTGTTCGGAATCTTAAATTATCATTTTTAGGACTCTTAGAACCCATTTTTGGGTACTCTTGGGTTAGGACTTACTCCTAGTGTAGTGTACCTTATTGGGATACATCGTTTGAGTTTTGAGACCTAGGATTAAGTCTTGTTGATAGATCTAGACGGGTAGAATATCACATCGAACGCGTTGGAGGAGCTGACTCGTGCACCGACGTACTTGCCATACATGGATGGATTTCTATGGTTTGTGTTTGGAGCTACCACTTGTCGAGGACCGTAGAGCGTTAAGTTTAGTAGGGATTTATTTGTTGGTCGGGCCGAGGATGCGATCAAACTCCAAGCATTAATGGCGGTTGTGGCAATCGACAGGGTCGATTCGCTGTGGGTTCATTCCAAGTGTGGGCCGAGGCGGGTCAACCCTTGGGCCGGACTAGAGGGCTAGTTGAGTCCTAGTATGGAATGGGTTGAGATCCATTATTGTTAAAGGTAACTTACTAGGGAGAATCTACAAATGGAACTGAACTAGTTGATCATGGCAAGCAAAGTTGATTACCAAGTTAGGGATTTGAAAATGGGGGATAGATCGCCTAGCTAAGGAGATGGATGATATGAGATAGTTCTAGAGGTTCATAGTTCTAATAATAAAGGTTCATACCTCTAATAATAAAAAGAAAAGACAATTAGAGTTTGGCTAGAGTGATGGTTTTTAGTAATTAATCGATAAAACAAATCATGAATTCAACCTTATTCTTGGAATGGGGTAGCTTTGATACTTGGGTACGGCTAGATCGAGTCTTGGTTGAATGTAAGGACAGGCACTAGCAAGGGTGTTCGCCTGTCAGGGGGACGCCTGGCGTCATCACGCCCGACCAAATCCTAGGTTCATTTAATGCGGACAGGGACCCCGAGCTGCTCTGGGGAGTTGGGAAGACTCTGTGGGGGCTCCGCTGTCTCGGCAGAAATGCCTTTATGTTCCATAACAACCTTTGAGGAGGTTTGGAGTGTTGACGTCGTCTCGATTGCAAGTTCTGTTCTAGTGTAAGGACGAGTCACTACTAATCGTAATGGATATAACGGCATATCTATCCCGGCGTGTACTCCCAAATGCCGGGATAGATCTTCGTTATATATTTTTTTTCCAATATCGAATGTCTATGACGGCATTGTTGTAACACGCCGTCATATATATACTATATAACGGCGTTTATGAATATAAAATGCCGTTATAGACTGCCGTATTGGTGCGCCCGTTCCTGGGATGTATGCCACGGCGTTTGAACGCCGTTATAGGTGTCAAATTTTATTCACATCCCACCCCAACTATTCATTTCCCACCCAAAAACGCTCTAACCCTAAATGCACCTCTTCTCCGTCTTGCGATCTCTCTCTCTCTCTCTCTCTCTCTCTCTGACCACTCGCCGCTCTCCTCCTCCTCAATCTCGCCCCTCTCCTACACAATCTCGCCGCTCGTCCCCTCTCCCCCTCAATCTGACCAATCGCCATTCGCCATTCGCTGCCGCCACTTCATCCATTGCCGCCGCCCCTCCCTCATTGTCGTGCCTCCCTTGCCGTCACCTCCGTTATCGCCGCCGCCCCTCCCTCCGCTGGTATAGACTCAAAATTTTACAGATTTTAGGGCATTTGAAAATTTTAGGGCATTTGATTTTTTTCAAATTTTCCACGCCCCTTTTTCGTCTACGCCCCTTAGACGATATGGTTTGGTAAATGATTTAGGGCATTTGAAAATTTTACAGATTTTGGTATAAACTCAATTGATTTATCCTAAATTTTTTATACTCATTGATTTATACTGGAAGAAACAAAAAGACTACCTGGCATGGGGAATAAAATTTTCTGATATTGATCTAAGTTTCTTTAGAAATTGGACAGACTTGTTGGTATGGGTTCCAAGCTTGTTGGTTGTGGTTCAGCTATGCCAAAGCTCCAGATTTCTAATGATGACCTTGCAAAGATAGTAGAGACTAACGATGAATGGATTTTTGTTTGCACAGGAATTCGTAATTGACGAGTTCTTATAGGTACATCTATGATCAGTTTCACAATAGATTTCTCAGTTGGTATATGATTTGTTTCTTTTGTATAATTGTACTCCATAATTATGTTTTTTTTCGGAATAAAATTATCGATAAGATCTATCTATCAGATCCATCAATGAGTGAAATGTGTAATATTGCAGCCATTTGTATCTAAATAACTAATACCTTCACAGGAAATGAAACATTAAGTGGGTTTTCTGTTGAGGCAGCAAAGGGGGCCCTTCAGATGGCTGAAGTCGAGGCTGAAGATGTTGACCTTGTCATATTGTGCACATCCACTGCTGATGATCTTTTTGGAGCTGCTGGTAAGATAAGCATTATATGGAAACTTTTAATAAAAGCAGTCTTGGGTTATACCTGATTAAATTAGTGGATGTGAACTTACTTCGGGTATGTTTTGTATTGGGAAGCCTTCGAAATCACTCTCTCAAATCATGATGTTCTTTTAGACCTAAAATAGGTGTTTGGTAACACCGTCGGAGGTGCATTGAATAAAAAAATGTTTTCTCAGAAATTAAGGAAAATTATCTATTTAAATCACTTTATTGATCGAATTTTTTCTTGCAAAACTTAGTTACTCACACCACTTTTTGGCTTACAACAAAACCAGATGTAACCTTATCTGATTGTCTTTGATCATTCAGGTCAAGGGTGCAAGGATCTAGTTATTAGGCACTAATCATCTATTGAGGTACATTTAATCCCTATGGATTTTAGATTTGGAAAGTGTTATTTCTAGCTTACTTTTACTTCTATTAATCCAACTCAATGAATTGCTGACTTTCTTAACATTAATTATGGATTTTACAACAACAACAACAAAGTCTTTTTCCCAACTAATTGTGGATTCTAGTTGATAAATAATATCTTGGTCATGCAAATTCATACATACTGAGGTTCCATATTTACGAGTCTTGGTCAATTGTATTGATGCAAAGTGCAACTAAAGAGAGTAAACATCATTCATTGTTTCCCTCGTTGAAATATATTTCAGAACTAAAAGATCATGTAATATTACTACATTGAATAGATGATACTGAACTATATAATCCACACTTGATTTCAATGATTTGCAGATTTCAGATGATTTTTATTGTATGCCCCCCCCCCCCTCTCGGCTTTGGTGCGGAACTAAAATTTTACCACTTTTTCTTCTTTGATTTTATATTGTTCAGATTCAGAAAGATCTAGGATGCAAAAATGCTTGGGCCTTTGATGTTACAGCTGCATGTAGTGGGTTATTTGTTGGTCCAATCACAGCCACTCGCTTTATTAAAGGTGAAATACTTTCACTTTCTCCAAATAGGAAAATGGGAATCTATGGCTGTTTGAAATGTGACAGTATTTCTACTTCAATTCCAGGTGGTGGCTATAAAAATGTCCTAGTTATTGGAGCAGATGCTCTATCACATTTTGTGGATTGGACTGATAGAGGAACATGCATTATCTTTGGCGATGCTGTCGGTGCTGTATTAGTCCAGGTATTAAAGGCTTTATGTAGCTTCTGTGTCAAAGCTCAAATGTTGTGCCTATAATTATCTGCTTATTCATCTTCACTTATAGATTCGTATTACCTGAAGGATTTAATACTCCTTCTAACCGTTAGCATTTTGGTTAGTAATGGTGGTCAAAGTGAACCTTTTAGAATAGGTCATGCGGTGATGATTTAACTGTCTCAGGAATTAGCAGGGTAGAAAATGATAGTTGGGGCTGCGTACTGCAATGAAATAGACTCAATTGATTTATGCTGGAAGAAAATAAAATTCTCCATCCAAACTTTCCTTAAAATGCTTGACTATTACATGAAATTACAAAGTTTAATTTCAAAGCTAGTTTGGCTACATGTTCAACCTCAGGTAAACAAAGTTCAATTAATACTCTTTTCTCCCCTTTGCAACATCAATAGTAGGAATCCACATGATCTCTTAGCAATCTTGAAAATTATAGGAAACATCAAGTAGTTTTTTTATGTTAACTACTGTTGAGAAAGTATACTGTCCTTAATTGTCATAAAGTTTTTCCCTGAATTTCTTGAATGCACAAATTGGTTTCTATGTTTATCTTTATTTTTTGTTGTTGGATATCATCAGCCAAACACATTTTCTATGATGATCTACTATGAGAATTATGTTCTAGTTCTGAATTTTTTTAACAAATGATATCATATTGCAGAGGTCCCAAGTTACATCAATTGTGTCAGCTGAGAAACTCTGGAACAAAAGTTAAAATGGCAATTTTTTAATAGTGGGATTAAAGCAAATCTTCCTCATTTCCAAAATATCAAGGTATAATTAATTGAAAGTGGATGAAATTGACATCTTGAGTTGAAAGTTCTATTGATGGTTCTATTTGTAAAGTTTTTAAAACATAAATTTTTTACTTCTGAGGTGTGATACAATGTTCAGAAGAAAAAAATAACTGTACAGTCTAAGTTCTTGTTCTTGAATAATTCAACACCACTCATCAACTCATTATGATAGTCCATTTCATACGCAGGAGCAAACTAATTGGACCAATGAGGATACACTACATGATAATCTTGGGCATGAGACCTTTGTAGCTTTAGTTATTGCTGGTGAAGATGAAGAGTGCCTGGGTTTTCCTCCTGACACAGAGATATATGCGTTTAGAGTATTTACTGATGCTCAGGTAATGCATTATTTGCTATACTTATAAACATCTGTATATGCAGGACTGCCAATTATGTTACTTATGTCTAAATTGTATACACTAGTTGAACATGGTTACATAGATTAACCTTATGCCACTACAAACCAAAAGGGCTATAACGGCATCCAAGACAACATCCAGAGCAGTTTTGTTTCTCCCAGCTGCAGTACAAGATTGTGAGCACAAGCGAGTGAGTTAACATTCCCTTCTTGAATTAATTTTATCGAGTAAAATGGATGGTTGATGTGCCAAAAGATGGAAATTAAAGCTTTGATCTTCATTAGTCAGCAGCAAAAAGACTAGGATCACGAATATATATTGGTATGCTTACCACTACGCTTGCTCGAAGCAAGACCAAACCACAAATATATGTGTTAGAGGGGGCTAATTAATGAAGCTAATGATAATATGTGTTGAATATAGCTGTATGTATAATTTGTTCTCATGTTATCATTCTCCCATTCCTAACTTCTATCTTGTATGAATTGTCATGTACCATGTTTGTGTCCATACTTGATAACCGTACAATTAGAGTCTGAGGCAGTTGATAAAACCCAACCTGTTGCTCCCCAGTTACCTGATGAGTATAAACCATTGAGATAGGTCTTAACTCATTTCCTGGTCTACATTTTCACTTTTCAGAGTTAGAATTTGATGATAGTTCAAATGAAACAACATTTATAAATGCAATATAATCTCACTTCAGTAGAATTTACCTCCCTATCTAATCCCCACTTTAGTAGAATAAGTATAGTCATCCAGAAGGAATTCAAATACATAAGAAACTAAGAAAGACTAAGAACAACAAAGCAGTTGAGGAATCTTGAAGTATTTATTTTTTCGTAAGTGGTAGACACCAGCACCATATCAGCATAAAAAATAGCCTCAAGATTGCAGATTGGAGATTGCAGATTGGAGAGTGTGTTGTTGTCTGCTGTCTAGTGAATTTTAATTCATCCTTTCTTATGTTGTTATGTTCATTTCCCTTCTTGTAAGTTGTGGAGATTACAAAGGGAAGCAAAGTTAAGTACGAACTTGACAAGAAAACAGGACTAATTAAGGTATTCATCATTTTATTCTGATCCTGTTTATTCTTATTGATTATTTGCTTTATAAGGATATGAAATAATTCACGTAATTACTTTTGAAAATTCATTCATAAATTATATTAAGTTTTATTTTTATACTGTATGCAGGCTGATCAAGTTTTATATTCATCTTTCGTATACCCTCATAATTATGGTTTCATTCCTCGTACACTCTGTGAGGACAATGACCCTATTGATGTTTTTTGAGATTGGAAGCAAACACCGGGCCACACGAGGAGACTCCCCTGCTGTAGTTTGTTGGATTAGAACTTTTTTTAAAATGTTTTGTAGGAATTATATCTATGTTTTGTAATAACTAAGTGTTGTACAACATATACATTTGACACTCGTTGTATGACAGTTTATATGTTATATATTTTGTTTTCTATTGAGTTGTTTTTTGTACGATGTGTCTTTTGGTTGTTGAAATTGATGTTATTATTGATTTTAAGATTTAAGCATTTAAAATTTAAATGATTACATGTATTTGTAATATGAGATCATTTACTGGTTTTTCCAATTCAAAATTTTAAAATGAAATGCCAAAAAAAAAAAACCTATCGCGGCTCTTTGTGGTAAACGCCGCAATAGGTACTACTCTTATAGAAAGTAGTACCCTCTATTGCGGCGCTTGCCAAGCGCCGCTGTAGGGTACTAATTTAAAGTGGTAAAAGCTATCCCGGCGCTTGCCAAACGCCGCTATAGCTAAACTTTTTTTTTAACATGGAAATAGAAACGTACCTATAACGACGATTTGGCAACGCCGTTATAGGTGGTCCCCCTATAGCGGCGGCTTGGGTAAACGCCGCGATAGCCCATAGAGCTATAACGACGTGCGCTGCAACAGTGCTTTCGGCGGCGATTTCAGAAGCGCCGCTATAGACTATAACGGTGCCAAAAAACGCCGCTATAGTCTTGTAAAAGCGCCGCTATAGCCTGTGCATTTTGTAGTGAGTGTAGCGGAGTTGGGAAAACCCCATATCCTTCAGGTCCTTTATTGATCAATGTTGGTAGACGGATTAGACGATACCCGGTGAGCTAGACTTTATCGGGAATTGCTCTAGTCACTCACGTAGAGCCTTTGTGTCCATATATCAGCTTTTGGCGAGGTCCGAGGAGACGTAGATACAACAACATACCATGATTACAATCGTGCAGGGTAAGCCTGTGACTGGGATCCCGGGCATAGTGGATAAAACACGAGGATTGGACACCACTAATGATAGCAGTGATGGGTAAGCTGGACGACTGCAGCCTCACCATCACTAGAATCAGAAACAGGAGAGAGCACATGAGTAGGATGCACAGCGGGGGATCGAGCCCCATCAAACTGAAGAACGTCATTTTGTTGGGGGGTGTGTAGTATGGGATGCATATCTTTCAACCAAGCATGCATTAGCTTTAGGAGCATGTGTGCATAGTGTGAATTAGATTAGGTCATGGCATATACCGACACTTGCTTGACACCACCTTTTCTTCGCATCAAATATTATTTGTGATTGTTGAGGTTGGAATCACTATGTTATGGCCTAGAGAGGATAGCCGAATATAGCATTTCGTCAGTTGTAATCAACTGACGTGCCCACAGTTATCAGTGCAGGATTACCGACTTGGGATCATGAGAATGCTCTAGCAGGGGAAAGCATCCAAGTGAAAGTTACTGTCCAAACTTTATTGTACATTCCTGTTGTAACAATTAATTGCAATTGTTGTAATTATTGGACATTGTAATAACAATTTGATGTAATAAAAGTTTTTAATTTTCTGTGATTTTTGTTGTGTTGTGACTCATTTGAAGAAAGATCCTGGAGTGTGTCATGAGTTCTTATGTTAGGAATTCGCGGCACTACACAAGAGGCACCAACTAGTCATGATACCTTTTGAGCAGCAGCCTGTGATGGGCAATTGGTAGAATTTGTTTGAGCGAGGCCCAGAGCATTACAAATGGTATCAGAGCCATCTTTCGACATCGATTGTGGGTAAGAGTGGGCAAGATGTATGCCTGAGAGGGAGCTGATGTAACACCCCGTAATTTTCAAAGAGTATAATATATATATATATATATATACAAATGGTATCAGAGCCGTCTTTCGACATCGATTGTGGGTAAGAGTGGGCAAGATGTATGCCTGAGAGGGAGCTGATGTAATACCCCGTAATTTTCAAAGATTATAATATATATATATATATATATATATATATATATATATATATATATATATATATATATATAGTCCCCTTCGGTTGCACACTACTTTTGGTGAGCACTCCGTGAGCACTCCCGAACTAGTGACCCTATAAAAAATCCAAACCGCTCATATTGTTCTATATGCCTTAGATAGCCTAACAATAAAAAATCAAGTAATTTGAAGTTCATTTGCCCATCCATCATGCTGTTAGAATTTTCAGCCATACAATTTTGTGATGATGTAAATCATGGGTAAATGAACTTCAAATTACTTGATTTTTTATTGTTAGGCTATCGAAGGCATATAGAACAATATGAGCGGTTCGGATTTTTCATAGGGTGTCTAGTTTGTGAGTGCTCACGGAGTGCTCACCAAAGTAGTGTGCAACCGAAGATTTGTCTATATATATATATATATATATATATTTTATATATATATATAAAATATATATTTTATATATATATATATATATATATATATATATATATATATATATATATATATATATATATATATATATATATATATATATATATATATATATATATATATATATATATATATATAGTAGGTGGTATATATATATAGTAGGTGGTTGTTGGTTAAAATAAGTAAAAAAATGGTTGATGGTATTTATGTAATAATATCGAAAAGGAATAATGTTGTGGGGAGGGCCACGATGTTGTAAACAACACACAAACATGTTGTTGCTGCTCTGATGTGTGTAACGTCATTGAAGATGATGTGGAATTGAAAGTTGGGGCCCACCTTCGGTATGTGAAGGAGTGAGAACGGGGGAGAGGTAAGTGAATAGTCCTGTATCGGTAAGATACAAGAATAATATAATAATAAATAATAATGCCTATGGTCAAGAGTCACCAATTCGGTTAACCACCTTTTGAGAGGCAGCCTGTGGTGGGCAGTTGTACTACATAGTATCTAATTTGTCTTCTAAATTGTATAAATTGTCCAAGCTCGGGGCAGGGGCGTTACAGCTGAGATCAATATGCTGGTAGTATGAATAGGGGAAGTACGCTGGTAGAATCAGGGCACTCCACTCCACAACAGCTAGAAAGGGATCCTAGATCAGGTTGCAAGTCCCGGACTCAACGAGGATGCTGAGATCTCAAGGTGGGGTGTATGTAATACCCCGTATGAGATGGACCTTCATGGTGGGCTTAATAATTAATTCATGGTTAGATGGGCCTATAGATTTGGTAGTGTGTGTATAGAGCCTATAGAAAGAATGAAGTAATTACTATGGGGTCATGGTGTTCATGGTAGGTGGTGGTGACTCAGTTTCACATGGAAGGTGAGTTAGGATTATGTGTGTATATATTAGATTGCCTATGATCAAGATGCACCAACTAGTCATGATACCTTTTCAGAGGCAGCATGTGGTGGGCAGTTGTTATAATTTGTTTGAGCGGGGCCCATGGCATTACACTTGTAACCCCTGTTTCCCCAAAAATGTATTTTTTGTGTATTTTCGGAATTTCAAATTTTTGTAAATTAGTTCTTCACTTTCGAACTATTTTTGTTAAAATGTAGTATTGGACTTTCTATTAAAGTTTATTTCAATCCATGGTTTTATTTGTTACTATTTTCCAACGAATTTATATTATTATACCAATCTTATTATTTTTACCTGGGATTCTATTATTATTACTATTATTGTTTCTATGACTTTTCTTATTATTATTATTATTGTCAGTATTATTATTATTATTATTATTATTATTATTATTACTGTTATTTTTAATATTATTATTATTATTATTGTTATTGGTATTGTTTTTATTATTATTACTAGTATTTCTATAAAATCCTGATTGTATTTATAATTATTTCAAATAAATTCTATATTGTAGTACAATTTTATTTTGTTATCTAAACCTACAATTTTATTGATTAGTTCATTTTCTAATGGATTTTTATACCCTATTTTCTCTATTGGGTATTTTTCCAATAACCCATCTTATACCCATTTTAAATGAACCCAAACCCATTTAACTATATCCATTACCCATTATATGATACCCAAACCCTATAATCATATTTAAAACCCATTGGATATTTCCTTATACCCATTTAAATACCCATTTACCCATTCCCTACCAAACCCATTAAGACTAAATAAACCCAATACCCTAAACATCTACCCTGAACCCAAATCCTATTCTCTGTTTTCCCCACCTGAAACCCCCTACAGCCAAACCCTGACCCCCCCTATATAAACCAATGCGCCTGTTCGTCTACCCATCTCCCACGCCTGTTCACCTTCCCATCACCCAGCCGTCTCCTCCTCCCGACCTCCTCTGTACCGTAAACCACCCCCCGACCTCTCCCATTCACCCCAGTCGCCTCCCATTCAGTCTCCTTCCCGTGTTCCCCTGCTGCCTCGTGATGACCCCCGTACTCCTCATCTCTCCCTGCCCTCGACAGCCTATCACCAGCAGCCCTCACACCTCCTTGGTCGCGCTCCCAGCGAGCAGCAGACCAACCACCTTGTACTCCTTCGCAGCAGCACGCCAACTGCCACCCCTCACCCCTGTCACCGACCACAGCCCGCAGTGCCCCTCTCCTGCCTCTCCCCTTCTGTGCTTCCTAGCCGCGACAGCAAGCCAGCAGCCACCAAGCGGTGACTTGCTCATCGTTGCCCTCCGACGCCCGCAGCGAGAGCGACCCGCTGCCATTGCTTCTTTCGCCCGCTCTCTCTTGTTGCACATGTATGGTTTTGCACGTGTTTTGGAGTGGGTGTGATCTCGTAATTTGTGTATTTTCCCGTTCATTGGATTGTGTTCGTAGTTCGTGGTTTCCATTGAGTTCGTTGGCCGGGAATCCGTTCTCGTTATTCTTGGTGTACGTTTCATCTTCGGTTAAGGCAAGTAACTTGTACTCAAATTTCTTTGTATGATACAAGTCAAAATACCGCTTGTAGTGTAGTAGTTGGGTTCTAAAGACAACTCGTGTGTGTGATGTTCTTGATGAGTTTGTCTCTATAGTGTTTTGACCATAGTTGAATCACGACACAAAATTTGACATGAAACAACTTAGGTTTTGCTCTTTCTTGATTTGATCATGTATGTGGGATTTTGTGAAAATTTAGGTATTTGTTGAGAACTATGTGATAGACTTGTTTTAGATATGTTAATTACCCTATTTTATGATGCTTGGACACTTGGTAGACTCGAATTCATGTTTGGTTGCATTTGGATCAAGTTTCGTTGGATCTATGTTGATTTTGGTTTTGAGAAAAATTCTGTATTTTGCCAATGATCTGTCTTAATCAGTAATTTAGACCATATTAAGGTCAGAATCTTAATTTCAGTATAAAACATGAGTTTTAGAGAAATTCGTCTTCTTTCCAACCCCTCTGATCTTGCTCGATTTCGTTTTCTTATGTGTGAGATATGACTGTTTTACTACAGAGGTGTAGATCTTTTCCAAATTTCGTTTCTTGGTAATTTTGATGACTAAATCATTTTGATACTTGTGCTACATATATTATTTTGATCTAAAACTTTGGTCAGTATTTCTTTATCTAGTTAGGGGTTACCAAGAATTTTGGTGAATTTTATTGATGAGTTTTATATACCGTTTCATGCTTGTTTATGAAAGATATACTTGCTGTATTCTGCTCGCCATTATGTAAAGAATCGTATTTTCACCCTATTTTCTTTAACTGTGTGAAAAATATTTATGAAATATGAAAGTTAGATTATTTTTTCTATTTAGTCTCCCTTTTGCGGATTTGGATTTCATTTCAGGGGTTGCGAGATATTTCAGTTTTCGTACAGCAGTGTTAGGATTTCCAGATTTGCCAAACTATCATTTTTTTTTTTAGGTTTCTAATTTTTATTGGCTAAACTAATTTTACTGAAAAATTATGAAACTTTATATTCTGATACTAGAGAGATAGGGGAATATCCCAGATTTTTCGTGGATTTATTTATTGAGTTTTGATGCGGTTATCCTGACTGAGAATTGGTTTTACTGATTTCTATCTGAACGTGTTTTCTGGATTCAAATCAGCTTTTAGTTACGATTTTGTGAATTACTATATGACTTATTTATACTCGCTGGATTCGGTTGGGAGTCTATTTTCTATTCGTTTTTACGGATTTAGATTTGCATGTTTGTAACACTGGAAATCACTGTTTTACTACAGTATGGTCTTGCTGTCCTGAACTTGAGATTTGGTTATTTTATTTTTTTATGAGATATCTTGCACCCATACATGTTTATCTTGCAACCTGAACTTGTTACTTGTTCATGACATGATATTCTTGCTTTGTTTTGAGACACGTACATGCCTGTTTAATAATAATAAAAAGTAATAAGCCGAGGTTAAGGAAAAGACCTTAGTAGTGAACAATATAGGTATGTGTACTCAGAAGGGGGCCCGTAATCCCATTACTTGTTGCCATGTTTCCTGCTCGCATGATTCATGCCTGTTATTATGTTATTCTGCCATGTACTCACGGTTACATGATTCATGCCTATTATTATTATATTATGCCATGAACTCACAACTACATGATTCATGCCTGTTATTACTTGTTGCCATGTTTCATGATTATATGATTCGTGCATGTTATACTTGTTGCTATGTTTCATGACTACATGATTCATGCCTATTTCTGTTGCCACGATTTCACTACGTGATTCGTGCCTGTTTACTTGATACTTATTAGTTGACTTGACGCCTGAGTACACGGCCCTATAGAAACCCACCACTAGGCCTAAACGTAACTTGTTTAAATGTAGCAACTATGTAGGTGGGCTGCATGAAGTGCTACCTAGATAGTAATCACTACAAGACTTGAACCTGATACTTGAACATGGTACATACACTACAAGAAATTTGACATATACCAACGGACACCTGTAGTGACGGTTATTAAAACCGTGGGTATAGACATCATATACCTACAGACGTGTAGTAAACTGTGGGTATAGGTATCCTATAGCTTTAGAGCTTTTAATCCGTAAATATAAGTTTTACTGACGGGTAAAACATTGTATGGTGAAGATTAGAAGATTAGAAGATTTTAATCCCCCTCTCTCACAAACCCTATCTCCAAATCCCCCTCCTCCCGCCGCCGTGCCCTCCTCCCGCTGCCGTGCCCCCCTCCCGGCTGCCGTGCCGCCCCCAACCACATCTCAAACCGTACCTTGATCTCACTATCTCTCTCTTTCGATCTCAAATCATCGACCCGCCCCCTGTCGTCGTCTTGCCGCCACTTCGCCATCATCGTCCCTCCCCCGCTGTCTTCGTTTCTCTCAGGTTTCATTCTAAGGTTCGTATTCTTGATTTTAACCAGAAATTTGTTCGATGGAATGCCCATGAGAAAAACGTGGGAACTTTAAGGCGTCATGCAGCATAAAGCGAGTAACCAACTTCTAAACCTTGGTTTAATTGCTTTGATTTTGATTATATATGCATGTATGTACATAGTTATGTGCGATATTAACTTTGAATTTTTGTTTAAATAAACATTTTAGTCGATGAAAATGACGACCATGTTGAGAAAATGGCATCAGCATTTATAAGATGTTTATTTTAGTTACTTGGAGCTTAAATTGCAGTATTTTTATTGTATGAAAATTGTTCTAAACGTTTTACAAGATAAGTATGTGATAGTCCTCGATGTGAAGTGGATGCGGTATAATCAATTATGCAAAGACGTTTGTGTGTAGTTGTTTGAATCTTTGATTCTAGTATGCTGTTGTGTGATAATTATTTTAAATCTCGTATTTAATGTGTGTGAATCTATGTGAGGGAAAGTGGAAGTTTATATTTATTTTTAATACAATGTAGCTATGTGACTGGGTGATTTCTTGTGCTAGTGTTAAGAAATATGTGCAACTTACTTTATAAGATGAAACTGAATAAGCTATTCAAAATTAATGATAAATGTAGTTCAGAGTAGTGAATGTGAATGAATGATGCAGTACGTGAGTTTGAAAAAGGAGTGGTAGTCAATTTAGGGTGGAATAGTGTGTCTGGTGATTTCCAGCTGCTGTCCATCTCAGTGTGGCCCTCTTTAGGCCACTGAAAGATATCCAAACCGGAGAGAAACCTGGGATAGATGAAGTATGTATGACCCCAAAACTTCGGGTAAGCAGATACACTAATACGATTCTTAAGAAGATGAAAAACTCAATGGGTTTTTTTATAGATCTAAAAAAGGTCATAACACCATGAACAACACTATGGATGAAAATCTACTCTATTTTCATCTCAACATTTTTGAAATCCTTTGTCCTATCCCCATATATTCCCCTGATTTGGTTGGTGAAACCACAAGCACCAAGTCAGTACCATTAGTAAAGGAGAATTAGATGAGAGGTTAGCATTACTAATTATTGTTAATTATGCTTTACAGCTAGATTATTAACACAATATATAAGAAACTGAGGTGCATGGAAAATTAGATGCTATGTGAGGTCATCACTTAGCAACCACCATAGTTGCATATTTTTTCTTCAAGGAACTAGAAATAGAGGAAGGTTCTAGTGATGTGGCAATTAAGGACATCAGCTAAACCAATTGTTAAAGCTTCAATAGAACAGAATTTTTTTTTAGGAAAATGGTGGTGTTGTTGTCATATACATCTCTTTTTGACTGATTTTGTTTGAAATCCTTTGACTGAAAAACTTCGATGTTAATTAAATCCATCAGACCCCAAAACATATTGCTATTACATCCTGCTGCTCATATTATGTATACCAATGGGATACAAATTTAGGTGATGGTATATCCATTAATGACAATTAATGTATCCATAAGAATGAGAATGGCTTGAACTTGTTCTTCTAATGACAATGGATTGAACTTGATACCATAACTGACAATTCTGTGCACAAGTTTTTTTTATTGAAATTTTCTTTAGTATTCTGCAAAATGTGAAATAGATGTGTAGGTAATCTGAAGAGATCATCAATGTCTACTGTTTCGATCAGTTGAAAATTGGTTGTTCGTTTCTACAAGCTATATATATATGTATTTAATATTCAGTCTACATTAAAATTAGTAACTCATGCCCTATTTAGTCACCACTAGCCTATCTTATTAGTACTAATTGACTTGATGATTATTAGTTTTGTACTCCGATATGTTGTATTAGTAGATAACATGTTTCTCCTATTTTTTATAACGAACAAAGTATCATCGATAGAAGTTACTAAAACTACTTTACTGGGCCATATACAGGTCTTTACCGATGCGTTTAAACATTGCAAAGTGGATTCCAAGCTCTGTTAGGCATATCTTTCTGCAATTGAAGAAATGCTTCTTCCTGTAAGTCATTGCCCAGTTTCTTGTACTCAACACCAGTGTCATTAAAATTCGAGTACTCAAAAGAGATACTGGAAGTACAGGTGATCCTTGGCTGGAAAATTCGAGTTTTAGCTATGTAGACAAGTATACAATGTGAGAACTTAAAATTCATTGTAAATTTTTACTTAAATTACTGTTCTTTAATTTCTAACTTCAGGTTCTTACTGATGACTCCTTTCAATATTCAGAACCTGAATGTCTTGGAGTCAAACAGGTTGGTATTGTTAGAAAATCACTGAATAAATATGTTTTTTTTCTTCTCTTTGTGTGTGTCTGTATTGCCAGCTTGTTAGATGATCAAAATATATAAGTTCTGGCTTTAATCAAGTGTTTCTGTTGGAGATCAATGCCAGCTTGGTTCAGTCATAATGTGTAAAAAGGGTCTCTGGCACCAATTTACTGTTGAATCTTGCTTTCATAAGGTAGGCTCCGTAGGGATTTTGTGGGGTACTGATCTCGTGTCTAGATTCTAGTTTGCAGTTGTGTTTTAATGGTGTGGTTGTGTTACTTGGTAATCTCAGTGCTCTCAGTAAATATTTTACTTAGTTGATTTTCTGTGTATTATTCCTAGCTTGAAAATGGTTTCATTCATATTTGGTGAGCCTGTCATCGTTATTTCTTTGTTCATGGCAGCCCAGATACAATTAATTGGTAGATAAAAGTAAGTTATTGATTAAGATTTGTAACCTGTTATGAAGTTTCAAGCAATGAGGTTATCTGTGATCCCCGGGATTTTGATGATAGCTTATCCATCTTGTCTCTTTTCATAGTTTTTTGGGGTTTGAACTTTGGAAATGTTAATGTTTTGATGGATGGATTAGTTCAAGTTACCAGCAATCATGAAATGGTTCACATTGTTTTGTTGCAGTAACTATTTTCTCTGTAGATATATTTTTGTTCCCGTAATACTACCATTTCGTTTTCTTTTACTGTTGGACTGAAACAAATCTTCTCTTCTGTTATGAGCATGGAGAAAGCTGACCTGAGCTACTTTGAGAGCAAGGGCAGCAGAGCGTGATGTTGCTGGATTTAAGGGCAGCGAGGTGGAGAGGTGAGAAGTGGGCTGCTTTATATGTGCACTTGATTCTTGTGGCTGTAACTCTAGTTTTCCCGTTCATTGCCTGATGAGGGCAGCAGGTTATCTGGACATGTATTGGTAACTTTGATCCATGTTCATTTTGTTCATTTTTTCCATAGCTTTTTTTCACTTACATGTGCCCCTATGCCTGTAATAGAGGGTACTTTGTAACCCCCCCCCCCCCCCCCTTCATTTTAACTTCTACAGGAAGTAAATTTGCTTTTTTAATATATGGAGATTCAATTTATAGTGGAAATGTGCTTGAGCAAGACGGTAAACTATCATCCTATATTGGTGATGTAGACATCAATGAAAAACTTGATTGTATTTTATTTATTGTAGGTTAACTAATGTTAATGAAGAAGGGCATCTTTATGGGGTTTCTGGAAGCTCAGGAGGTTATGCTGAAACGGTTTTCCACCACGCTGCTAAAACCAACTTTAATGCATTAGAAGTAAGTTTATTTTTAAGAGTTTATACTTACTTTCTTTAGTGATTTATTTCCTGATATGTTACATGGTTTTCTTTTTCGTAAATTGATGGTAAAATAGTTTTGAGATTTGCCCTGTGCCGAACAAGTTTTCTTTATTATCCTTCGCTGAATGTGCCTAATAACTATTCCTTTAAATTTTTGATGGTACAGGAACTTGCTGAGATGATATTCCAGTCAGCATTGTAGATCGGAGATATTTATTGGCGAGTTGTAGATTTACACTATTTATTGGCAATGGAAGCTAATTTTCTGTTGATGGGGCAAACCTCGAAATTAAGTGGATGAGATTGTTATAAGACTTAATATGCTTATTATGTGTCAGTATGGTACATTTAGGTTGATATTTTAACTATTTTGTAATTTGAATTTGACATGCTTGTAATACTTCATTAATTTTTAATATGATTGAAGTTTAATTTTATTTAATTTTGTTTCATAAACACATGTATTTATTTCATTGTGTATTTGGTTTATAACTGAATTAATATTATAAAAGAAAATATTAAATTACCATAAGCGTAATTAAAGAAAAAATTGTGTATAGAGCGATGGGTATATATTCAAATAATTGGATGCGAAAACCATCGCTAAAACCTATAGCAATGGAGCTTCAACCGTGGGTATAGGAAAGCAAAATGTGTCTTTAAAACCTATTCCAACGGATCCGAAACCGTGGGTATAATACCGAGGTTTTGTCCAACGGGTGAAAAAACCGTCGCTATAGGCTATAGTGATGGCATTTTGCCGTGGGTATAGCTAATTAAAAACGACGGAAAAATATGTCCGTTGGTATAGGTTTTACGGGCTATACCTACGATTTTTCGCCTTTTACCCACGGATTTTTGCTGTCACTATATGTCAAATTCCTTGTAGTGATACTTGCTTGACACTTGACTACATGATGCATGAGACTTTATACATGACACTTGATACATAATTACATGATACTTGACACTTGATATTTGTTTACATGATACTTGTTTACTTGACACTTAATTCATGCCATTTACACTTGATCACCTTGCCATGCTAGTTGTTTATTTTGATATCATGCTTATTCCATGTTGTTAGTTAGTTTCCCTATGTACTTGTATCCTGTATTACAAGTGGCCCGTAACTTGCAATTGACGGGTACTTGTTTTCTCTTTTCCTCTTCCTTGTTATTGTTAAATTGCAGATTTTGAAGAACAGGTTCCAGATGGTATTAGTGACATGAAGTACTAGATGTTGGAATTTTGCTATTATTATTCTTGTTGCTTTTTTTGAACAATAATGTATCTTGTACTTGGATTTATTTGTATTTGGGCAATGTGACCCAGGATATTGACTTATTCAGATCTGGATGTATTTGAGATTAATATATTTTAGTTTCAAGTATTCTTGTTGGTATTTTGATTCGATTATGTATGTTGGTTGATACTTTTGCTTCCGACTCTGATTATTTCGTGAGATATTGTAAAGATTCTTGAACAGCTTATGAATGATGAAAATCATTCACTGGGCTTTTATCGCGTGTCTGTATTCTGTATTCTTTTTGGGAAGCGGGACGTGACAACACTATTAGAGAATGAATCTCAAGAATGAGTAATCCCTGATAACTTTCATCAAATAAAACCTTAAATTGATGAGTAGCCTTTCATGCATAGATGGTTGAAGAATGTTAGAGATTAGTAATGCACAAAGATTCTTACATTTCTTATATTATGCTTGAATAATCATATATGCAATGATAGGGAATAGAAGTTGTATGACACTAGTATAAGTCGTTATCTAAATTGGAAAAGATATAAACCTTGCTTTTACGAAAGTTGCTTACATTATTGCAATTAGATCATGTGTAAACTAGGATGCAATTAAGTAATGGTTTCACATATGCATAAGAATGGGTATTTTCCAATTTCATATCAATTGATAGAAACATTCATGCTAATTTTATAGATCTATAACTAATGGTTGTCTAATTGGTTAATAAGGTACATGAATGTATAAGTCAAAATTTTCCTATTCAAATTAATTTGTATAAAATTTCAAGTTAAAATGCCTTAAATTAATGAGGATTTTGTTTCTGGAAATTTAGAGATACTACATAGCAGCAACAATTATGAAAATATTTGAAGAAGAAGAAGATTGAAGTTATATGACTAAATTAAAAATATATGAGAAACAGAGAGTAGAGATAAAAAGAAATTAATGGGGCTATGATCAGATTGCGGGTTTGGCCTATTGGTTGGCGCGTGTGTTGGTTGGTGCTTTGGGTTTGGGCCGGGTTCGAGTCCTTTTGTTTTTGTTTTTTTTCTTTTTCTCTTTTATTAAATGTTTTGAGTTTTAGTAAAAAAATTTAAATATTGATTAATGGGAATATTTAGAAATGAGTTGAGAATAAAAATTGAGATTTATTTTGGGGTTAATTAAATAGTAATTTGACATTCAAGTATTTTTTACTAGAGTTAAATTATGAGAATTTCAAAATATGGATTAAAGAGAATATTTGGAATTGAATTGAATATAAAAAGTGAGATTTATTTGGGGACCAAATAAATAGTGATTTATATTTTTGATTAAGAAATAAATTTAATTATTCTTTACAAGAGGTAATCTAAAAATTATATCATTTGAAATAAGATCTAGAGTTAATTTGAGTTGGTTAAAGAATGACTTGAAAGTTGAATATCATATTATTGTGGAAAAAGAATATATTGAATGTAATCGGTAAAGTTCTATCAATTTACAAATTCATTGAAAATACTATTAGAAGAGGTAGAGAAACTATCTATTTTACATAGAGAATGTTTAATTTGAGAAGTTGGATAAGGCTATGAAACTAGTTATACAAATAACTAAGTTGTGTGAACAAGGAAGAAATTGGGCATATGAATGAATGAAAGTTTAAAATGAGAATAAGGAGGGTATGAATAACCCCTGAAGTTGTGAATATGAAATATTTAGATTTTAAAGGCTAAGTGAGACCCAGAGTACCGGCAAAGTGATGAAAGTTATGATAAATAATATTTGACAAGTAGCCAGTGTGGGCTAATATTTCTCCGTGTGTTGATTAAAGTCCTGTAGGATAAGCTAGCTTTAGGTTGTGATGGTTGTAATAATAAACATAAGGACAAACACTAGTTAGATTTGTGATGAAATAAGAGCAAACATGGGTAGGGGGCCTCATATGATTTGCGGTGGGAAATGATCTCAAGAATTATCGGGGTGTAATCACTTGCGATGTATGATGTATCTTCAGAATTATCGGGATCGGGGCGACGATCATGGGATATTCGTGTGATGAGGTACCATTTGGCTTGTGGTGTGGGTTTCAATTTCCAAAATTATTGGGGTGTGAAGGAGTGTACCCAATTTCACTTACGGTGGGAAGTTGATTCTCAAGAATTTTCGGGGCATGACGCTAAATTTAAAATATGGATTAAGGGAAATATTTAGAAATGAGTTGAGAACAAAAATGGAGATTTATTTTAGGGTTAAATAATTAGTAATTTGACATTCAAGTATTTTTTTCTAGAGTTATATTTTGAGAATTTCAAAATGTGGATTAAAGAGAATATTTTGAATTGAATTGGAGATATAAAATGTGAGATTTATTTGGGGGGTAAATAAATAATGATTTATGCTTTTGATTAAGAAATAAATTTAATTATTTTTTACTAGAGGTATTCTAAAAATTATATCATTAGAAATAAACTCGATTTAGAGTTCATTTGAGTTGGTTAAAGAATGACTTGGAAGTTGAATATCATATTATTGTGGAAAAAGAATATAATGAATGTAATCGGTTAGTTTTGTCAATTTACAACTTTATTTAAAATACTATTAGAAGAGGCGGATAAACTATCTATTTTACACAGAGAATGTTTAATTTGAGATGTTGGAGAAGACTATGAAAATAGTTATACAAATAACTGAGTTGTGTGAACAAGGTAATAATTGGGTATACGAATGAATGAAAGTTTAAAATGAGAATGAGGAGGGTATGAATAACCCCTGATGTTGTGAACATGAAATGTGTAGATTTTAGAGGCTAAGTGAGATCCAGAGTACCGGCAAAGTGATGAAAGTTATGATAAATGAAATTTAACAAGTAGCCAGTGTGGGCTAATATTTCTCTGTGTGTTGATTTAAGTCCAATAGGGTAAGCTAGCTCTACGTTGTGATGGTTATAATAATAAACATAAGGAAAAACACTAGTTGGAGTAGTGATGAAATAAGAGCAAACATGGGTAGGGGGCCTCATATAATTCGCTGTGGGAGATGATATCAAGAATTATCAGAGTGTAATCACTTGCGGTATGGGATGTATCTTCAGAATTATCGAGAACGAGGCGACATTCATGGGAAATTCGTGTGATGAGGTATCATTTGGCCTGCGGTGTGGGTTTCAATTTCCAGAATTATCAGTGTGTGAGGGAGTGTCCCGAAAATTACTTGCGGTGGGAAGTTGGTTCTCAAGAATTATCGGGGCATGAAACTAAATTTAAAACATGGAATAAGGGAAATATTTAGAAATGAGTTGAGAATAAAAATTGAGATTTATTTTGAGGTTAAATAAACAGTAATTTGACATTCTAGTATTTTTTACTAGAGTTATATTATGAGAATTTCAAAATGTGGATTAAAGAGAATATTTGGAATTGAAATTAATATAAAAAGTGAGATTTATTTGGGGTCCAAATAAATAGTGATTTATGTTTTTTGTTAAGAAATAAATTTAATTATTTTTTACTAGAGGTATTCTAAAAATTATATCATTTTAAATAAACTAGATCTAGAGTTAATTTAAGTTGTTTAAAGAATGACTTGTACGTTGAATATCTTATTATTGCGGAAAAATATATTGAATGTAATCGGTAAAGTTCTGTCAATATACAACTTCATTGAAAATACTATTAGAAGAGGTGATGAAACTATCTATTTTACATGGAGAATGTTTAATTTGAGATTGTTACCGCTGATTTCGGTGTGGGGGTAAACAGATAGAATTTGTGAGTCCGAGAAGAACCTGAACAGTTGACTCAGCCTTCTTGCTCCTGGCGCAACCTGCAAGGAAGTACGAAACACCGGGGTTGATTCCGGCGACGCACCCTCCGACGCTCTTGTCAGTAATCAGAAGAGATTAAGAAAGAGCTTAAAGTGGTGAAAAAGTGATTAACCTGGTCATGGTGGTAGAGGGGTCCTATTTATAGTCGCCAGGGGAGCCGTTAAGGGTCTGATCTTCTGTGTGACAGCTGGGAGCAAAATCCTCAGTCTGTTTTAGGAGATCTTTCCTTGATTCCCGGTGAAAGCAAATCAAGGCCATTGACTTGGCCAAATTATGGATCCTGATTTGTCTCTTGTTGGTTTGGGTTCGCCTCGGGTCGGAACCCGAACCCAATAGGTGTGGATCCTGTTCGTGGGTTATTGGATCTACGGGAAGGAGATTCAGTACCCGTTTTGGATCCGTTTGTATGTGAAATTACCTTTTTACCCCATTTTTAGCCATATCACGAGCCCCCCACTCCTAAAGACTGAGTGTGATCAGCCTTTGAGGAGTAGTTTGACTGTTTTGGTGGCTAGTGGAGTTGTATCGGAGTCCATGTGGAGGACTTAGGATCTTGAAGGGGTTAGCAAGGTAACCTTTTTGATGCCATGTGCTGTCTCCTAGCCATGTCGAGTATTTGGCGTCTTTCATCTATTTTTCTCAGGTTATTTATTTAATTTTGCGATATGTTTACTAATCTTCGGGGGCCTTAACTGTACATTCTAGGCGATAATTGTTCGTTCAGGGGCTCAAAAATATACCCCCGAATTTTCAATTATCTTCCAGAATTTTTAGTTAATTTTTCCGAATTTTTAGCAATTTTTCGCTAATTTTAAATAAATAAAGCGATTTAAATAAATAAAAAACGACTTTTAATACCGATTTATGACGTGGCTCAATAGGGGCCGTTGATCATGGACGAGCGCGGATTTCTGAGAGATCCATTGGTCTCCATCGCACGGCAGATTTTTCCTCCGTTTGCGAGCTCGGGATGGCACTTGCTCGGCTGCCGACCGGAGACTGTTCGGCGTTCCAAGCAACGTGGCGCAATCTGAGCCATCGGGTGGCGGCGCGTTTCCCAAGAAAACGCTATCTTGTCCTTTAGCGCATGTGGCGCAATCTGGATCGTTCGTCATTAGAAGCACGAATTTCTGAGAGATCCAACGGTTGTAGTAGCTCGGTGTCTTTTTTCTCCATTTACGAGCTCGGTAAGGCACTTGCTCGGCCGCGGACCGAAGGCGAGGGGTCTCGGCGGTCCGAGCGACGTGGCGCAATCTGAGCCGTCGGATGGCGACGCGCATCTCGAGACGGGCACATTCCCCAAGAAAACACTATCTTGTCGTTTAGTGTCCTCGGCGAGATCTGGACCGTCTGATCGAGATCAGGCGCGAAAGTTGAGGAGAAAGTGTGTTTTCTCCGTTTGCGAGCTCGGAAAGGCACTTGCTCGGAATCCGTCCGGAGACAGGGGGTCTCGGTCATGACGAGCGACGTGGCGCAGTCTGAGCCATTGGATGACGACGCGCATCTCAAGACGGGCACATTTCTCAAGAAAACACTATCTTGTCGTTTAGTGTCCTCGGCGAGATCTGGGCCGTCTGATCGAGATCAGGCGCGAAAGTTGAGAAGAAAGTATGTTTTCTCCGTTTGCGAGCTCGGAAAGGCACTTGCTCGGGATCCGTCCGGAGACAAGGGGTCTCGGCAGGTTGGGCGATGTGGCGCACTCTGTCTCGAGACGATCCTGTTCCCAAGGGCATTAATGGTGCTTCGGAGTTTGCGCGGCGTTCCGCTTTCCCAAGTTCATTAAGGATAACTCCTTCAATTAATGCATGGCGTTTCGAATTCCGAGGGTCATAATGGCTGGACCTTGGAAGGGAGCTTATAAGTACTCCACTCCCTTTGTCATTTCAATCGCACCAAATGTAGAGTTTCAAACCTCGGGGGACACTGGCCTTGGGTAACTTGTCTTTCGAGGTCCGAGGGGGTTGTCGCTCTTTTGCCTTTTTCTTCTCCCGTTCCTGACGGCCCCAAAGCGGATGTCAGGAGCGGGGGGGAACGGGGCAGTAGTGGTGACGACCATAGTCCAGATCCGAGGGGTGAGTTACTTCGGAAGGACGGGTGGTTGCCCTGTTGCCTCGTTCTTCTCCCGTTCCTCACGGTCCCGAAGGGGATGTCAGGAGTGGGGGAGAATGAGGCGGTAGTGGCGACGACCGTAGTCCGGACCCGGGGTGTGAGCTGCTTCGGAGGGACGGGTGGCCGTTCTCCCACCAAGATCTTCTGCCTACTCTGTTTGCTCCGCAGCGGGTGTCAGGGTCGGCAGAGATCTTGGTGGGAGAGGTGGTCATCCATGTCCGAACCCGAGGGGTGAGTTCGTCGGAAGGACGAGCGGTCGTTCTTCCGGAAGAAATGAAGGGCGTTCCGGGCAAGTTGTTTGCAACTGTGAAGGCGCGGTTGCCAGAGCAGGCCGAACCTTTGCAGTTGCAATCGACTGGCTCGGAATGGTTTGCTTCTCCCGAGCTCCGAGTGTTGATTTGCTTTCGACCGGGGCCCGTGGGACGGCGGAATACCGACCGAGACACGGGACCTGGGGGGTGCTCGCTGAGGGCGGTGCCTTAAAACTTTGAATCAAAATTTTTCCTGGTTCCTCTAGACATAGGTGGGGTGTCGAGGGTTCAGGCGTCCGAGCGACGTGGTGCAACCCGAGCCGTTGCATGATGGCGTGCATCTCAAGACGGGCACAATTCTCCAGAAAACACTATCTTGTCGTCTAGTGTTCTCGGCGAGATCTGGGCCGTCTGATCGAGGCTTTACGCGAAGTTTGAAGAGAAAGTGAGTTTTCTCCGTTTGCAGGCTCGGAAAGGTACTTGCTCGGAGGCCGACCGGAGTCTGCGCAATCTGGCAATCTAGCTCGGGCTGCGTGCGGCTCGGATTCAGATCTCATTGCGCCGAGCTGGTTGACTTGGTGAGGAAGGCAGTTGTGTTGGGCCTTCGCGACGTTTCGAGAGCAGTCCAAAGGTCGCGAACTTTCGTTTGGAAGTCCAAGGGACGTTCCATTTTACTATAAATCTTCACTCCCCCCCCTTAGATCAAGTTTCACTTTTTACTTTTACTCTATCTCTTCAGTTCTCACTTTGCCTTCGAAGTATTCAGCTCTCTGGTGGCGGTGCTAGCTGTCGCGGTAGCGTTCCTTGCTTCCGGTGAACTTTCCGACCGTACCAATCACTTCAAGGTCAGTCCCTTTCCCTTCTTTTTAGAAAAAATGGTTAAGATCACGGATGAGACCCCCGCCTCGGAGCAAGCCGTTGGCCGAGGGGATAAAGGGAAGGAGGTAGTGGAGCCGAGCGATCAGAATGTCGTTCGTCCGGACAGAGAGGGCGAGGTGGCCGAGCTACCTAAAGAGGTTGCGGCGGTGTCCCGGGAGGGGAAGGCCGTGGTTACGATCGTGGAAACGCCGAAGACGGCGGGAGCGTTCGGTCAGGCAGCCCATTTCTCTGTCGAGCGTGGGGGGCGTACGGGATTACGCCGAGGACACCTTGGAGAGAGTAACCCAAGGTACGACTAAGTTGGTGGAGGAGAACGAGCCGAGGGAGCTGTCCGAGGTGGATCATACCATCTCGTCTCTCACTGAGGGTGACCTTCACATGATCCGAGAGGGTTTCCGGATCCCTGGCGAATATGGACTGCTTCTCCCCGGGCCGGGTTTCCGAGCCAACACAAAGTCCTCGTCGGACCTGTGCATCTTTCCGGTCGACTCCCTTATTACCGGACTCAGCTTTCCCCTCCACCCGTTTGTGGTCGATGTTCTGATATGGTACGGTTTGAGTCCCGCCCAGCTGATGCCGAACACATGGAGGCACGTCATGGCTTTCGTCCTCCAATGCCAAGAGGTCGGCGGTAAGTCGAGTATGTTCCTCTTTCGGAGTCTCTACCGACCCTATCAGCCAAGGCAGGGACGAACAGAGGTTCTATCTTACGCCCCGACCGGGCATGAAGCTGATCGAGAATCCGGACTCGATCAAACATTGGAAGGAGAAGTACTTCCTCGTCCGAGCTCCGGCGCCGTGGGTGATACCGACGGTTTGGGCGAAGGAGGGTCTGCCCAAGCGGACCAAGAAGGAGGCGGCGCTGAGTGATGAGGAGGCGGAGGTTCAGAAGAAGCTCCTCGCCCTGCCAGCGCTAAGCTGGAAGGATATCACCGAGGAGGATCTGTTCCGTGGGGATCTCAGTCCGATCGACCCTAGTATGCTTCTGGTATTTATACTCTTTGTTTGTGGTTCACGAAAATTTTTCTAAGTTTTTTCGTTCGGCTTTTGCAGAGACGATGAAGCTGGATTACAAAGCTCTGGTGGCGAAGGGCCGGTCGGAGCAGGAGGCGAAGAAGAAGAGGCCTTTGGCGGGGCCTCAGGACAGCCGGGCCTCGAAGAAGCCTTCGGTCGAGAAGACTGCCGACCGACCGAAGGTCGCGGTCCTCGAGCAGGGGGAGATCAGCGTTCTCGATCCCCCTACGTCGGATGTGCCGGCTCCGACCCCGAAGGTGGATGCTCCCGGTTCGTCGAGCGGTACGTTCGGCGTGAAGGAGGTGTTGTCCCTCCCAATTCCACCCCTCACCGCCGATGCGGAGAAGATCCTGACCGAGCGTCACAAGCAGATCTTCGTGCCCGACTGGCAGGTGATGAACGTCGACGGCTTCTTGGGCGACGGCAACATCTGCATGGAGGCGGTGAGGCACCTGCCGACCCCAAATGACCGAGCGACCCTGAAGGCCGGGCAAGCAGGGGACGCCGTGATGCAGATCGCTCGGAATACTATGTCGGTAAGTAGGTCGAGCTCTCCTTTATCCAAAATTTTCCCAAGTCTTTGGGTTCGGATTTTAATCCGCTGTTCTCTTTCAGACCCTCTGCCACTTTAATTTCCTGGTCGAGGAGTTTGCGAACAAGGAGCAGGAGAGGGAGCGGGAGAGGGCGGAGAGCGTCAAGGCTACGCAGCTGCTTGATGCCAAGCAGCTTCTCTCGTCGAAGAGGGCTGCTGAAGTGAAGGGGATGGAGCAGCAGCTGGCCAACGCCATTCAGCTGTCGAAGGACGCGGCGGCCAAACTTGAGGCGAAGGAGAAGGAGGCAACTGAGCTGAAGGAGGAGTTGGCCAACGCCCGGTCGGAAGCGGAGAAGGCTCGGAAGAGGGCGGAGAGGATCAAGGCCAAGCACCTGAAGAAGGTGAAGAAGGTGAGGAAGGCCGTGCAGGAGGAGGCCGCGCAGCACATGATCCAGAACATGGAGGATGCCTACGGTCGAGCCCTGCTCCACGTAGCCGCCAAGAACCCGGGCTTCGACACGTCCTCCTACCATTTTTACGACCCTGTGGAAGGGGAGGAAGGGATCACCGAGGGTCTGCTCGGCCCCGAGGGAGAGACGGAACCTGTCGAAGGCCCAGGGGAGACCGAAGCCGAGGGCGAGGAGGAGGACGACTCCGAGGAGGAGAGTTGGAGCGAAGGCGGAGGCGAGGGCGATGGCGAGGACAAGGCCGGGGGGTCGACGGACCCGAGCGGCAAAAAGGTCGACCCCTGACTCGGTTGTCTTTTTTAGTCTTTTGTCGTTTTGTTTATTTTTGTAAGCCTCATTGCGGACTGGCCACCGCTTGTGTAAAACTTTCACCTCGATTTTGAATGAAAACATTTTGTTTGGCCAAAATTTGTCCAAGTGTTGAGCCTCGGATTTGTGTGTAACTAGTTGTAGATGTTTCCGTGTATTGTCCCATCGGATTTATCTCCGCTTTTCAGGTGAAGTTCGGTCCGATCACGGAGGTTGTATACCTTCGGAAGGAGCTGGCCAAAACGAAGCGCGAGCTCTTGGACAGCCGACAGAGGCGGTTTCTCCTGCTCGGCCAGCTGGAGGAGACGAGGGCAGCTTTGCGGAGGTACTGTCGCGAGCTGTGGCAACTGCGGAAGTACCCCCAAGCTCCTTGTCCCGAAGGCGAAGTCGAGCGGCTCCATTCGGAGCTCACTGCCGCCGAGCAGAAGAATGACGACCTTTTGACCGAGGTCCAGCACTTGGAATTAGCGGAGAAAGAACGCTCGGTGGCAGGAGAGAAACTGGTTTCCGAGCTGGAGAAGGCATCGACCGAGCGCAAGAGGCTATTGGCCGAAGTCGACAGGCTCAGAAGGATAACGATAGATAGGGGGATCGAGGTTACCCACTTCTGACGGCTTGCGACCGATGGCGCCACCGTCTCAGGCTCGTCAAGACCCTCTCGTCCGAAGAAGACGGCGAAGGACGATGCTTTGAGAGACAGAATCATTGAACTGGAGGAAGAGGTCGCGTCGCTCAAGCCTGCGCCGGAAAAGGGCTAACGTCTGCAGTACGTCGTGCACTCGTGAAGAGAGCGAGAGGGGGATTACGTTTTACGAACTCGCGACACGCTCGCCTGTGACCAGACGGAGTCCCGCCGACGCTCAGAGCAGTGCGGCTGTCTCGTCGAGCGGGGCCTCGGTCGGCGCCGCAGTTAGAGCCAGCAGTGAAGGGGGGTCGCACTTCGTTGGTTTAGGATCGAGCTCGGAGGGCAGGCCTCGTCGTCCTCGTGTTTCCTTAAACCGAAGCGTTCCCCTTCCGAAGAGAACCTGACTATGTCGCTTCGTGTCCTTTCTGATTTGTTGTAAAACGTTGTTGTAGACTCGGTCTTGTTGTATTGTGGAACCATTACGTCTGAATATGATTGGAAAATTCTTCAAGTGTGGTGCCTCGGAAGTATATTGAAATCTTGTTGTTCATTTTCCCCTTTTTTTCAGCTCGAGGCGGCCGATTCATATGCTGATCTGCACGGCTCGGATGATGACTCTGAATCCGAAGCCACTTCAGGGACGGCAGCTTTGAGCCCCAGGAGCGCCGAGCTGGAGGTACACCGAGCTGAGAGTGAACAGGCTCACCTTTTGTCCGTCCTCGACCTACGGGAAGCCGAGATCCAGCGTCTGGAGAATAGGATCGCCGAGCTGAACCCTGCTGAAGGGGACGAGGATTCGCAAACCGCGTTCAGCAATGCTCTTCAGGTCAAGTGTATTCGGCACAACCAGTCGAAGATAATAGCCGAGCGGGACGATTTGCTCTCGGAAATTCGACATTTGCAGACTGTGGTAGCGAAGCTCCGGTACGATGCAGGGGAGCTACCAGCCGAGGGGGACGAACAGTCGGCCGAACAGTCTAGTGAAGATTTTTCCATATGAGGGCTAAGTGTAGTGGGTCGGCATCGTGTATTTTGTTTCCCAACGCTTTGTAACCATGAAAAGATGTGCTTTGTGTTATGGCCTGGTTGTTTAATAAAATATCTTTCATTGCTTTGCCTATTTGCTTTGCTTATATCTGTGTTGGTCGCGCCGAGGTCTTTGAACCGAGCGTGTTAGTTCCGTCGGCGAGAGTGTCGAACCGAGCGGAGTACCTACGAGTACAGTATTTCGTCACTTAGCGAGTCTGACAAGGTACGACATGACTTCCTAGGCGGCTCTGTCCCCAAGAAAGTGCTATCTTGTCGTTTAGCGCAAGCGGCAAGATCTGAGCCGTTGAAAGTAGGCACGAATCTCGAGGTGGCTCAGTTCCCAAGAAAACGTTATCTTGTCGTTTAGCGCAGGTGGCAAGATCTGAGCTGTCTGATCGAGATCAGGCGCGAAAGTTGAGGAGAAAGTGTGTTTTCTCCATTTGCGAGCTCGGAAAGGCACTTGCTCGGAATCCGTCCAGAGACAGGGGGTCTCGGCAGGGCGAGCGACGTAGCGCAATCTGAGCCATTGAATGACGACGTGCATCTCAAGACGGGCGCATTTCTCAAGAAAGCACTATCTTGTCTTTTAGTGTCCTCGGCGAGATCTGGGCCGTCTGATTGAGATCATGCGCGAAAGCTGAGGAGAAAGTGACTTTTCTCCGTTTGCAAGCTCGGGAAGGCACTTGCTCGGTAGCCGACCCAAGGCATAGGGCTTCGGGCTTCGGCTGTTATGTAGGAGAGCTCGGATTATGTGGCCGAATGTAGCTTCGGTGTCCCTCCACTGTCAGAGTGGAGGGGCGGACCATTCCCAGTTTGCCGCGAAGCAAGCTTGGGTGGACTGGGAGCTAAGTGTTGGACTCCGGGTCCGTCGTTGTAGTCCAACGGTTGTGGGAGCAATTCCGAACGGCGATCTACCCCTGGCTCGCTCGGAGGCGAGCCGAGGAGGTAAAGTCGAGCCGAGTGTTGGACTCCGAACCATCGGTGTAGTTCAACGGTTGTGGGAGCAATTCCGAACGGCGATCTACCCCTGGCTCGCTCGGAGGCGAGCCGAGGAGGTAAAGTCGAGCCGAGTGTTGGACTCCGAACCATCGGTGTAGTTCAACGGTTGTGGGAGCAATTTTGAACGGCGATCTACCCCTGGCTCGCTCGGAGGCGAGCCGAGGAGGTAAAGTCGAGCCGAGTGTTGGACTCCGAACCATTGGTGTAGTTCAACGGTTGTGGGAGCAGTTCCGAACGACGGTCTACCCCTGGTTCGTCCGGGGACGAGCCGAGGAGGTGAGGTCGAGCCGAACGTGGACTCCGAACCATCGGTTGAAATCATTTATTTAAAATGCAGGTGACAAGAGGGGAGAGAAACAGATGAATTCAAAAATATGCGAGAGCTTTCTTTATTAATAATCGACGGCGAACCGTTTTACATAGTACAATTTTTGAAAATGGGTTACAAGTCGGAGGACTGGAATGGCTCGATATCTCCTGATACTTAGATCGGCGCCGGAGCGCTTTCTTAGTATTTTAGGAGGTGGTCGGCATTCCAGGTCCTCGGAAGCTCTCTGCCCTCTAGGTCTTCAAGGCGATATGTTCCCGGCCGAACAACTTTCGTGATCCTGTACGGCCCTTCCCAGTTCGGAGCTAGCTTGCTCTTCTGACTGGGGAGGGATATAGCTAGCTTTCTCAAGACCAAATCTCCTTGCTTAAGGTTGGCGGGTCGGACCTTTCTGTTGTACGCCAGTTCAACCCTTCTTCGGTAGATCTGCTGCCGAATCGACGCCCTTTCCCTCAGCTCATCTATCAAGTCCAAGTCTGCTCTGAGGTCCCTGGCATTCTGTGCTTCGTCATAGGCTGTGAGCCGAGGGGAAGGTATTCCGACCTCAAGAGGTATCACGGCCTCGGACCCATAGGTGAGGTTGAAAGGGGACTCGCCTGTGGGGGTCCGCTTGCTCGTGCGGTAGTTCCATAGGACGTTGGGGAGTTGGTCAACCCATAAGCCCTTGGAACTTTTGTCTAGCCATTTCTTGATGCCTGCAAGGATCTGTCGGTTAGCATTTTCTGCCTGTCCGTTCGACTGAGGGTGGGAGACGGACGAGAAGCGCTGTTGGATGGCCAGGTCGTCGCATAGAGCTCGGAATGCTGCGCCCGTGAACTGAGTCCCATTGTCCGTCACGAGGATGCGGGGGACGCCGAACCTACAAATGATACTCCTCCAGAAGAACTGCACCACTTTGTTCTCGGTTATAGTGGTGAGGGGCTCGGCCTCGACCCACTTCGAGAAGTAGTCGATGGCCACGACCAGGAACCTAAACTGACCCGGAGCCGGAGGGAAAGGCCCTAGTAAGTCCATGCCCCACATTGCGAAGGGGATGGGACTTGATAGGGAGGCGAGGTTGGCCTGAGGGAGGCGTCGGATGCTGGAGTGTCTCTGGCAGGAGCTGCATTGCCGAACGTGTCGTTCGGCGTCTTGAAGGAGGGTCGGCCACCCATAATTCAAAGCTTTCTGGGCCAAGGACCTAAATCCTGAGTGTGCCCCTCCGATGCCTTCGTAGAGCTCTTGTAGGGCATATTCGGCCTGATCCGGAGAGAGGCACCTTAGGTACGGTCGGCCGTCTATTTGAGAGAAAGAGCGTTTGTATAGGATACCCTCGATCAAGACATAGCGCTCGGCCCGAGTCCTGACTCGGCGTGCTTCCTTGGGATCCGAGGGCAGAACCCCGTCCCTTAAGAATTCTACCAGTGGCTTCATCCAATTGTCTTGTAGCATGACCGGCAATGATTCCGCCGTGGCAGGGGTCTCGTCTTCGATGCTCGGTTTAGAGAGGACTTCGATCAGCACGGTCTGTTCGAGACCTTGAAGTGAGGACGAGGCCAATTTGGAGAGGGCATCGGCCTGTGAGTTCTCTTCCCGAGGGACCCGCTGGATGAGCGCCTCCTAGAACCGGCCCATGAGGTCCCGAACCCTAGCAAGGTACTTTGCCATCCGCTCATCTCGAGCTTCGTACTCGCCCAAGACTTGGTTCACGACGAGCTGGGAATCGCTGTGGATTCGGAGGGGCTGCGCCCCAGCACTTCGCGCAAGTCCGAGCCCAGCGATGAGTGCTTCGTACTCCGCCTCGTTGTTTGAGGCCTTGAAGTTCATACGGATCGCGTACTGGAGGACGAAGTCATCAGGGCCATTCAGAATGATGCCAGCGCCGCTTCCTTCATTACAAGAGGATCCGTCCACGAAGACTGTCCAAATGGGGGGTCCATTCGGAATGTGTTCGACCTCAGGGATAGTGGACTCCACGATGAAGTCGGCGAGCGCCTGTGCCTTAATCGCTGTCCGAGGCTGGTAAGTGATGTCATGCTGGCTCAGCTCTATGGACCACTTCATCAGCCGGCCCGAGGTCTCAGGCTTGTAGAGGATCTGCTTCAGAGGTTGGTCGGTGAGGACGACGATCGAGTGGGACTGAAAGTATGGCCGAAGCTTCCTCGCCGCTGTGACTAGGGCGTAGGCCATTTTCTCAATCTTCGGATAGCGGAGCTTGGCGTCTCGAAGCACCTTGCTCACGTAGTAGATGGGCCTTTGGGACCGGTCCTCCTTTCTTACCAGTACAGCACTTAGGGTCAGCTCGGAAGCAGCCAAGTAGACGAAGAGGGTCTCGCCCGGGACTGGTTTGCTGAGCAGAGGGGGGTTCACGAAGTATGCCTTCAGTTGGTCGAACGACTCCTGTTGTGGCTGGCCCCATTCAAAACCCTTAGCCCCCCTGAGTGCTTTGAAGAAGGGGAGGCACTTTTCCCCCGACTTCGAGAGGAACCGACCGATAGCAGCGAGCCGACCGGTGAGCTTCTGCACCTCCTTGATGTTCCGAGGCAGGGCCATGTCTAATATGGCCTTAATCTTCTCGGGGTTAGCTTCGATTCCTCGTTGGCTTACCATGAAGCCGAGGAATTTTCCCGAGGAGACCCCGAACGCACACTTGTTCGGGTTCAGTCGCATGATGTGCTTTCTCAACACGCCGAAGGCCTCCTAGAGGTCGGCTACATGATTGGTGCCTCGGACGCTTTTGACGAGCATGTCGTCAACGTACACCTCCATGTTTCGGCCGATCTGGCTCTGGAAGACCATGTTGACGAGGCGCTGGTAGGTGGCACCTGCGTTCTTCAAGCCGAACGGCATTACCCGGTAGTAGTAGAGGCCTTGGTCGGTGACGAAGTAGGTCTTCGGAATGTCCGGAGGGAACATTCGGATTTGATTGTACCCCGAGAAGGCGTCCATGAAGCTGAGGAGCTCATGGCCCGAGGTGGCGTCAATAAGGGTGTCGATGTTCGGGAGAGGGAATGGGTCCTTCGGACACGCCTTGTTCAGGTCGGTGAAGTCAATGCATATCCTCCACGAGCCATTAGACTTCTTGACCATTACAACATTCGACAGCCACTCGGGGTAATTTACCTCCTGTATGAACTTGGCCTTCAGCAATTTATCCACTTCTTCCTTGATGGCCTGCTGTCGCTCGGGAGCGAACTTTTGCCTCTTCTGCTAGACCGGTTTGAACCCCGGTTCGACACTTAGGCGATGGACGAGCAGTTCCTCGGAAATGCCGGGCATGTCCGCGGCCGACCATGCAAACAAGTCATGGTTATCTCGGATGCATTTAATCAGGTCCGAGCACAGTGCGGTCGGCAAGGATTTGCTGATGAGGAACTTCCGGCTCGGATCCTCATCCGAGAAGAGCACTTCTTCCAACTCGTCCGCCGGCTCGGACGTTGGTCGGGCCTTCGGCTCGGGGATTTCTAGCGTCTCGAGCGAGAGCACTGGTCCCCCGGTGGAAGTCATGTAGCACTTCCGGGCTGTTTCCTGGCTTCCCCTGGCTTCCCCTACTCCCGACCGAGTGGGGAACTTCATTTTCAAATGGTATGCCGAGGGGACAGCTTCCAGGGCGGCTAGGCCGGGTCGGCCTAGAATGACATTATACGCTGCCGGGACGTCGACGACCATGAAGTCCATCGGCTCGGTGCGGGTAGTAGGGGTGCTTCCCGTAGTAACGTCTAGGGTTATCACCCCCTCGATGGTTACCGGGACCCCCGTGAACCCGTGGAGAGTGTAACCGACCGGCTTGAGACGGTCCCGGGAAAGCTGCAGGCCTCGGAAGGCCGAGAGGAAGAGGATATTGACCGAACTCCCATTGTCTACTAAAATCCTCTGCACCTTGAAGTTGGCCATGCGGAGGTCGATGACAAGGGCATCGCAGTGTGGGGTTCGGACCCCTTCGAGGTCGACATCGGAGAAAGACACAGGGATGCTGAGATCTTTGGGGGGAGGGGCACTGTGGACCGAGTTGACCTCTCGGACGAAGGCCTTCCGGGAGGAATTAGAGGAGCCCCCCATGGGACCTCCGTGGATCAGGTGCAGAACCCGTTCCTCCTCGAACTCGGGTGTTTCCTCGCGCCGCTCGGAGCGCTTGTTAGCCCCCCGAGGCGGAGGAGAGCTGCGATCCGTCCGGTTGTTAGCCTTCACGAACTTGGCCAACTGCCCCCTCCGGATGAGGGCTTCAATCTCATCTCTCAAAGCCCGGCAATCATTCGTGTCGTGGCCGTGGTCTCGGTGGTAACGACACCACTTATCTTTGTTCCTCCTCTTCGCTGGGGTGTGCATCCTCGGAGCTGGAGGGATGAACCCCTCCTTCTCCACTTCCATTAGGATAGTAGAGACGTTAGTGGTGAGGGGAGTGAACTTCTCGAACCTGGGGGGAGGGCGACGCTGACCGCCATTGTCCTTCTGAGCTTTTTTGGACCCCTCTTCCCCCGTCGCCTTCCTCTTCGACCCTGTGGAGGGCCCTCCAAAGCTCGGTAGGGCTTCAGCCTCCTCTGCTCGGATGTACTGGAACGCCACGGTCGCCACCGACTGGTCTAAGGAGGCGATAGACCTTACCTCTGCGGTGAATCTTTTCACATAGTCCCGCAGCTTCTCTTCCCTTTCTTGCCGCAGGTTCAGCAGGGAGAGACTTGTCTTCTCGGCTCGCCTGCTATTCACGAAGTGAGTAATAAACAGTGTTTCAAACTGCTCGAACGAGAAGATAGAGGAGGGGGCGAGCCTGGAATACCATTCCCAAGCCGACCCCCTGAGGGTGGCAGGGAAGGTCCTGCAGAGCATGGCGTCGGAAGCTTGGTGGATCAGCATCAGGGTCTTGAAGCTTTCGACGTGATCAACCGGATCGGATTCCCCTGAGTATGTTTCAAACTGTGGCGGTTTGAAACTCCTCGGTATGTGGGCCTCCATGATCGACCGTGAGAAGGGGGGTCGGCTGGGACGAAAGGTTCCTGCTCGGGACTCCTCCTCCCTGTCCATGCGGCCGATACACCTTTCCACCTCGTGGATACGGCGGATGAGGGCGTCGTCCCTTCGCTGGTAATCGTATGACCCCCCGAACTCCTCTTCATAGGAGGGGGAGCGCGGACTCTGGCGCCGGTAGTCTTGGGATCGGCGAGGACTGTATTGCTGCCGCTAGCGGCTGGGAGCCGGGGAAGGACTTCGGGTTCGGTGGCGAGGACTGGGGTCCCTCGGGGGCATCGGAGCCCTCTGAGCATTCTGGACGTTCTGCCTAAGTTTGAGAGCCTGCGGAACGGTCTCCTGAAATTGGAGGAATTCGGCCCGACTGATAGGCACCTCTCGGTCCCTCGGATGACGCCGATCCCCGGGGGAATGCGGCCTCCTCCTTCGGTGCTCGGGAGACGCTGCTCGGCCTCTGCAGTCCGGGGACCTTCTGCCGTCTCGGCGACGAGGTGACCGCTCACCCTGACGCTGGCGGGAGGCTCCCTCTCGGGCCCGCCTCTCGTCAAGGTGGGTGCGGAGGTCGTCGTCCTTCTGGCGGTTCAGGAGTGTGATGCGGAGGTCGGGATGATGAGAAGCCATTGAGTCCGAGGACCCATTATGGGCCGAAACATGCTCCGGATTAAGGGGCTGCTTCTGTTTCCGAGCATTATGGCCGGAAGGGCCATTGTTGGGTTGCTGCTTGGGATGAGGAGGTGGGACCTGCTGGGCCGGTGGAGGAAGATCGGACTGTGGAATAGGATTGACAGGGGCTTCCTCCGTAGGGTCGGCGGTGTTGGCCACACGGTTCGACCCTCTAGATCTGACCTTCTTCGGAGGCATGGCTATAGAAGACGACGAGGAAGAAGCTGAGGCTGTTCGTGTGGTCTTTCCCACAGACGGTGCCAATCTGTTACCGCTGATTTCGGTGTTGGGGTAAGCAGATAGAATTTGTGAGTCCGAGAAGAACCTGAACAGTTGACTCAGCCTTCTTGCTCCTGGCGCAACCTGCAAGGAAGTGCGAAACACCGGGGTTGATTCCGGCGACGCACCCTCCGACGCTCTTGTCAGTAATCAGAAGAGATTAAGAAAGAGCTTAAAGTGGTGAAAAAGTGATTAACCTGGTCATGGTGGTAGAGGGGTCCTATTTATAGTCGCCAGGGGAGCCGTTAAGGGTCTGATCTTCTGTGTGACAGCTGGGAGCAAAATCCTCAGTCTGTTTTAGGAGATCTTTCCTTGATTCCCGGTGAGAGCAAATCAAGGCCATTGACTTGGCCAAATTATGGATCCTGATTTGTCTCTTGTTGGTTTGGGTTCGCCTCGGGTCGGAACCCGAACCCAATAGGTGTGGATCCTGTTCGTGGGTTATTGGATCTGCGGGAAGGAGATTCAGTACCCGTTTTGGATCCGTTTGTATGTGAAATTACCTTTTTACCCCCGAGCTTCAAGATTCGTGTCCAATCTAGACGGTTCCGATTTAACCCCATTTTTAGCCATATCAGAGATGTTGGATAAGACTATGAAACTAGTTATACAAATAACTGAGTTGTGTGAACAAGAAAATAATTGACTATATGAATGAATGAAAGTTTAAAATAAGAATATGGAGGGTATGAATAACCCCTGATGTTGTGAACATGAAATATGTAGATTCTAGAGGCTAAGTGAGACCCACAATACCGGCAAAGTGATGAAAGTTATGAAAAATGAAATTTGACAAGTAGCTAGTGTGGGCTAATATTTCACCGTTTGTTGTTTTAAGTCCGGTAAGGTAAGCTAGATGTAGGTTGTGATGGTTATAATAATAAACATAAGGACAAGCACTAGTTGGAGTTGTGCTGAAATAAGAGCAAACATGGGTAGGGGGCATCATATGATTCGTTGTGGGAGATGATCTCAAAAATTATCAGGGTGTAATCACTTGCGGTGTGGGATGTATCTTCAGAATAATCGGGATCGAGGCGACGCTCATGGGATATTCTTGTGATGAGATATCATTTAACTTGCGGTGTGGGTTTCAATTTCTAGAACTATCAGGGTGTGAGGGAGTGTACCCAAAATCACTTGCGGTGGGGAGTTGATTCTCAAGAATTATCGAGGCATGACACTAAATACTCACAGAATAATCTAAATCTTAAAGTAATCACCGTAGTAGGTTAGTTGCATAACGAGGGATTGAACCCTATAAAGTGGAGAACGAAATGGGCGTGCACCGGACCTATGTAGAATGGGATGCATAGAATCCGACAAGTGTGCATTAGGAATCATCATATGCATTTGTGTTTCTTGACTTGTTTTATGCATGCTCGCTTTCTGTTTTCATCTCATACACTTGACACTTAGCCTAGCTTTACCTGTTATTCTATGTTCTATTTATTATTGTTTATACATCATTTATTATTGTTTTATTAATTTGCATCAAGTTTGTGAAGTATCACTATTATTATAGTTGATGTCAGTTACATATAACTGACGTGCCCACTTTTCAATACACTTTTGCAAGATTTTCAGTTATGGTTAGCATTGATGCAAATAAAACTTGGAGTAAAAATGCATATTGAAGATTCTACGTATTGTAAAGATTTGTAATTAATGTATTTAATTTCGATGTGTTTTGTAGGAAGAGAAGATGTAATAAAAAGTTTTAAATTTTTCATGTATTTGATACTGTGTTTATGATTGCGATTGAAGCTGATTTTGAAAATTGTGCCACTTATTTCTAATTTTATTTGTTGGAAATTATGGGTGCTACAGAGTTGGTATCAGAGCCGAAATTCAATTAGTACTACTAAACATGGTATAGGGATAAAACGTAGGTGGACATTAGAAGTGTGAGTACCTATGCGGACATTAGAGGTGTGTGTACCTAGGTGGACATTAGATGTGTGAGTTAGTTATTTTTAACATGAATGCTTGTAGTGAAATTTAGATTATTTGTAATATTCGTATAAAAATAGTTTATCAAAAGTGTATTAGTTATTGCATAAATAAAATATTTATGCATAAATAAAATATTTATGGTTGGCTTTTCCTCTTAATGTTATTTTTTTTTATTGACCTTTAAATTTGTTAATATTATTAGTTTACTAACTTATTTACTTTAGTTTCATTCTAATTATAGTTGTTATGATTTTAATGTTTGTTTTTGCTAATTTTATTGTAACATCCTGAATTTTCATATAATTAAATATGAAAATTTTCATTGATTTCACGTGTTTCGCACGTGAAAATTAATGTGTGCATTTGGCTTTAATTTTTTTTTATGTCATGAACAAATATTTCTTTTCTCTTTTAAAAAGCCCCTTATTAATTCCTAGGCCTAATAGCATATTTCTAGCCCACCCAAAATATAATAAATTAATTAATTAAGAGCCCATAAATTTTAGCCCACCTAACTAGCCCACTAATTAATTCTATTATTAATTAAAACAACTTGTATGGTTGACATGATCATGTAACAAATTAATTAATAAATTAATGAACAAACAGGTGTGCATGTGGGGCACGTGCATTGCACGTGCAATAGGAAGAGAAGGAGAGGCCGGCCAATTCAAGAGATGGGGAGAGTGAAGAGAGTGGAGAAGTGGTTGTGTGCTAGTGAGTGGTTCTTCTAACTCCCAAGTGCATCTTAGCCCTTCATCCAAACACATCTCAACCCTTCATTTGTTCATGAGTTGTGTATCAATACCCCCCCCTGTCATTCTTTATCATTTGCACTTAGAAATTTTAAAAGAGAAAGAGAAGAATTGTGTGAGAAAAGATTGAGTTGTGTGTGTGTGTGTTCTTTTTTTGGTGGCCAGCTAACAATCAAGGAGGAAAGGAGCTCGGTGTGCACAAGCATGAAGGAGAAGACTCGCGGCTAAGATCAAGGAGAAGAGAAGTCAATTGTGCTTTCAAGAAGTTTCTTTGAGAATTCTCATTTGATTCTTCAAGAGGTTGGCAATCTCTCTACTTCTAATCTAGATATCATGCTAATAGGCTAAGTATATGACTATGCTAGAATAAATGATAAGAAATTGTCATGTGATTGTTTAAAAATGCTAGTAGAAAAGATAGAGAAAATCTTGATTTTTATATGAAAAAAGTTGTAAAATAAATTTGAGATTAGTGAATTAAGATTTGTTATTTAGCCATAATAATATTTCATGATAGAATATCTATTCTAATGAACCATGCTAGTGTGACAATTTTGCGTAGTGAATGACTTAATTGTTAATTGAGATGAATGAATATTGATAGATATGTGTTAGTTGCTAAATGGCCTAGTTGTTATTTCAATTAATGCAATATTGATGTGATAAAAGAAAAAAAAATTTGCTAGAACTCAGGTGAAATGGAAAGAGAACAAGAACATACATTTAGTGGGTTGTGGAAAAAGAAATTTATATTGGTGTTTTTTAGAAGGAACCATATTTTTATTTTACAGTCAACAATGTATTCTTTAAATATAAATTGGAATGAAAACTTATTATAAGGTCAAAAATAAGAGTTTTTAATTGCTGTTATACTGTATTTTTAAAGAAAATATTCTGGAAGGATTTTTTAATTGAAAGATATAAATTTATTGAGAAAACAAAATTTTGTAAAAGGAACTTTCAAACAGACCAAAAGTATGAGGCTACTTCACTTCCTCTTCATAACAGAGGATGGGTTTTGGAGTATTGGTCTTCGGTGTGAGGCAAGGGCGCTGTGAATAGTGTCTGTCTTCATGGGTTCAAGTCTTGAAGAGGCTCTGTTTTTATTAAAATTTGGTTTTCATCCAAATTACCGAAACCAGTATTTAAGACTTTCGGGTCTTTCTTTTATCGCTAGTAGCCCTTGAACTTCCTGGTCTTAGGGTGCAGTTTGGGTCGGATACTGTAGCTAGGCAGCAGGGGGGTCTTGGGTTCGAATCCGACAACGGACCTTTCAATTTGTTTTTTTTTTTTTGATATTTTTATATGTTGGGGTTTTGAAGAGTATAAAGTTGAAAGAAAAAAAGTATATTATTCCTCAAATATTATCTAGGATTTATGAAAAATATTTCCACATTATCTTGACATACTTTGAGAGAATTAGAAGTGTTTTTATATTAAAACAATGGGATTAAGAACTTGATAATTTCTCTTAAACTATGCCTTCGGTATAATTAAAGAAAGATGAAAATGTGAATGTAAAGAGTATGTGTAGAGATTAAATATTAAGATTTTTCACATGGAAAACTTGAGTAAGTTAATAAATGAAATTTGATGTTTTAATATATGCAAGTTTTGCAAGGAAAAATGAAATAAAAAGATCATGATGAAATATGGAAATTTGTGAGTATGAACACTCAATTTTTGGTCAATATGAAAAGAGGTTAAAATCTAGAATCTACCTAAGTCCTTACATCGGCGTGAATGAATTTTGAAGGGAAATGTTGTAATAAAAAGACCAAGATTGGGTCGTGGTTAACAATTGATGTTTAAGACCGATGTAGAGGAAATGCTAACTCTAGGGTGTTAATTTATTCATGATTCAAATATCTAAGGACAACTTAGTAGGGAAGATGTGATGAAAGTAAGAGAAAAACACATGTATGAGGGCCTCAGATTCACGGTGTGAGAGTTTTCACAGGCTGTCTACATGGTGCATCATGTCATGACGTGAATTCATCTCCAGAATTATCGGGATCGTGGCGACGCTTATGGGGGTGCTTAGTGACTACGTAGTGCCATTATCACATGACGGAGGCGATTTGTCCATAGGTTGTCTACATGATGCGACATGCCATGACGTGGGATTCCCCTCTAGGCTATCTGGACATGGGATCATAACTCATAAAATATCTAGAATACTTGCTGTAGTTACCATAGTAGTTAAACTCATAACGAGGTATTCAACCCTACAAGATGAAGAAAGGTTAAGGGCTTGCCCACCGATTTATGTAGAATGGGATGCATAAATTTGAACATGTGTGTATTAGTGTCATGAAATAATAAGCTGCATTAAGACTAAGTGCACATTCACACACGACATCAATAAGATAGCCCCCCTTAGCTTTGTTTGTGATCAAATGTGTGATTTCCAAGTAAGAGAAATTGATGTATTATATCCTACCGTCAGTTGTATGCAACTGACGTGCCCACAGTTTCCATGCAGGATAAAATGAATGAAAGGACTAAAGAAGGAATGTTGCTTAAAGAAATGTTTCAATTATTATTTTAAATATATATCATGTTGTAATTTATGTCCACTGCGTTAATGTAAATATTGTTGCATAAAAGTTTTAAATTCCTTGTAAAATTGTACAAAGTGAAGTGTAAAGATCCTTTGGAACTTCGAATTCAGACTTATTTGGAATTCGGGGTGTTACAGAGTGGTATTAGAGCCACGGTTCCATGTAGTAAAAATTTATAAGGAACGACACCCTAGAGTGGACATTAGAGCGTGAGTTGGGTATAGAGATTTAAATGTAAGCTGCTTTCATTTGTGTTGCTTTATGATTGATGTTTGTTCTTCTCCCTTCCTAAAGATGGAGAACCACCACGACCCAACATACGATGATGAATGGCATATAATTGAAGAGGACTACTACCCCGTACAAGGAGACTCCGACGAAGATGAAGAAGATCCCAAGGAATATGAAGGAAAATGGCCCGAATCCCGAGAGACTACCCGGCCTCCGGACTCATCAGATGATTCATCCGATGAGGAAGAACCAGTTCTAAGAGATCGCATCAAATCTCTTTAGAGGTAGGTAGAGACTCAGAAGGAGAGAGCAGACCAATGCAGGCCCAGTGTGCAAAGTTCTAGGAGAATATTGCAACCCTCAGCCACCGAGTTTGGAAACTCGAGAAGAGAAAGAACATGTATGATGTGCTGAAGGGAGAGGTAGCAGAACTACGGGAAGAGCTTAGGAAAGCCAAGAGGAACCATAGGGATTAGAATATTGTATTATCTCAATGTTCTTCGCATGAATGTTTGAGGATGTTTTAAATTTAAATGTACAAAGTTTGAATTCAATGAAATAAAAAAGTTGATTTAAATTCATGTTTTTTACTTCAAATTTAATGGATCTTATGAATCAGAGTTTGGCTAGAAGGAGAGCAAGGAATGGAGAAGGGCCCAATTGTGGACTCGACTTGAAAGCGGAGTTGGGCAGTGTCTATCCGACCATCAACGCCAATGTTGTTGCCAAGAACCAAACCATAGGGGGATGCCTGCAGCACCAGTTCCTGTAGCGATCAAACTTGTAGAGTCATTCAAGAGGATGAAGCCACCGGTATTTGAAGGGAAGTCAGACCTAGATGCAGCTGACAATTGGATTAGGCAAGTCGAGACTATTTTTGAGGTCTTGGAAACTCCAGAAGGTAGCAAGGTGAAGCTGACTACATTGTAGCTCAAGAAGGATGCATGTGTATGGTGGCAGTCCATGAAGCGGACTATGGGAAATGGTGCTATCGGCTGGGAGGAATTCTTGAAAGAGTTTCACGGTCACTGCTTTCCATCTGACATCCAAGAGAAGAAAGTGATGGAGTTCCTAGCTCTGCAGCAGGGGAAGCATGTCTGTCAGGGAGTATGAGACAAGGTTTACTCAACTTTCGAGGTATGCACCCGAACTTGTGATGGATGAGGCAAAGAAGGCTCGAAAGTTCGAGCACGGATTGCGGCTGAGTCTGAGATCAAGGATGATACTCTTTGGTATTGGGAGGTTTGACAAGCTAGTCAAACGAGCAGCAGCCACGGAGGAGGATATGGAGCAGTTTCATGCCGCCCATAACAGAAGGAGCAATTGGAATGTCGGGAAGAGACCCACAGTTTCTGGGAATGTCAGGGGGTAGCCCTCAGCTCAAAGGTTCAAACCTACGGGGGTGAACGCTGTCAATGTGGCTGGAGGACCCAGAAATGGTTAGGTGAGACCTCCTATGTTGACTTGTTTTAATTGTGGAGAGACAGGTCATAACAGGTCTCACTGGCCCAAGCTGCAAAATGTTGCTCGAAAGGCACCAGCGTAGCAGGTGAGGAAGAAGCCGTACCAGTAGGGGCGAGTATTTGCTTTGACTGAGGCCGACGCTGATGAAGTGGATCACGTCATTACTGGTACGGGGACAGATGTTTAGAATTTTCTGTTGCTCTTTTCCCTGTTTATTTAGTAAAGACTGTTATGTAATGGGAGTTTATTATGTAACAGGATAACTTTTATTAAATGAAAAGGAAGCTGTTATTCTGTTCGATACTGGATCCTTTCATACTTTTGTATCACCTAAATTTGCTAAAGTCTTGGGGGTCGAACCGAAAGTCTTTCCAGGAAAGTTCCTAGCAGTAGCTACTCCATCATGGGAGACTTTAACCGCTGATCGGTATTATGCAGACTGCGAGATAGAAATTGGAGACAGTATCTTCGGGATTGATCTGATCGAGCTGAATATCCTAGGGGTCGATGTTGTCATTGGCACTGATGTGATGTCGGTGTACAATGTGAACATAAAGTGTAAAACTAAGGAAGTAACAGTGAAGGCTCCAGGAGGTCCTGCAGTCACCTTCCAGGGAAAGAAGTGATGTTCAAGTTTGGTGGCAGCTATCAGCAAGAAGAAGGTTCCGGCAGAGGTGCAGCAGATTCCAGTGGTTCGAGATTATCCAACTGTGTTCTTGGAGAATTTTCTCGGGTTACCCCCGCATTGTAATGTAAAGTTTAGCATCACTATTCAGCCAGGGAGTGCACATATTTCAAAGGCACCGTATAGGATGACGCCTGTGGAGCTGGATGAAGTTAAGTGGCAGATTGAGGAGGTTTTGGGGAAAGGTTTTATTCAGCCGAGTGCGTCACCTTGGGGAGCACCGGTATTGTTGGTGAAGAAGAAGGATGGGTCGATGAGGATGTGCATCAATTACATGGAGCTGAATAAGGTCACTGTTCAGAATAATTCAATTCCACGAATCGATGACCTGTTCGATCGTCTAGAAGGGGCACCTGTCTTCTCTAAAATAGACCTTCGATCAGGATACCATCTGGTTCGAGTGAAAGTAGAAGATGTGCATAAGACTGCATTCAGAACTCGGCATGGGCATTACAAATTCTTAGTTATGCCATTTGGAGTGACGAATGCACCTGCAATCATTATGGATATGATGAACAGAGTTCTGAGGCCATTTATTGATTCTTTTATTGTGGTGTTCATCGATGATATTCTTGTGTACTCCAAGTTGGAGGAGGAGCACACTGAGCATCTGGCTGAGGTTCTGAAGAAGCTTCAAGAGCATGAGTTGTATGCCAAGCTATCCAAGTGCGATTTCTGGAAATCTGATGTGGCATTCCTGGGTCACATCCTTTATAAGAAGGGAGTGGCTACTGATCCTCAAAACATAGAGGCAATGAAAGATTGGGCAATGCTTACTACAGTGAAAGAAATTAGAAGTTTCCTTGGGTTAACCGGCTACTACAGGAGGTTTATTCAAGGCTATGCTCAGATAGCCGTACCGCTCACTGTTCTGACCAAGAAGAATGTGAATTTTAAGTGGACTGAGCAGTGCGAGGCAAGCTTTCAGGAGTTCAAAGAGAAACTGACTACTGCTCCCATTTTGGCTTTGCTTAGAGCAGGTGTTGAGAATGATGTCTACAGCGATGCTTCACATTGTGGACTTGCGTGTCTTAATGCAAGAGGGAAAGGTAATCGCTTATGGGTCTAGGCAACTAATATCGCATAAGAAGAATTATCTGACTCGTGATCTGGAGTTGGCTGCGATTATTTTCGTTTTGAAGCAATGGAGGCATTACGTGTACGGTGAGAAGTTCAACATATACACGAACCACAAAACTTTGAAGTATATCTATCAGCAAAAGGATCTGAATCTGAGGCAACAGAGATGGCTGGAAGTACTTGAGGACATGCGTCCTGAGATTAAGTACCATCCGGGTAGGGCTAATGTTGTTGCTGATGCACTTAGCCGTAAAAGCAGTTTGGCTCGTTTGATCACGACCCAAAGGCATCTTGCAGAGGGTTAAGATCAGGCTGGAATTGAGGTAGTTTTGCAAGGTTTGGGAGCATCTTTGGCTCAGTTGAGGCTTTAACCCATGCTGAATGAAAGAATTATAGAAGGTCAAAAGGGGGATGCGGAGATTCAGAAGATGAAGGAGCAGGTTGGCACAGGCAGATTATCAGAGTTTCAGATCAGGGATGAAGTGTTGTGGTTTGGAGAAAGGCTATGTGTTCTGAATCAATCAGAATTGAGGGACATCATTCTTCGTGAGGCACATGCCACTCATTTGTCTGTACATCTGGGGAGCACCAAGATGTACAAGGACATCAAGCAGCATTTCTGGTGGTCAGGTTTGAAGTATGATGTGGCTGAGTTTGTGGCGAGGTGCAAGATTTGTCAGTAAGTGAAAGCCGAGAATCAGAAGCCTGGAGGTTTGTTGCAACCGTTACCCATTCCAGAGTGGAAGTGGGATAACATCAGCATGGATTTCATCACGGGATTGCCCAAGAGTTCGAAGGGTAATGATACGATTTGGGTCATAGTCGATCGCCTAACCAAATCATCTTACTTTTCGGCAATGAAACTCACATCGTCTATGGATAAGTTAGCCGAGCTATATGCTGGGGAGATCGTCAGGCTTCATGGTGTTCCGTTAACCATAGTGTTTGATCAAGATGCGCGTTTTACTTTGCATTTCTGAAGGAGTCTTCAGACAGCTTTGGGTACTAAGACGGATTTCAGCACTGCCTTCCATCCTCAGACTGATGGGCAGACTGAGAGGGTCAATCAATTTCTTGAGGATATACTTCGGTGTTGTGTTCTAGATTTTGGAGGCAGTTGGGAGAGGCATCTAGCTCTGGTAAAATTTGCCTACAACAACAGTTTTCAGACTAGTATCGCAATGGCGCCGTATGAAACTCTGTATGGCAGGAAGTGCAGAACGCCTGCATGCTGGTTTGAAGTGGGGGAGCGGTAGATGTTTGGGCCCAAAATCAGGCAGCAAACCTCAGAAAAGATCGATTTGATTAGGAAGTGGTTAGTGGATGCTCAGAGTAGGCAGAAGAGTTATGCTGACAACCGAAGGAGGGACATTGAGTTTGAGGAAGGTGACTTTGTCTTCCCGAAGGTATCTCCTAGTAACGGTGTGATTCGTTTTGGCAAAGGTGGGAAATTAGCCCCAAGGTACATAGGCCCTTATAAGATATTGAAGAGGATTGGAAACATTGCTTACCGGTTGGAGTTACCGGAAGAGTTGTCTCAGGTGCACAATGTCTTCCATGTGTCTATGTTGAAAGGTTACATTCTAGATCCAAGTCACCATTTACCCGAGGTGCCGAAGGGTTTGCAATTAGATCTGAGCTACACGGAGCGGCCGGTTGAGATTGTGGATCGTCGGGAGAAAGTCTTGAGGAAAAAGACGATGCCGATGGTCAAAGTAGTCTGGAGAAACCAGTTGGTTGAAGAGGCTACTTGGGAATCCGAGGAGAGGATGCTGAAGGATCATCTCGAGATCTTTGTTTGATTGTACTGTTTTTCTTTCTTCTTTTATGTTCTGTTTCTCACTCTTTAAGCCTAGTTCCGGGGGCAGAACTATTATAAGGAGAGAGTGTTGTAACATTCTGAATTTTTATATAATTAAATATAAAAAATTTCACTGATTTCACGTGTTTCGCAAGTGAAAATTAATGTGTGCATTTGGCTTTAAAATTATTTTTTTTATGTCATGAACAAATATTTCTTTTCTTTTTTAAAAAGCCCCTTATTAATTCTTAGGCCTAATAGCTCAATTCTAGCCAACCCAAGATAAAATAAATAAATTAATTAAGAGCCCATGTTTTTTAGCCCACCTAACTAGCCCACTAATTAATTCTATTATTAATTAAAACAACTTGTATGGCAGACATGACCGTGTAACAAATTAATTAATAAATTAATGAACAAATAGGTGTGCATGTGGGGGCACATGCATTACACATGCACGTGCAATAGGAAGAGAAGGAGAGGCCGGCCGATTCAAGAGATGGGGAAAGTGGAGAGAGTGGAGAAGTGGTTGCGTTCTAGTGGGTGGTTCTTCTAACTCCCAAGTGCATCTTAGCCCTTCATCCAAACACATCTCAACCCTTAATTTGTTCATGAGTGGTGTATAAATACCCCCCCCCCCTCCTTGTCATTCTTTATCATTTTCACTTAAAAATTTTAAAAGAGATAGTAGAATTGTGTGAGAAAAGATTGAGTTGTGTGTGTGTGTGTTCTTCTTATGGTGGCCGGCTAACAATCAAGGAGGAAAGGAGCTCAGTGTGCACAAGCTTGGAGGAGAAGGCTCGTGGCTAAGATCAAGGAGAAGGGAAGGCAATCGTGCTTTCAAGGAGTTTCTTTGAGAATTATTATTTCATTCTTCAAGAGGTGGGCAATTTCTGTACTTCTAATCTAGATATCATGCTAATAGGCTAAGTATATGATTATGCTAGAATAAATGATAAGAAATTGCCATGTGATTGTTTAAAAATACTAGTAGAAAAGATAAGAGAAAATCTTGATTATTATATGAGAAAATTTGTAAAATAAATTTGAGATTAGTGAATTAAGATTTGTTATTTTGCCATATTAATATTTCATGATAGAATAACTATTCTAATGAACCATGCTATTATGATAATTTTGCTTAGTGAATGAATTAATTATTGATTGAGATGAATGAATATTGATATATGGTAGTTGCTAAATGGCTTACTTGTTATTTCAGTTAATGCGATATTGATGTGATAAAAGAAAAGAAAAAATTGCTAGACCTCAGGTGAAATGGAAAGAGAACAAGAACATACATTTAGTGGGTTGTGGGAAAAGAAATTTATATTGGTGTTTTTGAGAAGGAACCATAGTTTTATTTCAAAGTCAACAATGTATTCTTTAAATATAAATTGGAAGGAAAACTTATTATAAGGTAAAAAATAAGTGTTTTTAATTGCTGTTATACTGTATTTTTAAAGAAAATATTCTGGAAGGAGTTTTGAATTGAAAGATATAAATTTATTGAGAAAACGAAATTTGTAAAAGGAACTTTCAAACAGACCGAAAGTTTGAAGTTATTTCACTTCCTCTTCATAACAGAGGATGGGTTTGGGAGTATTGGTCTTCAGTGTGAGGCCAGAGCGCTATGAACAGTGCCTGTCTTCATGGATTCGAGTCTTGAAGAGGCTCTGTTTTTATTAAAATTTGATTTTTATCCAAATTACTGAAGAGACTTTCTTTTATCGCTAGTAGCCCTTGGACTTCCTGTTCTTCGGGTACAGTTTCGGTCGGTTACTGCAGCTAGGCAGCAGGGGGGTCTTAGGTTCGAATCCGACCACTGCCCTTTTAATTTTTTTTTTGTTTTTGTTTTTTGATATTTTGATATATTGAGGTTTTCAAGAGTATAAAATTGAAAGAAAAAATTTATATTATTCCTCAAATATTATCTAGGCTTTATGAAAAATATTTCCACATTATCTTGACATACTTTACGAGAATTAGAAGTGTTTTTATATTAAAACAATGGGATAAAGAACCTGATAATTTCTCTTAAACTATGCCTTCAGTATAATTAAAGAAAGATGAAAATGTGAATGTAAAGAGTTTGTGTAGAGATTAAATATTGAGATTTTTGACATGGAAAACTTGAGTAATTTAATAAATGAAATTTGATGTTCTAATATATGCAAGTTGAGCAACAAAAAATGAAATAAAAATATCATGATGAAATATGGAAAATTGTGAGTATGAACACTAAATTTTTGGTGAACATGACAAGATGTTAAAATCTAGAGTCTAGCTAAGTTCTTACATCGGCGCGAATAAATTCTGAAGAGAAATATTGTAATAAAAAGACCAAGATTGGGTCGTGGTTAACAATTGATGTTTAAGACCGGTGTAGAGGAAATGCTAACTCCATGGTGTTAATTTATTCATAATTCAAATATCGAAGGACAACACAATAGTGAAGATGTAATGAAAGTAAGAGAAAACCACAAGTATGAGGGCCTCGGATTCAAGGTGTGATAGTTTTTACAGGCTGTCTACATGATGCGTCATGTCATGACGGATATTCATCTACGAAATTATTGGGATCGTGGTGATGCTTGTGGAGTGCTTGGTGACTACATAGTGCCATTGTCCCATGGTGGAGGCAAATTATCCATAGGTTGTCTACATGAAGTGTCATGTCATGACGTGAGATTCCCCTCCAGGCTGTCTAGATATGGGCTCGTAACTCATAAAACATTTAGGATACTTACCATAGTAGTTAAACTCATAACGAGGGATTCAACCCTACATGATGAAGAACGGTTAAGGGCTTGCCCTCGGATTTATGTAGAATGGGATGAATAAGTTCGAATAAGTGTGCATTAGTGTCAAGAAATAATAAGTAACTGCATTAAGACTAAGTGCACAGTCACACACGACATCAATAAGATAGTCCCCCTTAGTTTTGTTTGTGATCAAGTTTGTACTTTTCAAGTAAGAGAAATTGATGTATTATATCCTAGCGTCAGTTGTATGCAACTGACGTGCCCACAGTTTCCATGCATAATAAAATGAATGAAAGGACTAACGAAGGAATGCTGCTTAAAAATGTTTCAACTGTTATTTTAATTATGTATCATGGTGTAATTTATTTCCGCTGCATTGATGTAAACATTGTTGTGTAAAAGATTTAAATTCCTTATAAAATTGTACGAAGTAAAGTGTAAAGATCCTATGGAACTTCGAATTCAGACTTATTTGGAATTCGGGGTGTTACATTTAGTTTATTTGTTATATAAGTTTTGTCTTTTATAGAAACAAAGTTTTATTATTGAAGATTGGAACATGGCAAATCTAGTTTCGTGTTGGCACTATATAGTTTTTGAATACCGTAACACTTGGTTTTTGTATGTCATTTTTGTGTCACGAGTACTATACTAATTACATTATATTTAACAGTTTTTAATGAAACTTTATTTACTTTTTTGTATTGTTTTGAACATATTGTGTTTATTTTTAGCCATTTAGGTCAGGTACTAATAACGTTTCAAAGTTGCACTTAATGATATAATAATTTATATTTTTTTCTCTTTCTATAATGTGCAAGATATCGAGGTGTGTACATGTACATCTATATAGTAACACATAGAAAATTTTATAATCTTTTTTACTACATTTTTACGGTTTTATCTTTAAGATTTAAATTGATTAAATTTCATATTTGTACAAGTTTATGTTTCAGATTATGATAGCCTATTTTCCAAAATTTATCTATTATAAATTTCAGATTTTGTTAGTTTAAGTTTCCGATTTGTATGATAGAAGTTTCATATTTGAGTACATAAATATTTCCATTTTGGTATGATGTGATTTTAGATCTATAGTTCCATGATTGGTACGATATAATTTCGTATTTTTGAAGCATATAATTTCATATTTACGAAGGTGTAATTTCATATTTGAGTGAATATAATTTCAGATTTGGAAACATTTAGAATCATTTTTGAAGTCGTATAAATCTTAGATTTTGAATTTGTTTGTTTCAGATTTAAATGTTAATAATTGTTTATACGATTTACTTAAGAAATATGTATTCACTAACTATTCTAAATTTTAAAGTATTGTTCTAATTAAAAGTTAAGGTTCACATATAATTTCTTTTCTTTATGTCATTTTGTTTTACATTATTATGCTTTATATTGTAAGATACGTTGAACTAGTTTATTTGATTTTTCTCTACTTCTGTTTTTCTGTAATTGTGCATTTATGTACGATTGAATTTGAGTACATATACTATAGTTTAAGTTTCAGCTACTATTTGTTGCTACAACATTTCAATTATGTAACGTTTCATATTATCCCACATGCTTGTTTTCACGTTCGACTCTATCATTTAACTCGTACTTTTGAAACATTTAATGATTTTCTTTTAATATTCTTACATAGGTTGATATTTATTTATGTTGTTGTCGCTTGTTTTTCGTACTTCTAAAGTACTGTATATAATGTTAAAATTTGTTTAGTGTATTAATTGTTCTTTTTTTATTATTTTCTTTATCGTTTACTTAGTTAAATTTACTTGTGTTTCTAGATATTTTTTTACTTGCTATTTTTCTTGATCTATGTTTTTTTTTATTGTCACATTTAAGTTTGTATTCCTTGTGTTACTTTTTATTTACTTTTACGTTTTTTCCCTTTCCATATTACTCTCTTATTTTATTTGTTTATTTTTGTTTATTTATTTTTTTACTATAATGATCATTTATTTTACTTTCACATTTTTTATTTAATCAATTTTTTCTATGATATTTGTTTATATATTTATTTTGCATTTTCTAGTTTTATACAATTGTTTTAGAAATCTTTGGAGTGCTTACTTTTACTTTAGACAGTTTTCTTTTACTTCTGTTCTTGTCTAAGTTGGTGTTACGTACGTTTATCCATTTTCATTAATTCTTATATTCAGAGTTTATTGTGTCTATAATGTATTTAAATTTTAAGGAAGCTTTTATTTTAATTTTTTTATTTTTTTGTACTTTAAAGTGTTATTAACTAATTTATATTAGTTATGTGGTTTATGGTGATGAAATTTATAAGCATTAGTTAGTTATCTAGTTGTCTTTAATAAGTTATTACATAATTTATATTTCCTTTATATATATACATTTTTATTAATATGTACTTCATTGGTTTTTTATAAAATTGTTTCCTCTGTCAGTTTCCATTATTAATTTTTGTGTTTCTTATTATACATTATTCTTTTTACCTAGTAACCAAATAGAACTAGGAAATAAAAGATAGAGTGATTTTCCTGAACTATTTGTATACGTTCTTTGTTTTTGTTTTCTCTTGGCTAGTAGTAGTTCTGAGCACAGAACTATTCTAAGGGTGAGTGATGTAACACCCCGTAAAATAAAAAATATCATTTTGAATTATTTATTTTCATCAATTTAATTGATGGGTTATTATTATTTTTCCTTGACTACTATTTCTTTTGTACGTGCGAAGCACGTGCAATACTATGTATTATGATAATACAATCAATATTATTAATTTATCTATATTTTTCATTCAGTAAATTTTATTATTTGTTTTTATTTCATCTGGGAGAAGGAATGGTAAATTTTATTATTTTCTTCAATTACTTTTTTTGTTTGTGCAAAACACGTGCAAATATTTTCCAAAGTAAATTTAGAATTATGAGTTGATAAAAAAATTCTATTATTTGTCATTAGGTATAATTGAATTTTGGGATATTTATGAATAAAGAAAACTATTATTGTAAATTTTTGAAAGAAAGTGACCTTTTTTAAAAAAGCCGTTTCGAGGTGAATTTTGAACTTAAAATTGGTTGACTGCGTTTTAGGGCCAGCTATCAGTATAGGGCTCTAATAAATTAGATTATATCGATATTTTGTTGATATTCATTGATTTAATTGAATAAATATATATAATTATGCAATTTTGGAATTGTTGGGGACTTTATTGCAAAACTGTGATTGAAACCCTAATTTATCAAAACTTGGCTATATAGCAGAGAGAATGAATATAGGATTTACGGCTTACCATATATTCTCTATATTTTTGTGATTTATTAAGCATTTTTTTGAAATTTATCATTTTTGCACGTGCAAAACACGTGCAAATATTTTTTTGGGAAATAAAAAGTCAGAAAATTTATTTAAAAAATCTAATCTTTATTAGTAGATAATAATTATAAATTTTCTGTGCTTTTACAAATAATTTATGGTATGTTTGCAAATATTTCAAAGTGAATGACTTTTATGTAAAATTACCACTTGGAGGCAAAATTCAAATTGAAACCCCCTTGGCTATGCATGAGGGCCGGCCAAATTAGGAGAGATTAGGGGGATAGAATCTTACCTTAATTGATTTGATTAACTACTTAATTTGGTAGATCTACATATTTGTAAAGATTTCATATATTGGGGGGGGGGGGGGGGCAGGGGGGGGGGAGGGGGGGGGTGGTTGTAAAATTCATCAAGAAACCCTAAAAATCAGACCCCGGCCTATATTAGTAGCCGCCCTCATCTATTGTGATCAAAATATCACCTTGTTTATTATTTCTAGGAGTTTTAGAGGCTTGAATCTTTCAATTTTGGCAAGGAGGATGATAAGCATATCTTTCTTCTTATTATTATTCTTCTATTGGTCTTCTTTAAGGTGGGTGGTACTTCTTGTCTCTTGCTTTGCTATAAGATGTAGAATATAATGAATGATCAAGTAGGATGTATGTTGGAGTTTTGTAAGTTCTTTTGGTGTATATCTATTAGAGAATAAATCTCAAGAATGAGTAAACCCTGATAATTTTCATGAAATAAAACCTTAAATTGATGAGTGACCTTTCATACATAGATGGTTGAAGAATGTTAGAGATTAGTAATGCACAAAGATTCTTACTTTTCTTATATTATGCTTGAATAATCATATATGTAATGATAGGGAATAGAAGTTGTATGAGACTTGTATGAGTCATTATCTAAATTGGAAAAAATCTAAACCTTACTTTTATGAAAGTTGCGTAAACAAGGATGCGATTAAGTAATGGTTTTACATATGCATAAGAATGGGTATTTTCCCAATTTCATATCAATTGATAGAAACATTAATGTGAATTTTACAGATCTATAACTAATTCTAGTCTAATTAGTTAATAAGGTACATGAATGTAGAAGTCAAAATTTTCCTATTCAAATTAATTTATATAAAATTCCATGTTAAAATGCCTTAAATTAATGAGAATTTCGTTTCTGGAAATTTAGAGATGCTACAAAGTAGCAACAATTATGAAAATATTTGAAGAAGAAGAAGATTGAAGTTATATGACTAAATTAAAAATATATGAGAAACAGAGAGTTGAGAAAAAAAACATTAATGGGGATATAATCAGATTGCGGTTTTAGCCTATTGGTTGGCACGTGTGTTGGTTGGCGCTCTGGGTTTGGGCCGAGTTCGAGTCCAGGGGGGAGACTTTTGTTTTTTTTTTTCTCTTCTTTTTCTCTTTTATTAAATGTTTTGAGTTTTAGTATGAAATATAAAATATGGATTAATGGGAATATTTAGAAATGAGTTGAGAATAAAAATTGAGATTTATTTTGGGGTTAAATAAATAGTAATTTGATATTCAAGTATTTTTTACTAGAGTTATATTATGAGAATTTCATAATGTGGATTAAAGTGAATATTTGGAATTAATTGAATATAAAAAGTCAGATTTATTTGAGGGCCAAATAAATAGTGATTTATTTTTTTTGATTAAGAAATAAATTTAATTAATTTTTAACATGAGGTATTCTAAAAATTATGTCATTTGAAATAAACTCGATCTAGAGTTAATTTGAGTTGGTTAAAGAATGACTTGGAAGTTGAATATCCTATTATTGTGGAAAAAGAATATATTGAATGTAATCAGTAAACATCTGTCAATTTACAACTTCATTGAAAATACTATTAGAAGAGGTGGAGAAACAATATATTTTACATAGAGAATGATTAATTTGAGATGTTGGATAAGATTATGAAACTAGTTATACGAAATAACTGAGTCGTGTGAACAAGAGAATAATTGGGTATATGAATGAATGAAAGTTTAAAATGAGAATAAGGAGGGTATGAATAACTATCACGCCCCGCTTCCCAAAGGAACATGGAATACGAGTACGTGACAAAACCCAACGAATGATTTTCACAATTCATAAGCGGTAAGGATCGACTCAATAGCATAACAGGAAATATGAAAAGAAATATACAACCACTCATGCATGAAACAAAACTCATAATCAACATAATTATTTGAAAACAATACATAATCCTCGAATAAATATCAGATTTGGAACAAAAATAAAACTTTGGGACAACACGCCCAATACAAGTTTAAGTAGCAACAAGGAATGAATGAACTCAAAACATGAAATAAACTAAAACATAAAATGATCCAGCCCAAGCTCAAAATACTTGGCCACTCACTCCGTCAAGTAGCTGATCTCCGAAACATGTGTTTTTATCATGTGAAATAAATAGAGTAACAAGAGACAAAATGCCCGTTAGTGCAAGCTACGCGCCGCAAGTAGTACAAGCAAAAGGGTACAAGAACAAATACAAGAAGTATAGAATAGGGAACTGGAATCAAGACCATACAACATATCATGGTAGGAATGCAACTAGTAATGGAGTCCAATAAAACTAGCAAGCAAGTAAACTGAGTCAAGTAACAAGATCATGTATCAAGTGAACATGTAATTTGTAACAGGTATCAGGTAAACAAGTGAACATGTAATATGTAGCAGGTATCAAGTAAACAAGTGAACATGTAATATGTAGCAGGTATCAAGTAAACAAGTGAACATGTAATATGTAGCAGGTATCAAGTAACATGCGAGACGGGTAACAAGGTGTGTACAGGTAAACATGATATTCTTAAGTCTATTATTTTATCCTATCTATTGCACCACTCATGCATCCCATATATATACCGCATGGTTGTTGCATACAAACAAGTTACGTTTAGGCCTAGTGGTGGATTCTATAGGGCCATGCACTCAGATATCATGTAGACAGAAACAGGCACGAATCATGTAATCATGAAATCGTGGCATCAGGTAATCAAGAACAGTCATGAATGATGTAATCATGAAATCATAACATCATATAATCATGTAATTATGAATCATGTAATCATGAAATCATGGCATCATGTAATCATGTAATTAGTAACAGGCATGAATCATGTAATCATAAAATCATGCATCATATAATCAAGTATAGGCATGAATCATGTAATCATAAAATCATGGCATTAGGTAATGGGAAACACGGGTCCCTTCTGAGTACACTTACCTATATTGTCCACTACTAAGGTCTTTCCCTTAAACCCCGACTTGTTAATTATTATTATTATCAAAATCGGGATGAAAAAGCACAAACAAGGCAAGTAAACATGATAGGAAATAGGAAACAAGTTCATGCTAGGTAGAAAACATATTCGGATGTCAAATCAACCTATAATTATCAAAAATAACAAGAATTTCAATTCTGGACAGCAGGACGTTGCTGCACCAAAACTGGAATTCTCGTTGCTACAGGAATGAAAATCTGGATTCATCTGAAGTTCTAGAAGCTAGACTCTCTGCCGGTTCCAGCTCATATACACACGATATATAAAAGTTACAGCAACTAGGTTCAAATCAACATTCTACACAGATTTTGTGCTCAACCATAATTCTTATAATTAAGTTTACATGCATGAATCAGGTCTGAAAACTCATCAAATAAATCTAGGAAAATTAAGGGTAATTTCCTAACATGTCTAGTCTCAGCAAGGTGTATTTCATGTTATTATATTACTGATAGCATGTTCAAATTAAATTGCAAAACAGGGTGACACAGTGAAATTATGAATATGGAAATCCAGACCCAGCAGTACTAAAAATGCAATTGATCACAAATCATAACTTGGAAATAAATTTTGTCAGATGTTCTGAAAACTAGACACATGGGGCTACAATTCATATTCAGAAACTAATTCAAAATTCTATCATTAACAGCGTCGAAATTACCAAGCAAGATCAGTATACCAGCATAAGTGATTTCTTTTGCATGAAATTTAACATGATTATTAACTACCATGAATCTAAGTTAATGTGTGTAAAAATCAGGGATTTATAATCATTTAACAGCACCCATGTCTATTCTCAACTCATAGCAAAAGGAAAGCAATATCAACACATGCATCATACAACCAAACATCTACAAGTGATGGTGGTTCATAAATTCATGTAGCCAAATAATTAGATAAATCATTAGATCTAACAAGTTGTTGTGAAATGAGAGTATTAACGAATGGTTGTGACCCTTACAATTATGAAAATTAATTGAGACGAACAACGAGTTGGATCAAGATTTATCAACGATAACAAAGGGAAAGTCACAAAAAAATCAACATGCAGTATTTCAAAAAAGTGCTTGTACGAATCGTACAAGTTACTTGCCATGATTGGATGATGATCGCGATGATCCCGATGATCACGATCGATGAATCCGATGATCTGATCTGCTGCGGATCTTAATGAAGCTGAATCTGGTCTGATCTGATGCTCCCCTTGATGATCAATCAAGATGAGGATCGGACGGCTGATGATGGACTTGCTGATGATCAAGATCTGATAGGATCAGATTGGGTGCAGATCTTGATGAGGATGATCAAAGAAGATCGGACGACCGAAATTCAAAGGAGCTTGATGATGATGATCAAGGTGATTTCCAGATCACAGATCAAGAGGGTGATCACCTCGGGGCTGAGCAAGGTGCTAATGGCGGTCGAGGGTGTAGCTCAGACGACGGTGACGCAGCGAAGGGGGGTCGACAGAAAGGGCGGTGACAACTAGCGGGTGATCGATTCGGTTGTCGAAGATGGAAGGAGGTAGTGGTGGTGGTGCGACTGGACGATGGACAGAGGTCAAGGAGAAGGGTCGGGGAGAAGCAAAGGTGAGGCTGGCTGTGACTGGTAGCGGCTTGGTTGGAGGTGAAGATGGCGACAGGATGACGATGAACAGGGGACGGAGATAGATGAAGGGTTGCGGGTTACAATAACCCTGATGTTGTGACCATGAAATGTGTAGATTCTATAGGCTAAGTGATACCCAGAGTACAGACAAAGTGATGAAAGTTATGATAAATGAAATTTGACAAGAAGCCAGTGTGGGCTAATATTTCTCCGTGTGTTCATTTAAGTCTGGTAGATAAAGCTAGCTCTAGGTTGTAATGGTTATAATAATAAACATAAGGAAAAACACTAGTTGGAGTGGTGATGAAATAAGTGCAAACATAGGTAGGGGGGCCTCATATGATTCGCGGTGGGAGATGATCTCAAGAATTATCGAGGTGTAATCACCTGCGGTGTGGGATGTATATTTAGAATTATCGGGATCGAGGCGACGCTCATGGGATATTCGTGTGATGAGGTACCATTTGGCTTGTAGTGTGGGTTTTAATTTCCCGAATTATCGGGGTGTGAGGGAGCGTATCAAAAATCACTTGCGGTGGGAATTTGATTGTCAATAATTATCGGGACATGACACTAGATACTCACAGAATAATCTAAATCTTAAAGCAATTACCGTAGTAGGTTAGTTGCATAACGAGGGATTTAACCCTATAAAGTGGAGAACGATAAGGGCTAGCACCGGACCTATGTAAATGGGATGCATAGAATCCGACAAGTATCCATTAGGAATCATCATATGCATTTGTGTTTCTTGACTTGTTTTATGCAAGCTCGCTTTCTGTGTTCATCTCATACACTTGACACTTACCCTAGCTTCACTTGTTGTTCTATGTTTTATATATTCTTGTTTATGCATCATTTATTATTTTTTTATTAATATGCATCAAGTTTCGTGAATGTGAGATTTAGAAGTATTACGATTACTGTAGTTGACGTCTGTTACATTTAATTGACGTGCCCAGTTTTCAATAGACTTTTGCAGGGTTTTCAGTTATGGATAGAATTGATGCAAATAAAGATTGGAGTATAAATACTAATTGAAGATTCTATGTGTTGGAAAGATTTGTAATTAATGTTTTTAATTTCATTGTGTTTTGTAAGAAGAGAAGATGTAATAAAAAGTTTTAAATTTTCCATGTATTTGATAATGTGTTTATGATTGTGATTGAAGTTGATTCTGAAAAATTTGCCACTTATTTCTAATTTTATTTATTGAAAATTTGGGGCGCTACAGCCTTGGACCACACTTGGCCCGAACTAACGACAAACCGACCTCGTCGATCGCTGCGAGCACCATCTACGCTTGGAGTTTGATCGCAACCTCAGCCTGACCCAACACGTTGCTCCAGCTATCGTCACGCTCCACAGTCCTCGACAAGTGGTAGCATCAAATATAACTATGGAATCTTTCCAAGAACGGTGAGCACGTCAGCGCACGAGTCGTCTCCTCCCACGCGTTCGATGCGACACGGGTTCCTATTCTACCCGTCTAGATATACCGTCAGGACATAATCCTGGAGCCTCAAACTTAACCAATGTACCCCAACAAGGGTAAACTACTCTAGGAATAAACCCTACACCATGAATACCTAAAAAGTGTGCAAAAAGGCTCCAAAAATGGAAAATTACAATTCTAAACAGCAAACATACTCTTGGCATTCAAGCCAAAACAGGTTTGTTCCCGGTCCCGTTTCATTGAAGAAATACAATCGGGTGATCCCCAAGCTTCTAATCAATGTAGACAGCAAGTACAAGCACAAATTGTGCATAAATCTCATCCCAAGGTCATCCACATCAATACATAAACACTTATCGAAATTTCTACTTCAAAACAGTCAACAAGCATGTCTATATTGTAGTTCTACAAAGCACATATGAGCTACTGATAACATGAAACTTGTAAGTCTTAACTCATTCCCACACCCACAACATGATTTATAGCCCACAAACGGAAACTTAAAACTTAAATTCTCCAATTTCGAACTCAATTTCATAGCCACAGTGCCAAACAGTGAGCTTTAAGAATCTGTGTTTCTGTTATCACTTGCAAAATTCATTATAATTTGTGTACAGAACTAAAACTTTGGTTTTTAAACATTACAGAAAGATATATGTGTCTACTATAACTTTCTAGTTACATGCTTCTTTAGATTTGTAACGCCCCCTACCCCAAACTCAGACAATTTATACAATTTATTAGACAAATTATTTATTATTTAGTACAACTGCCCATCATAGGTTGCCTCTCAAAAGGTGGTTAACCGGATTGGTGACTCTTGATCATAGGCATTATTATTTTTAGTTAATTATTTCATTTGTATTCCCGATGTGGGACAAATCTCACAATCTCTCTCTCTCTCTCTCTCTCTCTCTCTCTCTTTTTCCGTGAATCACGTGCCCCCCCCCATCCGAGCACCACGTCAGCACACAACTCTCCTCCTTTTTTCTTCCTACATGTGTCCACGTGGGCCCCCACATGGTGGCCACGTCACGACAGTGACAGCAGCAGAAAGGCAGCAGCATTACCTTTCTTCACGTGGGCCCCACCACAAAATTTTTCCAAACAACTCCCCAATAGAAATCTCCTATAGGGCACTCTCCAATCTTCTATATTATTATATATTATATATTTTACCACGGGATGTTACAGACACCCCCTTCAGAAATCGGCGTCCTCGCTGAGCACGGGCCATGCACAATCTAGTGCAGGATCTAATTTCTAGCCGATGTGGAGCATCTGCTCTCCTATCCGCCCGACTAATCATGACCTCGGAATCCACCACCCGATCAATCATAATCCCAGATTTAATTGAGGCTTGTCTCGCTCACCACAGTCCCGGAATCCACTGCCCGACTGGGTCTATAGTCCCGGAAATCCACCGCCCGACTAAATTGACGTGCCCCACACTCGGTGTCGAAAGTCGGCTCTGATACCATTTGTAATGCCCAGAATTCCAAAATACGGTAATTCGTAGCACAACAGTATCTTTACTTCATTTCGTACAATTTTATAAGGAATTTAAAACTTTTTCATAAAACAATGTTATTTTACATTTACGCAACGGAAAATAAATAATTACAACATGAAAATACAATCTTGAATGACAACAACAAAATCTGCAAGTAATCCTTAGCACCAAATCAATCTTTGTGTTCTTTTGCAAATCCCAGTCCTGCATGTGAAACTGTGGGCACGTCAGCTGCTTACAACCGACGCAATATTATAAAAGGCGATCCTCACTATGTCGTAATATAACGATTCTTTATACTTTAACAAACACAAACACAACTTGAATGCAAACAAAGAGTAACGAGTGTCCATCCTAAACATGTCAGTGTATGATATGGCTTAGATGCCTAATGCTAATTTTTACACTACGATGCGATAATGCATACTTGTTCGGATTCTATGCATCCCATACTACATAGGTTCGAGGACAAGCCCTTAAGGTACTCCACATTATAGGGTTTACACACGTTATGCAACCTAACTCGATGAATATACTCCAACGCGTAGTCATCGAGGAGTCACACCCCCAGGATATTGGACCTTACCGGCCTACCCCTAGCCCACCTTAGTGGAGTTATCGGGCGTATCCCCAGGCACAAACCGTAGCAAGTGGATCTCCCACAAATATGAACCAGGCCTACCCCTAGCCCACCTCAGTAATTTATCGGGCATATTCTGCTCGTCCCGAACATTCCTAGGAACTGCAGCCTCTTTACCGGCCTTTTCGATGATAGACAGACATACCCCTAGCCCACATCGTGGATTTACCGGGTGTATCCTCAGTCGTGAACATTCCTAGGGACCGCAGTCCTTTACCGGTCATTTCATCGACCTCACCGGCCTACCCCTAGCCCACACATGTAGATTTACCGGGCGTACACCTCGATCTCGAACCCCTAGGAGCTGCACATTCTTTATCAGACATGTTCGTCGTTGTTTCTACCATATCTCCAACTAGTTCCTGTCCTTAAGTTTAATTAAAATCATCACAACCTAGAAATAGCCTACCCTAGCAGACTTAAACCAACACGAGAGACAGTTAGCCCAACCTGGCTACTTCTCAAGAGATACTCAACCCACACTGGTTAGTTCTCAAATTTCATTAATAAAAAATGCCGGTTTCTAAGGGTTTTGCCTAGCCTCTAGATTTCAACAATCATCTCAACTGAGACCACAAAGGTTACATCTAACCTCATCAAAGATAATTCAATTCTTTATTCACAATTTCTTCATATTCATTTTCTTTGTAATCATACAACATGAAGTAACCCACTTCAACTTTACTTGTCAATTTAATCAATTATAGCCTAGTAGGCAACCAACTATTCTCTCAATCAAATATATCTATAACCATGAAAATTTAATCAAGATGAGTCGAATCATATTCCACTTTAATCTCCTTCAACCAAACAAAATCTCTTCTTTAATTTCGAAATCAAGTTCTCTAAACAAATTGTTTTAATGTGAAATACCACTTCTAATTCTCACAAAATGTATCAAAATATGGTGGAAATATTTTACAAAGTCTAGATAATATTTTAGAGACATAATAAGATTTTTTCCCCAAATTTTTATGTTCTTGAAACTCAAAATATATCAAAAAATCAAAAAAGAGAAATTATTGAAAGGCCAGGGTTCAAACCCATGAACTAGGGCACCAAAGGGCAACACCCAAAGTCGAGCTCGAAGACAAGTAAGCCCAAAGTCGTTGACTGATATAAATAGGAACTAAAATGTTTTTGTTATACTTCTTTGTTCACAACTTTCTTATTACAAAAAATCAATTTCTAAATTGTTTTGTATCGATAAAAATCTAATCTCTTCCATAATACATTCATTCCAAAGCACATATTTAAACTTATAAAATTCTTATATATCTATATAATAAAACACAAAGAAAGCTATCAAGTGGTTCTCATTAAATAGGGTTGAAATCAGTGGTCCAGATCTAACCTCACGAAACATATTTTCCCGCCCAAAAGTTTTTCCAAAACTCAGTTTCAAATCCCCCTACAACAACTCCTTTATTTATTTATTTATTTATTTATTCATTTATTTATTTATTTATTTCTCTCTCTCTCTCTCTCTCATTCTCTCTCAATTTACTTAAAAGTTTATATTTTCACTCTCTATTTACTTATAAATTTATATTTTCATATTTCAGTTTTGTAATTTTCATATTTTTAATGCATTTTTTATTGCTCATGTTACATTGAAAATAGCAAATATCTCATCAACAGTTAAATGTCATCATTTTCCACACTCAAAGTTCTAAGAAGTTGAAATTTATACACCCAATTATAATTATTTTTCAATATATACTAATGGAAGCATGGACTTTTATTTTCAACTAATTATTGTTTTACTATTCAAACTTGAGCTACATAATTGTTGTTTTACTGTTTACAAAACTTTCATATGCTGTTTCATTCCGAAGACGTGCCGTAGGAACGTGCCCACAGGCAAATCTAGTATATATATATATAGGAAAACCTTTCATTGTGCACTACCCCTCCGTGTGCACTCGGCCTTCCCGCCTTCGTATCGACGATCCGAACCATTCACATTGATCTACACATCTAAATTAGTCTAAATAAATATGTAAAATCAAATCATTTGAAATTCATTTACCTATCAATCATGTGACTATAAAAAACAATAATTTTCAGCCATACAATTTTGTAACACTTCAATGGATGGGTAAATGAATTTCAAATGATTTCATATTACATATTTAGACTAATTTAGATATGTAGATCAATGTGAACAGTTCGGATCGTCGATATGAATGCCCGAAGGCCTAGTGCACGTGCACTAGAGGATTGCACAACCGAAGCTTTCCATATATATATATATATATATATATATATATATATATATATATATATATATATATGTATACTAGGTTTGCCCGTTGACACATGCCTACGACACGTCTTCGAAACGGTACACCTTATTTGATCATATAAAATAGTTTTGGAGGTCTAGCAAATTAATTGAAGTAGCAAACATAGAGCAAAAAACATATTATATGATTTTTTTTTTTTTTGATTTTTTAAAAATTATTTTAAAAGTTTTTAAAATTTTAAATGTTTTAGTTTTTAAATTTTTTAAAATTTTAAAATTTTTTATTTTCATAATTTTTTGAATAGAAGAGGGAGGGAGAGAGAGAAAAAATATATAATTAAATAAATATAGGAGTTGTTTTGAGTGGGGATTTGAATTTGAGTTTTGGGGGGAATCTTTTGGAGGGAAAATATGTTTTGTGAGGTTAGATCTGGGCCTTTGATTTTTGGGGGGATTGAAGGAGAGCCACTTGATAGCTTTCTTTGTGTTTTATTATATAGATATATAATGGAAATTTGAAATTTTCCTCCAAATTGTATTAATGTACTCCTACAACCAAACTTTAATTTGTATAAAATATTGTCCCTTTTCAACATCTTTATAAAAATTTATACCATTATAAAGCCCAAAATAAATACTAGTGAGATTAATTTTATATTTCTTCATTATAATAGATCCTTACAACTTTTTATACACAATGCCTTATTTTGACCTCTACATGAACAATCTAATATGAACAAATTAGAAGATTTTCATTAACACAACCCACTAGATGTTACTTTCTTTTTCTCTTTTATTTGACAAGTATTTTATCCATCAAATTGAAAAACAACAATATTTCTACAAGCCATGACATAGTTCTACTAGTAATGTGCAATCTACATTTATCACATAAATCAAATTTTAACAACTAAACATATGTCAAACTAGCATGCATAATATCACTAAGTTAGAAAGCACAAGAAACACGCACCTTAATGAAGAGCTCCCTAACAATTACAACTCCAAGAAGTTCTAATTCCTCCACCTCAAAATCCGTGCCTAAAAAAAAGGAGACCCTCCAACATGATTTCGGCAAAGAAGAACAGCACATTCATTTTCTTTTTATTGTGTTTAGTCTTTCTCTTTCTTCACTAGAAGTAGGGTGGGGGGTTGGGTTTATGAGGGAGAGACTAATTTACTATTAAAGGTTAATTTAATTAACCCACTAAAACAAATAACTACCCACTAATCTCCACTCACACCCCACTCTCTCAAACAAGTGCAGCCAGCCACTCTCTTTAATGCACAAGCACGTGCACGTGCGTGCTACGTGTCTGCACACAATTTTGAATAGTTTTTATTTAAATTAAAAATGCATATGTAATAATATATAATGCGTATTTAACAAAACTAGTTTAATTTAATTAAAATTTGAGTTCTCATGCACAAATAAAAAATAAACTGTCATGCCCCGCTTCCCAAAAAGGAGATACGAAATATGGATACGTGACTAAATTCAGCGAATGACTTGCACCATTCATAAGCTGTCAGGATCTTTACAACAAGCACAAGTTTAAACAAGAGATATACAAGAGAAATAGTCAACCACGCATGCATAACTGAATTAATATAGTCAACAAGATTACTTGAAACAAGAAGCTTGAATACTGAATTTCAAATTATCATGTTTGGAACAAAACACAAGTCATGGACAAAAAACCCAATACAAATATCCATGTAACCAAGTACAATTATTCAAGATAAGCAACAAGAAATATATAGATATAGCAAGAGCTCCAGCCAACTAGAATCTCAGATCACCTACTCCATCGGGCAGCTAATCACCATAATCTGCAATTTAACAAATTATAGAAAAAATGAAAGAGAAATAAAACCCCAGTCAATGCAAGTTACAGGCCACTTGTAGTGCAGACAACAAGTACAGGAAAGATAAACAAGATTTGAGTAACAACGAAAGCAAGTATAGCATGGAAAGGATATAACAACAAAATAGAGGACTAACTCTAAATCAAGAACATGACAAGTAGCATGGCAAGATGAACGAGTGCAAGTGGCATGTAACAAGTGTCAAGTATCAAGTAAATGAGTAACGAGTAACAAATGTCAAGAATTAAGTATCATGTACAAGTAACAAGTAGCAAGTAGCAAGTGTCAAGTGATTATGTTTAAGTCTTGTATCTAGTCCTATCTAGATAGCACTTCATGCGTCCCAGTTTTTTACCACATGGTTACTAAATTCATGCAAATTACATTTTAGATTTCATAGTGGATCATAGAGGGACAGTGTACTCAGGGACAAGTATCAAGTATCAAATATCAAGCTCCAAGCATCAAGTATCACGTGTCAAGTGTGCAAGTGTCAAGTAATCACGTGTCAAACTCCAAGTATCAAGTATCAAGTATCAAGTATCAAGTATCAAGTAATCACGTAGGATCTATAAATTCCCTTCCGAGTACACGTTTCAGTATTTTTCACTTTTAGATCTTTCCCTTTAAACCTCGACTTAGCTTATTATTATTATTCAAGCAAGCATGGATGTGCACAAACAAGTCAAGAAACATAGTAAGGCGACAAGGAACAAGTACAAGTTGAACAAAAGACACGACGGTGACAAATGACTCAAACTAGACTAAGACAACAAATATTCTAGTTTTGGACAGTAAGACAGTACTGCACCAAATCTGGGATTCCCGTTGTCACGGATATGCAAATATGGATCCGTCAAAAAATCTAAAAAATAGACTCCTGGAAGAATCCACCAAATATATACAAGTCATACGGTATTCCAAAAAAATAGGACTCAAAACAGAATTGTATCCAGAAAACATGTTCAGCCATAAATTAGAAGTTTGTGTTCAGAAGCAGGAAAACGGCATGAAAACTTACTGATTAAATCTAAGAAAAAAATTGGGTATTCCCTAGTATGTCTAGTATCAGAAAATAAAGTTTCATAATTTTACAACATAGATAGTATAGTCAAATAAAATCAGAAGACAGCAAGATATAGCCAGTTTGTAAATCTGAAACTCTTGACACAACAATACTAAAACAGCATTAGATTACAAAATACAAATCGAAATCTAGATCCATCAAAAGGGTTATAAAATAGATACAGTATGCTACATTTCAAATTCACAAATTTTTCATAAAAAGCAAATAAAATCAAGTCGAAATTCGGGTTCTTTACTAAACAGCATGAAAATTCTGCAAGTACAGTACTTGTTTGCAAGTATAAAATAGTTTGTAAAAGTCATTAATTAAATCCACAAAAGTTAGGGGTTAATCCCAGTCAATTCTAGTTGTACTCAGCAAAATATTGGACCAAAATATTATATTTAACATTCGTATAAAAATAATTAACCATTACAGAATTCATTTAAAACAGAATCTGGAATTCTCTACACTTCTGTAGTAAAACAGCAATAACTTGCAACTCACAAATCAAAACTGAGATCTGTCAGAAATTCTAACAAGTCGACAGAATTCTCTTTAATTCATATTCACAAATAATTTGCATATACTGACCTTAATAGGGTCTAAAATACTAAACAATAATAGAGTAACAGCAAAAACAGAAATCTTCTTCATGCATAAAATCAACTAGTTTATATGAAACACATCCAAATCATTACAAAAAGCTAAATATGGTATACTAGATGTCCAAGCAACATGGTATATGGTGTTTAACAAGTCTACAACAAGTTATACTACGACTAACACATCATGCACACAAGATCATACAACACATCATGGATCACGAATAACATGCATGTATATATCGAGAAGTTATTAGATCTAAGTTATTTCATATCGTGTGTGTAACGAGACAACTACGGATGGATCAACAACTAGAGACAAAGATCAACAAGGGATTTCATGGGAATAGATCTTGAAGCAACTACACTATATGAGGCATTTAGTACTTGTATCATACAACAAAAAGGAATACAAGTTACTTTCCTTGGAATTGACGACAAAAATGAAGTAAGAAAGAGAATAACGGGAACGGATTCTCGGGCACGAACACAATATCACGAGTGGATCACGAATAAACCACGAACACAATGCACATACAACACACCGACACGAACTCCAAAGCATGTGCAACAGCAAGGACGGCTGAGATCGCTCTGATAGAGATCAAGGCGATCGACGGGTGAGATACAATCTGATGATGATCACGATCAGATCAGATCAAATCGGATGATCCAGATCTAGCAGATGATGAAGATGATCTGATTATAAAGATCTTCATGATGATCAAGATCCAACGGACGACTGAGGTTCAACATGATCAAAAGCTCCATGATCAACTTCTTGATCAAACAGCAACAATGGGTACGACCTTGGTTCGACGACGGGGGGATGATGATGGCGGATGGCAGGGCATGGGCGGCGCAAGGGCTGGCTGGCGGCGGGATGGCGGTAGCGTGAACAAGGGGCAGCGACGATGGTTTTCGCTCTGGCTGTTGCTGTTGGCGACGGGTGAGGCAGGGAAGCGGCACAGGGATGATGGCGAAGCGGCACGGCAGCATGAGCGACGGTGGCTAGGGAACAGCGACCAAGGGAGTTGCAGCTGCTATAGGAGCCTCTATCGCTGTTGTCGAGGTGTGCTGTTGTAGGGTGCAGGCATTTCTCTGTTTCGACGGGAGAACAGAGGAGAGAGAGAGAGAGTCGACTGTGGTGGGTGGAGGTGATGATAGGGTGAGGAAGAGGTTGCAGGGGCGAAGGCACTGCGGTGGCTGTCGTATGTCATTGCTGCTGTGCGACGCTCCGGAGGAGGGCAACACAGGAAGCGTTGCACAGGGTTGAGAAGGGGCTGGCGAGGCGGGGTCGTCGAGGTGGAGGATCGGGGGACGGCAATGGAGAAGTGGATTGACGTGGTGATGGGTTTTGGAGGTCGGGAGAATGGACAGGGTAGGGGATGAAGAAGTTATACAGTGGCGGCGGGATTATCAGGGTATTAGGGATTAATGATAGGTTTAGGGTTATTTGAATATATACGGGGAATTAGTGGGTTACGGGTGCGGGTATAGGGTTATTGGGTAAGCGGGTAGGATCCAATAGGGAAATGGAATTGGGTTTTTGGGTTTAAAAACCAATAGGAAAGTAAAATAACCAATAAAATATGATTTATAAAAAAATGTAATTTGTATTACAATATGAAAATTATTTGAAATAGCTACAAATACAATTAACAATTGAAATTAGTTTTTAATAAATAGTCAAAATTAATAATAATAATAGCAATAATAACAATTATCATAAACAAAGTAATAATAACAATAATAAGATTTGTATTACAATATAAAATCATAGGAAATAGTTACAAATAAAATTATTGATAAAAAATAGACTCTAATAGAAGATCCAACAATACATTTTAACAAAAAGAATTTGAAAGCGGAAAAATAATTTACAAAAATCAAAATACCGAAAATACACAAAAAATACGTATTTACAAAAACAGGGGTTACATAAACATACACACACTCCATAAATTTTATTTGATTTTATTTTTATGTTTTAAAGGAGAGTACAACCAACACGTGCACTGCAAACACATGCATCACACGTAAAATAAATATTCAAATCCGAAAATAGATTTTATCAATGGGGAAATGTATATAAATAATCGAAATACAACATAGAAATATATTTTGTTAACTATATAAATATATCCAATAATAAAATCAACACGTACATAGAAAACACGTGCACCGCACGTATAAAATATTTTAATCAAAATAGAAAAAAATGAATTTCCGTTTATAAAATAAATTCTAACATGTCATAAAAATAAATAATTAAAACACACAGAAAAATGTTACACGTAACGGTAAAATATCCGTAAATGACACGTGCATCGATAACACGTGCAATGCACATAAAAATACAAGGATTGAAATTTATTATTTGAGTAAAATAGGATAAGAATGAATTTTGAGAGGACAGAAAATATATAAATAGTCGGAATACAAAATATATATGATATTTATATAAAATACGTTACGAATATTACTCGTAACAGTACAAAAAACACCTGTGTAATACCTGTGGGCAAAATTGTCATAACTCAATTTTGCGGGGTGTTAAACTCCCTCCCCCCCCCCCCAAGAACAGTTATGTCCCAGTTATGTCCTCAGAACTTTACTAGGGTAAAAGTTGTATTTCGTACACACCAAGGAAAAATATCATTATTGCATATATAAAATTTTCAAATATTAAGAAAATAAATGAGGTATAAAAATATGCAATGGGGAAAAAAAGGCAAACTTAGGTCTCATAAATGTGGTATAAAAATACACGTGCGTAACACCTGTCGGGATGCGGCCTCATAAAGTCTGTGACTGTTCCCGGATGGGGAGGAAGAACATCCTGCTTGGGCACAACAGGCGGAGGAACTCGAGCAGCTTCCAAAGCAGCCATCACCAAATAACTATGGTTCTGCTGCTAATTAATTAAGCGCTCAAGCACAGCAGTGACAGCCTTAATCGGGTCAACCTGCGTCTGAGAAGTAGAACCCCTGCGAGCTATAGTCTGCACAAAACCAAAAACAGTTAGCATCCAGATCAATGTTGATAATAATTGATTTATTTATGCATGCATGGTTGGTGAAATATTGAGGAGATCCTAATTCGAGCCAAACTTGTCTAATATATTAGGCAACTAATACATTAGCCAAAACTGGTGCTCTGATACCACTAAAAACCTAGTCACGCCCCGCTTCCCAAAAAGAATACGAAATACGGATACGAGACAAAAGCCCAGTGAATGATTTTCATCATCCATAAGGTGTTCAAGAATCTTTACAACATTCACAAGAATCATCAAAGTCGGAAGCAAAAGAATCAACCACATGCACATATGAACCAAAATACCAACAAGAATACTTGAAACCAATTCTATAAATCTCAAATAGTCATGATCTGAATAAAACAAATATCTTGCGTCACATTGCCCAAATACAAGAATAAATCCAAGTCTCAAAGTACAATATTGTTCAAACAAGCTACAAGAAATAATAATAATAAAATCCAGCACTAATACTTCATGTCACTAGTACCGTCTGGAACCTGTTCTCCAAAATCTGAAATTCAACGAATGCAGGGAAGAGGGAAAGAGAAAAACAAATACCCATCAATTGCAAGTTACGGGCCACTTATAATGTAGGATACAAGTACATGGAGAAACTAACTAGCAACATGGTATAAACATAATGTCAAAATAAACAACTAGCATGGCAAAGTGAACAAGTGTAAATGGCATGAATCAAGTGTTAAGTAATCAAGTATCCTATAAACATGCATCAAGTGTCAAGTATCATGTAATCAAGTATCAAGTTTCATGTATCATATAGTCAAGTATCAAGCAAGCATGTATCATGTTCAAGTATCATGTATCAAGTGTTGTAGTGATTACTATCTAGGTAGCACTTCATGCAGCCCACCTTACATGGTTTCTACAATAAACAATTTCGTTTTAGATTTCATAGTGGACCATAGAGGGCAGTATACTCGGGGACAACTCAAGTAATCAAGCTCCAAGCTCCAAGTATCATATATCATGTATCATGTAATCACGTGTCAAGTTGTGCAAGTGGCTAGTATTGTGTCTTGCATGAAAGTATCAAGTAATCATGTGTCAAGTATCCTGTCTCAAGTAATCACATAGGATCAATGGATCCCCTTCCGAGTACACATTTCTGAATTATCCACTATTAGATCTGTCCCTTAAACTCCGGCTTGGTTATTTATTATTATTATCAAACAAGCATGTATATGTGCAAAATATATCAAGAATAATATGGCATGATCATGTAACAAGTGCAAGTTGCAAGATAAATATGTACGAGTGCATGATATCTCATAAAGGAATAAAATAGACAAATCTCAAGTTCAGGACAACAAGACCATACTGTAGTAAAACAGTGATTCCCAGTGTTACAAGCATGCAAATCTGAATCCATCGAACGTCTAGAAAGTAGACTCCCAACCGAATCCAGCGAGAATAAATAAGTCATATGTTAATTCACAAAAATATAGCTCAAAACTGATTTGAATACAGAAAATAGGTTCATCCAGAAATCAGAAAAACGAATTCAAGAACAGGAAAGCAGCATGAAAACACATTAAATAAATCCACGAAAAATCTGGGGTATTTCCCTATATTTCCAGTATCTAAATATAAAGTTTCATAATTTTTCAGTAAAATTAGATCAGTCATCAAAATTCGGGAAACATCAATATACGAGAGTTTCGCAAATCTGGAATTCCCAACACTACTGTACGAAAACTATGATATTTCGCAACCAGTAAAACGAAATCCAATTCCGCCAAAAGGATATGAAAATAGATAAAATTACTAACTTTCAAATTTCACAAACATTTTTCATACAGTAAAAGGAATCAGGGTGAAAATACGATTCTTTACAGAACAGCGAGCAAAATACAACAAGTATAGTTTTCACAAGCGAGCATGAAACGGCATATCAAACCCATTAATAAAATCCACCAAAAATTCTGGGTAATCCTAAGTAGATATAGAAATACTGACCAAAGTTCTAGATCAAAATAATATGTGTAGCGCAAGTCAAAATAATTTAGTCATCAAAATCACCGAGAAATGAAATCTAGAAAAGGTCTACACCTCTGTAGCAAAACGAAATCGAGCAAGGTCAGAGGGGTTGGAAAATAGAAGAAATTATCTAAACCTCATGTTTTACACTGAAATTAAGTTACTGACTTCAAGACAGTCCAAAATAGCAAACAAAACAGATGAGCGACAAAATACAGAATTTTCCTTTTAACAACAACTCAACATATATCATACAAAACTTGTTCAAAACACAACCAAACATGAAATTGAGTCTACCAAGTGTCCAAACATCATGAATTAGGGTATCTAACATGTCCACACCAAGTATATCATATGAGTCTCAACAAAATCACAAATTCTCACAAAAGTCTTACATACATGATCAAATCATGAATGGGTAAAACCTAAGTTATTTCATGTCAAATTTTATGTCGTGAGTCATATATGGTCAAATAGCACTATGAAGACAAAACCCATCAAGAATAACACAAACAAGTGCGTCTCTAGACCCAACTACACTATAGGTGGTATTTTTGACTTCTATCATACAAAGGAATTTGAGTACAAGTTACTTACCTTAACCGAAGATGAAGAATGACGAAAATCAAGAGTAACGGGAATGGATTCCCAAAAACAAGCAAAATCCAAGAACGAAAATCCATGAACTAATGAATCCAAGCAAACTTGAGCGAAAATCTCCACATGAACAAACTACACCAAAAAAGAGATGATCCAAGAGGGATGATGACAATAGTGGCTTGCGGCCACAAGAGAGATCAACGCCGGAGAGGATGAGAGAGACTAGGGATTGTATGGCAGTGTAGGAGATGGTCGGCCAAGGGAGAGATCGGCCAAGAGGATGATGGGGCTCGGGTGTTGGGGTGTAGCGGCGTCGGAGGGTGCATAGGCTGGAGGGAAGGGCTCGGCCTGGGGTCTGGGCGTCGGGCTGGAGTGCTGGTGGCACAAGCAAGGAGGGGGAGAGGTCCGGGGGTTTGTATGGAGGCTAGGGTTTAGGATTAGGGTTTAGGAAGAGAGATTATATATATATATATATATATATATAAGGGGATTAGGGTTAATGGGTAATTGGGTTGTGGGTAATTAGGAGTAGTAATTTGATTTGTTTAATTGGGCTTTAATTAGGATACAAATTGTATAGGATATCAAATAGGATTGGGAATTTAATTTGGCTTTGGCAATCTTATCAGGGATCAAACAATAGGATTGGGAATAGAATACAACCAACCACCACCACCACAAACACCAAAAAAAATAAAAATAAAGAGAACGAGACCAAATGAAAGAAAGATCAAATAATAGAAGAATGAAACAAAAGAGACAACCGATCAAACACAAAGAGCTCAAAATGAAATAAAACGAATATATATTGAAAACAACTCCAACATACGGTTCAGAAAAATACAAGAAAGAAAATACACGAAAACGAAAAATATACTCAAAAATACACAAAATGAAAAACAGGGGTTACACTTTTTTCCCTGCATGTGGGCCTGTGGGCACCCACTTGGTGGCCACGTCACGACAGTGACAGCAGCAGAAAGGCACTAGCATTGCCTTTCTTCACGTGGGCCCCACCACGAATTTTTCCAAACAACTCCTTTATAGAAATCTTCTATAGGGCACTCTCCAATCCTCTATATTATTATATATTATATATTTTAACACGGGTGTTACAGACACCCCCACTTCAGATATCAGCATCCTCGCTGAGCACGGTGCATGCACAATCTAATGCAGGATCTACTTTTTAGCAGATGTGGAGCATCTGCTCTCCTATCCGCCTGACTAATCATGATCCCGACTTCCACTGCCTGATCAATCATAATTCCGGATTTGATTGAGGATAGTATCGCTCACCACATTCCCAGAATCAACCGTCCGACTGGGTCTATAGTCCCAGAAGTCCACCGCCCGACTATATAGACGTGCCCCACACTTAGTGTCGAAAGTCAGCTCTGATACCATTTGTAACGCCCCTGCCCCAAACTCAGATAATTTGTACAATTTATCAGATAAATTATTTATTATTTAGTACAACTGCCCTACCACAGGTGCCTCTCAAAAGGTGGTTAACCAGATTGATAACTCTTGATCATAGGCATTATTATTTATAGTTAATTATTTCATTTGTATTCCCGATGTTGGACAAATCTCACAATCTCTCTCTCTCCGTGCGTCACGTCCCACCACCCCCCCCCCCCGCCCCTACCCAATCCAAGCACCACGTCAGCACACAGCTCTCCCCCTATTTTTCGTGCATGTGGGCACGTGGGCCCCCACATGGTGGCCACATCACGACAGTGACAGCAGCAGAAGAGCAACAACATTGCTTTTCTTCGCGTGGGCCGCACCACAGAATTTTTGCAAACAACTCCCCTAAAGAAATCTCCTATAGGGCACTCTCCAATCTTCTATATTATTATATATTATATATTTTAACACGGGGTGTTACAAGATTAAGTCGTTTAAGTGGTCAAATAAGTCATTGTTTAACATGCATTCGATAATTTTCAGAACAAAGCCACAACTAACCAGTGCTAATAAAAATTACTTTGCAAATATCAAATGATCTCCAAAATTTATAAAATTTGAAAAATAAGTTCTTTATACATGGTAACCGAACATATTTAAATTTAATGTGATTCTACAAAGTATTCTTCAAGTTATGATTTCTTGAAGATTAGCTAAAAACAGAACAGATCACCTTCACTATGTCTTTTCTTTTCAGAACAGCCAATGGTTTCGGATTTAATAAAAATAGTAAACGATGTAAAAAAATTATGAAATTTTATATTCCTTTACTAAACACATCCCAGTAACACATATTAAAATTTCAGCAACATGTCTTGGGTGGTTAAAGAGTTATAGGCTTTTGAATATCATAGTCAGAACCTATAATTAATCAGTTTTCTGCACAGTCAGTGGTCAAGTTCATATTTAATTAAAAATAGAAAATAAATTCTGAATATTGTGAAATTTGGTGGAATGTTGCCTGACATGCATATCTCAGTGCCATAAAAATTTCAAGCCAAAACTCATTATATTTTCAAAGTTATACATTCCAGACTTAGGGTTAAGTTTTATGACAACAACTCAAAAGTAGTTTTAGGTTCTATTTGCATAATATCCTACAAAAATTTACTACTATGAAATACCATAATTACAAAACTTCATATCAGTCATGCAAACATTCACACAAGCAAATTTTCACCAATTCACAAAGATCTAGAGTCACCCACCTTATTTGTTGACGAAATTGCGACTCCGAGTTCTTTGCTTGTCTTTAGTCCTTCTTGCTCCCAGTTCTTCTTCTCCATGGCTCCTTGTTGGCTCTCTCTTGGCTCCTTTTGTCTCCTCAAATTGCAGCAAAGACCTAAGAAATGGAATATAGAAATGCAGAAGAGGTTGCTTGGAGTTAGGGAGAAAGAGAAGTGCGATGAGCATGGGTTGAGAGAACTAAATAGAACGAGATAGAGAAAGATATGAGGGGGATGATGCCAAGATTCCAAAATGGTGGGATTGGGTGAGTGAGAGGTGTGGGTTGAGTGCAAGAATAGGCATGGTGCTTGGGGACTCATGCCCATTCATGTGTTATCCCACATCCTCCCAAAAACCCAAGATTCCAAGTTGAATTTTCCTATACTTTCCCTCCAAAACTAGCCAGCCAACTCATGGCCCATTTCAAAAAAAAATTTACATGACATACTACAGTACAAGTGTAGAGTAAAATTGGGTCAAGTTGGATTAGTTGAGTCTAGCCAAAAGAACCAAGTTGGTTAATTAAAAGCACATAATTTTGCACACAACTTCAAAATTTTAAAATAATTTTCATAATCAAAACTTTATATTCTACAATGTTGTGAATTTAAGGGTTGTTACATTCTTTACTAGAAAAACAACTACAAAACTACACAAGGAATTGTTGCATTTCTTAGCAAGTTATCAAAGTATATTTTGGCAATCAAACACAACCAATTCATGTTTCATGCAATTCATAGAATCAAGTACTACACCCTAACGTACACAAGAAGTTTTGAAGGACACCCACCTTGAATGAGACTTTAGTACAACCCGACTAGCCTTCAAGCTTTCTTAGCTCCTTGCCTCCTTTCTTGGCTCCTTCTTCTTCTTGTTCTTGTTCCAAATCATCATTTAGAGTGTTAAGGGAGTGTTTGGAGAGTGAAGAAATGAGTGTAAAGTGGACAGGGGGTCCAAATGAGCTAGGTTTCATGCCCCTTGCTCCTTACATGGTGGCCGACCAAAACAAGAGAGATAGTGGGTTGAGTGTGAGAGTGGGTTGTTGTTAGGTTTCAAATGCAATCTCAGATTAAATACACAGAGAAAAAAAATACAAAATATCGAAACCTAGCCATGGATCCATGAGAAAACAATAAATCATGTTTTGGAGTTATACCTTAAAGATGGATTTGTTGTCTCCACAGTATGCCGATCACAATATTGCAATATTGCGGTGCCTCTACGGTATCTACACGAACGGAATGAAAAACGGCTCTCCCTCAGACCGCGGTGCTTACTATGGAAAGGGGTTGTTCCTCCTCACATCTCTCTCTCACTTTTTGTGACATCCCCCTCACATCTCTCTCTCACTTTCTGTGACAGCTAAGGTTTTTTCACGTGTCTTTCCCAAAAATACATATCATATATAGGTGTCGAAAACCAATCCTAAAAGAGTAATGAGATAGTTGGGCTCACAATCTGACCTAGGTTAGATTCGTGTGTGGGCCTTTGGACTTTAGTCGGCTCATTTAATCTAATTAAATATCCAACGAATTTTAGGAGTCCAAGTCCTACTTCGATCCCTAATTAAATTCATCTTATGAATTTAAATCCCAATTTCGATCCATTCTAAGTGTATAACCCTGTAGATTCCCATTACGTTGACAGTAATTCTAAAATCATATTCGAGTATAACAAACAGTGAGCGGTATCTAGCAATACATCACTGTTACTCAAGTAATGGCAATGTTAGTGATTTGACATAACCTATCTGTGACCAATGTTACCATGTAGTCTAGTCCCTTTGTTCAGATATCTTAATTATCGACAAGGCATAAAGCGTGTCACCCTTGTATAGTTCAGTCTTTGGTTTCTTGATGTCCGAGTAGATTTACTAAAAAAAATGAGATCAATATCTCATATTGACTCATTTGAGCACGACCATGCATTTTGTAGTCTTACTCATTTGAGCACGACCATGCATTCTCGTAGATATCGCTCATGTTATATAAGTGGGACAAATCCTATCTAAGTCACACACATCCCATTGCATGATTTGTAGTATATCCAATAGTCGACTTTATAATCAGCTTATTACAAGCAATGTTTGACGGCAATAAAAGATATAACTTCTCATATAGGTGATGAGTGTAATTTATATATACTTTTATTACTCATTTTACGTATAAAAATTGTGAGTTCAAGTTTATTTATTAGAAGTTCATCTTATTTCTACTCAATTTTATTTATTTGTTTGTTTTTGAAGGAATGATATGGATGTTATGATTATGGACTCAAATACACGAAGTTATGGAGCTTGGAGTTGGAGAAGCAAGGCAAAAATGCAGCAAAAACAGCACCTAGATCTTGTTCGGCTAATTTGAACCCGAAGATGGACGAATCTAAATTTGAGCTCTAAATGAAAGTTGTCGGATGTAAATTCTTCTTCGAAACGAGTACTCTTGCGTTACAACGGAGTTCTGTAGCTCCGGAAAAATCAATTTTTCTACAGACTGCGCGTAGAAAGAAACAAGTGGATAGTCGACTGCACACTCGACCGAAGTTGCGGTCGACCGCGCAGTCAACCGTCCCCCTCTCTTTCCAGATCTCGTAAACGTGACTGTCGATCATCCAAAGTTGCGGTCGACCCGCGCTGATGTTCTATTTTGAATACGGATTTCGGGTCCAATGGGCTGTATTTTTATCTCTCTTTTTAGGGTTTCATTGGGGGGCTATATATAGACGGGAATGTGAACTTTAGAGAGAATCTTGGAGGCTAGAGAAGAAGAGGGATCTTGACGGCTTCAAGCAACAACAACAATAAAATGATTTCTTTCTTCTCTTCTCCTTTTCATTATGCAATCAAATACTATGTTTGCTAGTTGCAAAACCATTATGAACTAAATTTACTTTTCTAGGGCTTCGATGTAGCCTAGTTTTGAGAACACAATTTTTAATTCCATATTATTTTTCTATTTTTCTATGGTTGTGTGTTTGGTTTTTGTGTTTAATACTTACAATTGTTTGGCCAACTATTGTATCATTTATTGAATCATGGAGAGACCGAGAGGAATTTGTGATTTAGAACTATAAAATTGAACACCATTGATTGAGTGAAATTAGAGATAATTTACTGCGATTGATGTGACCGTTAAGAAATCCACAGAACTTAATGAGTCTTCGATTAATTAAATTTGCATAGAGATATGACAAACTGTTAGTTGGAGATATTTTTTGTGTTGTTTGAGAGAAAGCATTAAATAATTTGGGGATTTTGGTCTACAACTTTGAAAAATAATCCTTTTATTCATATGGAATTATAAATTGTATGTGATAAACTAGGTGAAGTCAAAAGCCCTAGAATTGATTTTGCAATTAATAAACAATATAAATTCATCTTCCATCTCTTTATGTTAATTTAGTTAGTTATTTAGATAAATTTAATTTAGTTGCGTTATTTAATTTCGATTTTCCAAATAGTAAGTCATCTAGTAAATCGGTACTTAATAAAATAATTAGTCCCTGTGGGTTCGACACTCTTTTCACATAACTATACTACTTGTTGCGATTTTGTACACTTGCAAATATTCACATCAAGTTTTTGGCCGGCGCCGTTGCCGGAGACTAGTTATTCTTTTATTGATATTGAAAATTGCTAGATTATTACTAGTTTGGATTTTTTTTATTTACTTTTTTTGTTTTATTTTTATTCTACTTCTTTATTTTCTTTTGACTTACTTTTATTTTTATTTATTTTTATTTTTTTAGTTTTTCTATTTTTTTCAATACTTACATTTCAGGACATACAATACATTATCATGGCGAACAATGATGAAAACAGAGCTTTGAGAGATTATGCTATGCCCTCAATTCATGGAACAATATCAAGCATAAAGAGGTCGGTTATTGAACCTAACGATTTTGAGATTAAACCGACCATTATTAAAATGATTCAACAGACTGTTCAATTTTGGGGACTACCGCACGAGGATACTTATGTTCACATTGCAAACTTTCTAGAAATATGTGACACTTTCAAGCACAATGGAGTATCAGATGATGCAATCAGATTAAGACTCTTTTCTTTTTCACTACGAGATAAGGCGAAGGCTTGGCTACATTATCTACCACCCGGTAGTATTACTACTTGGGAGGGACTTGCACAAAAAATTTTGGCTAAGTATTTTCCACCAGCAAAGACAGAAAACTAAGGAATGATATTGCCACATTCATTCAATTTGATACCGAGTCTTTGTATGATGCATGAGAGAGGTACAAAGAGTTATTGAGAAAGTTTCCTCATCATGAACTACCGAAATGGCTGCAAATTCAAATATTCTATAATGGTTTGGGAGTTACACATCGATCTATGGTTGACACAGCAGCTGGTGGTGCACTAATGAGCAAAACTCATGAAGCAACCTATGAACTTTTAGAGGATATGGTATCAAATAATTACCAGTGGTCTTCAGAGAGAACAATGCAAAGAAAAGTGGCTGAAGTTTTTGAACTTGATCCTATTTATACTCTAAATGCAAAAACTGATATTTTATCTAAACAATTAGGTAATAGAAATTTTAATGCAATTCAATCTAATATGATTTGTGATCTTTGTGCAGGAAATCACTCAAGTACAGATTGTCAAGTGGGAAACCTTTTTGCTCCATCGAATGTCGAACATGAAAATTTTGTGTCAAACTTTCAAATGCAAAACAATCATTATGCAAACACATACAATCCAGGATGGAGAAACCACCCCAATTGTCCATGAAACAACAATCAAGGAGTGATTAGACCAACTCAAAATTCTTTACAGTAAGAAAAGAAGCCGACACTTGAAGATATGTTTATGCACTACATGCAAAAGACAGAACAACACATACAAAATACAGATTTGGCAATCCAAAATGTTGCAAATTCAACTTCGGCTTCCATTCACAATCTTGAGGTACAAAGTAGTCAAATTTCAAATATTCTAAATGAAAGAAATGCAGGAACATTACCAAGCAACACAGTTGTCAATCCCAAAGAGCATGTCAAAGCAATAACACTAAGAAGCGGGAAGACAATTGACCAACCACAAGAAGAAAATGACGAACAAAATATGGTTGAAAAGGAAGAAGAGTATGAACCAATTGTGGAGGAACAAACGCAGCATAAGCAAGTAACATTTGATGTTTTTAAATCCATGGAATTTCCTACCAAAGAACAGACATCTTTTCAAGTAAGTGAAACTTATTTAATTATGGGCAAGAAACATAGCGCTGACATTGAAAAGTTTCCAATAGAAGTATGTCCAACAAATTCAACAACTTTTGAAACTGAGAAAGAAAATAATTTGAAATATGTTATGTATTTGGATGCTGCACCATCTATTCATCTATTTTCTCAGCTGACATTTAAGGAGGTGGGGATATCAAAGACTCCATCTTCACCAAAGAAACGACTGAAATTCGAGCCGCTACTATCAAGCTTGACAGATGCACAGAAAACACCTAATCCCCACCTGAAGAGAAGAATTGGAAAAGAGGCTCGTATGTAGTTGGATCTTGGCGTTACATAACTATCTTCCTATCATGTCTGGCTGAAGACTTAAAACTTAGCGCTTCTTGGGAGGAAACCCATGTTTTTTTTTAATCCATTAGATTTGATTTTTGTTTTAATTTATTTTTAATTTTAATTTTTGATTTTATTTTGAAAGATTGCATAAATTTTAAAGTCGCTGGGCGGAGCTGTTTTGTACGCCTACATTGATCGTTGTTTTTTAGCAGGATGGAGTTAGAATCTAGAAAAGTGCTTCAAAGAGAAATTGTAGACGATTGTCTTAGCTTTCCAGTAGAAAAAAATTAGCCCATTTGGACACCTACAACTCCAGATATTGCTGAAACACTGAACGCCGCACGTGCAGAATTTTTAAGACGAATCAGAGGAGAAATTCAGAAGTTTTTGCATTCTTTTTGTTTTTCTTTTTCCTTTCCCATTGAGGACAATGTGATATTAAAGTTTGGGGGAATGGTTAAAAATTTATTTTATATGTATATATTTTTGAAAAGAAAAAAATAAAACAAAAGGGATTTCATTAAGCTTACAATTACACTTTTTAAGTTCTTTATTGTGCTAAAGCATTGATTTTTTTTTTTAGGGTAGACAATATCTTATAAAGCAAGAGTAAGCATACTTATTTACTTTAGGATTATTGAATTTCAAAATTTCTTACACAATTGTGACAGTAATGCGATTATACATAAAAGAAAAATGTTATGCTTTTTCTTGTGATTATCCCCTTTGATCTAGTCCTAAACAGAGTTTAAGTAAATAGAGTAATAATGAAAAAAAATGAATAAATAAAGTCTATCTACTCCAATGTTTTGAGTTGCTTAGTAAATAGGGGTATTCATCACAAATGTTTACTTTTACGTTAAACGGCAACTTGAAATATGAGTATGCAAAACACTCTAAGTTTGTGACTTGTTGAGTAACTGGATGAATTCATCACAAATGTTTGCATTCGTGTAAAAGGGCAAGTGACAACTTAAACAAGAGACCAAAAAAAAACTCTAGTTTGCTACTCGGTTTGTAGTAGTGAGAAGGGGTAATCACATTTGGAGTTGTTACATACTATAATTACATTAATTGCATGAAATTTATGATTGGGTTGGGAATTATGAATGAATAATTGCACTGAAGAAAGTGAGTATGCTTTGTTTTACTTTATTTGCTATTGTTTATATTTTAATTGAAATTTTGATGCTTGTATGATGAGATCTCTTAGTGTGATGAGTTGAGCTATTATTGGTTATTATTCATGATTCAACATTTTGCTTGAGGTCAAGCAAAATCTTAAGTTTAGGGGTATTTGATGAGTGTAATTTATATATGCTTTTATTACTCATTTTACATATAAAAATTGTGAGTTCATGTTTATTTATTTGAATTTCATCTTATTTATAGTCAATTTTAGTCATTTGTTTGTTTTTGAAGGAATGAGATGGATGTTATGATTATAGACTCAAATACACGAAGTTATGGAGCTTGGAGTTGGAGAATAAAGCAAGGCGAAAATGTAGCAAAAACAGCACCTAGATCTTGTTCGGCTAATTTGAACCTGAAGATGGACAAATCTAAATTTGAGCTCTAAATGAAAGTTGTCGGTCGTCAAGTCTTCTTCGAAACGAGTACTCTTGCTTTACAAACAGAGTTCTGTAGCTCCGGAAAAATCAATTTTTCTACAGACTGCGAGCAGAAAACAGCAAGTGGATAGTCGACTGCACACTCGACCGAAGTTGCGGTCGACCGCGCAGTCGACCGTCCCCCTCTCTTTCCAAATCCCGTAAACGTGACGATCAACCGTCCAAAGTTGCGGTCGACCCGGCCGCGCTGATGTTCTATTTTGAATACGGATTTCGGGTCCAATGGGATGTATTTTTATCTCTCTTTTTAGGGTTTCATTGGGGGGCTATATATAGACGCGAATGTGAACATTAGAGAGGATCTTGGAGGCTAGAGAAGAAGAGAGATCTTGATGGCTTCAAGCAACTAGAACAATAAAATGATTTCTTTCTTCTCTTCTCCTTTTCATTATGCAATCAAATACTATGTTTTGCTAGTTGCAAAACCATTATGAACTAAATTTATTTTTCTAGGACTTCGATGTAGTCTAGTTTTGAGAACACAATTTTTAATTCCATATTATTTTTCTATTTTTTCATGGTTGTATGTTTGATTTTTGTGTTTAATGCTTACAATTGTTTGGCCAACTATTATATGATTTATTGAATCATGAAGAGACCCAGAGGTAATTTGTGATTTAGAACTATAAAACTGAACACCATTGATTGAGCAAAATTAGAGATGATTTACCACGATTGATGTGACCGTTAAGAAATCCACAGAACTTAATGAGTCTTCGATTAATTAAATTTGCATAGAGATATGACAAACTATTAGTTGGAGATATTTTTTGTGTTGTTCGGGAGAAAGCATTAAATAATTTGGAGATTTTGATGTAAAACTTGGAAAAATAATCTTTTTATTCATATGGAATTATAAATTGTGTGGGATAAAATAGGTGAAGTCAAAAGCCCTAGAATTGATTTTGCAATTAATAAACAATATAAATTCATATTCCGTCTCTTTTTGTTAATTTAGTTAGTTATTTAGATAAATTTAATTTAGTTGCGTTCTTTAAATTTTGATTCTCCAAATAGTAATTCATCTAGTAATTTCGGTACTTAATAAAATAATTAGTCTCTATGGGTTCGACACTCTTTTCACATAACTATACTACTTGTTGCGATTTTGTACACTTGCAAATATTCACATCAGTAGGGAACCGTACTGACTTCAAGTCAAAGGACGACGTACACCATGGTCACTGTAAGAGCCGCTTATGACACTCATGTAACGATCCATACAATGTTCTCATGGTGGGTTAGTCCATTACATTATTACTCTAATTTGTATTCATGTGAAGAATTCATATCTTGTATCCATGACCCATGAGAATGGTCATCAGTCTACGAACTCACTAGTTCTATGTATTATCATTGTCCTAATTCACAATAATACTTGACTAGGGATATTTTAGAACAGTGTTCTGATTTCAGCCAAATGCTTAAATATGAAATAAATGTCACGATACAATATAAACTAGTAATGTCAATACATAGCTGGCCTCTAGGGCATACACCAGCAGTTGTTGCTTAGGGTTCCACATACTACTCAATTACACTCCTAGGGACTTCACACTTATGATGGAACCCTAGATTCCCTACAAATTTAAAACCCTACCCCTTTCCCTCTTAACCAACTGGCAACCCTTTTGCCTTTTTTTTTGTATCAAGTGACAAATTGTGTAATGTACAAGTTAGGTTCATATGGGAAAGTTTAGTCATGTTAGAGCCTACTTGGGCCTAACTCATGTTGTGTTTGACTTGAACTCAATCATACAACTCAAGTTGGTTGCTTCAGTTAATGTTAAAGAAAAATATTTGTACACACAATTAAATAAGTCAAATAAATTAAAATGCAAATAGTATTTATACAAAATAATTTACTAATTATTTTGTGGGATATTACACATCATATCTCAATTACAATTGAGACAGACACACAATTATATTTGAGAAAATGCCCCAACTCTAGTTCAAAAAATACACCTTGTGGGGTTTCAAACATATCAAATAATATTAAAAATTGTGAAAATTCCATTAATATGTGAGACACTCAAATGTGCACGATTAAAATACAAAATAGTTATACACTATTTTGTTGGGTATTACACGAACGATAGGCCGTGCCTCGAGCCCAGGAAACTTTTGTGCATTTCTTGAAAGGGGCTCGAACGACAAGCCGAGCACCGCACCAGGGAGGGTTTGTACTGACTGAGCACCAAGCCTTAGCAATCTTTGTGCACTTATTGTTAGGGGCTCAAATGACAGGACAAACACCGAGCCTAAGAGATTTTGCATGTTTCGAACTACAGGTCGAGTGCTGAACCAGGGGTGGTTCGGATATGCTGAGCACCGAGCCTTAGCAATCTTTGCACACTTCTTGTGGGGGGTTTGAACGACAGGCCGAGCACCGAGATAAGGAGATTTTTGTGTTTTCTTTGTGAGGGGCTGGAACGACAGGAAGAATGCTGAACCACAGAGGATTTGGATAGGCTGAGCACTGAGCCGTAGCAATCTTTGTGCACTTCTTATGAATGCTCGAATGACAGCCCGAGCATCAAGCCTAGGAGATTTTTGTGTGTTCCTTACTAGGAGCTCGAATGACAGGCGAGGAGTTGAACCAAGGGGGTTCAGACAGGTCAAGCATTGAGCCTTAGTCAATCTTTGAGCAAATCTTGCGAAGGGCTCGAACAACAGGTTGAGCTCCGAGCCTAAGAGATTTTTGCCCGTTCCTTGCGAGGGGCTCGAATGAGCGCCGAACCAGGGGGATTCGGGTAGGCCGAGCACTGAGCCTTGAGAAATAATTTTGCATTTCTTGTGGGGGCTTGAACGACTGGCCATGTGTTGAGCCTAAGAAGTTTTGTGCACTTCTCATGATGGGCTCGAACGACAGGCCAAGCACCAAGCCTTTGCAACTTCAGCAATGGTGGGTTCGGTTGGATGAACCTCTAAACTTAGGAAATACTTTCGCATTGGGTCGTCCTGGAGTCTTTGCCGTGGTTATCAAGTAGTCTTTCATGGATTTGGGTACCCACCATTGGATGGAGTGATATGTGGGCGGCCAGAGATCGTTCCACATCACTATTGCAATTATCGAGGTGTCACTACCTTCTCATTTCTCACTTATCTTTATTTCTCAATCGGAGCTTCAAGCAGCATTGAGGAACCCTGACCTGGGAGCTCATCTCAGGAGCTCGAGCAACATCGAGGATCTCTGGGGATACCCAGAGCGGAGTGGCTGGGACTTCGAGCATAACATCTAGTGAGAGGGTGTTACCCACCTTCAATCTGGGGGTTCAGACTGAATTAGTTAGGTTGGAACCCCTTCCAAACAACCCGAGCAGTCAAGGGAGGAACTCTGTGGCGAGGAAGCATATGAGGCATACCATGTTGCTCAACTGAAACATCCTTCTTCTGATAGGTTATAAGTGATTTGAGTGGAGGGACTTGTAGACCGATCTAGTCTACTTAGGTTCTTATACCTGTACTAGAACATTGATATGAAATAAAAATTGCACTTGTTTCTGTCTCATTTTTGTTTCCTCAATGTTGTGGTCCACCGTTTAGAGTTAGCAAGCTGAGGGAGCAGCTCCAGTGACGAGCCGAGCTCCGAAGTGGGAGTAGCTCAAGTCATGAGTTGGACTTCAAACTTGTTCAAAAGTTAGCGAGTTTTGGGAGTAGCTCGAGTCATGAGTTGGACTCTGAACTTGCTATTTGAGAGTTAGTGAGTTACAGGAGGAGCAGCTCAAGGGATGAACCGAGCTCTGAATTGGGAGTATCTTGAATCAAGAGTTGGACTCCGAACATGTTGTTTGACAGTTACCGAGTTGTGGGAGCTGGTCAAGCGACGAGCTGAGCTCTGAAGTGGGAGTAGCTCAAATCACGAGTTGGACTCCAAACTTGCTGCTTGAGTGTTAGCTAGTTGCGGGAGCTGCTCAAGCAACGAGCCGAGCTTCGAAGTGGGAGTAGCTCGTGTCGCGAGATTGAATCTGAACTTGCTAATTGAGTGTTAGTGAGTTGCCGGAGTAGCTCAAGCACAAGTCGAGCTCCAAAGTGGTAGCTCGAGTCATGATTTAGATTCTGAACTTATTGTTTGAGAGTTGGCGAGTTACAGGAGCAACTCGAGCGACACGCCGAGCTTTGAAGTTAGAGTAGCTTGAGTCACGAGATGGACTCTGAACTTGCAGTTTGAGTGATAATGAGTTGCGGGAGCAGCTCGAGCGCAAGTCGAGGTCCAAAGTGGGAGTAGCTCGAGTTGTGAGTTGGATTCCGAACTTTTTGTTTGAGAGTTAGCGAGTTGCAGGAGCGGCATGAGCGAAAAGACGAGCTTCGAAGTTAGAGTAGCTCGAGTCACGAGTTGGACTCCGAATTTCATATTTGAGTGTTAGCAAATTGCTGGAGCAGCATGAGCCACTAGCTTGGTACTTCAGAGTTAACGAGCTACGAGAGTAGCTCGAGCAACAAACTGAGCTCCGAAGTGGGAGACCTCGAGTGTAACAACCCAGATTTTCATATGAATATATGTATGATTTGTTAAGCACTAAAATACTATATTTATTTATTTAATTTTCTTTATGAAACTATTAGTATGAATTATTTCATAAATTTCAACTACACTCACCATGAGCTAGACATGGGCTCAAACCATGCTCCTTTGACCTATGAGCCATGAACACACACTTGTAGTGTAACATGACTTGTACCCAAAAAAAAAAATGAAGCCAAAGATTACATGAGAAGAGAAGGGAAAAACTTTAGGATTTTTTATGTTTGAATGAGAACATAATGATGTTTTTGTAAACCCCAAAAGCCACATCACATCACCTCCTTTCCACCCCAATCAAATGAAAGATCCTATTCTCTTCCCCAAGCCATTTTCGGATGAGATCTGACCCTCTCCACACTTTTGCATTTTAACCCCCCCACAATGCAATAATTGCCATTTTACACTCCCATCTTCTTCCACTTTAAAACCTACACTCTCCTACTCCCATTCTCACCCCCAAAAAAATCCATACTGAAAAATGAATCCAAGGAGAAGGAGAACAAGGACCCAAAGCAAGGAGCTCAAGTGAAGGCAAGGAGCTAGGAGCAAGAAGGTCAAGCTTGAAGCTAGGGTCTTGTTGGACCTCATTTTTCATCATATCATCAAGGTGGGTGTTTCTAACCTCTGTGGTTGTTATTTGATTCTTAAATGATGTTTGTAGTAACTGAAAATGACATGCATGCTCTAGTTTGAACATCAATAACTCGGTTTGTATTAAGAGAATCCAAAACAGAAAATCTTGTTGAAAGCTGAAATCTTTGATGTCAGTACATAGCTCATAACATGAAAATTACTGGTTAGATTAACTGGAAATTTTTCCTTGATGATCATTCATGTGTCGTGTACCTTCAGTAATTTTTCTAGAGTTTTATGATTTTTTCTACTATTAAAATAAAATACAAACTTGCATGCTGGTCAGAAGAAAAAGAAACAGCATTTGTTGTTACTTTTGTGAGAAAAGTGATTTGTATCTTACTGCATGCTTATGGGAATGATCTTAAATTTTAGTATGTAAATGTTGAATGCATCTAAGACCTATGTTTCAAATCTCATAAGTTTTGGACCACTGTAGCTATGTTAATAAAATCATGCAAACTCAGCTAATTATTTTAATAAACAGAACTGATGTGTTGAATGCTCTATTTTGGGTGTTAATAAAAAAGGCATAACTCAATATCTACTTCATAAAACCCCCTGATTTTCAGAGGTGTTGTAATATCTTGGGCCAGGAGCTAGATTCTGAAATTTCATAAAGTTCTGACACCATATGCTATTTTAAATTGATTTTATCTCGTGACTGTGTTAATGTGATGTGTTGTTCTGGAAATCTGTATACATGTTAAAGATGGAACCATAAGAGCATGTAAATGACCTTATCTGAAGAAACTTGAAACTAGAAAGTTGTAGTAGACACACAGAACTTTCTGGAATGTCTAAAAAAATCATGATTTGGATAAGTGTACAAATGGATATGAATTTTGCAAGTAACGACAGAAACAGAGAGAATCATAGAGCTCACTGTTTTGCACTATGTCCATGGAATTGAGTTTGAACTTGTAAAATATTAGCTTTGAGTTGCTGTTTGAGATCACTAATCATGCTATAGATGTGGATATAAGTTAGGACTTAAATTATCTAAAGTTCCTTACTAAGAGTAGCTAATAGTTGCTTGTAGATCTCAATATAGACAAGGTTGTTCACTATTTTGAAGTAGAAATTGTAATGGATCTTTAGGCATTGTTGTTGACCACTTTGGGACAAAATTCATCCCTAACGTGCGCTTGTACTTTCTTTCTACTTTGTTTAGAAGCATGCGTGCGCCCGATCACGATTCTTCAAAGAAACGGGACCGGGAATGACTCCGTTTTGGCATAAACGCCAAACGTATGCTTGCTGTTTGGAATTGAAAATTGTCATTTTTAGGGCTTTTAGCACCCTTTTTTGTGTATTCATGGCTTAGGACTTAATCCTATTGTAGTGTACCTTGTTGGGATACATCGGTTGAGCATTAAGATTCTAGGATTAAGTCTTGTTGACCAATATAGATGGGTAGAATAGGAACCCGTGTCGCAACAAATGCGTTGGAGGAGATGACACGTGCGCCGATGCACTCGCCGTGCATGGATGGATTCCATGGTTTTGTTTGGAGCTACAACTTGTTGATGGCCGTGGAGCGTGAAGGTTAGCGGGAGCTACTTGTTGGTCAGGCCGATGTTGCGATCGAAATCCAAGTGTAGATGGCGGTTGCGGCAATCGACGGAGTCGGTTTGTCGTTGGTTCGTGCCAAGTGTAGGCCGAGGTGGGTCAACCCTTGGGCCGGACTAGAGGACTAGTTTAGTCCTATTCGTGGGATGGGTTAAGATCCATTAATGATAAAGGTAACTAACTAGAAAGATTATACAAGTAGAACTAACTAGATGTTCATAACAAACAAAGTTGATTACAAAGTTAGGGATTGGAAATGGTAGATAGATGGAATGGGTAATATGAAATAGTTCTAGGCTCGCCTAGACGTTCATACATCTAATAAAAAAATGAAAGAGGATTAGAGATTGGTTAGAGTCATGGATTTTAGTAATCAGATGAAAAAATAAATGCTAGTAATCTTGTAATTTATCTCATCCTTAATCTTGGAGTGGGGTAGCATTGGTACCTTGGTAGGACTAGATCGAGTCTTGGCTAAATGTAAGGACAGGCACTAGCGATGGTGTTCACCTATCAGGGGGACGTGTGGCGTCACCACACCTGGCCGAATTCTAGGTTCATTTAATGCGGATAGGGACCCCAAGCTGCCCTGAGGAGTGAAACTCTGTGGGGGCTCCGCTGTCTTCGGCATGAATGCCTTTATGTTTGTAACAACCTTTGAGGAGGTTTGGAGCGATGACGTCGTCTCGACTGTATTTTTTGTTCTAGTGTAAAGATGAGCGTAGTGGAGTTGGGAAAACCTATATCCATCAGGTCCTTTGTTGATCAATGCAGGTAGGAGGTTTAGAGAAAGGCCCGGTGAGCGAGACTCTACAGGAAAGGCGCTATGTCCTTCAGTAAGGAGCCCTGGTGTCTGTATATCAGCTTTTGGTGAGGTCCGAGGAGGAAGAATTACAGCAACCTACCTTGGGTTCAGTCGTGACGGAGTAAGCCTGCGACTGCAACCCCAGCCGTGACGAAGTAAGCCTATGGCTGAGATCCCGGGCATAGTGGGAAAAACATGAGGTAATGGACACCACTATTGACAGCAGCGACTAGAGTAAGCCGGACGACTGCAGCCTTACCATCACTAGAGTATTAGAGACAAGAGAGAGCACAAGAGTAGGATGCATAACGGGGGGATCGAACCCCATCAACTGAAGAACTTCGTTTGGTTGGGGGATGGGTATTATGGGATGCATCTTTCAACGAAGCGTGCATTAGCTTTAGGAACATGTGTGCATAGTGTGTGCATTAGATTAGGTCATGCAATACACCGACACTCATGTTTGTTCACTTTTGCTTTGCATCAAATATTTGTTGTAGTTGAGGTTTGGAATCGTTATATTATGGCATACAGAGGATAGCCGGATATAGCATTTCGTCAGTTGTATTCAACTGAAGCTCCCATAGTTGTCAGTTGCAGGATCGCCGATTTGGGAGGCGCGGGAAAACTCTAGCATGGGAAAGCATTCAAGTGAAAGTTTACTATCCAATTCCTTGTATATTCATGATGTATCAATATTGTTGTAATCATTGTAATCAATGGACATTGTAATAACATTTTGATGTAATAAGAGTTTTTAATTTTCTGTAATTTTTATTGTGTTGTGACTCATTTGAAGAAAGATCCTGGAGTGTGTCACGAGTTCTTATGTTAGGAATTCGGGGTGCTACATCGAGTCGCGAGTAGGACTCCGAACTTGCTGTTTGGAAGTTAGTGGTGCAACTCGGGAGAGCAGCTGAGCATTGAGCTTATTGTTTGGAGTGAAGAGGGTAATACAAGAATTACAAAAGAAATGTTGAATCTTATTCAAAATTGAATTTAAGTAGCTGCCTTGGTGGCTAGCTTTTATTACATGCACTAATCGTTATAAGGGTTCGTCATATTAAAAATCTAGTGGATGGTGTTAGGCACCCTCGTTGAACTTCATTAAATGCTCCACATTCCAAGTTCTCGATATCTCCTTGCTCCTCAGGTCTTCAAGTCGGTAAGCTTTTTGTAGGACGACCTTGGAGACCTTGTAGGGTTCTTCCTAGTTATGAACTAGCTTTCCCTTGTTGCCTGGCTAAAAAAATTTAGAATCCCAAAGGAGATTTCTTATAGTTCATCAACGGGTTTAGACACTTGATTCTTCTATTGGTGGAGCACTAAGGCTTCGAGTTGGAGGACGGAGTCACATGCCCGAGTCAAATTTTGACTTCCTTTGACTTTTCCTACCCCAACTGACATAAAGAACTTCATTTTCATATGGAATGTCAAAGCTACAACATAGAGAGCTGCTAGGCCGGGGCAGTTGAAGATTGCATTGCAGGCAACCTTCATATTAACAAACATAAAGTCCATGGCTTAGGTTCGAAGAGTGGGGGCTTTTCCCGTTGTCACGTCGAGGGTGACAATTCGTTCGATTTGGACCGGAACCCTGGATAACCCATGGGGGTTGTACCTGACGGGTTTCAGACGATCCCTAGATATAATTAAGGCCTTCAAAAACATTGACAAAGAGGATGTTCACTGAGCTACTATTGTCTACTATGATGCGGCACACTTCATGACTCTCTATGGAGAGGCTGATCACATGTGCAGCATAGTGAGGCATTCAGATGCCCTCATTATGTATGTCTGAGAAGACTTTTGGAACTCCCCTCAGTCCGAGAAGTCTATTGGAACTCCCTTTAGGGGGGGGAGGGTGTTGTGCACCGAGTTGACCTCTCGAACAAACACTTTTCTGGAGGAGTTGGACTCCCCACCCGTAGGACCTCCATGGATGGAATGAAGAATGACCATAGGTTTTGAGTCTTAAGACGTGGGATCTTTCTCTGCATGCTTTTTGGTTGCTTGAACATGTGGGGGCTCAACTTTGTCCTTCTGAGTGTGTCACGCCCCACTTCCCAAAAGAGAATATGGAATACGGATACACGATAAAAGCCCAGCGAATGATTTTCATCATCCATAAGCTGTTCAGAATCTTTACAACATTTCAAAAGAATAATCAGAGTCAGAAGCAAAAGAATCAACCAAGTATGCACATATGAACCAAAATACCAACAAGAATACTTGAAACCAAATATATTAATCTCAAATAATCCAGATCTGAATAAGACAAATATCCTGGGTCACATTGCCCAAATACAAATAAATCAAAGTAACAAGATACAATTGTTCAAGCAAGAAACAAGAAATAATAATAGCAAAATCCAGCACTAATACGTCATATCACCAACACCATTTGGTACATGTTCTCCAAAATCTGCAATTTAATAATTGCAGGAATAGGAAAAAGAAAACAAACTCCGGTCAATGCAAGTTGTAGGCCACTTGTAATGCAGGATACAAGTACATGGGAAAACTAAACAAATAGCATGGAATAAGCATGATAATAATGTATAACAACTAGCATGGTAAGGTGAACAAGTATAAGTAGCATGTATCAAGTGTCAAGTAAACAAGTATCATGTAAACAAGTAACAAGTATCAAGTATCATGTGAACATGTAGCAAGTGTCATGTATCAAGTCTTATGTATCATGTAGTCAAGTATCAAGTAATCATGTATCAAGTCCTGTAGTTATTACTATTTAGGTAGCACTTCATGCATCCCACACTACATGGTTGCTACAGTCAATACAATTTCGTTTTAGATTTCATAGTGGACCATATAGGGCAGTGTACTTAGGGACAGGTATCAAGTATCGAGCTCCAAGCTCCAAGTATCATGTATCATGTATCACGTATCATGTATCACGTGTCTTGCGTGCAAGTGTCAAGTAATCACGTGTCAAGTATCATGTATTAAGTACGCACGTAGGATCAGTGGATCCCCATCCGAGTACACGTTTCTGATTTATCCACTATTAGATCATTCCTTTAAACCCCGGCTTGATTATTTATTATTAGTGTCCAAAAAGCATGCATGTCTGCAAAACATATCAAGAATAACATGACATGATCATGTAACAAGTTCATGTTGCAAGATAAACATGTACGGGTGCAAGATAACTCATAAAGGAATAAAATAACTAAATTTCTAGTTCAGGACAAGAAGACCATACTGCAGTAAAACTGAGATTCCCGTTGTTACAAACATGCAAATTTCCGTTGAAAGGTCTAGAAAATAGACTAACGGTCGAATCAAACGAATATAAATAAGTCATATAGAATTTCACAAAATTAAGTCTCAAAACAGGTTTGAATTCAGAAAATAGGTTCAGCCAGAAATCAGAAGATCGTATTCAAGAATAGGAAAACAACATGAAAAATCATTAAATAAATCCACGAAAAATCTGAGGTATTCCCCTATATGTGTAGTAGCAGAAAATCAAGTTTCATAATTTTCCAATAAAATTAAAGTAGTCAAGTAAAATCATAAAACATCAAGACACAATAGTTTTGTAAATCTGAAATCACAAACATTGCAGTACAAAAACAGCAATATCTCACAAACCATAAATCGAAATCCAAATCCTCCTAAACGGTAATAAAATAAATATAGTAGGCTAACTTTCGTATTCATAAATAATTTTGAAACAGCAAGTAGAAATAGGTCGAAAGTCAAGTTCTTTACTGAACAATAGTAAAATTCTGCATGTAAACTCTTTATTTGCAAGCATGAAAAGGTTTGTAAAAAATCTCAAATAAATCCACCAAAATTCTGGGTAAACCCCAATCAAGTCTAGAAGTATTGAGAAAAATTTTAGATCAAAATAATAATTTTAATACCATAATAAAAATAGTTTACTCTTCAGAATTTATAGAAAACACTACTGTAGTAAAATTGACATAACTCACAAACTGTAAAACGAAACTGAGATCCGTCAAAAGGGTTGGAAAATATAAAAAATTCTCTACAAATCATGTTCACTAGGGGTGGGCATCGGTCGGTATCCGACCTAATATGGACCATCCACCACCGATCTAAAGAAGATCGGTTTTTTAGTTTTCTCATCCGCAACCAATCCGAGCCTTAATTGGATCGGTTTTCAGCCAAGCCGATTAGGCTCGGTTTGGATTAAATTGGATGGTCGGTTTTGCGTGCTACTTTTCACCTCCAACATCATTCACAATTTCGTTAAAATTTTGAAAGATCAACTTCAATCAAACATAAGAAATAACATGCTATTTGTTGTTTATAAATAAATTGAAAATGAAGATTCATAAAACCACAAGTTACTAATGAATTTCACACTAATTGTTTGAGATGATGACGTTTAAATGGGTGTGATACATTGTGATTCTTAGTTTATTCTCATAAAAGAAACATAAATAACCATAGCTAATTGAATTTCAGGTACAGTAAAAATATTTAGAAAATAATTTATGCTTGACTTGATTAAAGTAAATACTAAATGTTACATCAACTTTTTATTATTCTATTAAGCTGAGCCACACTGTAAATCAAGCATTTCTCAACAACATAATACACATGATTATAGAGAATCAAACATAGGTAGAACAACTGCTCGGTTTGTATTAAAGAAATTAAAGGAGACATTTGAATCTCCAAGAAAATGAGAAATGATTGTTTGTATATTCAAGAAATTAAAGGAGAACTATATTTTTTATGGACTAATGCATAGGGATACGGTCGGTTCGGTTTCATCGGTTTTTTGAAAGCTCCATCCAACAACCAATCCGGTCCAGTTGGTTATTAAAGATCAAGAACCGGACCAACCAAAACTCCCAATTGGTTCGGTTAAAAACCGGTCGTTTCGGATTGGATTGGTTCGGATTGGTCAATTTGGATTATAGTATGGTCTAAAATACTGATCAAAACTGAAAAGTTAGCAAAACTGAAAATATTGCATATTCACAAAATCCACTAGTTCACATAGAACTCATCCAAAACACAACCGAACATGAAATATAGTGTACTAGATATCCAAATAACATGGTATAGGGTATTTCACAAGTCCACAACAAGTCTATCACGAATAACACGAACGAGCACAAGATAACACATAAACAACACGCATATACACAACAAGATGTGGTCAATCCTAGGTTATATCATGTCATGTATGTCGTGAGGCAACTATGGTCAAATCATCACTATAGAGACAATATCAACAAGAGAATTCACACACAAATTGTCTCTAGAACCCAACCACACTACAAGCAGTATTTAGAACTTGTATTTACAAAGGAATTTAATACAAGTTACTTGCCTTAACTGGCGATAAAAATGACTCCAAGCAAGAATAACGAGAACAGATTCCCGGCCAACGAACTCAACGAACCATGAACGAAAACCACGAACTCAACGACAAACAAAACCCTCGAACCACGACAAAGCACGAACCCCAAGACACAAAGCAAGCACATACAATCTCGACGAACTCAAAAGCGCACACGACGATAGACAAAAGAATCTCCCGCTGCCACTACTCCGCTGCCTGGCATCGACAGAAATAGAGATAGAGCGGGAAGCAGGGACGAAGATAGACAGGGTGAGATGGAGAGAACGCAGTAGTCAGTGATCAAGGGGATCAGGAGAGAGAGACGGAGGCCAAAGGTTTGGGGAGCAAGGTTGCACGGGGTAGAGGCTGACGTGAGAGAGAGGGAGAGGGAGCACAGGGTAGTAGGCGGCTCAGGGGGAAAATAGTGCATGGGTTTTATATGAAAATCTTAGGGTTAGGGGTAGGGTGTGATAGAGAAAGACGGCTGACCAGGAGTAGAGAGCTAATGGGTTGCATAGCTTAATGGGTCAAGTTTGCATGGGAGTAGAGATAGATTGGTCATGTGTGAGGAGTTGGATCAGGTGTGGGTAGTTGAATATAGTAGGTAGTAACAGGGTATTAGGGAATGGTATAGTGTAGTAATTTAATTGATTAGGATTTGTGAAATTGGGTATTGGTTTAAGTACAAACAGAGCATGGGTAAATAAATGGGTGTAGGTTAGATATAAAATAGAGTAAAGGAAATATGGGGTAAAATAGATCTGATAATGGGTCTGAACAAGCAACAAAATAAAGAAGATAAACAACAATAAAAACAACAGCTCGATCAAAGGAACGAAACAAGGGATGGACCAAGAATTAAGAATCCAATAGAAAGAAGACAAGAATAATAAAATGAAAAAATATATATATTGAAAATAAAATTCAATATACGGTCCAAAAGAGATACAACGAAAACAAATACAAGGAAAGAGAAAAATACACTCAAAAATACCCAAAATGAAAAACAGGGGTTACAGAGTGTACTTGGATAGGTGACCATAGTGAATAAGAGCTTTAATTTCATCCTTGAGGGCTCGACAATCACTTGTGTCATGCCATGGTCCTTATGGAACAGTCACCATCCGCTCTTATCCCTCCTTGTGTTTCCTAGGTTAATCCTATGAGGGGGCGGAGTACCCCGTCTTCCATGATCTCCAAGAAGACAGTGGATATGTCAGTATGCAGCAAAGTGAACTTACCGAAAGAAGGGGCTGGGGAGGGTGGCACAGGCTGGATCCATCCTTCTAGGATTTCTTTGGTCCTTACTCATTAGTACTTGTTCGTTTGTTCCTGGAAAATGAATCACTTCGGTCTTCGGAATGGAGAAAATCCTCTCCATGTCAAGTCTGGTCCCCTTCGCTATGTGTTAAATGGATCTACTAGGGTTACCCCCCCCTCCCTCCCCGCGCGCGCGCACAACTAGAAAATGGAACTTGTTGTAGTGGCCATAGACTACTTCTTCACGAAGTGGATAGAAGCTGAACCATTTGCCCCCGTCACCGAACAGAATATTCAGCAATTCTTTTGGAAGAACACTGTCGGTAGGTTGGGGATCCTCTTCATTTGTGTTGCCAACAATGGAACCCAATTCACCAACATGAAGTTCCGCACTTTGCTCCGATCTTAGGATATAACAATGTTTCTCTTCCATCTCACATCCTCAGACCAATGGTCAAGCTAAGAACACCAACAGACAGATCCTTGATGACCTCCAGAAGATGCTCGATGAAGCTCAAAATGGACTGTGGTTCGAGGAGCTCTCGAGTGTGCTATGGTGCTATAGGACCACGAAAAGGACCTCGTCAGGAGAATCTCCGTTCAACCTCACATTCAGATTTAATGCTTTAGTCCCCTTAGAAGTTTGACTACCATCTCCTGGCCTACTCTTCAATGAAGAACAGAACTCGGATAATCTCCGAGGGAACCTTGATCTTAAATGAAGAGGTCCATGAGAAATCCACCTTGCGGAGAAAGATCTATCAGCAAAGGGTAGAAAAGTTATATAACAAGAATGTTCGACTGATGAACTTAGATGAAGGTGACTTTCTCCTACATAAGTTATAGATCTCGAAACCTCGCAAGAAAGGAAAGCTCGTTCCTAACTTGAAAGGGTCCTACAAGGTCTCCAATGTCGTCCACCCAGGAACTTACCTACTTCAAGACATAGGGGCAAGGAGATATCAAAGACATGGAATTTCGAGCATCTCATGAAGTTCAACAAGGGTGCTTAATGCCCTCGACTAGATTTTAAAATATTTTTAATAGGACTGATCTTTATAACTGTCAAAACATGTAATAAAGGCCAACCTCTTAGGCAGCCACTTAGATTTATTTTTCAATAAAAACTTAGCAGTTCTTTCAAAAATTCTTGAACAACCTTTGGAACAATCAAATTGCAAGTTCGGAGTCCATCACTTCCTCTTCGGGGCTCAGCATGTCTCTCAACTGCTTCCACAACTCGCTAACTCTCAAACAGCAGGCTCGAAGTCCAACTCGTGACTCAAACTACTCCCACTTTGGAACTGAGCTTGTCGCTCGAGCTTCTTTTACAACTCGCTAACTCTCAAACAACAAGTTCAAAGTCTAACTCACGACATAAGCTACTCCAACTTCGGAGCTCGGCTTGTTGCTCAAGCTGCTGCCGCAACTAGCTAACTCTCAAACAGTAGGTTCGGAGTCCAACTCACAATCCGAGCTACTCCCACTTCGGAGTTCGGCTTGTCCATCGAGCTTTTCCATCAAGATGCTCCTACATCCTGCTAAGTCTGTACAATGGACGATAAATGATGAAAGCTAAAACAAGCCAAGAACTGTAACACCTGCCTTTTAATCCTTAAATATTTGATTTATATTATTTTTAATTATGATTTTGAGTATATTTTCTTATATTAATTGATTTTATTTTATTTTATAATCATTAAGTAGGAATTCAGGGTTAAACGAGAAAAATTGAAAACATAGGAGTTTTATGGTGAGTTTTCTCGAAGGTTACGATTCTGATTTAACCCGATATTTTTCCTGCGTACTTGTGCATAATAGAGGGTTAGAAAATTTATAATTTTAAGGAGATTCTTGGTCTTAGCAAGAAGTTAGAAATTCTGGAGTTTGGGGTCGAAATAACCCTTGAAATGTTGATTTTATTTGAAATTGGGCTTAGCCCCAAAATCCTAACCCTTCATACTATTAAATATCTCAAAAATTACAATATTTTCATTCTCATACCTTCCTTCTTTCTTCTTCCTTTCCCTTGTCCGACCGAAACCCAAACTGTAACACCCAGCAAAATTGAAATGACAATTTTGCCCTCGTGTGTTATACACGTGTATTTTGTACCGTTATTGGTAATCTTGTAATGTGTTTTACTACGTATTTTAGATTCCAACTATTTATGCATTTCCCGTATTGATTTTTTCCTATTTGAGTCAACTCAAATATTAAATTCCAATCTTTGTGTTTTTACGTGCTTTTTACATATTATCGATACACGTATCGATTGCGTATTTTTCCACCGCTACGTGTGATATTTCTTTGTTTCAATTACTTATCTGATGTATTCAAATCTATTTTATAAAATGGAAGTTCATTTTCTCCTATTTTGATTAAAATACTTTTTTACGTGTGATGCACGTGTTTTCCATGTACGTAAAGATTACGTCGTGAAATATATAAAATTAATAAATATATTTTTATTATATTGTTTTAGATTATATTTTAATAATTTTTCGTTGATAAAGTCGATTTCGTATTTCAGTATTTTACGTGCGTAGTACGTGTTTTTCGGTGCACGTATTTAAGCATATTCTTTCAAAATGAAATTTTGAAATGTGTGTGTATTTATTTTATTTGTGCATGAAAATTTATGATTTTTAATTAAACTAATTTTAATATATATATTTATAAACATTTGTTTTAAATTAAATAAATAATTTATTTTGTAGTGTACACAAAGCACGTGCACGTGCACACGTGCGATGTGCACACTCCATAGAGGTGGCCAGCTATTTTTAAAGTGGAGGGAAAACAGAATTTGGATTTTTTGAGAGTGGATTAGAGAGTGGAGTTAGTGATCTAGTGGGAGGTGGTTTTAATAACTACTCTACTCTTATTAAATACCCCCCTTCACTTCTTCTCCTTCCCATTCATTCTTTCCTTCTCTGTTTCATTTCCGAAAGCCATTCTCTGTCAACATCCTAACAAGCCATCCCATCTATTGCTTTTCCATCCCACCTTGATACTCATATATGTGGACATATACATATATAGATATAAAGGTTTTGAGATGAATGATTTTCCCCTGTCATCTCCGAACCCCCAACTTCAGCATGCTCTCTGTTGCTTTTCTCCACCTACCCCATACAAGCACCCTTTAGTCCACCATTTATATTTTTATATATATAACTATATAGATAGATATGTAGGTATATATATAGTATATGCACATGAAGATGAAAGAGATGCTTTCCTGTTTGTTGGCCGAAACTGGAACTTGGGTGGTTCCTATTTTTGTAGCTGAATTGGAGAGTTGGGGAGTTGTTCTTGGTGCGTGGAATTCGAAGATGCAAATCAGCGTTCTCTTGGAGTTTAATTCTAAGAATTCAATAGCTAGTATACTCTTATATAAGGTGGGTGTTTCTTAAATCCTTTCTAATTAGGAGTATGATGCTTAAGTAAATTTTTGGTAGATGTAATATGAGTTGTTAAATTTATATTATCATGCATGTTGCTATGAAATGTGATTATTACATTACAATTATCATGTTGCTATGAAAATGTGAATTTTGAACCATGCTAGATGTAGAATGTATGTTTGTAAATGGCTAGTTGGTTAATTGAAACCTTGGTTATATGCTATATTAATTAATGTGACACTAGTATGATAAATGAGATTATGTCCTACAAATGTTGTAGAAATAAAAGAAAACAAGTAAACAAACTTATGTGATATCTTTTGTGCTAAATGTGGTAAAAATAACTGTTGTTTACAAATGTCGAAAATATAGATATAAAATACAATTTAGAAAGGAAAATTCATGTGCTTATGTCAAAATAATAATTTTTAATTACTGTTATGTTGCTAATCTATAATATCAGTAATATAGAAATTTTCATGAAATAAATTAGAGGAGAAAAGGAGTTTAAGAGTTTTGAATTATGAAATTTTAGTAACAAACAGAGAGAGGGAGTTTGAGAAACCCAACTCATTTTGTGACAGTTAGTCTCTAGAGACAAGTTGGTCTTCGGGTGTTTTTTAAGACCATTACTGTAGCTCGTCAGAGCTACTGGTCTTGGGTTCGAGTCTCTCCAGAGACTCTGTTTTTCTAAAGTTTGATTTAACTTAAAACCGAGAGCCAACAGTTAAGTATAATTTAACTTCATTGTAAAACAGTGAGGCGCCTTGGACCTACTGGTCTTTGGTGGCGCCACAAATCCATTACTGTTCATGGCGTCTGGCTTTGGGTTTTGGGTTCGAAACCTGGTGTGGACTTTTAAATTCTTTTTTTTTGATTTTTTAATGTTTTTGAGAGTTTTAAATGAGATAAAAATTTAGAAAAAATTCTATTATCATTCTAAAATTATTTAAACTTCATAAAAATTATTTCTACAATGTTTTGACACATTTTGTGAGAATTGGAAGTTATTTTGGGATGAAGAACTTGATAAATCTTCTTAAAATGTGATTTTGTGTAATTAAAGAGAGATGAATATTTGGATTGCTATTAGATTTTCTTCTTAATGAAATTTTATGAATTTAATACTTGATTGAGATCATTTGATATTGCATACAATGTTATAAATAATTAAATTGATAAAGAGGTTGAATTGACTTATGTAGCGTTATGAGATTATAAAAAAAATATTCTCTTTGAGAAAGAGATATGAATAAAGAAATTAAATAATTATTTTGAGATTGAACATGAATTATTGTTGATCTCTAGAAAGATATAATTGTTGGAATCTAGAGGCTAGGCGAGACCCTAGTAACCGGCAATTTTATTTATGATTTGAGAGCTAACCAGTGTGGGTTGAGCATCTCTTAAGAAGTAGCCAGGTAGGTTGACTGTCTCTTTTGTTTTGGTTTAAGTCCGGTAGGGTAAACTAGCTCTAGGTTGTGATGATTTTCTTTTAAAACAAACTGAAATTGTAAGGACTACACTATAGTGAAGATGTGATGAAAGTAAGAGAAAAAGATGAGTATGAAGGCCTCGGAGCTACGATGTGAGAGTATTCATAGGCTGTCTATACGATGCGTTGTGTCATGACGTGGATACATCTCCAGGATATCGTACCGTAGGCGATGCTTGTGGGGTGTTTGGTGACTACTGGTGGTGCCATTGTCCCATGACGGAGACTGATTTGTCCATAGGTTCTACACGATGCGTCGTGTCATGACGTGGAATTCCCCTCCAAGCTGTCTGGACATGGGCTCGTAACTCATAGAACATCTAGGATACTTACCGTAGTTACCGTAGTAGTCTATGTCATGGCGAGGGATTGAACCTTACAAGATGAAGAACGATTAAGGGCTTGCCTTCGGACCTATGTAGTATCAGATGCATAGAATCTGAACAAGTGCGCATTAGGGTCATATAATATAAATAACTGCATTAAGGACTAAGTGCACAACACCCACGACATCAATAGGATAATCCTCTTGTAGCTTTGTTTGTGATCAAGTTTGTGTTTATTAAAGTATTTAAGAATCGTTATACTGTTCGGCATAGTGAGGATAGCCGTGTATAATATTTCGTCATTTGTAAGCAACTGACGTGTCCACAGTTTTATATGCAGGACTTGGAGTTCACAGATATAAAAATGATTTTGATGTTGTTGATTACTTAAATGCTAAAGTTGTTACAATTGTACATTTATTATTGTTGTATTTTATTTATTCCGCTGCGTGTTGATGTAAATGACTCTGATGTAAATAAAAGTTTTAAATTCCTTGTAAAATTATACGAAATGAAGTGTAAAGATCCCGTAGAACTTCGAATTCGGTCTTATTGGAATTCGGGCTGTTACACAAACTAACCCTAACGTAGGGTTTTGCCATTCAATCCTCACCCCACTTCAAGCTTTGTTTTGTTTGGGGGTTTTAAGAGATTTTTATGTGCTCTTTCAAGTGGCAGTATTTGTTTGCATAGAAAACTTCGTTAAGGTATACCAAATTGTATCCCTGTTTATGGAATTGTATGCTTTTAATTTCTTTTCATAAAAATTGTTGTAGGATGATGTTTAGAGTATGTATAACATGCTTAAGGTGAAAGATTTCAATTTTTATGGTAATAATATGGAAATTTCATTAAACCTAGGGTTTGAGTTTAGGAAGGGAAAAGAGAATTTCAACTATAGTATGTTAGTAATAGTTTTGGACTATGTGGAATATTATGGGATTATTTAGAAGCATTTTTGACTAATTTTAATAATTTTGTGTCAGTTGTAATGAATTTTCCCGGTATCGGAAAATTGTTAAAGTATGATTTATTAGTATATAAACAAGATAATTGTGGGAAAATATGTACAAATAATAGAGATTATTCCCGAAGTCTATGTAAGTTAATTTTGGGATATAAAAATTTATTTGGGACAATTTACCCCTAAAATATAAAATATTGATTAGAACTCCTCCGATTGAGGGGTAAAATTTGGATTCGGTTATAGAATTAGAGAATGATTGCCTTGGCATGCTTATGTAGGTTATTTATGACATATGAGTAGCTCCGGTGTGAAATTGGGGGGTAAATAACGTGTGTTTTGAGTTAATGGCTTATGGGTTTGATAATTTTCTTATTAGGTGTGAAAAGTTAAGTTTGATTAGCGACTGGAAGAGCGAGGAGCGTATTCCTGTCGGTTTGTTAGGTGTATGATTGTACTCGATATACTTTTTGTTGTTGTTAAATTTTAGACTTATCTAATGTGATTCATGATAGTTATGACTGGATAACGAATTATTGATAAACACGGAAGTTTAATAGTTGAAATTGTGCTTATGTGGTGACTTTGCATGATTTTGAATATTTGGTGCTATTAGTGATATATTGAGTTTATATACGATAATATGAAGTGATTTAGGGCATGGTGCACGTATGATATGCAGATGATAAATAGAAATTTTATATATGATACTATGATGTGTTAAATGGCATGGTATACATATGACATGTGGGTAATAAATGAGAATTATATATGATAAAAAGAATGAGATTAATGGCCTGATATATGTATGATATGTAGGTGTTCAATTGAAAGTTTATATGATAATATATGTGAGTGAATAGCACGGTGTATGCATGATATACGATAATGTAACAAGATACATAGCATGGTGTATTCATGACATGTGATAATATGACAAGATAATATGTGATACAATGATAAGATAAATAACGTGGTATATGTCGGATATGTGGTAATATATATTGAGATAAAATGATGAGATGAAAATGATTATAAAAGTAAATGTTTGCTTATCAGTGCCTACAGAATCACGGGGGTTTGGGCTAGACATCCTAATACCCAAGTTATCAGCTTCGGGTGAGGTGTTTGCGTAAGACCCTTGGTGGGCAGCGAGGCGTAAGACCCTTGATGGGCAGCGATCAGGCGCGTAGGACCCTTGGTGGGCAGTCATCTTTGTTTAGACGGTGCTACCGGCTCTAGTCTTAATGGAGGCGTAAGACCCTTGGTGGGCAGCGATCTGTGTTTTGACTGAGCTATCGGTATTAGTTTGGTGATGACGTGGGCACTGGTCAAAAAATTAATAAAATAGGTAAATATGAAATAAGAATGAGAAAGTAAAGTAAGTATATGATATGAAATGAGAATGAGAAAGTAAAGAAAGTAAATGATATGAAATGAGAATGAGAAAGTTAAGAAAGTATATATGCGAATGAAAGTGAATAGTAAAGGAAATGTGTTATGTGAATGAATATGAAAAATTAAGAAAGTATGTGAATGAAAGTGAAAAGTAAAGGAAATTGTGTTATGAGAATGAATATGAGAAGTAAAGAAAATGTGTTATGCTTTATACGAATGAAAAGTAAAGTAAGATGTATTATGTGAATGAAAAATTAAGTAAGTGGGATTATGCGATGGGAATGGTTATTAAAGTAAAAACATGATATAACATGAGTTTGGTATGCATTGGGATTATGTCAAGGAACTACTCACCTGCTATTTCAGTGGAAATGGTGGGAACTACCTGCCTAGGCACAACTCCAAGGTGGATCAGTGAGGTGTTGATATGATAGTTGTAATGTGAGATGAGAATAAAAAGCAAAGTAAGCTGTAAGATGAAAAAAAATAAAGTAAGTAATACCCAAGCTATCGGCTTGAGGTGTGAGGTTATATTACCCATGTTATGGGCTTGGGGTGCAGTGTATTACCCGATGAGAATGAAAAATAAAGTAAATTGTAAGATGAGATGTGAATGAATATTAAAGTAAATTATATGATAACATAAGAATGAGAAGTAAAAGTTGTATGATGAGATGATAATAAAAATTTTAAATGAAAATGAGAATTTAAGTAAGTGGTATAATGTAATAAGAATAAAAGGAAAGTAAATTGTATTAAGAGGAGATAATGAATGTTAATGTATTATGAGACGTTATGAGATGTGAATATTAATGTATTATGAGACGTTATAAGATGTGAATGATTATGGTGTTATGAGATGAGAAAGAATGTGAATATAGTATAAGATGGGAATGAATATTGAAGTAGAAATATGATATGATATGGTAGATAGAATGGATTTTCATATAGTAGATTGGTTGAAGACTAATAAATTACTTTTTGTGCAATATCCAGTTTTCATTTACTATATTTTCATGTTTAATCTCAGGTTATCTTTAATTATCATCATGTTAGTAAGTTCTTTAAATTTCTTTCATATTATTTATTTAGTAACTAACCTAGTAGATTATACTCACACCAGTTATGGATAACCCCTGTTGTTTTCTGGGGGTTAGAAGAGTCATTCACTAAAGGGGGATGTCCTTAACTCTCTTGCAGGTATTGAGTAGCAGCGAGGTGAGATATCTTAGTAGTACTTAGTGTTGTAGTTATACTTTCTTGTAGTAGAGTTGGTGGTGTATATATCTAATATATACTTTTATTAAGTTAAGTCATGCAGAATGGGGATATATGATAGTATTTGTGTAATATTTTGTATTATGGAAGATTATGCATATAACTGTATGGGATGATGATATATAGTGATGTGATGAGGTATGCAAAATCCGTACCCACCTCATTGTGGAGTATTAGGTTTTTTGGGTTGTTTCTGAAAGGGTTTTCAAAGGTTTTTCTAAAAATTCTTTATGTTTTTGAATGAATTTTAGTTTTTATTTTGTATCTTGCATATTATGATAAGTTATGCCCCCAGAGCACTATATATATATATATATATATATATATATATATATATATATATATATATATATATATATATATATTGCCTGTGTGTTGTTGCTTGGATTGGCCTGGGGAGGATTGATATATATTGTCTGTGTTGTGATATTTGTAATTGGTTGTAGAATTCTGTATGGAATTCCTGTAAAAGGGCTAATAGAGGAGACTGCCGAAAATTTAATTGAAATCTATGAAGTTTTTGTAGAATTATTTTAAGTAAGAGATTGTAAAAAAAAAGGTGTTACAGGAACAAATATGCAATCTTTATACATATCAAAGTTATAGTACAAGTCTGAGAGGCTAAGTACACTAAATCAGTCTACACGTTTCTTTGCTCAAATTACTTACAACATCCGGGAAAAGGGATACTTTGGTTAAGGGACACAGCTCACCTGTAATGCCGTTTAGCCACAAGTACTACCTCGGCCATCCAAATTACCCGAAAAGGGTTCAATCCCGGCCAATTAAATCTAAAATTCACGATGGAGGAGGGGGTAACGCCCTATCAGTAGATGCTACACTCGAAATCCAAGCTACTCCACTCTGAGCATCCTTGGGGATCCCTGGAGTTGCCCGAACCCCCCAAGGTTAGCTCATGAAACCTCATTCCTCTGTTATACTCATCGCCAAAGCAAGGAGTACTTTGCATTTGCAGCCCCCCGAGCTTCACCTTTAGATGGTAAATCTCCAAGTCCTTGACAATCAACTCCATGAGGAGGATTTCCTTATTGTGAACCATTCTCGCCACCGCACGAGGGCTCGCCAAACTACCTGCATGAGCCTCCTTCAGTTCAGCAAGCTATAAATTCCTCTCGACCGACACCTCCTTTGGATGTTCCCTTTCGAGCATGGTCTCATGCAACGAGTTAAGAAGATGAACGAGGCATCCCAGGATCCCCTTCGGTGTACACAACAATCTGATGAAACCAAGAACGAAGTTACAACGACGAGTACTAAAACACTTAGCTTTGACTTTGAGAAGTTTTTCAAATCCAACAAAATGAAAAGGAAAATTGTACACAACAATTCATTAGAAAAAAAAATCATTAATCAAGAAAAGAATACATGGCGGTGGGCAGTCTGTGGTTCGGCAAAATTACAAAATGATTCAAGGGTGAGGATCAATTAATAAACAAAAAAATTTCACATTCCGCTCCTTTTAATTAATTTAGTTATTTCTTTAAATTTAATTAATTTAGTTATTTCTTTAAATTTATTTAATTTAGTTGCTTCTTTATTGAATTTCGATTTTCCAAATCGAAGTTAATCTAGTAATTTCGGCACTCGATAAAATAATTAGTCCCTGTGTGTTCGACACTCTTTTCACTTAACTATACTGCTTGTTGCGATTTTGTACACTTGCAAAAATTCACATCAAGTTTTCGGTGCGGTTGCCGGGGACTTGTTATTGTTTTATTGATATTGAAAATTGCTAGATTGTTAATAGTTTGGATTTTTTTTTTTTTTTTATTTTAGATTAAATTGTTATTTTACCTCTTTATTCTCTTTTCACTAATTTTTCTTTATTTATTTTTTCAAGACTTAGGAGTGTATGCCTAGATCAAAACCATTGGAGCCTACACTTTTTGACCCAGAGATTGAGATAACCTTATGTCAGATCAGAAAGAAGAAGAAAGAAAACACCACATCCTCTTCATCCATGGAGAACGAAGAGGAGAACAAAGCTATGAGGGATTATGCAATGCCCTCAGTCAATAGTGCAACATCAAGCATCAAAATGCTAGCAATTAAAGCAAACAATTTGAAATTAAACCAACAATTATTCAAATGATTCAACAGACTGTTCAATTTGGAGGACTAGCACATGATGATCCACATGTTCACATTGCAAACTTTCTCGAAATATGTGATACCTTCAAACAAAATGGAGTTTTCAATGTTGCTATCCGACTGAGACTCTTTCCTTTTTCTCTATGAGATAAGGCAAAGGCTTGGTTGAATTCTTTACTACCAGGAGTCATTACAACTTGGTAGGGCTTAGCAAAAGAATTTATGGCAAAGTATTTCCCCAGCAAAAAAAGCAAATTTAAGGAATGACATCACCACATTCACTCAATTCGAGACCGAGTCATTATATGATGCATAAGAGAGGTACAAAGACCTGTTGAGAAAGTGTCCTCATCATGAACTTCCAAAGTGGCTACAAGTGCAAACATTCTATAACGGTTTGGAAGCTACAGATTGATCCATGGTAGATGCAGCAGCTGGAGGTGCACTAATGAGCAAAACTCATGAAGCAACCTATGAACTTTTAGAGGAGATGGCATCTAATAATTATCAGTGGTCTTCAGAAAGAATAATGCCAAGAAAAGTGGCGGGAGTTTTTGAACTTGATCATATTACTACTTTAACTGTAAAAAATGATATTTTATCTAAACAAATAGGTAATACGAATGTTAATGCTATTCAAACTAATCTGATTTGTGATCTTCGTGTAGGAAATCATTCAAGTGCAGATTGCCAAGCAGGAAACACTTTTACTCTATCAATTGCCGAAAAAAGCAAATTTTGTGTCAAACTTTCAAAGGCAAAACAACCCTTATGCAAACACATACAATCCAGGATGGAGAAACAACGCAAATTTTACTTGGAACAATAATCAAGGAGGAGCTAGACCACAACAAAATTTTCAACAACAAGAAAAGAAGTTGACACTAGAAGAGATGTTCATGCAAAACATGCAGAAGACAGAGCAATCCATGCAGAAGATAGATTTGGCAATCCAAAATGTTGTAACTTCAACTTCAGCTTCAATTCACAATTTTGAGGTTCAAATTTGTCAAATTTCAAATATTCTTAATGAAAGAATGGCAGGAACATTACCTAGTAACGCAGTGGTCAATCCCAAGGAGCATGTCAAAGCAATAACATTTAGAAGTGGGACAACAATTGAGCAGCCACAAATCAAAAATGCCGAACAAAATGTGGTTGAAAAGCAAAGTGAGAACGAGCAAAGTGTGGAGGAACAAACACAACACAAAGCAGTTTCAAGCCAAACAATTTCAGGGGAGTTTAATTCTAACACTTATCCTAATTCTCCTTATGATCCACCTATTCATTTTCCACAAAGTCTTAAAAAGAATAAGCTTGATAATCAGTTTTCAAAATTTTTAAATATTTTCAAACAATTGCATATTAATATTCCTCTTATTGAAGCTTTAGAACAAATGCCTAAATATGCTAAATTTTTTGAGGATATTTTATCAGACAAGAGGAAGCTAGAAGAGCATGAGATGGTGATGTTAACAGAAGAAAGTAGTGCAATTTTACAAAAGAAGCAGCCACATAAACTTAAAGATCCAGAGAGTTTTGCAATTTCTTGCACTATTGGAAATTCTTTTTTTCATAAAGCACTATGTGATTTAGGAGCAAGTACTAATCTTATGTCATATTCTGTTTTCAGGAAATTAGGTATTGGAGAATCAAAGCCTACCACAATTTTCTTATAATTGGCAGACAAATCTATCAAATTCCCAAGAGGGATCATTGAAGACGTTTAGGTGAAAGTAGACAAGTTCATATTTCCCGCCGATTTTATTGTGCTTAACAAGGAGGAAGATGAACAAATTACTTTGATTTTGAGGAGACCTTTTCTTGGCACAGGGAGAACATTGATTGATGTGCAACAAGGGAAACTTATTCTAAGGGTTGAAACCGAGTAAGTCACTTTTGATGTATTTTAATCCATGGAGCTTCCCTTAGAAGTTCATTCATGCTTTCAAGTAAGCGAAGCCATGGGAGAGACACATTGGGATGAATTTGCTAAATTACCATTAGAAGAATGCTTAACAACTTCAGAAACACTTGAATCAGAAAATGAAGAGATCTTGGAATGTGATAAAAGTTTTGAAGATACACCACTCATTTCCCCTTCACCACAACAACTCGAGATTAAACAACTCCCATCTAGTTTGAGGTACGCATTTTTAGGCAAAAACTCCACTTTTCTTATTATTATTAATGAATCTTTGAATAATTTTGAAGAGGAGAAGTTGTTGAGAGTTTTGAGAGACTATAAAACAGCCTTGGGATGGAACATTTTTGATATAAAGGGGATTAGTCCTTCAACATGTATTCATAAAATTTTAATGGAGGATGATTTTAAGCCTATAGTGCAGCCACAGCGAAGATTAAATCCATCAATGCAAGAAGTGGTGCATAAGGAGGTCTTGAAGCTTTTAGATGCAGGTATCATTTATCCAATTTCAGATAGTGCGTGGGTAAGTCCTATACATGTTGTGCCAAAGAAAGGAGGAATAACTGTAGTAAAGAATGACAATAATGAGCTAACACCAACAAGAATAGTCATGGGATGGCGAGTGTGCATAGATTATCGAAGACTAAACAATGCAATTAGAAATGATCATTTTCCACTATCATTCATTGACCAAATGCTAGAAAAACTTGCAGGCCACTCATACTATTGTTTTCTTGATCAGTATTCAGGATACAATCAAATCGCCATAGCACCAGAAGATCAAGAGAAGACAACATTTACTTGCCCATATGGAACTTTTGCATATAAAAGGATGCCTTTTGGTCTTTGTAATGCCCCCACCACATTTCAACGCTGCATGATCTCAAATTTTTCGGATATGGTTGAGAAGTTTATTGAAATTTTTATGGATGATTTTTCAGTTTTTGGTTATTCATTTGATAATTGTTTATCTAACTTAGCTTTGGTTTTGCAGCGTTGCAAGGAAACAAAACTGATTTTGAATTGGGAGAAATGTCACTTTATGGTGGAAGAAGGGATTGTTCTAGGCCACAAAGTTTCCTTTAAGGGAATTGAAGTGGATCGTGCTAAAATAGATGTCATTGAAAAATTACCTCCACCAACTAATGTCAAAGGAGTGGGAAATTTCTTGGGTCATGCAGGATGTTATCGACGATTTATAAAAGATTTTTCTTTAATCACTAAATCTCTTTGCAATTTTTTGAATAAAGATACACCTTTTGATTTTTTTCATGACTGCTTGCATGCTTTTGAAACATTGAAAAAGAAATTGATTTCAGCACCTACAATTATTGCACCATATTAAAATTTGCCTTTTGAATTAATGTTTGATGCTAGTGATGTGCCAATAGGGGCTGTTTTAGGGCAAAGAAAAAACAAAATTTTTCACACCATTTACTATGCAAGTAGAACTTTGATAGAAGCACAACTTAATTATGCTACTACTGAAAAAGAATTATTAGCTATTGTATTTGTTTTTGACAAATTTCGATCTTATTTGATAGGTTCAAAGGTGGTGGTGTACATGGATCATTCATCTCTCAAATACTTGCTTGCAAAGAAGGAAGCCAAACCAAGATTGCTTCGCTGGATTTTACTTTTACAAGAGTTCGATGTGAAAATCAAGGACAAGAAGGGTGTGAAAAATGTGGTGGTCGATCATTTATCTTGCAATGAGCCAAAAGATGAAAATAAATTGCAGGTTATACCAATCAATGAAGAATTTCCAGATGAGTATTTAATGATGATACAGACTCCTCCATGGTATGCCGATATAGTTAATTACTTGGTATAAAAAATTATACCTTCTGAACTTACTTATCAACAAAAGAAGAAATTTTTCTCTGACTTGAAATACTATTTTTGGTAGGAACCTTTTTTATTTCGCCATTGTGCAGATCAAGTAATAAAAAGATGTGTACCTGAAGAGGAAATGGAAAGCATACTCAAACATTACCACACATTGGAAGTTGGCAGCCATTTTAGTGGAGCAAAAACAGCAGCAAAAATTTTACAATCAGGAGTTTATTGGCCCTTAATTTTTAAGGTTACTTTTAATTTTGTTAAATTATGTGATCATTGTCAAAGGGTGGGAAATATTTCTAGGAAATATGAGATTCCCCTAAATAATATCTTAGTGATTGAATTATTTGATGTTTGGGGGATAGATTTTATGAGACCTTTTCCATCTTTATTTTCTAATAAATATATTTTGGTTGATGTATATTATGTCTCCAAGTGGGTGGAAGCTACTGCCTACAAACCAATGATGCAAGAGTGGTGGTGAACTTCATTAGGAAAAATATCTTTTCACGATTTGGAGCTCCAAGGGCAATTATTAGCGATGGAGGAAAACATTTGTGCAACCGTCAATTTGATGCTTTATTTGCTAAGTATGGAGTTACTCATCATGTGGCAACACCATATCACCCTCAAACAAGTGGTCAAGTGGAGGTTTCAAATAGAGAGTTGAAGCGTATACTTGAGAAGACGGTGAATATGTCATGAACGGATTGGACAAGAAAATTAGATGATGCATTATGGGCATATAGGACACCAATTGGAATGTCTCCATACAGATTGATGTATGGTAAAGCATATCACTTACCGGTGGAACTGGAGCATCGCGCTTATTGGGCAATAAAGACACTTAATTTTGACATGATAAATGCAGGTGAAAAGAAAATGTTGCAACTAAATGGGATGGACGAGTTTCGCAATGATGCTTATGAAAATGCCAAGATCTATAAAGAAAAGACTAAACGATGGCACGATAAGCATATTTTAAGAAGAGAATTCAAGGAAGGGGAGAAGGTGTTGTTATTCAATTCAAAACTTAGACTTTTTGCAGGAAAATTGCAATCTAGGTGGACGGGACCATTTTTTGTCACACGAGTTTTTCCATATGGAGCTATAGAAATTCATCATGAGAAAAAAGGGACATTCAAGGTCAATAGACAACGGCTGGAGCCATACATGGATGGAGAAGTTGGCAAGGAAATCTTGTACATCGATAAGGCCAAACAATAGTAACGAATTGGAGAAAGTCTGGCTGAAGACTTTAAACTTAGTACTTCTTGGGAGGAAACCCATGTTTTCTTTTACTACATTTAGATTTCCTTTTTCTTTTAGTTTATTTAAATTGTAATTTTTCATTTTATTTTGTAGAATTGCATGAGTTTGGAAGTCGCCGGGCTGAGCTGTTTTCTACACCTGCATTGATGGCTATTTTTTAGCAGGATGGAGTCAGAATCACAAAAAATTGTTTCAAAGAAAGATTGTAGGAATTTTCCTTAGCTTTCCAGAACAAAAAGAATCAGGCCATTTGGACACCTACAGCTCCAGATATCGCTGAAACAATGAACATCGCGCGTGCAGAATTTTAACACCAATAAGGAAAGAAATTCTGAACTTTTTGCATTCTTTTTGTTTTTCTTTTTCCTTTCCCATTGAGGACAATGTGATATTCAAGTTTGGGGGCAGGGATAAAATTTATTTTTTATTTTATATATATTTGAAAAGAAAAACAAAACAAAGTACTGCAATTGGGCTCACCATTACACTTTAGAGTTCTTTATTGTGCTAAAGTATTGATTTTTTTTTAAGGATAGACAATATCTTTTAAAGGAAGACTAAGCATACTTATTTACTTTAGGATTATTGAATTTCGAAATTCCTTACAAAATTGTAAGAGTCGTGTTATTATACATAAAAGAAAAATGTGATGTTTTTTCTTGTGATTGATCTAGTCCTAAACAGAGTTTAAGTAAATAGAGTGAAAAAAAAAAGAAAAAAAAAATATGAATAAAGTCTATCTACTCTGATGTTTTGAGTTGCTTAGTGACTATTGGTATTCATCACCAATGCTTACTTTTACGTCAAACAACAACTTGAAATATGAGTATGCAAAGCACTTTAAGTTTGTGACTTGTTGAGTAACCGGGTGAATTCATCAAAAATGTTTGCATTCGCGTTAAAAGGAAAGTGATAACTTAAAGAAGAGACCAAAAAAAAAACTCTAGTTTGCTACTCGGTTTGTAGTAGTGAGAAGGGAAAATCACAGATGAAGTTGTTACATACTATAATTACATTAATTGCATGACAAATATGATTGGGTTTGAAATTATGAATGAATAATTGTACTGGAGAAAATGGGTATGTTTGGTTTTACTTTATTTGCTATTGTTTACATTTTTAATTGAAATTTTGATGCTTGCAGGATGAGATCTCTTGGTGTGATGAGTTGAGCTTATTATTAATTATGATTCCTTTATTCATGGTTTTACTTTTTGCTCGAGGATAAACAAAATCTTAAGTTTGGGGGTATTTGATGTGTCTAATTTTTATATAAATATATGTACTCAATTACCCAAAAAATTGCTTTTATTCGTCTATCTTGTTAATAATTTATCTTATTTCTATATATTTGAGTTAATTAATTATTTTTTAAGGAATAAGAGTTTTTGAAGTAAAAGGTGAAGATTTTTAGTTAAAACCAACAAAGAAAACAAGGAGAATGATTGATTAATTTTTATTATTTTGTTGAATTTTAAATTTTACAATTTGGCCATGTGAAAAGAAAAATAGAAATTTTTAATTGCCTATAGAGGTGAAAATGAAATAAACAAATTTAAAACGGTTTAATTGAGCTAATGTGATTTTTAGTTAATTTAATGAATTTAAACTAATTCATTTTATTTTATTTTTAAATCCTAAATTCTGATTTTATTTTGTGTGCGTGCAGTGCGTTTTTCAAGAGAAAGAAAAAGAAGAAAAGAAGCAAGAAATAAAGATCAAATCAAATAAAAAAATAAAAAAATAAAACTGTGGGAGTTTACTGCAAAAATAAATCCTAATCCCCACGTTCCTGCTCCTATAAATACAATGGCAAAACAAGAGAAGAAGGACATGCAAAACGAAGAGGAAGAGCTGCGGCTACCTGTAACAAATAAAATTTAAAAAGAGAGCTTAAGGCAAACAAACAGAGAGAGAGACGTTGTGAAGTGGGCTTCGGCTCTGAACTCAAGGACAGCACAGAAGGGGCTTTGTTGCGCCAACTGATGTGGCGTGGGCGCTGTTGTGGTGCGGTGCCCGAGGCAGAAAGAGACAAAGAGGCACATAGGGGCTCTGTTGTGCCAGCTGACGTGGCATGGGCGCGTGCTCCAAGACGAAACACAGAGGGCCTAGTGCAGTGATGTGGCGCCTGTCCTGTCAGGCGGCTCGAGTTTCGAGGCAGGGAAAACGACAGTGACGAAACTGACGTGACGGCTTGTCAGCGGCGCGAAAATCAAGCGAGACAGAGAAGGAGAGAGGAAGAGAAGTGATTACTGTTCGGCACAAAAATTGAGGCGTTCGGTTTGCAATTTTTTTACAAAACAGTTCTTTTCTGTATATCTTTTCTCTTTGTCTAATTTTATTCTACAATCCAAGACAGTATTTGTTAGTTGCAACATTATTATGAACTAAATTTAATTTTCTAGGGCTTTGATGTAGCCTAGTTTTGATAACACAAATTTTAAATTCCATGTTATTTTTCTATTTTTCCATGGTTGTGTGTTTGATTTTTGTTCTTAATGCTTACAATTGGTTGACCAACTTTTGTATGATCTATTAATTCATGGAGAGACCGAACTGGTAACTTGTGAATTTGAATTAATAAAATTAAATACCGTTACAAGAGCGAACCGTTGTTAATGTGACCGTTAAGAAATCCATAGATCTTAATGAATTTTTAATTAGTAATTTATGCATGAACTATGACAAATAATTAGTTGAGAATATTTTTGATATTGTTTGAGAGAGAATATTGAATAATTTGGAGATTTTGGTCTACAACTTGGAAAAATAATATTTTTATTCACATGGAATTATAAATTGTGTGGGATTAACTAGGTAAAATCAAAAGCCCTAGAATTAGTTTTGCAATTAATAAACAACAAAATTTCACATTCCGCTCCTTTTAATTAATTTAGTTAGTTCTTTAGATTTATTTAATTTAGTTGATTCTTTATTGAATTTCGATTTTCCAAATAGTAGTTAATCCAGTAATTTTGGTACTCGATAAAATAATTAGTCCTTGTGGGTTTGACACTCTTTTCACTTAACTATACTACTTGTTATGATTTTGTACACTTGTAAGAATTCACATCACTTGACCATTACATTAAGGTTCTTTCAATAGAGAAAGAGAAAGATAACTCTTATTCATTTGGAAGTGACTGAACTCCCTTTTTTGGCCTATTATTGAGAAAAGACTTTATCATTGACCTGGAAAGTAGAGCATGTCGTTCCATTGAGATTGAGAAATATGTGCTGGCACCATAACTTGAAGTGCTTATGCTCGATCAGCCCATATGCTCGGGAGTAAGAATTGGTCCCCTGATACCTATGAGAATTGGTATATCCATGTGGCTAGGCTGGCGCCAGTGGATTTTGCTGACAAGCCCTGATTTTTTCTGGATTCAAATATAAAGTATTTTTTCATACTCGAAATTGATAGAAAAGTCATAAATGAATGGACAATCAAGTACGTATCTTATCTGACGTAGTAGAAGCCGACCTTGTCAGTCTTGGAGAATGACACTAAGGCCTTCTCCCATTATCTGACGTAGTAGAAGCCGACCTTGTCAGTCTAGTAGTTTACACGTGCGATGCACGTTTTAATAAATATAGTTTTTTAAAATAAAAATTTAGACGTAATCTTGGTTTGAACCTAGGACCTCCTTTATAATAGTTATGCACGTGCGTTGCACGGGTTGGTGGAATGAAAAAATATTTACAAATGACACTAAGGCCTTCTCCCATTATAGTATTAGAGATTAAAGTCAAGGATCTTGACTTAGATCTCACCACACGTCAGGATTCGTTGCTCAAAGTAAAACACGCCAATGTTATGGAAGTTCATGGATCATGTGAAACAAGAGTAGCACCATGAACAACCTATGATTTCATAATCAAACGAGCAAAAAGAATATTAACATGCATTATTGTAACACCTCGAATTTATAAAATACTGAAAATATCCGTTTTTATATCTCTGGAGTTGTGAGAATTATTTTAGGTATATTTTATTTTATTTTTAAATATTGATATTGGTGTTGATATTTATGTTGGATCGGTAATATTGATATGTTGAAGTTATGAGTCGAATTTTATGTGACAAAATATTGTTTTTTTTAATTTTATAATTTTGGAGGATTATTATGAGATAATTTAAGGTATTTTATAATATTAGTATTATTAAAGTGTAGAGTTTAGGATTTATTTGTAATATTTTGATAATGAGAGATATGTTAATATTTCTTTAATAATAATTATTATTTATATTATTTATTTTTCCAACCCCCCCCCCCTCCTCCTCCATCCTTTCTGTTTCGATCACCCAATAGAAAAAAACGCCGACCCCATTCTCCGTCCGTTTTCAAGCCCAAAATTCCGGGGTTTTTCTTTATAAAATTTCGATTAAAATTAGGGGCATGCTGATTGAAGGGTTCTCTTCCTCATGGTGGCTTCAATTTGGAGAAAAAGCAATGGAAATGTATACCCTATTTTATTTTATTTGTATTGAATTAAGTGATTTTAATTTTTATTAAATAGAAATATTGAAGTAGGGAGATTAGGAGGTGTTGGGTATTATAGAGGCAAGAAATTAGAAAATTATTGGAAATTTTGCAAGTTGCTTATAAATTAGGGTTTTGGGTTTATAAAAGGAAAGTAAATATGTGAGAATTATCTCCTTAATAGTAAAAGAAATTGTAGTTGAACCATTAGAATAGTATGGGGTGATTTTTAATAATTTTATGGAGATAAAAACCCGTAGGAATTTGAATAATACGTGCATCGCACTTGTGCATGCCAGACATTCAATAAAACGCCTGAGTGACATTAGGATTAGTATTATTATTACCTGTGACTGGTTTGGATGTTTTGAGCCTAATTGGCTTTGAAATTTGATAATAGGAGATGTTAGCGACTTCGGATGCGTGATGGAGAAGTGGTGCTTCGAGTCTTCGCGGGATATGAAGTGAGTACGATTATACTAGGTATATATTATGTTGTGACAGAATTTTATGCTGTTTCAAAGTGATTTTTGTGATTTTTAGCTAAATGAAGATTTAACCGAAACACGGAATTTTTATATGTTGAAATTGTGTTAAATGGAGAATTTGTGTGTTTTTGAATATTTAGTGTCATGGGTGATGTACTGGGTATATGTATGATAAGCTGATGTATATGGGATTGTTATACGTATAATATCTGGTAGAGAAACAAAAATGACACATATATATGGTGTTATGATGTATTGACCTATTTGGTGTATGTTTGTGATATTCATGGGTGATAATGAGTTATGTTAGCATAATCGATGAAATTAATGAGTGAGTAGATGTATAATGTAGTGATTCTCTAAAGTGAAACTAATGGGCGGTAAAATGATATATTCATCTACTTAATTTGGCATGTTCATAAGATATTGTAATGTGAGTGAATAAATACTTTTGGTGCGTTTATGATACGAAATAATATAAAGTAATAATCTTATAAATGAAATAAACAGGTGTATGTGAATATGTGATATAATGAGATAATAAATTGCATGGTTAAAGCCAAAGATGTGGCAGATTATTGAAATAAAAGATGAGAAGTTTTGTGGGATTGAAAGGATGAAATGAAAATGATAATAACTGATAAATTTTGTTCTCCAGTACCTACAGAAATCCTGGGGGTTTGGGCTAGACCTCCTAACACCCAAGGACCGGCTTGGGGTGCGGTGTTTATTATCCAAACTATGTTAGGGGTGCAGTGTTTCTATCACCCAAGCTATCGGCTTGAGGCCCGGTTATTATCCAAACGAGGAAGTACCCTAGTGAAACTAGGGGTGTGGTATTTTCTTTACCTCATTGGCTTTGCCACAAGGAAGAACCTAGCTTCCCTGGGGTGCAGTGTTTTCTTTTCCCTCTTTGGTTTTGCCATGAGGAAGTACTCAAACTATATTTGGGGTGCAGTGTTTTCCTAGCTGGCTTCTGCTGGGAGGAAGTACCCAAGTTCCACTTAGGGTGCGGTGTTTCCCTCGCTGGCATAGGCTAGGGAGAAGTCGTAGCCTCGGACGCGTAAGACCCTGGGGCGCAGAGGTCCACGTGTTTACTGGGCTGTTGGCTTTCATATATTGAGATAATATGGCTCATTGGTCGACAAATTAATAAAATGAATAAATGTGAAATGAAAATGAGAATAAGAAAGTAGAGAAAGCATATGATATGTAAGTGAAATGTGAATGAGAAAGTAAAGAAAGTGAAATGTGAATGAGAAAGTAAAGGAAGTGAAATGTGATATGAGAATGAGAAAGAAAAGAAAGTATTTGATGTAAAGTGGAAATGAGAAAGTGAAGTAAGTATCTGAGTGGAAATGATTAAGTATAGTGAAAGAAAATGTATATATATGAATATGAGTATGGAAGAATATGATTCATGTATGCAAATAAAAATGTATGGTAAAAGAAGTATGTGGTTTAAAAAGTGTAAAAAAATGAGGTAATTGCATTATGTAATTATAAGTGAAAATATAGAAATGCTGATATGCAGATAATTATGAGAAGAGAAACATTTGTTTTATGGGATTAAATATAAAAAGTGATGGAATTAAACATGTGAATTAGTTTGGTGTTTTGTATATGATTATGAAAAATGAAGGAATTATATATAGGAATTAATATGATGTTATGAATATGAGTATAACAGTAAAGGAATTTTGTATGAAAAATTTATTGGAATAACTTGAAGAAATTGTGGAATGAAAAAGAGTAAAAGAAGTAATAGAAAGTGTGTATGAATGAGATAATATGATATGAAAGGAAAGTAAAGTTATATGTGATATTAGTATGATGCATAAAGTGATATGTGTTAAGTGATGGATACGGAAATGATTTCAAAACTAAAAATAAGTGTGATGCTAGTTGATGCCTTGGATTTGTGTCGAGGAGCTACTCGCCCGCTATTTCCATGGGAATAGTAGGAACTACCGGCCTTGGCACAACTCCCAGGATGAATTGGCGGGTTGTTGATATGATTGTTGTATTGCGAGATGGAAATGGAAGTAAAGAAAATTGTAAGATGAAAATGGAAATAAGGTAAAGTAATATTCCAAGCTATCGGCTTTAGGGTGCAGTGATATTACTTAAACTATGTTTGGGGTGCGGAGTATAATCGGATAAGTATGAAAGTTAATGTAAAGTGTAATACGAGGTGTACGAGAAAATGAAAGAAATATATATTATTAATAAGAAAGAAAAGTAATTTGAGTTGTATGATGAGATAAAAATGAATGATAAAGGCAAGTATATGACAAAATGAGAATGAGCATTAAATAAGCTGTATGATGAATTAGAATGAGATTGAAGGTTTATCTATTATGAAATGTTATGAGATGTGTTATTAGACATGGATAAATGTGATATTATAAGAATGGATGAAATTAATATTATAAGATTAAGTGAATATGGATTTGTAGATTGGTTGGAGATGCAAACGATTACTTTTGTGCAAAATCACTTTGACTATGTTTATATGATTAAATTTCAGTTTACATTTAATTACCCTTATGTTTATAAGTTCTTTCAATTTCTGTCTTATCATTTATTTTATTTACTAATTTAGTAGATTATACTTATACCAGTTGTGGATGACCCCTATTGTTTTCTGGGGGTCAGGGAAGTCCCTCCCTGGGGGGTGAATGTCCTTAACCCTCTTGCAAGTACTGATTAGCAGCGATATGAGATACTGTAGTAGTTGTTTTATTTTGATAGTTATACTTTTTCCATAGCCAAATGAGTTGTATATGTATCTATTATATATTTTATTATCCTAAGTTATGTGCAGATCGAGATAGTATATGGGTGATAGTTTGTATTATGGAGGAATATGTGTACAACTGTAAAGGATAATAATATATATAGTGTAGTAATTAAGTATGAAAACCCGTACCCACCTCGTTGTGTAGTACTGGATTCTGTGGTTGGTTTTTGAAAGGTTTTTCTAAAGTTTTTCTAAAAATCTTATCGGTTTTCAAAAGAATTTATGGTTTTTAAATTGTATCTTGCTTACTATGAGGAATTATGCCCCCAGAGCCACATATATTATTGCCTGTATAATGTTGAATGACTTGGCCTGGGGAGGATTGATATATATTACGGGTACATTGATATTTGTAATTGTTTGCAAATTTCCGTAAGGAAATCTGTAAAATGGCTAATAATTCAGGGAAAACTCTGCAAAAATTTTATTTGAAATATTACTATCTTAGTTTATGTTGAAAGTGGCATAGAAATTGAAAGAATTGAATTTGGATGTATAGAATTGGAAAGAAAAAAAAATTGGGGTGTTACAGTTTGGTATGAGAGCTTAGGTTAACTAGAAATTTCTTGTTAATTCTAGTGATGCTGTCATGTGTGTATGAGTTCCTTATTGCTAAGTCGGGAATATGAAGTTTGTTTTATGTTTTGTGGGTGTTTTGCTAAGTAGTGGTTCTATTATTGAATTGTGTGACCTCTTTTAAACTTTTGTTTGACCTTGGGTCGATATTACCTTTTATGGCCCATGCATATGTTTTGCACCATGGTATTCTTATGTCTTCCTTAGAAGTACTGGTGAGAGTTAGTTTATCATAGGGTAGTTCTATTATATTGATTGATGTGTGCCGAGAGGTGAAATCTCCTTTGGGATCCTGTGTGTGTCCTATAGACTGTGGGGTGATGTGTGGTAGTGGTTATTATTTTATACTGGATGGATTGGTTGTGAAGGCCTTATTCATAGTTGGAGGCAATGCAGGGAGGATTCGGATGAGAAAGCCTGATAAAACCAGGTTTCTAATTTTATGTAATGCCTTGGACGATGTAAGTACGTCCGTTGGGTTCGGTGGAAATACCCAAGGTGACAATTGAAATTATTGATGTGGCTTGTAAACTTTCTGATATATTAGAGGATGGTTCACTAAGAACGTGTACTGAATAAGGTGACTATTAAGAATAAGTATCCATTGCCAAGAAGAAATGGTTTGTTGGATTAGTTGTGTGGAGCGACAGTGTTTTCACAGCTAGATATGCAGACTGGGTACCATCAGATGAGCATCGAAGAGGGAAGTATCCCAAAGACTGCTTTTGCACCCGATATGAACTGTATGAATATTTGGTGATGCCTTAAGGGTGGATGAATGCCCTACATCTTTCATGGATTTGATGAATCGGACCGCTCGTCCTTATATCGATAGGTTTGTGATTGTGGTTATTAAGGATAATTTAGTGTATTTTCGCAGCATGGAGGAGCATAGATGGCACCTCAGAGCTGTGTGTAGACACCTTGGGACCAGAAGTGGTATGATAAGTCTTCAAATGGTAATTTTTGGGAGTGAGAAGTGTGATTTTAGGAGCACATTGTGTCTATTGAAGGCATATATGTGGATTCGGAGAAAGTTACAGCGGTGAAAAGACGGGGAACAACCCACGCATGTGTCAGAGATTCAGAGTTTCTTGGGTTTGGTTGGCGATTATCAGAGGTTCATTCCTCGATTTTCTATTATTGCTACACCGATGACACAGCTTACCATGATGAATGTACCATTTGTATGGCCCGAGCAGTGTGAAAAGGCATTTCAAGGGTTAAAGGAAAGATTAACGACAGCTTCTGTTTTGATTACCCCGAGAAGGGAGTGCCCCTCAAAGTATATACTGATGCATGTGGTATATGTTTAGGTGAGTTCCGATGTAGGAAGGCAGGTTTGTGACTTATATATCTAGGCCGTTGCGGTCATATGCGGTGAGTTATCCTACTCAGCTTTGGAATTAGTGGCAGTAGTGTCTGCAATGAAGATGTGGAGACATTCTTTGTTGGGGAGTAGTTTCGGCTTTTGACAGATTAGAAGAGTATGAAGTACTTGTTTTCATAAAAGGAGCTTAGCAGGAGGCGACAAAGGTGGCTCGGATTCTTTAGTAGCTTGAGGTTGAAATAAAATGGCTAAAATTTAAATAAAAACCACTGAAGTATTGGTCATTTTGAAAAAAAACCCATTGAATTATTTTTTTTAAAAAAAAACCCTCACCCAACTATGTTTTTAACACAAATTTGTTTAAGAAAACCCCACTCACCCATACCTGGAAAACGCAGTTCAGTGAGGTTTTTTTAAATAAAAAATTCAGTGGGTTTTTTTTAGAATGACCAATACTTCAGTGGGGTTTTTTTAAATTTAGCCAAATAAAATACCACCAGGGAAAGCTAATGTAATATCTCGATCGAATATTATATTAGTATTTTTTATAAAAAAATTAAAATATTTCTTATTAAAATTACTTAGTTTTAACTAATAAAAGTTATCTATATATATATACTATTATGTATATATATGTATCGTATCGATTTTGTGCACTTTTACAGAATCATGTAATATGAGTTTTTGAGAAAATATCTGTAATATCTGGTATGATATTAAAAATTATTATTTTTATTATTATTTCGGAATTAAAATATTTTTGGTGGAGATTACTAGTTTTCACTAATAAAAATTATTTGTATATATATATATGTATGTACATATATGTACTGTATCAATTTCGTACGTTTATACAAAATTATGTAGTATGTGATTCTGGAAAAGTATTTATCATTTTTGATCAATCATGATCAAATTGGAGGGCTAGGATTAGATTGGGTGTTGATTGTAATATATTAATTTGCAAATTGATCTCACAATTTTTGAGCCACAAAGAGAGAGACACATGGCTCTCTCTCTCCCTCTCCTACAAATGGCCGGACAAACCAAAAGGAGCAAAGCCCCATTTTTCATCTCACTCCCTCTCTTCTTCTCTTATATTTTCTTCTTCTTCTTTTGCTTGTTTTAAGTAGAAAAAATATTGTGAAGAGAAAAAATATAAAAGAGAAAAGAAAGAGAGATCAAATCAAATAAAAGAATGAGTTATGTTGTTCATGAGTGTTCTTGAAGATGAGCAAGAACAAGGAAGGAAAAGGGGAAGCAAGCAACTGCTTCCAACCGATTTTTGGGTGGGGGTTTCTCTTCTCATGTTTGGTATGTTGTTATTTGTTTGTTTGTGGGTTATTTTTAGTATGGAACTTGATTCATGATGATTATGCATTGTAGTAGATTAAAAGTGGATGCATGTAAAGATTAGAGTAGGTGACTCTAGTAGAAGTAGTAAAGATTCGATTTTTTAAGTTGAATGTTGATAGATTGATGGCTAGAAATGCAGAACTTGAGTTCTATAAGAAATTTGAGAATGTTGTCAACTAGAGAATCGTAGTAGGAGGTTATATGTTTCTAAAAAGTCTTATTTTGTTAGATTCCAGTAAGCGTAGCATCGGATATGAGTTTTACAAGTTCAGGATAGTAGCCTTTCTTTTTTGCTGAACTTACTGTTTAAGAGTTAGGGATTTTTCCGACCTCTTATTGACTGAATTTGGGAAAATTATTAACTAGAGAATTTTAGTAGAGGTTCTCACCTTTCTAAAAATTCTGTTTTTGTTAGATTCTGATAAGTGTAGCATCAGCTATGAGTTTTACAAGTTCAGGTCGGTAGCTTCTTTAAAAGCTGCTCTGTTTTAAGTAAAAGGTTGAACTTTCAATTAGTATAACTTCTTGTACACTTAAAATTGGGTGAAGTTGTAAACTAGGGAGTTTTATTATAAGTTCCTAGTTTTCTAAAATGTTTAATTTTGTTAGATTCGATAAGTATATCATCGGTTATGAATTTTACAATTTGAACAACAGCTGCCTTTTTGGGCTGAGTTCTCTGTTTGGGAGTTAGGAATTTTTCTAGCATTTTTTTACTGAATTTGAGGAAGTTATCAACTAGGTAATTGGAGTAGAGGTTCTCACCTTTCTAAAATATCTAATTTTGTTGGATTCCGATAAGTGTAGAAGGTTATGAATTTTACAAGTTCAGGACTGTAGCCTTTCTTTTTTGTTGAACTTACTTTTTAAGAGTTAGGGATTTTTTCTACCTCTTATTGACTGAATTTGGAAATGTTATCAACTAGAGAGTTGTAGTAGATGTTCTAACATTTCTAAAAAGTCTTATTTTTTTGGATTCAGATAAGTGTAGCATTGGTTATGAATTTTGCAAGTTCAAGTCAGTAGCTTCTTTAGAAGCTGGTCTATTTTAAGTAAAAGGTTGAACTTTAAATTAGTATAACTTCTTATACACTTAGAATTTGGTAAAGTTGTCAACTAGGGAATTGTAGTAAAGGTTCCCACCTTTCTAAAAAGTCTTATTTTGTTGGATTCCGATAAGTGTAGCATCGTTTATTAATTTTACAAGTTCAGGTCAGTAGCTTCTTTAGAAGCTGCTCTGTTTTAAGTAAAATGTTGAAATTTAAATTAGTATACCTTCTTGTACACTTAGAACTGGGTAAAGTTGTCAACTAGGGAAATGTAGTATAGGTTCCTACCTTTCTAAAAAGCCTTAATTTGTTGAATTCTGATAAGCGTAGGAAGAGTTATGAATTTTATAAAATTCCAACCGTAGCCTTCTTTTGGCTGAGTTTCTATTTAGGGTGTTCGGAGCTTTTATACCTCTTGTTGACTTCATTTGAGAAGGTTGTCAACTATAGAGTTGTATTAAAAGTTCTTAGCTTTCTAAAAAGTCTAAGTTTGTTAGATTCCGATAAGTGTAGCATCAGTTATGAATTTTACATGTTGAACAGTAGCTGTCTTTTTGGGCTGAGTTCACTGTTTGAGAGTTTGAAGTTTTTCTAACCTTTTGTTGGATGAATCTGAGAAGGTTGTCAACTAGAGAGTTGTAGTAGATATTCTCACCTTTCTAAAGAGTCTATTTTTGTTAGATTCCGATAAGCATAGCATCATTTATGATTTTTACAAGTTAACAGCAGCTGGCTTTTTCTGGCTGAGTTCTCCATTGATATGTCAGGGGCTTTTTCTACCTCTTGTTGATTGAATTTGAGAAAGTTGTCAACTAGAGAGATGTAGTAGAAGTTCTTAGATTTCTATAAAGTCTAACTTTTTTAGATTCCGATACAAGATGGAACAATTATAAATTTTTCTAGATTCAGCAGTAGTCTGCCTTTTGGCTGAGCTCACGGTTGAGATGTTTGGGGATTTTCCAACCCTTTGTTGATTGAATTTGAGAAGGTTGTCAACTAGAGAATTGTATTAGAAGTTCTTAGCTTTCCACATAGTCTAATTTTATAAAATTCTGGTAAGTGTAGCAATTATAATGAATTTTACAAGATTTCAACAGCCGCTCGACTGATCGGGCTGATTTGCTGTTGAGTTGTTTTTGTTGTTCTTCCATATTCGAGCACTCGTTTGGGATCTAGATGTATTTTTATGTGCTCATGATTCGTGTTTCGTGTTGGAAAATGGTTCGTTCTAATTATTAGCAATTTGTTGTCGCATACATAGTTGGTTGGCTCGTATGTAATTCGTTTGGCTCATACGTAGCTAGTTGGCTCGTATGTAAGATGTTTTGCTCATACGTACTTGTCGGGCTCGTATGTAGGTTTTTGTATCGTATGTAGCTCGTTGGCTCGTATGTAGTGGTTCATCTCATACGTAGCATGTTGGCTCGTATGTAGTTGTTGGTTCATATGTAGCTCGTTTGGCTTGTATGTGATTTGTTGGGCTCGTATGTAGCTTGTAGCTCGTCTAGGGTGATATCGTTACCCTAGTGGCCATCGACCATAAAGACGTGTGTTTATTTTACTCCTCGAGGACTTTGGACTAGTCACTCCTTGTGCGCCGTCAGATCTTAACTGGTGTAGGTTGATCGCGGGCCGGAAATGTAGACGAAATCCAAGTTCATGGTGATAGAAAGCGAGTAAGTTCGCATTGCCGTGGTCTTGGATCGATAGGCTGTAAGCGGGATCTATGGTGATCTCGGGAAGTCTAGGTTCAACAACTAGCAAAGTTATCTTGAGAAGTCTAAATTAAGACCTAGCATGTTGTGTTAACATTGTTGCCATCCCTCGGTTTGTTTAAGGTTAGTGACATCGTCAGGATAGTAACTTGTAACTATTGTTACTTAACCATTTTATTTTGCCGAAGGGAAGAGTTAGTATTAGGGGTGATACCTTATGATCCGACTTATCGTATAGGCCGACACTAGGTGGTGTTATTGGGTTATACCTTCCTGTCAAAGGGATACGGTGTATGCATTCTCACAAGTTTGGAGCACGGGATCCGTATCTCGGCTGTTAATTTCTGAAGTTCCATGATAAGGATAAGTTTTCCTATCGGAACTAGGGGATGGACCCCGGAATTCCGTCATGTTCTATGTCAGGGAGAAACAAACCAGCCATAGACTATTGTTCTTTGAGTCAAGGGCACCACAGGGGATGCTTCGAGCTATCCTGTGCAGCGATAACTCTAGGTTTATCTGACTTTTGAGTGAGGTCACCCGATGATAGTGGAAAATATGGACACCACTATGGTACTGCATTGGCAGGATTGGACTGTCCAAGGAAACCTCATCAGTCATGTTGTATCGGTCAGGAACAGGTTTGAGTACAATAGTAGAAATCATGGCACCGGTTCAAATCCCTAAATATGAAGAAACGACTTGATATAGGTGTATGTCTACATACTGTCTAGAGTCTTTCTTGCATTAGAATAAGTGCATCCTTGCATTAGTTAATCTTGCATTACAGTCTAAGTCATAGCATATACTGACACATCAATTATATATATACATTTCTCTTTTCATCAATCTGTTTGTTTAGTTGAGATTCTGCTGCTTGTAATCAGCATTTAGTGTCAGTATATGTACTGACGTCTCCACTTAAATAGGTACTGGATTGTAGACCTACAGGTACTGGATTTAGGAGGACTCAAGGCAAGAGAAGCACAGTATTGAATTTTATTTCAATTGTAATATTTGTCGTAATTTATTTAATGTTGAGAATCATCCAAGTGAAGTACCAAGTGTTATTAATTATTCGTTGTTCTCTGATGTAAATTTATTGAAAGTTTGTAACACTTGGGCTTGTAAGACATTATTGTAACACTAAAGTAATGTGTTGCAATTTTATAACATTCGGACTTGTAATACATTTGTGTTGAATAAGAAGTTTTAAATTTTCATGTTTTTCTGTGTATTGTGGCTAATTGTAGGAAAAGATTCTGTCTTATGTCACGGTTTCCCAGTGTAAGAAAATCGGGGCATTACAGAGTGGTATCAGAGCTGACTTCAATTTATAGTCTGACACAGTAGGAAAATAAACTTGGATGCCTCATAGGAGTCGAGTTTAGCTAGTTGTAGATGATTATAATTCATATTGTTGTTTCTTTCAACTTGTGTTTTATATTTTTTCTATATCTGGAATAATTCCTGTATATGTATTTGAAGGATGGTATTCGAGGATATCCTGACCGAGGATATATTAATGGAAGAGAGTGAGCTGATTTCGATGGATGATCCGATGATGTTGAGCGAGGAGCCGAAGGAGATTTCACAACAAGCTAACCTCAAGATGGACTTGCCTTCACCACCACAGGGACTAAGTATGGATCAACGCACAGCAGTTGTGGCCAACATACGTCTGGAAATTAGGAAGCTAAGAAAGTACGGGATCAGGAAAGGTTGTCGAGCTAAGAAACTGAGTGACGCTTGCCGAGCTATAATAGCAGGCCTAGAGGATGAGCCGAAATACTTTAATTCCAGATTGGCACGACTGCAGGATGAGTGGGAGCAAGTCCAGAAGACCACCAAGATTGTAGCATGCCATTTCTATAAGGAACCATGGAATTTCAAAAGTCAGTGTCCGAATAGAGCTATGGCAGTCACTTGCTACAACCGAAAGGGGAAGGATCTGCACCAGCTTCCAAGATCAAGAAGAAGGCCGGGAAATGTTTCCTCTGTAGGAAGCGAGGACATATTAAGTCCCAATGTCCAAGGAAGAACCCTCAGAATGAGACCCTTACATGTTACATTAGTGGGGAGATTGGTCATGTTAGGCCAAAATGTCCCCAGCTTTAGAAGGTTGCCAGTAAAGGGAAGGAGCCTGTTCACCAAGTGTAAGTATTCGCACTTATTGAAGTCAAAGCTGAAGAAGGCAAGGGAGCCATTACCAGTGTGCATATGGAATTACAACTAAGTTTAAAAGTTGTATTTTGTATTTTATTTTTTTGGACTAGGAAATAATATATGATGTAACACTTTTTGTAACCATTTGGATTTATATATATATGGAATCCAGACAACTATTTTATTCAATCAAGGTTCATCATATTCCTTTTGTGTCTGAATTATTTTTCAAGAAGAAGAGCACGCTGAGCATTTGACTACAGTTTTGAGCAACTATACGATCATCAACTTTGTGCAAATGATCAAGAGTGAATTTTGGAAGTTTGAAGTGGTGTTCTTAGGCCATGTCCTATTCTAATGAGAGAGTGGCTACCGAACCGCAAAAGATCGAGGCAATGAAGAATTAGGCTCAGTCGAAGACCCCGAACGAAGTAAGGAGCTAAATGATGAGATTAGGCAATCCGGTATTGAAGTGACTACTCAAGATTTGAGCAAAGTCTTAAGCACGGTTGGAGCTGCAACCGAGTCTGAATGAGCGAGTCAAGAAGACTCAGGTAGGAGATGCAGCGATTGAAGCACTGAAGGAAGATTTCAGAATTCAATGGGAATAAGGGATCACTTAGGTTTGGTAACAAGTTGTGTGTACCAAGGGTTAAGGAACCAAGGAAAGATATCATGAAGGAAGCAAATCTGCAACCAGACATCGATGCAGGCAAACCTGCAACTGGATGTCGAGAAGGCAAAATCTGCAATCGAATGTCCAGAAGGCAAACCTGCAACCGGAGGTCGAGAAGGCAAATTTGTGAACTTGATATTAAAGATTACCAACCTACAGCAGGACATCAATGGAAGGTGAACCGCAATGCAAGAGTTCATGGTTGAAGAAAATTATTATTTTGAGAATTGAAATTGTTGAGGTTAGATATAACCGAATTAATCTCTAGAACAAGATAGTTGTTGGAATCTAGAGACTAGACGAGACCCCTATAAATCGGCAGTTGTTATTAATTTGAATTTTAGAGCTAACTAGTGTCGGTTGAGCATCTATTGAGAAGTAGCCAGTTGGGCTGATCGTCTCTTGTGTTGGTGTAAGTCCGGTAGGGTAAGCTAGCTCTAGGTTGTGATGATTTCTTCTAAAACAAACTAAAAACTTAAGAACAAGCACTAAGGGGAGATGTGATGAAGTATGGGCAAACATGGGTATGAGGGCCTCAGTTGGTCTGCGGTGTAAGATAGTTTCCCCGGAATTATCGAGATGTGATTGGGAGTGTCCCCAGCTCATCTGCGGTGTGGGATTCATCTTCAGAATTATCCGGATCGAGGTGACGCCTATGGGGTGTTTTAGGACTATGTAGGCGCCATAGTGTAACATCCTGATTCTTTATTTATGATTAAATGAAGGGTTTGTTGATTCTTTACGTATTTTGCACGTACTAATTCATGGGCATTTTTGTAGAAAATTATTTATTTTTGTAACATGAACAAATATTTTTCTATCTCTCTCTTTTATATTTTGAAAACCTAATTAAATTCTAATTATTTTAAGCCCATCCTAATTATTTAATTATTTAAATTAGCCCATGGAGTTTTTAGCCCACTAGTTTATTTCTCTTTTAATTAACATGACTTGTAGTGTAGATCAACTTTGTAGACAATTAATTAATTAATCATGTACAACTAGTAACTGGGGTGCTACATTTGACACGTTCATTGCACTAGCACGTGTCTTAAGCCATGCATAGTGTAGGCCGGAATGGGAGAGAGGGATGGGGTGAGTTGTCTTAGTGGATAGGTGGTTACTTGTTCATGGGTGGTTGCTACAACTTCCTAATACATCCTAGCCATAAATCTTTAACCATCTAGATCAATTCTAGCCCTCCATTTCACTCAAAAATTAGTATAAATACCCCCCCTTCTATTCATATAGTACACTGAAATTTTTGTAAAGAAAAGAAACAAAGAAAACACAAAAGTGAGTAAAAAGATTGAGAGAAAGTTAGAAAAAGATTGAGAAGAGTTCTAGTTGTGTGTATTCATCACCATAGGAGGCTGGCCATTCATCTAGAGGAAGAGAGGCTCGGGTTTCACTAGTCCAAGGAGGAGAAGGCGTTCGTGGTGGCACAATATAGGGTGAGAAGGACCGTTCGTGTGTTCAAGGAGATTCTAGGAACTTTGTAGTTGTTTTTCTTCAAAAAGGTGGGTAGTTTTCTCTACTTCTAATTTTAGACACCATGCTAGGGTTTTGTGATTAATGAGAATGCTAAAGAAACTCATAAGATAACCATGTGTTGACTCTAAAAAGGACTTGATAGATGATTAAATAAATGCTTGATGAATTGCATGCTATTTGCTATAAATTATGTTTATTATAGTAGAATTGCTTTATTGCTATGAAAATGTAAAATTGGAACCATGCTAATTGTAGAATATGATTGTGAATGATTAGTAGTTGAAATTATCGAATTTGTGCTTATTAAACTATTGTGACACTAGTTTAATGAATGAGACCATGACTTTGGGTATTGTGGAAATAAAAGAGGAAGAAAAACAAGAATTAATATTTTTTTTAATATAGTTGTAATGCAAAATTTGGTAGAGAGTTTGCTAAATTGAAATATTGCAATTGTAGGCATAGAATACAAATTAGAATTAGAAATTCATTTTTTAATGTCAAAAAAATGTTTTTAAAACACTGTTTTGTTAATTATAAATAAAATCAGTATTTTGAAAATTTTTATGACTTTATGTGGAAGAGAAACAATGTTAAGAGGTTTTGAAAAACAAAGTAATTTTGATAAACAGATATTCGAAACAAACCTAATTTAACCCACTCTCATATCAGTTAACCACTAAGGTCATACTGGTTTGGGGGGGCGCCATTATCGCTCTACTGTAGCTCGGAGGCACTCTTGTGCCTGGGTTCGAGTCTCGGCAGAAACTTTTATTTTTCAAAATTCGATTTTTCACTAATCCCGAGAACAGAGCTTAACCATATTAAAGCTCTCCCTTTAGACAGTTGGCCACTGTGTCCCTTCTGGTTAGTGGGTGGGGGTTTAGTGCGGTGACTGTTCACCTTGGGGCTTTTGTGTGTGGGTTCGAAACTGGCTGAGGCCTTTTTTTTTTAGAAAAATCCGATTTTTTTAGTGCATTTGATTTTTTTGGGTTTTTAAATGTGATAAAAAATTGAGAAAAATATTGGGAAAATTTCTGAAAAAATATAAGGACTTCACAAAAATTATTTTTCTAAATATTTGGACTTTTAATGAGAAATAGGAGTAAAATTGACAAGAAAAATTCATAAAAATCTCGCACTTGATTCTTTTATGATTTCAGAACAAATTAGAAATTTTTTATTGAAAAGAGATCTAATTGAAATTTTTCACTTATAATTATTGAGTATGATTAAATGAGAAATTAGTTAAAGAATATGCAAGTTGTGCATGGAAATGTGTTGAAAAAGAGAACATGATGAAATGTAAAATTTTGTGAACAAGTATGCTATCTTCTATGAACATGAGAAGAGAACTTAGACTAGAATTTTAGCTAAGACCTCACATCGGCAAGAATGAAAATTTTGAAAAGTGAATTATGATATTTTGACCAAGTTTGAGTCGTTGATAATAATTGATATTGGAAAGACCGATGTAGGGGTAATGCTAGATTCTAGAATGTTAATCTTCATTTATACATAAGAATTAGATACATAGTGGAGATGTGATGAACGTAAGAGAAAAATATGAGTATGAGGGCCATTGGATTGGCGGCATGAGAGTATTCACAAGATGTCCCATGATGCATCATGAATAAGGCATGGATACTACTCTAGAGTACCGTCCCGGTGGTGACATTTATGGGGTGGTTAATGACTACGGGTGGTGCCATGTCTATGGTAGGAGGTGAGTTGACCACAGGATGCCTGCATGATGAGTCATGTGTCAGTGCGTGGGGTTCTCTCCATGGTGCCTAGACGTGGGCTCGTAACTCATAGAACACCGAGGATACTTACTGTAGTTAACGTAGTAGATTAGGTCATGGCGAGGGATTGAACCCTATAAGATGAAGAACGATTAAGGGCTTGCCCTCAGACCTACGTAGTATGGGCTGTATAGACTCTGAACAGGTGCACATTAGTGTCATATAATATAAACAACTGCATTAAGGACTAAATGCACTGCACAGCACGACATCAATAGGATAGTCCCTCTGTAGCTTTGTCTGTGATCAAGTTTGTGGTTTGCTTAAGTATTGAAAATCGTTATACTGTTCGGCATAGTGAGGATGGCCGTGTATAATATTTCGTCGGTTGTAAGCAACTGACGTGCCCACAGTTTCTATGCAGGATAAAGTGATTGGCAAGATTAAAGAATGCGTACTACCTAAAGAATGATTCAAGTGTTGTATATTTTTATTTATGTAATTGTTGTAAATTGCTTCCGCTGTATAAGTATAATGTAAATGTAACTCTGATATAACAAAAGTTTTAAATTCCTTGTAAAATTGTACGAAGAGAAGTGTAAAGATCCTGTGAAACTTTGAATTCCGTCTGTTTTGGAATTTGGGGTGTTACACAGCTTGCGGTGTGAGATAGTTTCTCTGGAATTATCGAGGTGTGATTGGGAGTGTCCCAAGCTCACGTGTGGTGTGGGATTCATCTCCGGAATTATCGGGGCATGGGCCTAATACTCCAAGAACATCTAAACCTTATCTTCGTCACCGTAGTAGTAATTCATGGCGAGGAATCTAGCCCTTTAATGTGGAGTACGTAGGTGCTTGTCCTCGGACCTATGTAGTATCGGATGCATAGAATCCGAACAAGTATGCATTAGTGTCATCATAGCGTAGACACCTGCATTAGGCATTAAGTCATTGCATACACTGACATGTTTAGGTTAGTCACTCTTTTACACTTTGTTTACATTCAAGTTTGAGGTTGTTAAAGTATTAAAGAATCGTTATATTTACGGCCTAGTGAGGATCAGTGTTTATAATATTGCATCGGTTGTAAGCAAATGACGTGCCCACAGTTTCATATGCAGGACTTGGAATTTACAAAAAGATATAAAGATGAATTCTATGTTGATGATTACTTAAATGCTAAAGTTGTCACAATTGTATATTGTAATACCCTGATTTTTCAAATTAATGAAAAAATTACTTATTTTTGCATGGAGTGTGCACGTGTAATATTTTGGCTATTATTTTCATCATAATGAGTAAAAATATTTAAACATGTGCCATTGATTGTTTTCTATAAAGCCTTTTTCCTAAAGCCCAAAATTTAGTTTATTTATTTTAAAATAATTATCTTGGCCCAATCAATTTAAGCCCAGAAATTAATTCCATTTTTACAACTTGTAATGTGTAACACTTCTAAAGACTTGTTATTTGTGTACAAGTTCTTGTTAGGGTGACTTGTGCATGCACGTGCATTTTACATACACGTGCAAGAGCACACCTTTTTCTTGGCCGGTTGGGGTTGGGAGTGGTTTTGTAATCATGGGTGGTTATCTAGAGTGTGGGTAGTTATTACAACTCCCTAGTTCATCCTAGCCCTTAACCCTATAACTATCTACTAAATCCTAGCCCTCCACCTCACTCAAATGGTGTATAAATACCCCCCCTCTCTCCTAAACATTTTCTACACTGAGATCTCTTGAAAAGAAGATATATATTGTAGAGTTTTGTGAGTGAGAGTACCTTTAGAGGCCGATCATCTCTGCAGAAGAGCTTCGGTGTGGAGCATGGAGCAAGGAGCAAGGAGCAAGGAGTCGTGCAGTGCATTAAGAGACTTTTCTGGATTCGTTTATTTTTGTCAATAAGGCGGGTGTTTCTCAGGACTTCTAATGTAGTAATTATGTTATGGCAGTAATGATTGTTACCATGCTTGTGAAAAGTAAGTTTGACTATATTAGATTACTCTGTGTATGCTTATGATGAAAGTTGTGAAGAACTAATAATGAAGTAATGACACTGTAAATAAGACTGAAATAGGCCTGTATAGTCGACTGTCACGTGGACAAGTCGACTGGTACGAGGCGAATGTTTATTCGTGATTTATTGGAAAATTTAATAATGTACGTGTGTACAAAACTGAAGAGATAGAATGATTGCTAAACTTATTTCCCCATATTATACATGACCGAGGAGACATGAACGGATGAAAAAGAACTAGTGATAATTAGCAAAACTGGGAATAACCCGTACAGTCGACTTTTGATGGAAACAGCCAACCGGTATTGAATTAAATTAAGAATAGTCCAGAAATTCCATGAAACAAAGTATTTTTATTGTGATGTTCTAGTGTGCTAAATTGAGATTTAGTATTTATTTCTGCAAGTAAATGACGAGTAAATGAAAACTGCATGCTAAACATTTCCCTTGAGGAAAGAAAACATTAGTTATGTGAAACTGTATGTGGTGATGTTAGCGAACAGCTAATAAATTACATGTTTATGTAGTATGAATATATTGTATTGATGCATGTGAGTTGAAGAATAGAAGGGAATGATGATTCTTTAAATTGAAATTTAACATGTTCAGTCGACTTAATGCAAGTGGCAAGTCGACTGGGCTGAGTATTAAAATGTACTGTTGAAACCCAGGACAGACAACTGATGGAATGACAGTCGACTGTCACGTGAATGATATTTTGAACACGGAAAAGTTGCGGAGCAGCCGACTGGCCATGTGCAGCAGTCGACTCTCCTGAGCAGTTATCAAGAACTTGATTTTGACTGAACAAGTCGACTGGACTTTCTCCAAGTCGACTGTCCAGAATACTTTGAAATGTCAGACAATCTTATTTGGTTTACGTTAGAGTTGTGAATCTTATGGTTGATGTTGGTGAACTCTATTTGTTGTTGCATGAATTTACATGAATTGAATCATAGATTTTAATTGAGGAAGCTAAGATCATGATAAAGAAAGTCTGTGAGACTATTAAATGAATTATGAGTTGAAAATGCTCAAATTGGAAATTGTGAATTGGAAATTGAAACCAAAGAGTAGCTAAGTCTCCCCCGGCATTGGAAATGAAATGAAATGAAATTTGAAATGAAACACCAAGGTTGGTCGTGTTGAAATGAATAAGTCCAGTTTAGTGGAGAGGCTAACTCTAGAGCTTTGATTTTTGTTCATGATTCTAATAAAAACTAAGGATTAGTGCGTAATGAAGATGTGATGAAAGTGAGAGAAAAACACGAGTATGAGAACTAGGGTTTACGGTGCGGGTGTGTGAGCTACAGAATGCATGCTTGATGAGTCAAGACATGGCGTGGGCACAACTCAGAATGATCGGACTCTAGCCACGCTTGTGGGATGTTTGGTGACTGCAAGAGGATCGTGTGCCATGAAGTGAGGCTGAATTACCACAGAATGCATGCTTGATGAGTCAAGACATGGCATGGGATTCCCCTTCAGAATTTTCTGTACACGAGCTTGTACTCATAGATCATCTAGGATACTCACCGTAATTACAGTAGTAGATTAAGTCATGGCGAGGGATTGAACCCTACAAAAATAAAGAACGATTAAGAGGCTTGCCCTCAGACCTATATAGTATGGGATGCATAGAATCCGAACAAGTGCGCATTAGTGTCATGTAAATTAAGTAATTGCATTAAGGATTAAGTGCACAATCACATCACGACATCATTAAGATTTTTCCCCGTTTCTTTAATTTGATATGTGAATAAGTCTATGATCTGTTAAGAAATGAGAATCGTTATACTGTTTCTGGCATAGAGAGGATGGCCATGTATAATTATCGTCGGTTGAATAAACTGACGTGCACACAGTGTTGTATGCAGGATCAATGGCATGAAACAGACTAAAGAGGAACAAATGCTTAAAGATTCATTCCATGTTGTTGTACTTTTGTTTCATTATTGTAAATTTTACTTCCGCTGTGCAATGTAAATGTAATAAATGATGTAAACTCTGATGTAAAGTAAAAAGTTTAAATTTCCTTGTAAAATTGTACTAAGAGAAGCAAAAAGATCCTGTAGAACATCTCGAATTCAGTGTACTTGGGATTCGGGGCGTTACTTATATTTACCATGTTGTAATTTATTTATTTATTCCGCTGCAGGTTGATGTGAAAGACTTGTTGTAATAAAAGTTCAAAATTCCTTGTAAAATTATACGAAGTGAAGTATAGATCCTGTTGAGCTACAGATTACCGTATTTTGGAATTCGGGGCGTTACAAGTGTAATATGAGGTGTACACAAAAATGAAAGAAAGATATATTATTAGTAAGAATGAAAAGTTATTTGAGTTGTATAGTGAGATAAAAATGAATTATAAAGCCAAGTATTTGACAAAATGAGAATGAGCATTAAATAAGCTGTATGATGAAATTAGATTGAGAATGAAGGTTAATGTATTATGAAATATTATGAGATGTGTTATTAGACATGGATAAATGTGATATTATAAGAATGGATGAACGTAATATTATAAGATTGAGTGAATATGGATTTGTAGATTGGTTAAAGATGCAAAGGATTACTTTTGTGCAAACCCACTTTGACTGTTTGTATGATTAAATTTCAGGTTACATTTAATTACCCTTATGTTTGTAAGTTTTTTCAATTTCTGTCTTAGCATTTATTTTATTTACTAATATAGTAGATTATACTCACACCAGTTGTGGATGACCCATGTTGTTTTCTGGGGGTTAGGGGAGTCCCTCCCTGGGTGTGGATGTCCCTAACCCTCTTGCAGGTACTGATTAGCAGCGAGGTGAGATACCATAGAAGTTGTTTGATTTTGATAGTTATACTTTTCCCGTAGCCGAATGAGTTGTATATGTATTTATTATATATTTTATTATCCTAAGTTATGTGGAGATGAAGATAGTATTTGGGGGATAGTTTGAATTATGGAGGAATATGTGTACAACTGTAAAAGATAATAATATATAAACTGTTGTGATGAAGTATGAAAGCCCGTACCCACCACGTTGTGGAGTACTGGGTTCTGTGGTTGGTTTTTGAAAGGTTCCTTTAAAGTTTTTCTAAAAAATCTTATCGGTTTTCAAAAGAATTTATGGTTTTTAAATTGTATCTTGCTTATTATAAGAAATTATGCCCCCAAAGTCACATATATTATTGCATGTGTGATGTTGAATGACTGGCCTGGGGAGGTTAGATATATATTATAGGTACATTGATATTTGTAATTGTTTGTAGATTTCCGTAGGGAAAATTTGTAAAAGGGCTTATATTCAGGGGAAACTCTGCCAAAATTTTATTTGAAATATAACTCTCTTAGTTTGTGTAGAAATTGAAATAATTAAATTTGTAGTTATAGAATTGGGAAAAAAAAAATAATAATAATTTGGGGTGTTACAATTATCCTCAAAGGAGACCTATTAAGTCTAGGGATTCTTTTATTAACGACATTTTTAATATGGCCACTGTTTCTAGGATAGACCAACGCCCTCACCTGCACGGGTACCTATGTAGGGTAGTGCCGGTCACACACTTATAATAGCAAGCCAACTCATGTTCCTCCCAGAGCAGTGACACATTGGTGCAATCCATAATTTTGGCAAGGACGAGTGCGATTTTTGAAGAGACTTGGGGGAGTGATACAAAAAGAAGAGAGTGATTTTTGAAGGAAGATTCCTGAGATTGGGATTATTTGTGGAGTGAAAGTTTGTGACTATATTTTTTTATTTTTTCATTCTTTTGGAAAAATTTCACTAAAATCTTTCTGGTTCATTTGCTCCATAGTAGATGAGCTCTCTCTCTCTCTCTCTCTCTCTCTCTCTCTCTCTCTCTCTCTCTCTCTCTATATATATATATATATATATATATATATGGCAAATGCTCCATTCAAAACGGGTTGGAAAACACCCATATGAGCCGTTGTATCGCTCTCAATCTTGATCAACGGCTCAGATCGATGCCTGCTCGGATCTCCCACTAAGGGTCTCTAAAAGCGGAGGGGCATTTTTAGTACTTCATGCCAAAAAATGCTTCCAACTTAGCTTTTTTTGGCGTGAAGTTTTTTTTTGCAAAAAGTTATACTTTGGTCGTTGTTCCCAACGACGGCCTAGGTATGTACAAGTGTTTTTCCAAACACTTGTACATACTCAGTTCGCCATCTCCCTCACAACTCTCTCTCGCAACAGTTTTTTTTTAAAGCTTAGGCCATTGTCTCCAACAACGGTCTAAGATATAACAAAAAAATTTGAATTTTTTGGCTTGCTCTTTGACTTGCCTAAGTTAAAAGAAGCAACAAGTCAGAGAGCAACAATTTCTTTTAAAGCTTAGGCCGTTGTTTCCAACAATGGCATAGGCTATAGCAAAAAAATTGAATTTTTTGGCCCAAGCTAAAAGGAGCAACAAGTCAGAGAGCAACATTTTTTTTTAAAGCTTAGGCCGTTGTCTCCAACAACAGCCTAAGTTATAGCAAAAAAAATTGAATTTTTTGGTTTGCTCTCTGACTTGCCGAAGCTAAAAGGAACAAGAGCAACATATTTTTTTTAAAGCTTAGGCCGTTGTTGGAAAACAACGGCCTAACTTATAGCCAAAAAAAATGTTTGGTTTGCCCTCTGACTTGCCCAAGCTAAAAGGAGCAACAAGTCAAAGAGCACCATTTTTTTTGTAAAGCTTAGGCCGTTGTCGGAGACAACGGCCTAAGTTATATGAAATTTTGCAAAAAAAAAATTATGCTTTTTTACAACTGTCTCTCCACTCTTTACGAAAAGTGTCTCTCGAACTCTACAACGAAGACATTCATATGCTTGTACATCGTTTATATATTTTATTAATTTCCATTTTTAGCCACCTAACTAACCAATATACAATTGTTAAGGTTAAATGTTAAAAAAAATACCAGAAAATAAAAGATGATCTTTTCATTCGTAAAAATTAATATTTTTTAATATATTTTTACCCCTAATATGTAATTTTTTTCTGGAATGTATATACCTATCCAGTTTAACACCTAACCTCTAACCATACCCCTCAAAGTGGTAATAATATTTCAGCTAGGATTAGTGTATGGTTAAGGTTAGTGTTAACAGAGGTTAGGATAGGGTTAGGGTAAGCTAGGGTTATGGTAGGGTTACGTGTTAGTGTAGGGTTATGAGTAGGGTTATGGTAGGGTTACAGGTGCTTGTAGGGTTACTGGTTAGTATATGGTTAGTGGTTATATCTTAAAACTCTTTCAAAAAGTTCAGACAAATAAGCCTACTGACAAATCAAAGGCTCCTTTCCTAATAATTAAGTTGTCAGTGGTGGACTCCACCTCTGCCTCCTCTGCCTTGTCATCTCTTTTCTTCGATTCTAAAAGCACATGTTTCTTTCCTAATGAATATGTTTCCATAACTTGCCTACTATTACATTTCACTATACAAAGTGGGCACCACATGTAGATCTCCTACTGAATAACCTCCCGCATTTTCCCATTGGCACGAATACTCACCTTCTTTCCTCCAGATAGTCTGTTTCCCATTTGGGCACGGCTATTTTTTTGGTGGAGGTTATGAGTAGGGTTATCGTAGGGTTATGGGTGAGTATATGGTTTTGAGTGGGGTTACTATAAATATTAACCTAATTAAAGATAACCCAAAACAAGCTCTTACTACAACTTCGATTCTTACAGAATTTAGATTGTTTGAATTTCATTAGTAAATAGATGAGCCAGGTATATAAAAAATTCCCTACAGAGAGTAGATTGAAGGAGAAATTTTTTTGTTCTAACCCTATCCTAACCCTTGTTAACACTAACCTTTACTTTACCCTAACCATACCATAAAATATTATGGAGTCCACCACTGATCACTTGAGCCATTCATTTGTCAGTAGGCTTACTTGTCAGAATTTTTTGAAAGAGTTTTAAGATATAACCACTAACCATACACTAATTTGTAACCCTACAATCACCCGTAACCCTAACCATAACCATACTCATAACCGTCCATTGAAAACCGTAACCCTACCATAACCCTAGCTTACCCTAACCCTATCCTAACCCTTGTTAACACTAACCTTAACCTTACCCTAATCCTACCATAAAATATTAAGGAGTCCACCACTGATAACTTGAGCCTTTGATTTGTCAGTAGGCTTACTTGTCAGAAGTTTTTCAAAGAATTTTCAGATATAACCACTATCCATACACTAACCTGTAACCCTAAACTCACCCGTAACCCTAACCATAACCCTACTCATAACCCTACACTAAACCGTAACCCAACCATAACCCTAGCTTACCCTAACCATATCCTAATCCTTGTTAACACTAACCTTAACCTTATCCTAACCCTAACTAAAATATTATGAATTTGGGGGGTACGGTTAGGGGTTAGGTGTTAAACCGGATAGGTATACGCATTCCAGAAGAAATTACATATTAGGGATAAAAATATATTTAAAAACTTGATTTTTACGAATGAAAAGATCATCTTTTATTTTCTGGTATTTTTTTAAACATTTAACCAAACGATTTTATATTGGTTAGTTAGGTGGCTAAAAATGGAAATTAACAAAATATATGAACGATATACAAGCATATGAATGTCTTTTGTGTAGAGTTCGAAAGACATTGTTCATAAAAAGTGGAGAGACAGTTGTAAAAAGCATAAAATATTTTTTGCAAAATTTCATAAAACTTAGGCCGTTGTTGGAGACAATGGCCTAAGCTTTACAAAAAAAAATGGTGCCATCTGATTTGTTGCTCCTTTTAGCTTGGACAAGTCAGACAGCAAACCAAAAAATCCAATTTTTTTGGCTATAACTTAGGCCGTTGTCTCTAGCTTAAAAAAAAAAATTGTTGCTCTCTGACTTGTTTCTCCTTTTAGCTCGGGCAAGTCAAAGAGCAAACCAAAATATCCAAAAAAAAATTCTATAACTTAGGCCGTTGTTGGAGACAACGGCCTAAACTTTAAAAAAAAAAAATTGTTGCGAGAGAGAGAGTTGTGAGGAAGATGGCGAACTGAGTATGTACAAGTGTTTGGAAAAATACTTGTACATACCTAGGCCGTTGTTGGGAACAACAGCCTAGGTTGAATTTTTTTTTATAAAAAAAACAACCGAGGCCGGTATTCCCAAGAACGGCTGTAACCCCTGATTTCCCAAAAACGTATTTTTGTGTATTTTTTGTATTTAAAATTTCCGCAAATTATTTTTTTCAGTTTTCAAAATTCTTTTGTCAAGATGTATTCTTGACTCTCCTATTAAAATCAATTTTTTTTATCAATAATTTTATTGTAACTATTTCCTATGATTTTTATACAAATCTTATTATTTATATTATTACCTTGATTACTATTATTATTATTATTGTTATTGCTAGTGCTTTTATTATTATTATTAACATTTTTATAAAATCCAAATTGTAAATTTTTATTATTTGGTTATCTATTTTACCCTACAACCCAATATAACCCCAAACCCATTTAAAATCCTAATACCCTGTTTATATATCCTATACCCAGTTAACCAACTCCACCTAACCAACTACCCGCAAACCCCATGAACCCAAAACCCGCTTAGCCCTACCCAAACCCGTTAACAGCCTAACCTTACCCGATTACCCATCTCTTAACCCTAATCACCTATACCTATATATAAACCCATGCAAACCATCCTTGCCGATTCATCTCCTCCCAGCCGCCCCTAGCCGCCAACTCTTCATCTCCCTCCCATTCATCTCTCTCCCTCTCTCCTTGCCGCTGTGCACCTCCTGTGCCTCCCGACCTCTCCCTTCAAACCATCTCTTCATCCCCATTCTCCTCTCGGCTCTCCCCCGATGTCGTGACCCCGATGCCAACGACTGCAGTGCCTCCCCTGCGCCGCACCGCGTCAGCCAGTCGCTCAGCCCGACCAGACGCAGCTTCCCTGTGTTGGTCCCCTCCGTCGTAGCAACATCAGCCTGAGCGCAACCCTTGGCTGCCATCGCCCCGTGCTATCTCCTCCCCAGCTATGCCAGCAGCCTTGTCCCCTAGCCGCTGCCAGCCAGCCCTCGCGTCACTGCCAGCAAGTAGCCAAGCCAAGGTCCATTAATGGATGGTTCTTGATCAAGTGGATCTTAGCCGTCCGATCTTGTGATCTTCATCTTGATTGATTGATTCCGAGCCGTCTGTTTGATCAGATCTTGATCTCTTGATCTTGATCTTGATGGTTTGAATCTTGGCCATTCGTTGGATCTTGATCATCATGCTTGATTGGATGTGGGCCGTCGATCTCCTCTTGATCATCCGATTAGATCCTAGCCATTCGATCTCCTCTTGATCATCACGATCATGATGATCATCAACATCCTTTGATCGCAGCCGTTCAATCGATCGATTTTGATCTTCATCATTATCATCATCATCAGGGAAATCTGACCATCCAATCTGATCAGATCATCTTGATCTTGATCTTCGTTCTCAGTCGTCCGATTGTGTTCGTGATCTCGATCGTCTTTATCTTGTTTGCGATCGGTTGTTCAAGTAACTTGTACTTAATTCGTTTGTATGATACAAGTCATAAATTCTGCTTGTAGCGTAGTTGGATTCTAGAGACAACTCGTGTGTGGTGTATTTTTGATGAGTATTGTCTCTATAGTGCCATTGACCATAGTTGCCTTACGACACAAAAATTAGACATGAAACAACTTAGGTTTTGACCGTTCTTGATGTGATTATATTTGTGAGACAATTATGAGAATTCGTGTGTTTGTTTGGATGGATCCATGTGATATACTTGTTGTGGACATGCTATATACCCTATTTCATGATGTTTGGATACTTAGTAGACTCTATAACATATTTGGTTGTGTTTGGAACGAGTTTCGTATGTTGTATGTTGATTTGTTGATAAGAGAAAAATCCGTATTTTGTCGATGATCAGTTTTGATTGGTATTTTAGACCATATTAAGGTCAGTATCTTAACTTTAGTATTAAACATGGTTTTTAGATAAACCTGTCTTCTTTCCAAACTCTCTGACCTTGGTCGATTTCGTTTTCGTATGTGTGAGATATGATTGTTTTACTACAGAGGTGTATTTTATTTCCAGATTTCGCTTCTTGATGATTTTGATGACTAAACTATTTTGATACTAGTGTTAAACATATTATTTTCACCTGAAATTTTGGTTAGTATTTCTATATCTATTTAGGGATTGCCCAGAATTTTGGTAGATTTTATTAATGAGTTTTATATGCCATTTCATGCTCGTTAATAAAAACTATACTTGCGGATTTTTCTCGTTGTTCTGTAAAGATTTGTATTTTCACCCTAATTCCTTTTCCTGTATGAAAAATATTTATGAAATATGAAAGTTAGCTTATTTTGTCTATATTCATATCCCTTTGGCGGATTTGGATTTCGTTTCATGGTTTGCGAGATATTACAGTTTTCGTACACCAGTGCTGGGAATTCCAGATTTGCCAAACTATCGTTTCTTGATGTTTTCTGATTTTTGTTGACTGAACTAATCTTACTGGAAAATTATGAAACTCTATATTTGGATACTACACATATAGTGGAATACCCCACATTTTTCCTGGATTTGTTTGAGGTGTTTTGATGTTGTTTTCTTGACTTTGAATTCGATTTACTGAGTTTTGGCTGAACCTATTTTTGGATTCAAATTAGTTTTGAGCTATGTTTTTTGTGAAATACTATATCACTTATTTATACTCGCTGGATTCGGATGGATGTCTATTTTTTATACCTTTTGACGGATTCAGATTTGCATGTTTGTAACACCGGAAATTTCAGTTTTATTGCAATATGGTTTTTCTGTCCTAAATTAGAAATTTGGCTATTTTATTCTTTAATGAGTTATCTTGCACCCTTACATTTTTATCTTGTAACTTGAACTTGTCACACGATCATGTCATGTTATTCTTGATATGCTTTGCACACCTACATGCTTATTTGATATTAATAATAAATAATCAAGTCGGGATATTAAGGGAAAGATCTAATAGTGGATAATTCAGAAACGTGTACTCGGAAGGGGATCCACTGATTCTATGTGATGACTTGAGACATGATACTTGACACGTGCTTACTTGACACTTACACGCAAGACACATTACTTGATACTTGCACAACTTGACACGTGATTACATGATTACATGATATATGATACTTGGTGCTTGGAGGTCAATTACTTGATATTTTTCCCTGAGTACACTACCCTGTATGGTCCACTATGAAATCTAAAGTGAAACTGTTTAGTAATAACTACCAGACCTGAACATGATTACATGGTACATGATACATGCTTACTTGATACTTGACTACATGATACATGAGAATTGTTTACATGAGACTTGATGCATGGCACTTGATACATGATACTTGACACTTGATGCTTGTTTACATGATCCTTGTTCATTTGATACTTGATACATGCTACTTGTACTTGTTCACCTTACCATCCCAGTTGTTTTATTATGTCATCATGCCTATTTCATGTTAAAAACATAGTTTCTCCATGTACTTGTATCCTGCATTACAAGCGACCTGTAACTTGTATTGACGATGATTTGTTTTCTTTTCCTATCCCTACAATTGTTAAATTGCAGATTTTGGAGAACAAGTTCCAGATGGTATTGGTAATATGAAGTATTAGGGATGGATCTTGTTATTATTCTTTCTTGTAGCTTGCTTGAACAATTGTATTTTTTTGATACTTGGATTTATTTTGTATTTGGACAATGTGACCCAGGATAATTAACTTATTCAGATCATGATTATTTGAGATTAATACATTTTGGTTTCAAGTATCTTTGTTGGTTGTTTGGTTCATATGTGCATGTTGGTTGATTCTATTGCTTCCGACTCTGATTATTCTTGTAAAATATTGTAAAGATTCTTGAACAGCTTATGGATGATGAAAATCATTTGTTGGGCTTTTGCCGCATATCCGTATTTCATATTCTCATTTGGGAAGCGGGGCGTGACAAGGTTTTTAGTGGTATCAGAGCCAGGTTTGACTAATGTAATAGTTTTACTAATATATTAGACAAGCTTGGCTTGATCTGGAATCGGCTCAACATTTTACCAACCATGCATACATGAATGAATCATTATCAACATTGATCTGGATATCAGTCTTATTCCATTCTTTTTTATCCCTTCTTATTCAATCCCTTGATTTCTTGATTCTTCCGTCTTTCTCAGTCGTCCACATTTGAATGATTTCTTTTTGGGTTTGATTTCATTCTTCTCGTATCCACATCCTTTTGATTCTGGTGTCATCCATTCTTTTCTTTCTGCTTGGTTCTTCGGTTGGCATCGCTGGATGCTATTGGCAGAGTCTTCCCCGATTATAGTTGTGCAGCAGAAGTGTGTGGGCCCATCCATAATCCGCAGGTCCCAGGATCCTCTTGTTGTTTCTCCTTTCCTGTATTATTTGCTTCTTTCCATCCGTTGTAATCGTCTTCATCTGTTGACTCATTACTTGGTTCATCTCTTTCTTGTCTATCCCTTCTTCGATTCCAGCTCTATCTATTGCTTCCTCTCTTGCTTTGTCATCTTACAAGTCTTGTGTTGTTTCTTCTTCATTTTTGATACAAGTTACTTCCTTCTTGCATCCCATTTTGTCATCATAATCCCATTCATTATTTGATTCAATTCTTCCCTGTCCATTCTTTCTTTGATTCCGGTTCTGCCCACTTCCTATCTTGCTTTGTTATCTTGTGTTGTTTCTCTCCTTTTGATACCGTTTGCTTTATTTCTTGCATTCTATTTGTCCTTATTGTTATTCATCTTTCTTCTTTTTCTGATGTTGCCACTGCTTTGTTCCTTCCCCATTAGCCCTCTGTTTGTTACCCTACCCAAGTTTGTTTTTGCCCCTGTCCTATGTACCGCCTAAGCAAATTTCGAGGAAGAAATTTTGTTATAAGGTGGGTAGGATTTGTAACCCCTGTTTTTCCAAAAACGTATTTTTGTGTATTTTCTGTATTTAAATTTTTTGAAATTATTTTTTTTATTTTTCAAAATTATTTTGTCAAGTTCTATTCTTGACTCTTCTATTAAAATCAATTTTTTTATCAATAATTTTATTGTAACTATTTCCTATGATTTTTATACAAATCTTATTATTTATATTACTACCTTGATTACTATTATTATTATTATTGTTACTGTTATTGCTTTTATTATTATTATTAATATTTTTATAAAGTCCAAATTGTATATTTTTATTATTTGGTTATTTATTTTACCCTACAACCCAATATAACCCCAAACCCATTTAAAATCCTAATACCCTGTTTATATGTCCTATAGCCAGTTCACCAACTCCACCTAATCAACTACCCGCAAACCCCATGAACCCAAAACCCACTTAGCCCTACCCAAACCCATTAACAGCCTAACCCTACCCGATTACCCATCTCTTAACCCTAATCACCTATACCTATATATAAACCCATGCAACCCATCTCTGCCGATTCATCTCCTCTCAGCTGCCCCTAGCCGCCAACTCGTCATCTCCCTCCCGTTCGTCTCTCTCCTTCTCCCCTTGCCGCTGTGCACCTCCTGTGCCTCCCTACCTCTACCTTCAACCCATCTTTTCATCCTCGTTCTCTTCTCAGCTCTCCCCCGACGTCGTGACCCTAACGCCAATGACTGCAGTGCCTCCCCTGCACTGTGCCGTGTCAGCCAGCCGCTCAGCCCGACCAGACACAGTTTCCCTGCGTTGGTCCCATCCATCGCAGCAACATCAGCCTGAGCGTAGCCCGTGGCTGCCATCGCCTAGTGCTATCTCCTCCCCAGCCACGCTGACAGCCGTGTCCCCTAGCCACCGCCAGCCATCCCTCGCATCGCCACAAGGGCCATTGATGGGTGGTTCTTGATCAAGTGGATCTTAATCGTCCGATCTTGTGATCTTCATCTTGATTGATTGATTCCTAGCTGTCCATTTGATCAGATCTTGACCTCTTGATCTTGATCTTGATGGTTTGAATCTTGGCCATCCGTTGGATCTTGATCATCATGCTTGATTGGATGTGGGCCGTCGATCTCCTCTTGGTCATCCGATTAGATCCTAACCGTCTGATCTCCTCTTGATCGTTACGATCATGATGATCATCAACTTCCATTGATTGCAGCCGTTCGATTGATCGATCTTGATCTTCATCATTATCTTCGTCATCAGGAAAATCTGACGGTCCGATCTGATCCGATCATCTTGACCTTGATCTTCGATCTCAGCCGTCTGATTGTGTTCGTGATCTCGATCGTCTTCATCTTGTTCGCTATCGGTTGTTCATCTTGTTCGTGATTGGTTCGTGATCCATTCGTTGTGTTTGTGTTCATTCCCGAGAATCTGTTCCCGTTATTCTTGCTTGGTGTCATTTTCGTCGTCTCTCAGGCAAGTAACTTGTACTTAATTCCTTTGTATGATATAAGTTATAAATTCCGCTTGTAGTCTAGTTGGGTTCTAGAGACTACTCCTGTGTGGTGTATTTTTGATGAGTATTATTTCTATATTGCTATTGACCATAGTTGCCCCACGACACAAAAATTTGATATGAAACAACTTAGGTTTTGACCATTCTTGATGTGATTATATTTGTGAGTCAATTATGAGAATTCGTGTGTTTGTTTGGATCCATGTGATATATTTGTTGTGGACATGCTATATACCCTATTTCATGATATTTGGACACTTAGTATACTCTATAACATGTTTGGTTGTGTTTGGAACGAGTTTCGTATGTTGTATGTTGTATGTTGATTTGTTGACAAGAGAAAAATCTGTATTTTGTTGATGATAAGTTTTGATTGGTATTTTAGACCATATTAAGGTCAGTATCTTAACTTTAGTATTAAACCTGATTTTTAGAGAAATCTGTCTTCTTTCCAAACTCTCTGACCTTGGTCGATTTCGTTTTCGTATGTGTGAGATATGATTGTTTTACTACATAGGTGTATTTTATTTCCAGATTTCATTTCTTGATGATTTTGATGACTAAACTATTTTGATGCTAGTGTTAAACATATTATTTTGATCTGAAATTTTGGTCAGTATTTCTATATCTATTTAGGGATTACCCAGAATTTTGGTGGATTTTATTGATGAGTTTTATATGCCATTTCATGCTCGTTAATAAAAACTATACTTGCTGGATTTTGCTCGCTCTTCTGTAAAGATTTGTATTTTCACCCTAATTCCTTTTCCTGTATGAAAAAATATTTATCCATTATGAAAGTTATCTTATTTTGTCTATTTTCATATCCCTTTGACAGATTTGGATTTCATTTCATGGTTTGCGAGATATTACAGTTTTTGTACAGCAATATTGGGAATTCCAGATTTGCCAAACTATCGTTTCTTGATATTTTCTGATTTTTGTTGACTGAACTAATCTTACTGGAAAACTATGAAACTCTCTATTCTGACACTAGACATATAGGGGAATACCTCAGATTTTTCCTGGATTTATTTGAGATGTTTTGATGCTGTTTTCCTTACTTGAATTTGATTTACTGAGTTCTGGCTGAACCTATTTTCTGGTTTCAAATCAGTTTTGAACTATGTTTTTGTGAAATACTATATGACTTATTTATACTCGCTGGATGTGGTTGGAAGTCTATTTCTTAGACCTTTCAACGGATTCATATTTGCATGTTTGTAACACCGAAAATTTCAGTTTTACTGCAATATAGTCTTGCTGTGCTGAATTAGAAATTTTGCTATTTTATTCTTTTATGAGTTTTCTTGCACCCGTACATGTTTATCTTGCAACTTGAACTTGTCACATGATCATGTCATGTTATTCTTGATATGCTTTGCACACCTACATGCTTGAATGAATTAATAATAAACAGCCAAGCCGGGGTCTAAGGAAAATATCTAATAGTGGATAATTCAGAAATGTGTACTCGAAAGGGAATCCACTGATCCTACGTGATGACTTGAGAAATGATACTTGACACGTGATTACTTGACACTTGCACGCAAGACACATTACTTGCCACTTGCACAACTTGACTCGTGATTACATGATTACATGATATATGATACTTGGAGCTTAGAGCTCGATTACTTGATACTTGTCTCTGAGTACACTGCCCTCTATGGTCCACTATGAAATCTAAAGCGAAACTGTTTGATGTAGCAATCATGTCGTATGGGATGCATGAAGTGTTACCTAGACAGTAATAACTACATGACCTGAACATGATTACATGATACATGATACATGCTTACTTGATACTTGACTACATGATACATGAGACTTGTTTACATGAGACTTGACGCATGACACTTGATACATGATACTTGGCACCTGATGCTTGTTTACATGATCCTTATTCACTTGACACTTGATACATGCTACTTGTACTTGTTCACCTTACCATGCTAGTTGTTTTATTATGTCATCATGCCTATTTCATGTTATTACTTAGTTTTCCCATGTACTTGTATCCTGCATTACAAGCAGCCCGTAACTTGCATTGACGGGAGTTTGTTTTTATTTTTCTATCCCTGCAATTGTTAAATTGCAGATTTTGGAGAACTTGCTCCAGATGGTATTGGTGATATGAAGTATTAGTGCTGGATCTTGTTATTATTCTTTCTTGTGGCTTGCTTGAACAATTGTATTTTTTTGATACTTGGATTTATTTTATATTTGGGCAATGTGACCTAGGATAATTGACTTATTCAGATCATGATTATTTGAGATTAATACATTTTGGTTTCAAGTAACCTTGTTGGTATTTTGGTTCATATGTGCATGTTGGTTGATTCTTTTGGTTCCGACTCTGATTATTCTTGTGAAATGTTGTAAAGATTCTTGAACAGCTTATGGATGATGAAAATTATTCGCTGGACTTTTGTTGCATATCCGTATTCCGTATTCTCTTTTGGAAAGCGGGGCGTGACAACAGCAAGTATAACTTTTTTGCAAAAAAAAAACTTGCGCACAAAAAAAACGCTAAGTCTGAAGCGTTTTTTGGCATGAAGTACCAAAAGTGCCCCTCCGCTTTTAGAGCCCCTTAGTGGGAGATCCGAGCGGGCATCGATCTGAGCCATTGATCAAGATCGGGAGCGATCCAACGGCTCATATGAGCATTTTCCAACCCACTGAAAAGGAACCCATTTTCAATGGGGCATTTGCCTATATATATATATATATATATATATATATATATATATATATATATATATATATTGAGTTCCCTTCTGTTGTGCACTAGGCCGCCGTGTGCACTCGTGTTCACTCGGCCTTCCCACATTCGTATTGACGATCCGAACTGTTCACATTGATCTACACATCTAAATTAGTCTAAATATGTAAAATTAAATCATTTGAAATTCATTTTCTCATCCCTCATGTGACTATAAAAAATAACGGTTATCGGCCATACAATTTTGTAGCACTTCAATGGATGGGCAAATAAACTTCAAATAATTTGACTTTACATATTTAGACTAATCTAGATGTGTAGATCCATATGAACGGTTCGGATCATCAATACGAAGGCGGGAAGGCCGAGTGCACACGAGTGCACGGCGACCTAGTGCACAACGAAAGGGGACATTCTCTCTCTCTCTTTCTATATATATATATATATATATATATATATATATATATATATATATATATATATATATATATATATATAGAAAGAGAGAGAGAGAGAATGTCCCCTTTCGTTGTGCACTATATATATGTATGAAATTTGAGCCTTAGATTTATATGAGGTAATTCATCTCAAACAAAATGGTGACAATTACTTGGTGGGGCTGTTATGGAAGATCCGCAGTGTTCTTCATGCTTTTTATCTCAAAAAATATATGAGTAAAAAATCAAATGATTTGGAGTTCTTTTACCCATGCATCATGACGTCCAACCTATGGGACAATTTGTTATATTATTAAAATCGTTCATTTTGCAACCAAAAAATGTGTAAAAGCCATTGAAACGACTTGATTTTTTATTTTACACGTGCATTTTAGGACATACGAATCATAATTGAAAGGTGTGAATCTTCTACAGAGAGCTCGGCCAAATGATCATTGTTGGAGCACTATGAGAAAATCAAGGATAGTATTTGACAACGGGGAATTAAAAAATTTTACAAATTAAATGAAATAGAAGGCAATTATATTTGACAACAGGGAATTAAAAAACTTTTACAAATTAAGAGAAATGGAAGGCTAAACCACCAAACTACAAAAGGAAAAACAGGGAGAGGTATATTTCAGACTCACACCTTAGTCGACGTGATGGAGGAGACCAGTCAACCCATTTGAAGTAGGTGACCAGTACAAACAAATGGTACTTGTAGAGCTTGTTATACGTCCCTTAGAAAGCCCTCATTGAAGTGATATTCGGCCCACTCTGGTATAAGGATGATAATTGAAGTCTAGGAACAGCAAAAAGAGAGCTGTTATGCACCACCAATGTCTCCACTGGTGCCACGGCCCGCTTCCCAGAAATACGAAATACAAGAACATGACATTGGCCCAGCGAATGACTAACGTCACCCATAATCTATTTATCCGATCAACTCAATAATATAATCAATATAGAACAATTGCACAGGCAATAGTAATAATCTTATGAACAATAATACTTGGAATGAAGCAATAAGAAATATCTAAATACAATAAACCAACGTCTGGAAACAAATAATAAAATCCAGATCATAAGCCCAATACAATAATAATCCAATCACAAATAGATAATAAGTCTCAATACATTAAGTTCAATAAAACGATAAGCAATTAAAAGCATTAAAATCTCTGAATCTTTTTTCTCCAATCCCAGTAGGCAAATCTCCTTCACTACCTATGAATACTTCATCTAAAAAGAGGAGAAAATTTGTCCTTATAGCAAGTCGTAGATAGTAAGTAGAGAAAACAAAGAACAATGGAATAATGGTATAACAATGAATTCAATGGATCAATAGGAATCAATTAACATGGGAAAATAGCAATAATCAATATCCCGGTAATCGATGCAATTGGTATAAACAATGATTCAATAATCGATAATAATATTCAATGACAATAACAATAAAACTTAGCCGATATTCGATATCAGAAGAATAATGATGAACAATATGCAATGTCAATGTGGTGTCAATTTTTTAAGTCTATTAATCATTTTAAATCCTAACTAATGCACGTACTACTGTGTCCCATATGTTCCATACCATACGGGTTCGATGCATACAATCAATTTCGTGTAGACTAAGTGGTGAATCCTATAGATCATGTATCGGTACGATAATCACTGATACGATAACAATATTGTTGCACAAATCATTATAATGTTAAACTGATACACTGATTCACTGGTTCACGGATTCACGACTTCACGAGTTCACGGGTTCACGGGTTCACGAGTTCACGATACGAAAGATTGGGGTGCCGTAGTCAGCGCTCAACAATCAATCGATAAATACTGGCCGACACAATCACTATATTATTTACTACTCAAGTCAATCCCTTAAACCCTGGCTTGTTAATTATTTTATCAATGCAACAATACAATATGTGTTTGAGACATGAGATGAACAATAGTATTAATAGGAGAGTGATAGGATGGTAACATGAAATAGGACAATTAGAATGATGAGAATAGGTCATTAGAATTATGCAATGCAACATACATACTTTAATTCATGCAATACTATGATATAGGAATAATTAAATTTAAGAAAAAACTGGAAATTACAATTTTGGACATTAAATACATCAGTAGTAAAACATTCATAACTTTTTCTATACAACTCAGAATTCAGAAATTCAAGATGTTTTGGAAACTAGAAAGATAAGGATACAATTCTTATTCAGAAAGTTATATATTTTAATATCATTTACTAGGTCGAAAATAACAGACAAAATACAGCCACCAAGCAACATACAAGATTTTGGGTATTTTTATGAAATAAATTGATTAAATATGATGGGCATCAATTTTATTAGTCGATAATCTTCATAATCAGCATGATGGGTATAAAACATGATCAATAAAATTAAGAGCACACATACACTAATTTAACATCAACCAAACAACAATCGATCAATTAAACATACAACCTAGCAATTTTTCTACAATAGATTAATTGTGTCGTGATTATATGAGTAACCCTATTATGAATACTACATGGATACATGAAAGATTCAATCTTTGGAGTCAAAAGTGGCACGAAGTCAAGTATATTGGGGTTAGCTCGTGTAAACCCTCAATAGACCCAACGAAAAGATAATCAATCAACGATATGATAAACGATTAGGATTTACTTGCGGAATTTCAATAAAAACATGAATTTGATACAATTAACAATTTAAGAGGAAAAATGACTTTCCTTATAGGCGGTGAAAACGAATACCAAGAATAACGGGATAAGGATCCCGAAGCAACAAACCCACGAACACACAAGCTAACACCTGCAACCACGTGCTCAAAGAGACAAAGCAGCAACAACAATGAAAGAGAGAGCAGGGGCAGCAACAGTGGCAAGGGGCGACGGCGTCGCTGGTGGTCATCAGTGTCGTAGGCGGCAGGCGATGGGAACAGGAGGGTGGTGCTACGGTGCTGGTCGACAGAATTCTGAGCAAGGGGAGAGACAGTGACAGGGTTTTGGCTTGACACTGCTGTTGACGTTGAGGACAGAGGAGGAAGGTCGGGGAGTGGCTGGCATCAATAGGGTGATGTCGACGGGAGGTTGGGGTGCCAGGAGGTGGGCGTCGCCGGAGGAGGCGACGCTCAGGAGGATGTCGGAGAAGATGAACTGTAGGGGCTCGGGATTTGAGCCGGGAAACCAGGTCAGGGAAAGAGAAAATAGAGAGAGGGGAAAGATCACTAGTATTAGGGTTTCAAATCGTATATTTTTATTGTTTTTACTAGGATTGTATTTGTAGATTGTAATTAGGGTATTGGGTTAGTGGTTTAGGATCCGATAGTAACGGTTTTGGGTCAAGAACATATCAAATTGGGTTTTCGGATTCAATAAGAGATATATCTAAATTAATAGGGTTCAAATAAAAATACCCACAATTAATAAAAGAAATTAAGATCAACAAGAATAGCTCAATCAAGAAGAACGAAAAATTTCATGAACAAATTTTAATTAAAATTATTAAGAAACAAAAACAGTGTATTTTTTTGTTCAATTACAAATAAAATATTACAAAAGGGGAAAAATTGAAAATAGCAGAAACGGTAGTGTTGATGCTGAGTTCGGATGTGGGAGCAAACAAATGAATTTGTGAGTTCTTTGAGAAAAACAGTAAAGCGAACCTGTTGACTCCACTTATGTGTTGTCTCGTTCCTTGCCGCTGCCACGAACCTGCACAAAGTTTGATACATCGGGATGGATCCCGGCGACGAACCCTCAAACGCTCTTGTCAGTAATCTCTAAGATTAAGAAAGAGCTTTAGGTAGGCAAAGATTCATTACCTTGTCACGGTGGGAGGAGAGGGGTATTTATAGCTGCCTTAGGGATTTGTTTCGAGATAAGGACAAATCTCTACTTCCTGGTGTTAATGGATAAGAAGTGGTTTGAACCGCCTCTTAAGGATAATGACGGATTTGGATTCCTCCATATCCTTCTTAATTGGTTTGTAAGGGGTTGGGACCCGTATCCAGCAGGGCAGATCCGTTCATGGGTTGCTAGGCCCTTAAGAAGAGACCCAGTTCCCATTTCGGACCCGTTTGTAGGTGAAATTATCGTTTTACCCCTGAGACCTTTAATATTCGTGCCGATTTGAAGGGTCCCGATTTAGTCCTATTTTTAGCCATATCACGAGCCCCCCACTCCCAAAGACTGAGTTTTACAGCCTTTGGGGAGTAGTTTTGCAGTTTCGATGGCGTACGAAACTTTATGGAGTTCTTAAAGGGGTTTGGATCTTGCTCGAGGTGTGACGATGCTGAGTTGGGCTTGCAAAGTGCCCAAAATGTGTCTTGGAATTTCTTGTATTTTTTCCAATTTTTTTATTATTTTTTAAGTTTTTATTCAATTTTACGAAGTCGTAATCTATTTTCAGAGAGTATCAATTAATCGTTCTAATTAATAGTTATTTATCCAAGGGCTCAAAAATATTTCCCTAAATTTATAATTATTTTTCAGAATTTTTAATTAATTTTCTTGAATTTTAATCATTTTTCATAATCTTTAAATAATTAATTCGAATTATAATTAAAATAAAAGGATTAATCAGGGGAATTATGACGTGTTGCGATCTGGGATGTCCATCGTGTTGTTGGCACGAATTTCTGAACGATCTGAGGGCAGATTGGAGCTTCGTTGACGTGGCTTAATCTGGGCGATCATATTTGGAGCGCGTATCGGGAGGCAGTAGTTTTCCCCCGTTAGCAGCTCGGTAGCTCGGATTTCAGATCCGAGCCATGTGGCACGATCTAGATGGTTGCTCATGATTAGGCACGAATCACGAGGCATTAGTTTTCCCCCGTTAACAGCTCGATAGCCCGGATTTCAGATCCGAGCTACGTGGCACGATCTGGATGGTTGATCAAGATCTAATACGAATCGTGAGGCGGTAGTTTTCGCCAATTCGCAGCTCAGTAGCTCAGTAGCTCGGATTGTAAATTCGAAGTACGTGGCATGATCTGAGCCGCTTGGTGAAGATCTGCCACGAATCGTGAGGCGGTAGTTTTCACCAATTCGCAGCTCGAAAACTCGGTAGCTCGGATTTTGGATCCAGAGTACGTGGCATGATCTGAGCCGCTTGATGAAGATCTGGCACGAATCGTGAGGCGGTAGTTTTCGCCAAATTGCAGCTCGGTAGCTCGGTAGCTCGGATTTCGGATCCGAAGTACGTGGCATGATCTGAGCCGTTTGATTAAGATCTTACACGAATCATGAGGCGGTAGTTTTTGCCAATTCGCAGCTCGGTTGCTCGGTAACTCGGATTGTAGATATGAAGTACGTGGCATGATTTGTGCCTCTTTTTGAAGATCTGGCACGAATCGTAAGGCAGTAGTTTTCGCCAATTCGCAGCTCGGTAGCTCGGTAGCTCAGATTGTAGATCCGAAGTACGTGGAATGATCTGAGCCGCTTGATGAAGATCTGGCACTAATCGTGAGGAGGTAGTTTTCGCCAATTCGCAGCTCGGTAGCTCGGATTTCGGATCCGAAGTACGTGGCATGATTTGAGCCACTTGATGAAGATCTGGCACGAATCGTAAGGTGGTAGTTTTCGCCAATTCGCAGCTCGGTAGCTCGGTAGCTTGGATTGTAGATCCGAAGTACGTGGCATGATCTGAGCCGCTTGATGAAGATCTGGCATGAATCGTGAGGCAGTAGTTTTTGCTAATTCGCAGCTCGGTAGCTCGAATTGTAGATCCGAAGTACGTGGCATGATCTGAGCCGATTGATGAAGATCTGGCACGAATCGTGAGGTGGTAGTTTTCGCCAATTCACAGCTCAGTAGCTCGGTAGCTCGGATTGTAGATCTGAATTACGTGGCATGATTTGAGCCGATTGATGAAGATCTGGCACGAATCGTGAGGCGGTAGCTTTTGCCAATTTGCAGCTCGGTAGCTCGAATTTCGTATCCAAAGTACGTGGCCTGATCTGAGCCGCTTGATGAGGATCTGGCACGAATCGTAAGGTGGTCTAACTGGTCAACGATCTGCATCGTGCTTCCACCCTTATAGATTCTGTTGTTTCTTCTAATGGGCTTCCGTGGGGACCCAAAATGCTCAGAAGCCCATGCGAGTCTCCTTTTTTACTATATGGCTCCTCCCCCTTCACCACTTTCTCATTCTTCACTTTTTACTCTGAGAATTTGTTTTTGTTCTTGGGTGGCTCTGCTAGCGGTCACGGCCAAGCGCTCAATTCTTTGGCGAACTATTCCTACCGCGACTGTCAAGGTAAATATATACTTTATTTTATATATTTTTCAAGATGTTTTGAGTGTCGTCGGGGAGTGAGACCTCCACCTCAGACCAAGAGAGTGATCGAACATTAGTAGTCTCATCGGTGGTGGACAAGGGGAGAAAGTGTCAGGGTCGGCGATTGTGGAGACGATAGTGGAGGGCGTGAAGAGAGCGGGTGAGTTAGGCAGGCTGCCATCCACGCTATCAAGCCTCAGGAAGGTGAGGGATTACTCCGATGACCTTCTAACCAAGGTGGTATACGGGAGGTCGGCCTCATATGAGGGGAATAAACTGAGGGAGCATTCTGAGGTTGACGACATCCCCTCGGTTCTGACCGAGGGGGATCTGCAGCATATTAGGAAGGGGTTCATGATACCGAAAGAGTATACCCTGCTCCTCCCTGGCCCAGGATTCCGAGCGTCTTCCCGTATGATGCGATCAATGTCGGCCTTCGACTACCCCTACCACCCTTCGTGACCGAGGTGCTGCAGTGGTACGGATTGAGTCCGGTCCAATACATGCCGAACATGTGGTGGCAAGTCTTCGGCTTTATTCTCCAATGCTAGGCGGTAGGGGTCGAGCCTCGGCTCGTCTTGCTCTGCAGTCTATACTGGATCAACCGTATGAGCAAGATGGAGTACCGGTATTACTTGTCACCTCGGCGGGGTGGCAAACTGATCGAGAATCCGGAATCCATTAAGAATTGGAAAGAGAAGTACTTTCTGATCCGAGGTTCCCAACCGTGGGGTTTTCCGACGCGATGGAGGGAAGATGTTCCGAGGTGGGCGAAGGCCGAACCGGTGTTAGTCTCCGGAGGAAGGTAAGGTCGTGTCGAAGCTCCTCAGCCGTCCGACCCTGAGTTGGAAGCATATAACCGAGGGGGTTCTCTTCGGTGGGGGTCTCATTCCGATCGACCCTAGTATGCTTTGTTTATTTTTCCACCTTTTATTCCTAATTTTTCTTTCTTATCAGTGCTAACTCCTTTGGTGTTCGTTTTTTCAGAGGCCCCGGGTATGGACTTCCGAGCCATGCTGCTTAAGAGAGGCAGGGGTGACGGAAAGGGCTCCAACAACAAGAAGAGGAAGAGGACGACGACGGAACCCCCGTCCGGCCGAGCTACTAAGGTACCATCAGCGGTGGCCCCAACGGTGGACTTGACATCATCCTCGCCGTCCGCTCCTCATGCAGTCTTTCCCCAGCCCACACCTTCCAACCCTTCTGCCGAGGCCTTCTCCGTCGGAGCTGCACTAGCGCTCGAAGCGCCACCTCTTACCGTCGAGGTGGAAGCTATTCTCACCAAGGAGTACAAGAAGCTCTTCGTCCCCGACTGGCAGGTGATGATGAATGATGGTTTCCTCGGAGATGCCACTATGAGCATGCAGGCTCTGCGTTACCTGCCGACCTCGAAAGATCGAGCAGCTTTGAAGGCGGGGACCATGGCCGACGATGCGGTTGAGATCGCCAAGGCTACGATGTCGGTAAGTGTCTTTGTTAGGCCTTTGGAATTTCAAAGTTTGTTACGTTCGACACTCAAGTCTTCTCTACTTTCAACTTTTAGATCACGTGCCACTTCAGCCACCTCCTAGTGCAGTTTGCCGAGCAGGAGAAGGAGCTCAAGGCGACGTGCGACAAAGATCGGGCCAAGAGAGCTAAGGCCATGAAGTTGTACGAGGCAGAGCAATGTCTCTTGGAGTCTCGAGCTGCTCAGATCGGCCTTCTTGAGGCAGCCTTGGCTAAGGCGAACGAGCGTACCACTATGAAAGCGGCTGAGGGCGGACGAGGAGAAGGCAAACGCTGAGCAGGATAAGGAGAAGGCCATGAAGGCCTCCGAGGAAATGCAGATGGAGAGGGAGGCAGTGGTGGCTACGGCTGCGGAGGCGATCCAAGCCGAGGTGGAGGCACACATGCGCACAAATATGGAGCAGTCCTACGCCCGAGCTCTCAAGCACGTAGAGGCTCGTAAGGCGAGGAGTTTGTGGCGGCAGCAGAAGCCGAAGGAGAAGGAGAAGAAGAAGAAGAGGGAGAAGAAGAGGACGAAGGAGATGTAGTGGTGGCGAATCCACAGACGGTGATTGTGGAGGTGCCGAGTGGGATTGCGGAGCAGCCCCCCAAGGTGGCTCCTTCACTCTGAGTCTCCTCGTTCTTCGTCTTTGATTTTTCATGTTTTCTTTTTGTACTACCGTATAGCGGACTGACCACCTTTTGTACCTTTTTTTCAATGAAATGAAGTTTCTTGCACTTAATGTTCAGACGTAGGGACCAGTGAAGATTAGAACTATCTTGTAGTTCCTCTTACACTTCAAGCGTTTGACTTTTGTTTTCTCTTTTCGATTGGTTCACTCAGGGTGGCGATTCGTCCGTTCTCCGTCATCTGCTCGGCATTACGAAATTAGGACTTTCTCGTTCTCGGGAGTTGCTTTATAAAGCAGAGCGAGAGTTAGGCCATTTGAGGCTGACCTTAGCTCGCCGAGACATCGAAATGAGGCACCTCAAAGAGAGGCTTTGCGAAGTGCCTCCCGAGGGCGAGGAGTCTTTTCCTTCGATGGTCATCCAGGGTCTCCGGCTCAAGTTTCTTCGTCACACTCTATTCGAGGCGAGGCCTGAGAGAGAAGGATTGAAGAACGTGGTGCTACAGAAAAGTCTGGAGGCGGCTTATCTCCGAAGGACTCTCTCTGATGTCTCACGTAGGACTGGTTCGAGCCGATTGCCTCGCCTAAAGATTAGAGTAACAGATGACTTGCTTAAAGAGTGGATTGTCGAGCTAGAGGCGGAGAATCTTTGACTGCAGGAGACTATCCGAGGGGAGCAATGTTAGGAGCACATCGTGCCCTCGGGGTGAGTATGCCCAATGGAGGTCGTTCCATGAGTTGGCACTTCGTTCACCGCCCCCCCCCCCCCCCCCCTTTTGCGGAACCCTGGGGATGCACAGAGCAGAGTGGCCGGGTCATCGAGTGGGGCGTCGGTTGGGGCGACAGTGAGACTCTTGGGCTCTATGGACACGACTTGGCTCGCCAGCCTAGAGACTTCTACGGGAGCGAGGCGAGAGGACCACAGCGCTCGCTGTCCCCGAGTATCACTTAATAGGAGCATCCCTTTCCCTCGAAGGGGCTAGGGTGAAATTTTGTAGTCTTGTAATTCCTTGTATGAGTTGTTGGTATGGAGTTAGAATTGTATCTCAAATTTTAAAGAAACAATATGTTGCCTTTGCTTGAATTTTTTGTGAGAGTTTGTCTTTTTCTAATGTGCGCAAGGATATCGACAATTGTAGGAGCAAATCCAAATGGTGAGCTACTTTGTACTTGCTCTTTCGCAAGTAGCTAAAGCGGCGTCGAACCAAGTGTTGGACTCCGAACTTATCGTTTTAAATAGTATTGACAGTTGTAGGAGCAATTCCGAATGGTGAGCTACTTTGTACTTGCTCGTTCGCAAGTAGCAAAAGTTGCATCGAACCAAGTGTTGGACTCCGAACTTATTGTTTAGAGAGTGTTTTTTTGTAAGCCCAAAAGTAGTACGACCAGGATGCATCGAATGGAGAATTTCCAGAGGGCAGAACACTTTTATTGAAAAACAACTAAGTGGCTGCTTATAAGTTGCGAGCCATTATTACACTTAATAAAGGAGAAAAAAAAAAGAAACTTTAACATGCTTTACGGAGAACTAAGGAGATCGCTCTTGGAGAAGTTGTTTGGAGCGGTATTTAAACACCCTCTTGGTACTTCAACAAGTGCTCTATGTTCCATGTCCTCAGCACCCTCTTACCCCCAGGATCTTCAAGTTGATAAGCGCCTGGGCGGATAACTTTGGAGATCTTATACGGTCCTTCCCAATTGGGTGCCAATTTGTCTTTCTTGCTGGGGAAAGAAATCGACAGCTTCCTGAGCACCAGATCTTCTTATTTAAGATTAGTAGGGCGGACTCTCCGGTTGTAGGATTGCTCGATCCTATGCCGATAGATTTCTTGCCGAATGGAAGATCTCTCACGGAGCTCATCGATGAGGTCCAAGTTGCCACAAACCTCATTCGCGTTTTGCTATTCGTTGTAAGCGATCAAGCGGGTGGATGGTAGACCCACCTCCAAATGGATAACGACTTTGGGGCCGTAAGTGAGGTTGAAGGGTAATTCTCCCGTGGGGGTCCTCTTCGTAGTGCGATAGCTCCAGAGCTCACTGGGGAGCTGTTCTACCCATAACCCCTTTACCGACCTGCTCAGTCTCTTTCTCAGGCTGAAGAGAATCTGCCGATTGGCATTCTCTGCCTAACCATTGGACTGGGGGTGGGAGACCGAGGAGAATCGTTGCTGAATGCCCTGGTCTGCGCAAAAAAATGCGGAAGGCTGTCGGTAACCCCTATTTTTTGTTTTCCATATTTTGGGTGTATTTTCTTTTTCTGTGTATTATCTGGGTTTGGGTTCTTTATAAAAATTTTCATTTTCTTAAATTCATTTATTTCAAAAATTGTTTGTATCTCCTGTTAAAATCTGTTCTTCTCATTAATTGTATTTATTGTTATTTTCAAATGATTCTTATCTTATAATACAAACCCTATTATTCTTGTTATTATTACTATTATTATTTCTGCTATTATTATTATTAGTATTATTATTTTTATTATTATTATTATTATTTTGAGGTACAAACCAGAGTACATTATTTGTATATGACTACTCTAATTTATCTAATATTTTATAATTATTTTCTATTGGTTTTTAAAACCCAACTACCCAATACCCATTATATATTTATCCTAACCCATTTTACTCCTAACCTAAATAAAACCAAAACCTTATAACTCTTTGCTTTAACCCTGAAACTCTTTAAAATCTACCTTACCCGTTTGCACACCCGAAACCCATTTCACCCAAATATGTTGTTCACCCCAACCCTAATAACCACCTATATATAAATCCATCCCTACCCCCGTTCACCCTATTCTATCAACCCTAGACGCATCTCTCCATCTCTCTCTCCCCCCATCCACCTGCATCGCGCGACCTTCCCTGCCTCCCGTCGCATCGCAGACAGCCAGCAACTCCCCCATCACTTCTTCTCCTCCTTCCGGCGCAGCAGCACCAAGGTGCCGCCCTGTAGCAACACAGCCTCAGTCGCGCCGCCGTGACTGCAGTCGCGACAAAATACAGTGCCTCTGCCTCCCTACCTCTCATCGTCAGCCACCTACATGCCAGTCACGACGCAGCCCTCGCTCCCGACGTGCCTTCAAGTCTCCCGGTGTCTCTCCTCCCTTTCTCCCGCTCCTGACGCATCTTCGCCAGCCCCCCTGTTGCCTGCGCTCCTATACAGCACGGTCACCCTGTGCTGCACCTTCTCCCTCGGTGCCGCAACCCTATGCCCCTCTCGACGCATTGCGGTGAAGCCTCGACAGCCACAGCCAGATCACAGTGTCGCTCTCCCTGTGCTGTGTCACCTTTCAGATGACAGATCACCCTACACCAGCCTGCACCAGCCAGTGCGCCGCCCTCAGCCGTTCCCCGATGCTACTATCATCGTCCCCTCCTGGCACAGTGCACCCCATTGCCTTTGAGGTGGCTGTTTGATCAAGGTTTGATCATCTTTGATTGTGGCCGTTCAATCTCCTCTTGATCATCATGTCCCCTTGATTGATTGATTCCTAGCTGTTAATCACCCATGATCTTGATTTGTTGATCTCAGCCATTGATTTCTTGATCCCTTGATATCGACCATCGGATCTGCTTGATCATCATTATCAGCTGCATCAGAGCATTCTGGGCCGTCCAATCTCCATTATCTTGTTCAGATCAGATCTGAACTGAGTCGTCGATCTTCATCGATCTTGATCTTTATCAAGATCCGCACCGATCGGATCCATCTGATCTCGATCGTCGATCAATGCCCTCATCCAATCAAGGCAAGTATCTTCATGTATAATTTATTGTTCTAGTACGAGCTTTTCTTTGAAAATACTACAAGTAGGCTGTGATTGTGACTCCTCTTTGGCTTATCATTTGATGATCTTGTCTTACTCCCTATCAATTTCATGATCATAAGAGTCACAACCTTTCATTGATGTATTTTTTTTACAACTTGTATTATTATAACACATTTCATGTCAAAAAATATCTTTGTTTGCTGTTGTTCCTGTCTTTGCTTGCTGTTCCTACCCCGATAACATCATAATCTGGACTTGAGTCCTAAACATGAAATTTAGCCCTAGATATCTAGTTTACTACGCTTTTGACGGAATTAAATTCCGAGTTATGGTTTGTGAGTTATCGTAGTTTTACTGCTGATGTATCGTAGAATTCCATATTCTAAAAACTGATGCATCACTCTGATTTACAATTAAATTAACCATGCTACCTATAAGATAATGACTTGAAATTTTTCGTGCTCATACTAGACACACTAAAGAATATTCCCTAATTTTCTTGGAATTAATTAATGAAGTTTCAAACCTGTTTCATATGTATAAACTCAATTTTACAAATTCTGGCTGAACACAAATCCTGTGTAGTTTGCTATTTTGACACATGATGCTACAACTTATATGTCTTGTTTATATGCGCTGGATTCAGTAGAGAATCTAGTTTCTAGACCTTCTGAAGGATCCAGATTTGCATTCTTGAAGTGGCGGGAATCTCAGTTTTGGTGCAGCAACGTCATGCTATCCAGATTTGGAATTCTCGTCGTCCTTGATATTTTGATTTGTTTTGACCCTCGAACATGTATCCTACCTAGCTTAGACTTGTTCCATATTCTTGATCATGTTTACTTGACCTGTTTCGCACACTTTCATGCTTGTTTGATGATAATAATAAATAATTAGTCGGGGTTTAAGGGAAAGACCATAGTAGTGGACAATATAGGTAAGTGTACTCGGAAGGGGGCCCGTATTTTCCACTTGATACTGGTTTCATGAACTAGTTATATTATTATCGATTTATGGACTTTTTATTATTTGATTCATGAACTAGTATATTATTTGATTCATGACTTGTTATGTTATTACATGACACATGAACTAGTTATATGATTACCCAATTCATGAACATGATTGCTTGATACTTGATGCCTAAGTACACCACCCTATAAAATCCACCACTTGGCCTAAACGAAAATTGTTTGTGAGTAGCAACCATGTGATAAATCTTGGGGCGCATGAAGTGCTACCTAGATAGAATTAAACATTAGACTTAAGAATAACTTGTCACTTGTACACACTTGATACCCTACGTGATACTTATTACTTAACACTCGTACGTGATACTTGTTACTTGATGCCTGATATAATTACATGTTCACTTGTTACTTGTTCCATTACTAGTACTTGTTACCCAATCATGTTACTTGAGTTGTCTTACTTACAAGTTAGTCTTTTGAACTCCACTACCTGTCGCATCCTTGTCAATCATGTTATACATTCTTGATTCCAAATCTTGTTTCATATTTTATTGTATTTATTTTCATATCCCTTACTTGTACTACTTGCGGCCTTAACTTGCACTAAGGACATTGTCTTTGTTTTCCCTTTTTCTTCTGCATGATAATACAGATTTTGGAGATCAATTGACTGAAGGAATTGGTGAGCAAACGTTCTAGGTTTCGCTTGGGAAAAGCTTGTCCTAATTATTTTGTATTTGAGTTTATTTGATTTTGTTGCTACTTGAAACATGTAACGGGCTTGTAGTCCCAAAGTTTTTTACTTTTGATCCAGATCGTGAATTTATTTGGGATATTTATATTTATTTCAAATATTTTCTGTTGATTAATAAATTATTCATGCATGCGTGGTTGAGTATATTCTTGTTATATTTTTTGTTATGATGCTGAGTCGATCATACAGCTTATGAATGATGAAAATCATTCGTTGGGCTTTGTCACGCACTCGTATTCTGTATTCCTTTTGGAAAGTGGGGTGTGAAACTGTCCCCGTAAACTGAGTTCTATTGTCCGTTATTAAGATTCGGGGCACGCCGAATATGCAGACAACATTTTTCCTAAAGAAGCACTGCCCTTTATTCTCCGTGACCGTTGCTAGGGGCTCGGACCGTTGCTAGGGGCTCGGCCTCGATCCACTTAGAGAAATAGTCGATCGCCACAACAAGGAACTTTAGCTGGCTTGGTGCTGGGGGGAACAGGCCGAGCAAGGCCATTCCCCACATTGTAAAAGTGGTTGGACTTGATAGAGAGGAGAGTTGAGCTTGCGATAGGCGGCAGATTGTTGATAATTTTTGGCAAGGGTCGCATTGACGAACATGTTGTTCGGCATCCCGAAGGAGAGTAGGCAAGAAATATCCATAGTTCAAGATTTTGAGGGCAAGGGACCGTTGCTCCCGAGTGAGCGCCACATATCCCTTCATGTACCTCCTTCAAAGCATACCGAGCTTCGTCGAGGGAGAGACACCTCAAGTAGGGTTTGCTGTCTACTTGGGTGTACGAGCATTTGTACAAGACTCCCTCGATGAGGGCGTACCGCTCGGCTCTGGTTCGGATCTTTCGGGCCTCTTTAGGATCTCAGGGAAGGATCTCATCTCTGAAGAACTCGAGCAGAGGCCTCATCCAATTCTCCCCGAGTTGTAAGGGCAGCGTCTCCATCGGCTCAGGGCCTTCTTCCTCGATGCTGGGCTTTAGTAGAACTTTTATTAGGACAATTTGTTCGAGCCCTTGGAGGGAAGAGGAAGCTAGCTTTGAGAGGGCGTCTCCCTGCCCATTCTCTTCTCGGGGGATCCGCTGGAGTTGTGCCTCCTCAAAAGAGGCCATCAGGTCTTTGACCTTGGCCATGTACTTGGCCATGTGACCATCTCGCTCTTCGTATTCCCCTGATACCTGGTTCACCACCAGCTGCGAGTCGCTAAATATCTTGACATGCTTTGCCATTGCCTTGCAAGCCATGCACATGCCTTCTATAATGGCTTCATACTCGGCCTCGTTGTTGGATGCTCTGAAGTTGATGCAGAGTGAGTACTGGAGGATGAAATTATTTGGGCCCGCCAGGATGACTCCTGCTCCACTCCCATCGGCGTACGAGGACCCACCTACATACACCATCCAGAAGGGGGGTTCCTCTATTGCTTTGCTGGCCTCGGGAATTATACTCTCCACTATAAACTCGGCTAGGGCTTGAGCCTTGATAGAGATTCGAGGCTGATAGCTGATATCATGTTGGCTTAGCTCGATGGACCACTTCATAAGGCACCCGGAGGTCTCGGGCTTATGGAGGACTTGTTTGAGCGGCTGGTCGGTAAGAATGACCACTGAGTGAGACTGGAAGTACGGGAGGAGCTTTCGAGCCACCATGACCAAGGCATAAGCCATCTTTTCTAGCTTCGGGTAAAGGAGTTCAGCATCCCTTAGGATTTTACTCACGTCGTAGATGAGCCTCTGCGTCTTGTCTTCTTCTCTTACTAAAACAATGCTGAAGTGGCGAGGTATAGGTAGAGGACCTCCCCGGGCCTTGGCTTGCTCAAGAGTGGGGGGTTGACTAAGTAGGCCTTGAGCTGGTCAAGGGATCCTTGTTGCTGTCGCCCCCATTCAAAGCCTTTAGCCCCCCTGAGGGCCTTGGAGAACGGGAGGCATTTCCCCCCGGATTTGGAGAGGAAATGCCCTATTGCCGCAAGGTGCCCAGTGAGTCTCTACAAATCTTTAACACTAGAGAGGGAGCCATGTTGAGTATGGCCTGGATCTTATTGGGGTTGGCCTCTATGCCCCTTTGGCTGACCATGAACCCTAAGAACTTGCCGGATGAGACTCCGAACGCACACTCGTTCGGGTTCAGTCTCATATTGTGTCTCCTCAACACGTTAAAAGCTTCTTCGAGATCGGAGACATGATCTGATCTGCTGACGCTCTTCACCAACATGTCTTCTACATAGACTTCCATGTCCTGCCCAATCTGCTCCTTGAAGATCTTGTTAATAAGGCATTGGTAGGTGGCACCAGCGTTCTTAAGCCCGAAGGGCATGACCCGGTAGCAATACAGGCCCTGGTCGGTGACGAATGTGGTCTTCGGAATGTCATGAGGGAACATTCTTATCTTATTGTACCCAGAGAACGTGTCCATGAAGCTTAAGAGTTCAGGGCCCGAGGTTGCATCAATCAGGGCGTTGATGCTCGGGAGCGGGAATGGATCTTTGGGGCAGGCTTTGTTTAGATCCGTGAATTCAATGCAGATCCTCCAACTTCTATTGGCTTTCTTAACCATCACGACATTGGACAGCCACTTCGGATAGTTGACCTTCTGTATGAACCGAGCTATAAGGAGTTTCTCAACCTCCTCCTTGATAGCTTGCTGGCGCTCGAGGAGAATTTGCATCGCTTCTGCTGAACGGGTCTGGCCCCCAAGGCGACACTAAGGTGATGCATGAGGAGCTCCTCGGAGATTCCCGGCATGTCAGTTGCGATCCAGGCTAAAAGGTCTTGATTTCCCCTTATGCACTGGATGATGTCGGAGCGAACGAGAGGGGGAAGGACTTTGCTAATCCGAAATTTGCGGGTCGGATCTCCTTCTGAAAAGGCCACCTCTTCCAGCTCATCGACCTGGCTCCGATATAGGTGGGCTACTCCCTTGGGGGAGTTCGAGAGCTTCGAGGGAGAGGACATGTCCTTCCACCGAGGTCATGTAGCATTTGCGGGCTGCATCCTAGCTTCCTCTGACTTCTCCCACGCCGATGGTTGTGGGGAATTTCATCTTCATGTGGTAAGCCGAGGGTAAGGCCTGCAGAGCAGCTAGGCCTGGTCGGCCCAAGATGACGTTATAGGTAGCTTTCACATCCACCACCATGAAGTCCATCGGCTTGGTTCGGGTGGTGGTAGTTTTTCCAGCGGTTACGTTGAGAGTTATGACACCCTCGATCGTCTCTGGCACTCCCGTGAACCCGTGCAGAGTGTAGCCAGTGGGCTTGAGCCGATTCCTGGATAGCTTGAGCCCCAGGAAGGCCTCCAAAAAGATAATGTCGACCAAACTACCGTTGTCTACTAGGACCCGGCGCACGTCAAAGTTGGCCATGTGGAGGTTTATTACCAACGCGTCACAATGAGGGGTTCAGATGCCCTCTAGATCTCTATCTGAAAAAGTGACCGGGACCCTTTGACCCCTGGGGAGATGACGGTTCTGCAAAGAATTTATTTCCCGGATGAAGGCATTTCAGGAGGAGTTGGAATCTCCCCCCATTGGGCCTCCGTAGATGAGATGGAGGACGGCCTCAGGCTCGGAGTCTGGGGTCTCCGCTCGGGTCGCTTATTAGCCACCCTAGGGGTGAAGAAGAATCTGCTTTGTCCTTCCTCGTGAACCTGGAGAGCTGCCCTCTCTGAATGAGGGCCTCGATCTCATTTTTTAGAGCCCGACAGTCATCCGTGTCGTGGCCGTGGACCTTGTGGAAGCGGCACCACTTGTCCTGGTTCCTCTTCTTCCCCGGGGTGTTCATCTTTGGAGGGGGCGGAAGAAGACCCTCTTTCCCAACCTCCATCAGGATGGCTGAGACACTCGCATTGAGCGGAGTGAACTTCTCGAAGCGGGGAGGAGGGCGACACTGGCCTTCGTTGTCCTTCTGGAGCTTCTTAGTTTTATCTTCTTCAGCGCCCTTCCTTTTGTTCCCGGAGGACGATCCTTCAAAACCAGGGCGGGAGAGAGCTTCTTCCGCTCGAATGTATTTCTCACTCCTAAGCAGTAGTTCTGAGAAATCCCGTGGGGGCTTCTTGGCGAGGGATGCACGGAGGCTGTCGTTAGCGACATTGGATTGGAAGGCGGCGGAGGCAACGGACTGGTCCAGGGAGGTGATGGATCTAGCCTCCGCAGTGAAACGTTTGACATAGTCTCTCAGCCGCTCGCCCTTCCTTTGGTGAAGAAATAGCAGGGAGGTGCTCATTTTTTTCGGCTCGGCAACTGCTCAGGAAGTGAGTCAGGAAGAGGCCTTCGAGATGATCGAAGGAGAAGATGGATGTCAGGGCTAGACGGGAGTACCATTCCCTTTCGGGCCCCTTCAGAGTGGTCGGAAAAGTTTTGCAGAGGAGGGCGCCTGACGCCTGATGTATCATCATGAGAGTTTAAAATGTCTCAATGTGGTCAGTGAGGTTGGACTCCCTGTTGTACGATTCAAAATGAGGAGGCTTGAAGTTATCTGGGACTGGTACCTCCATTATAGTCCGGGAGAACGGGGGTCTGTTAGGGGCAAAAATTCCTCGCCCGTTGCTCCTCCTCTCTATCTAATCGGCCAAGGTGCCTCTCCATCTCCTGGAGACGGCGGTAGACCGAATATTCCCTCCGGTCATACCTTGCTGAGGCCTGAGATTCTTCCTCGTGCGGAAGGGTACTAGGAGTGCGATGACGAAAGCTCGGGGCAGTTTGAGGACTGGTCGTACAGTGTTTATGGTCCTGAGCAGGTTGAGGACTGGGCGCTAGCTGACCATGGTTGGGGGAAACATTGATGGCCCTCAGGACTGCCTCTTGGAATTGCTGGAACTCTGCCCTCGTGACAGGGGCTTCCTGCTCTCGGTGGTCTCGAGGGGCGGGTCGGCCGACTAGAGAATGGCTTCACCTTTGACGATGCTGGGGAAACTCCCTCTGCCTCTTGGGAGAGTTTGACCTTCTGCGATCTGGCCTGCGGGGTGACCGGGCCCTGGGGGACCGGATCGTTGGACCCCTTTGATGTTCTAGGCTGGGTATCCCGTCATGGGTCCGCCTCTCATCTTAGCGGGTCCGGAGGTCTTCCCCCATACTGCCTGTGAATGACGATGTTTCGGAGATCCTTTTGCGTAGGGGACTATGCGAAGCCGTGGAGTCCAACGAGGGGTTGTGTATTGATACATGGTCACGGTGAGGAGGTTGCACTTGCTGACTTCGGCGGGAGGTTCCTGCAGGAGCCGCTTGTGGCCCTTGAAGAACCTGCTGGGGCTATTGTTGTTAAGGAAAAGGCCGTCCAGGCTGTGGTTGCTGGATTGGTTGAAGGAGAGGCTGTCTCGGTTGCTGGACTTGCTGAGTGGGTTGAGGGGGAACCTCATGGATTGGAGTAGGAGAAGGCGCGGGAGTTTTCCTGCGATTAGAGACCATTGTCTTCCCCTTCTTGAGAGGCATGGCATGAAACTAGTTTGGCTGATGCGAGAGGACGGGATTCCTACTTCGGTTTTCCCACAGACGACGCTAATTTGTTGCTGCTGATTTCGGGTGTGGGTAAAAATCGATGAATTTGTGAGACCTTTGAGAAAAATAGTAAAGCAAACCGTTGACTCCACATATGTGTTGACTCGTTCCTTGCCGCTGCCACGAACCTGCACAAAATTCGATACACCGGGATGGATCCCGGCGACGAACCCTCCGACGCACTTGTCAGTAATCGCCAAGATTAAGAAAGAGCTTTAGGTAGGCAAAGATTCATTACCTTGTCACGGTGGGGGAAGGGGTATTTATAGCCGACTTAGGGATCTGTTTCGAGATAAGGACAAATCTCTACTTCCCGGTGTTAATTGATAAGAAGTGGTTAGAACCGCCTCTGAGGGATAATGACGAATTTGGATTCCTCCATATCCTTCTGAATTGGTTTGTAAGGGTTGGGACCCGTATCCAACAGGGCAGATCCGTTTCTGGGTTGCTAGGCCCTGAGGAAGAGACCCAGTTCCCATTTCGGACCCTTTTGTAGTGAAATTACCGTTTGACCCCTGAGAGCTTTAAGATTTGTTCCGATCTGAACGGTCTCGATTTAGTCCTATTTTTAGCCATATCAGGTAGTTACAATCCTACCCACCTCACAATAAAATTTCATTCTCGAAATTTAAGCAAGTGGTAGCAGGGTAACTCCGAAGAAAAGAAAAGTAAAAAAACTACTCAAAAAGATGGGGAACCCTCTTCCGAATCACATCTTCAAGCTCCCATGTCGACTCACCAGGAGAGTGAGGATTTCAAGCAACACGAACCAACATGATAACCTTATTCTTCAAAATCTTCTCCCGTCGTTCCACAATCGACACTGGATGAATCTCACAAGACAAATTTGGTCGAACTGACAACTCCGAATAGTCAATAACATGACTATCATCCCTAACATACTTCCTGAGCTGAGAAACATGGAAGACGTCATGCACTGTAGAAAGAGCTGGCGGCAACACGAGTCAATAGGCCACCTTGCCTACTCCTCCACTACATCGAACGGACCTATGAATCTAGGGCTCAACTTGCCCCCACCACCAAACGGAATCACACCTTTCCATGGAGACACCTTGAGGAACACATGGTCACCCACTTCGAACTCTAACAGTCTCATGTTTATGTCTGCCCATTTCCTTTGCCTGTCCTGTGCGGCTTACAAATGCTTCCTAATCTGGGCCACTACATCAAAAGTCGTCGTGATCAATTCTGGCCCCAAATGCTTACTCTCACCAATGTCATCCCAGCACACTGATGATCTACACTTCCGACCATACAAGACTTCATACAGAGCTGCCTGAAGGCTAGCTTGGTAGCTATTGTTGTATGAAAACTCCACCAAGTGTAGATGATCTTCCCCAAGATCCAGGAAACTGAAGCACATAGGACCTCAACATAACCTCCAATGTCTGAATAGTCCTCTCTAATTGTCCATCTGTCTGCGGATGGAAAGCAGCACTGAACTTCAGCTTACTCCCAAGACTGGTCTGAAGACTATCCCAAAATTAAGATTTGAACCTAGTATCTCTGTCTAATATAATACAGACAGGAACACCATGCAATCTGACAATCTCCTGCATATACCTTTCTGCCAGGATCTCTATGGACTGACCAACTCTGAAGGGAATGAAATGAGCACTCTTCGTCAAGCGATCCACAATCACCCAGATGGCATAGTGACCCTTGGGACTTCTAGGCAAAGCAGTCACAAAATCCATAGTTATATTCTTGCACTTCTACTCCGAAATAAGAAGCGGTTGAAGTCCAGCAGTCCTCTGATGTTCTGCTTTCACTTGCTGGAAGATCAGACACCGAGAAACAAATCTTGCAACAACTCTCTTCATACCATGCCACCAGAAATGCAATTCCAAATCCCGATACATTTTTGTACCACCAGGATGAATAGAATATGACGAGCAATGAGCTTCTTCAAGTAACTTCTGCCTGACTTCTCCCTCTGGAACACATAGACGGGTCCCAAAGCGGAGCGACCCATACTCATAAATTACCATATCAGTCCTCGAACCAGCTTCAACCTCAGCTCGAAATTACTGCAATTGCACATCACCAGACTGTGCCTCCTTAATCTGATCCACCAAAGATGACTGCAACTGATGCACCATACAACTCTGTTCAGAACTAAGCAATACCACATCCAATTCCAATCTCCTCACAGCTTCCACAAGTTCCTTGTGCTCAGTAAGAATCATAGCAACAGGTTTCCTGCTCAAAGCATCAGGTACCAAATTAATCTTGCCAAGGTGATACTGCAAATTGATATCATAATCTGCCATCAATTCCAACCATCACCTTTGCCACATATTCAGCTCCTTCTGAGTGAACACATACTTTAGACTTTTGTGGTCAGTGAAAATTTCCACTCAGTCTCCATGAAAATAATGCCTCCAAAGCTTTAAGGAAAAAAAATCACAGCAGCAAGCTCCAAATCTTGTGTAGGATAATTCTTCTCATGCGGTCTCAATTGTCTAGCAGCATATGCGACAACCTTGCCCCGCTGCATCAAAACATCACCCAAACCTCTACCTGAAGCATTACATTGAATTACAAATCCTCTTGATCCATCCGGTATAGTCAACACAGGTGCTGATGTCAACTGATTCTTCAACTCAGAGAAGGCTTCATCACAGGACTCATCCCACACAAACTTCTGATCATTCCTAGTCAACTAGGTCAACGGCCCTACAATCTTCGAGAAATCCCGAACAAACTTCCTGTAGTAACCCGCTAGACCAAGAAAACTCCGAACTTCCGATACAGACTTCGGCGTCGGCCAATCCTTAACTGCAGAAATCATGGACAGATCGACAGAAACTCCATCACCAGAAATGATATGGCCCAAGAATGCCACACGATCCAGGAAAAACTCACACTTGCTAAGATTCCAATACAGTTGATTCTCCCTCAAAATTTGCAAAACAACCTTCAAGTGCTCAGCATGCTCCTCACGGTTCCGAGAATAGACCAGGATATCATTAATGAACACCACCACAAACTTGTCCATAAAGGGAGAAACAACCCGGTTCATCAAGCTCATAAACTCAGCTGGAGCATTAGTAACTCCGAAAGGCATTACCAAGAATTCATAGTGCCCATATCTTGTACAAAAAGCAGTCTTCTGTACATCCTCGGCTTTCACTTTAACCTGATGGTAACCAGAACGAAGATCCAACTTCGAAAATACAGAGGCGCCTCCCAATTGATCAAACATGTCATCAATCCTTGGCAACGGATATCGATTCTTCATTGTAACATTGTTGAGCTCACGGTAGTCAATACACAACCTGTGACTACCATCCTTCTTATTGACAAATAGTACAGGAGCTCCCCAAGGCGAAATACTTGGCCTGATAAAGCCTCTATTCAGTAACTCCTGAATCTGCTCCGTTAACTCAGCCAGTTCAACAGGAGCCATTCTGTACGGACTGTCAATACTGAACATCACTTCACGATCTGGCGATAATCCAGGTAATTCCTCAGGAAAAACATCCAGAAAATCCTGCACAACCAACGGTGCAACAACATCATCAGCACACACTTCTTCCATAACACCAACTTCCTGACTAGCCAACTTCTCCACACAAGCAAGCTTCATTTAACCAGCACAGAATTCAAATTCCTGACGTTCTGGCATACGAAACACCACCTTCTTCTTGCGGCAGTTAATTACAGCATGAGTGGCACCAAACCAATCCATCCCCAAGATCACATCAAATTTAGAATTGTTAATGACATTCAGATCGGCAACAAAATCCACACTACCAATAACCAAGGGACTATGCTCACAAATCTGAGAACACACGATAACACCTCCACCTGTAGTAATGTTCCAAGCTATTGGCATAATGCTGCTGGCTAAGAGATGCAGATCGATGAATCGGAAAGAAACAAAAGAATGTGTAGCACTAGAGTCAAAGAGAACATGAGCATGGAAGGAATGAACAAGGATAATGCCTAGCAAGAAGTCAAAGTGAGGACACAAAAGGCAGAAGCAAGGTGCAAGAAATAGACATGAATGGGATGGTAGCATGATAAAGCAACAGAGGAATCCTGGGACCTGTGGGTTATGGGCTCACCACGCTTCCGTTGCGCCACTCCGATGGTGAAGCTCTAAGCTGCCAACATGTTGTAAATCAAGCGATGCCGATCGACGGAACAAGCAGGAAGGAGAAGATCGGATGACACCAGAATCAAAAGAATATGGGTATGAAAAGAGTGAAATAATACCCAATAAGGAATCAATGAATGGAAGGGATCAAAGAGGAATCAAATAAGACTAGTTTTCAGATCATATGTTGGTTATCAATTGTTCATGTGATTGTTGTATTCTACGTACTATTCAGTCAAATCAATAAAATCCCAAATCTGATTAATATATCAGTCAAAGACAAACTTCCTTTCGTTAGTCACATTTGAATGATATATTATCCAAACCAGGGCTCTGATACCACTAAAAACCTTGTCACGCTCCGCTTCCCAAAAATACGAAATACGAGCACATGACATTAGCCCAGGGAATGACTAATGTCACCCATAAGCTGTTTATCCGATCAACTCAACAATATAATAAATACAGAACAATTGCGCAGGCAATAATAATAATCTCATGAACAATAATACTTGGAATAAAGCAATATGAAATATCCAAATACAATAAACCAACGTCTGGAAATAAATAATATAATTCGGGTCATAAGCCCATTACAATAATAATCCAATCACAAATAGATAATAAGTCTCAATATATTAAGTTCAATAAAACGATAAGCAATTAAAAGCATTAAAATCTTTATAATCTTTAATCTCCAATCCCAGCAGATAATTCTCCTTCATTACCTGTGAACACTTCATCTAAAAAGAAGAGAAAAACTGTCCTTACAGCAAGTTGTGGAAAGCAAGTAGAGAAAACAAAGAAGAATGGAAGAACGATATAACAATGAATTCAATGGATCAGTAGGAGCCAATTAACATGGGACAATAGCAATAATCAATATCATGGTAACTGATGCAATTGGTATAAACAATGATCAATAATCGATAACAATATTCAATGATCAATAAGAAGAACACTTAGCCAATATTCGATATCAATAAAACAATGATGAACAATATGTAATGTCGATGTGGTGTCAAATTTTTAAGTCTATTAATCATTTTTAAATCCTAACTAATACACGTACTACTGTGTCTCATATGTTCCATACTACGGGTTCGATGCATACAATCAACTTCGTGCAGACTAAGTGGTGAATCCTATAGATCATGTATCGGTACGATAATCACTAATATGATAATAATATTGTTGCAAGATTCATTATAATGATACACTGATTCACTGATTCACTGATTCACGGATTCATGAGTTAATGGGTTCATGGGTTCACGAGTTCATGAAATGAAAGATTGGGGTGCCGTAGTCAGCGCTCCATAATCAATCGATAAATACTTGCCGACACAGTCACTATATTATTCACCACTCAAGTCAATCCCTTAAACCCCAGCTTGTTAATTATTTTATCAATGCAATAATACAATATGCAATTTGAGACATGAGATGAACAATAGTATTAATAGGAGAGAGATAGGATGGTAACATCAAATAGGACAATTAGAATGATGACAATAGGACATTAAGATCATGCAATGCAACATACATACTTTAATTCATGCAATACTATGATATAGGAATAATTAAATTTAAGAAAATCTTGAAATTACAATTCTGGACATTAAACACAGCAGTAGTAAAACAATCATAACTTTTGCTATACAACTCGGAATTCAGAAATTCAAGATGTTCAGGAAATTAGAAAGATAAGGCTACAATTCTTATTCAGAAAGTTATTTATTTTAAGACCATTTACTAGGTCGAAAATAACAGACAAAATACAGCCAGTAAGCAACATACAGGGTTTTGGGTATTTTTATGAAATAAAATGATTAAATATGATGGGCATCAATTCTATTAGTCGATAATCTTCATAATCAGCATGATGGGTATAAAACATGATCAATAAACTTAAGAACACACACATACACTAATTTAACATCAACCAAACAAAAATCGATCAATCAAACATACAACCTAGCAATTTTTCTACAATAGATTAATTGTGTCGTGATTATATGAGTAACCCTATTATGAAAACTACATGGATGCATGAAAGATTCAATTTTTAGAGTCAAAAGTGGCATGAAGTCAAGAATATTGGGGTTAGCTCGTGTAAACCCTCAATTGACCCAACGAAAAGGTAATCAATACAACGATACGATAAATTATTAGGATCTACTTGCGGAATTTCAATAAAAACTTGAATTTGATACAATTAACAATTCAAGAGGAAAAGTTACTTGCCTTATAGATGGTGAAAACGCATACCAATAATAACGGGATAAGGATCCCGGAGCAATGAACCCACGATCATACAAGTTAACACATGCAACCACGTGCTCAAAAAGACAAAGCAGCAACAACAAAGAAGGAAAGAAAGGGTAGCAACAGTGGCAAGGGGCGACAGCATCGCTGGTGGTTGGTGGTGTCGCAGGCGGTGGCGCAACGAGGACAGGAGGGCGGCGTTACGGTGTTGGTCGACGGAATTCCGAGCAAGGGGAAAGATAGTGCCGGGGGTTTGGCTTGGTGCTGCTGTTGACGTTGAGGACAGAGGAGGAGGGTCCAGGGGTGGCTAGTGTCTACAAGGTGGTGTCGACGGGAGGTCGGGGTGCCAAGAGGGTGGGTCACCGGAGGAGGGTGGCGCTCAGGAGGACACCGAAGAAGATGAACAGTAAGGGCTCCGGATTTGAGTGGGAAACCAGGTCGGGGAGAGAGAAAACAGAGAGAGGAGAGAGACAGCTAGTATTTGGGTTTCAAATTGTATATTTTTAGGGTTTGTACTGGGATTGTATTTATAGATTGTAATTAGGGTATTGAGTTAGTGGTTTGGATCCAATAATAATGGTTTTGGGTCAAGAACAAATGAAATTGGGTTTTAGGGTTCAATAAGAGATAGATCTAAAATAATAGGGTTCAAATAAAAATACCCACAACTAATAAAAGAAATTAGGATCAACAAGAATAACACAATCAAAAAGAATGAAGAAATTCATGAACAAATTTTAATTAAAATAATTAAGAAACAAAAATAGAGTTTTTTTTTGTTCAATTACAAATAAAATATTACAAAAGGTGGAAAAATGAAAATAGCGGAAACGGTAGTTACAACTGGCTTCGTAATGGATGCCTCTCTAACCAAGAGGTTGGTCTCTACTTGGGGCAGCACAACAGCAACTACAACTGCTCCTATGCAAGATTGGACTAATCTCTTTCTTTATGGCATTTTCTCTTATTTTTGGTGTCATTCAAAGTGTTGGACTGCATCTCTGTTTTTATAGAAGTCCAGGCCAGCCCAACACATTATTAGCCCATTTAATATACCCAATTGATAGCTGGACTTGGAACAATCCAACCACTCAATGCGCCCATTAAGGGGTTAACCATTTTTGACTGTTACTGTAGCCCAATAGTCAATATGCCCTTTAATGGCCTGAATGGTATTGTAGCGCCCCGAATCCATATACTGGATATTTGTGACACAAACCAGAATCTTTCCATCAAACAGCCACAATTACTGGAAAAGATACATTAAAATTTAAACTTTTTATTTGATAAAATGTTCACAAGTCTCAAGTGTTACAATGTTTCCAAAAGACACAAATTGCGTTTACAAAAATTAAATAATGTACACTTGGCACTGCCACTTGGACGCTCCATCTGGCTTGATCTCTCCTATTCTTGCGGATCGGCATTCGGTACCTAATAGAGTGGGCACGTCAATACATATACTGACGCAAAGCTGATAATAGCAGCGATGTTCAACTTACAACTAGAATTGATGCAACAAGAAAAAGCGTATCTGAGTTTTAGTGTCCGTGTATGACATGACCCAGTAGTCTAATACACAGGTCAATACTGCACTTATTCTAATGCAGGAAAGACTTTGGAAATGCATGTATCCCATACTACATATGCCCTAAATCAAGCCATTGTCTTCAAGTTCAGGGTTTTGAATCCTCGCCATGCATCCTACTCTTGTACTCATCCTATTCGTGACAGACACAACGTGGTTGATGATGTTGCAGATATACAGTCCAACCCGTTAATCCAATCCCCTAGTGGTGTCCCCGTTTGCCACTAGTGCCTGGTGCCCAGACCTCATTCAAAAGCCGTGACGAACTAATAAGTATACCGCAGCATACCCCTGGCGCCGAAGGCTCATAACACCGCAGTCCTATGTTCCGTTCGTGTCCATCAATCATAGCACATGACGAAATTGTAGGGTGTACTTCCCTATTTCCGACAGGAAATCCTCCCGTTCTTACAAATGTACTTCAGGAATTAACAAAGCGAGATACGCAACCCATGCCCCTACCTCGTGAAAAGCACTGCATGAATCCCTACGACAGGGGAGTACAACACCCGACTAATGTTCACTATAAAGCTAGTGCAAGTTACAGGTAGTACTACCTAATATTGAACCTAACCTAGATGATTTATAAGGGAACAGTTTACAACAGAACTTTAACAATGTTCTAAGTGGTATCTTGGTCTTTACAAGGTTCACTATGACCCTAAATCCATCTATCAGCCTAAGGGCTCCGGCGACGCGATCACCTTTGCTCGCCACTTCCCCTTTCTTGGATCTCGTCCATCTCCGTGGCCCTTGATTAGCCTCCATTGGTTAAGGATCCGTCGGCGCCAGAGGAATGACCATCCAATCTGTGAGGCGGAATATCTCTATTCTAGCCTAAGGGTTGAGAGTGGCAGGGTACTACCTTACCCTAGACGACTCAAATAACTCAAAAATATAATCAAAACATCACGCACATTTTGAAAAACTCAAAACACGATCTATCCAAGTATTTTAAGCATAGAAATGCCTCGAAGTCCTAAATCCAAGACTTAGAAGTAGAGAAAACTAACTCACTCTACAAAAACAACAACTCTACTAGAACTAAATCTGTTCAGATTTTAATATCTTTCACTCTACTAACTAGATTATAAGATTTTAAATTTTCTGAAATCTATGAGTCTCTAACTTGTTTCTCTAGTTAATCATTTACACAGATTCTAACCACAAGGTGATAGAAAATCCCAAATTTACAGGCATGCTCAAACTGAACTTATACTGAGCATGGTATACTAAAAATTCTATATCAATTCATCCAGAACTCAAATCTTTATAAAATTTGGGATACTATAAATACACATACACAAATCCAACATATCAAAAATTTGCATAAAAATTTAAAACATACATGGAGTTATGAGCCTCCAAACTTAGTCAAACACAGAGCCACTGCTTTCAGACTGCTTTTGGACTGAGTTTGGTTTATTTCGATTTAAAGTTTATCAAATGTTCTCTAAAAATTCTAAACTTTTATATACAAGACATAGACACATATTAGATGCTACATAAAAAATGTTATCACAAGATTCTTCACCGAAAGAAAGTTATGATTTTTTGAAACTACACCTCTTCAACAGAAACAGAGCCAGTTTTGGTTCTGAACCCAGTCGACCAAAATATTTTTTTTTAAAATAAATCAAATAAATTCAGAAAATTATAAAACTTGGAAGAGTTGTTTTTAAAATATCCAAGTATCTCCACTAAAAATTTTAGCTCAAGATATCTGACCAATTCCATGTTATGATTTTTGGAATACAAACAAGTTTTGATACAAACAACAGTTTTTCTACTGCTTACTATTCCGAAATAAAAGATTTAATTGAACTACTAGATCAACCCAGAAAATATGTAAAAATTAGAGTATGCTCCTATACACATAGAAGAACATGCCATAAAATTTTAAGTCTAGATTCTATACCATGACTAAGTTATAAATTCCCTAAGTCTCAATATGATATATACATTTACAAGCATGGTATCAAAATTTTACTAGCATACAAGCCCATGTTTTTGTAACTTCCCAAGCATACAAGCATGATATAAAATTCCTACTATCATTCCTACACACAATCATCAAAAAACTAATATTAGAGTTGAAGAACACCCACTCTATGGAATTTTTTTTGAGATATGGAACAATTTTGGCATGTGAGCTCCTCTTCTTCTTCCTTGGCCTTCTTCCTCCTTGGCCCAAAACCTACAAAAAGTGGTAAATGGATGGAGGCTAACACTCTCTTCTACTCCTACTCACTTTTCTCTCTTTCCCTTCTTCTTTCTTCCTTTTTTTTTAACTCAAGCAAGAATGAAGAAGGAAGAAGAGTTGGAGCTCTAATGGAATGGAGAGAGAGTGGGAGGGGGGTTGGCCAGACAAGGGTATGTGGAGGGTAGGGATGGAGTGTGGGGTGAGTGGGAGAATGGATGCTAAGGATTTAGCCAACACATAAAGCCTAGATTATTCATGAGTTCTCCAATTGTTTCATGAAGAGTTCTTCATGCACAAATCTAGCCATTGAATCTTATCAAAACAATCCAAGGTTAATCATGATGATGGGGTAGGTTTAGCAACTAACCCTAGGTCATATAACCCTAATCCTAACCCCAAAGCAAAAGTGCATGATCATTGTATTTCATTTACTTCAATTATACCCTCATTCAATTCAATCACATACCTATGTTTATATATCTTTATAACCATAAGTATTTATATTTATATACGTATATTTTATTTAATAGGCAAAAGATATACAAATCAAAATTTCATTTTGATTCCGAGGTATTATAATACTCCCTCCTTAGAATAGTTCTATCCTCAGAACTATGCTTAGTCGGGAAAAAGAAAACAATATATCTAAAATAGTTCAGGAAAAGAAGTTCTCATGCAGCTCTTCATCTTCCAAGTGGCTTCTTCCATGAACTGGTTCTTCTAGAGAACCTTCACCATTGGAATGGTCTTGTTTCGTAATATCTTTTCCTGTCGATCGATGATTCTGACTGGTTATTCTTTGTAAGAGAGATTTACTTGCAAGTCTTTAGGAATCTCTGGTAGTTGGTGGCTTGGATCCAGCTCATACTTCCTCAACATTGAGACGTGGAACACGTCGTGTACTCGGGATAACTCTGTCGGTAACTCCAATTTGTCGGCTATTTTTCTAATTTTCTTCAGAATCTTATATGGCCCAATGTATCTTGGTGCTAACTTTCCACTTTTCCAAATCTGATCATGCATTTTGTTGGTAAGACCTTTAGGAATACTGAATTGCCTTCCTCAAATTTCAACTTTCGTCGATTACTATCGGCGTAGCCTTTCTGTCTGCTCTGTGCTGCCTGCAACCTCTTTCGGATTAGCTCGATCTTCTCAGTGGTTTGTTTTACTATCTCTGTCCCAAACATCTGCCTCTCTCCTACCTCATACCAACATACGGGCGTGCTACACCTTCTTTCATACAACGCTTCATATGGGGCCATACCAATGCTTTCCTGATAGCTGTTACTGTAAGCAAATTCTACTAAGGCCAAGTATCTTTCCCAGCTCCCTCCGAAATCCATAATGCATGCTCTTAACATATCTTTAAGGATTCGGTTGACTCTTTCGGTCTGCCCATCAGTCTGAGGGTGAAAAGCTGTGCTAAAATCAGTTCTGGTTCCCAAAGCTGACTGCAGACTCTGCCATAAACGAGATGTAAACCGTGTCTCTGTCAGAAAGTATCAAACTGGTACTCCATGTAGCTTTACTATATTTTTAATGTAGACTTTTGCTAATTTCTCAAGTGACCAGGTCAGCTTCACTGGAAGGAAATGTGCAGACTTTGTTAGTCGATCTACAATTACCTAAATCGAGTCATTTCCTTTAGAGCTCCTGGGTAATCCTGTGATGAAGTCCATACTAATATTCTCCCATTTCCACTCTAGAATGGGCAATGGTTGTAGTAACCCTCTAGGCTTCTGGTTTTCAGCTTTGATCTACTGGCATGTCCGGCATTTGGCCACGAATTCTGCTATGTCCCGCTTCATCCCAGACCACCAATATTACTGCTTCACATCTCGATACATCTTGGTGCTTCCCGGGTGAACTGCAAGTAAGGTGGAGTGAGCTTCCTTCATAATGTCTTCTCTCAGCTCCTTGTCCCTTGGTACACACAACCCGTTACCATACCAGTGTGATCCTTCCTTTATACTAAATTCTGAAAGTTTTCCCTCGTTCACCTGCTTCTTTAGTGCTTCAATCTCTGTATCTCCTATCTAAGATTTCTTCTCTCGCTCATTCAGATTCGGCTGTAATTCTAATTGTGCCAAAACTACACCAAAGTATTGAGTAATTACCTCAATACCTACTTGCCTTATCTCATTCTCTAGCTCCTTTCTGGTTGCAATAAGTGAGGCTAAACTTCTCTTCATGTTGAGTGCATTTGCTACCACAATGGCTTTCCCTGGATGATGTAAGATTTTCGGCCTGATGTCTTCCACAACTTCCAGCCATCGTCTCTGTCTTACATTCAAATCATTTTGCAGATATATATACTTTAAACTTTTGTGATCTGTATACATCTCTACCTTTGATCCGTAGATGTAATGTCGCCACAATTTACTTGCAGCGAGCTCAAAGTCATGTGTAGAGTAATTATTTTCATGTGTCGGAATTGTCTTGATCCATATGCTATCACCTTTCCTTCCTGCATTAGGACACACCCGAACCCCAAATATGGCGAATCGCTATAAATGACATACCTTTTATCAGCCTAAGGTAAAACCATGATTGGTGCAGAGATTAATCTGCTATTTAACTATTGGAACCTTTCTTCACACTTCTCTGTCCAGTCAAAGCTTTGGTTCTTCTTGGTTAATGCCGTGCGTGGTACTGCTATTCTTGGCATAATTCTGAATAAATTTCATGTAGTACCCCATCATTCATAAGAAGGTTCGTACTTCCTTTACTGTCTTCGGCTGAGGCCAATCCTTCACTACCTCTATCTTTTGCAGGTCTGTAGCCACTCCCTCCTTAGAAAGGACATGGCCCAAGAATGTAACATCCTGCTTCCAGAATTCACACTTGGATAATTTGGCATACAATTGATGCTCCTGTAGCTTGCCCAACACTGCCGTCAAATGTTCAGCAAGTTCTTCCTCTATTCTAGAGTATACCAAGATGTCTTCTATGAAGACCACTAAAAATGAGTCAATAAATGGCCGCAAGATACGGTTCATCAAATCCATAAAGATTGCTGGAGCGTTGGTCACTCCGAACGACATTACCAAATACTCATAGTGTCCATGTCGAGTCCGAAAGGCGGTCCTGGGTACATCTTCTTTCTTGACTCGAACATGATGATAACCGAATCACAGATCAATCTTGGAGAATACAGCTGCCCCCTGAAGTTGGTCGAACAAATCATCGATCCGGTGAATTAGATACTTATTTCGAACAATAACCTTATTCAATTCCTGGTAATCGATACACATTCTTGTAGATCCATCATTCTTCTTTAAAAGCAAAACCAGTGCTCCCTAGGGTGAAGCACTAGGTCTGATGAATCCCTTTTGTTACAACTCCTCAGTCTGCTCCTTGACTTCATTTTGCTCTACTGGCGCCATCCTATAAGGTGTCTTTGACACTGGAGCACTGCCTGGTTGGACTGTGATGCTGAACTTGATATCTCTGTGTAGGGGAAGTCCAGGTAGTTCTTCCAAGAATACGTGCAGAAAGTCTCATACAATTGGAATCTTATTAATTTCTTCTAGTGCCTTTACTTCAGTCGTAGCAGCAATAATCTATATATTTGGCATCTTCTTTCGGTGGAATATAAGCTCCAATTCTTCAGTTGTTGTGATCACTACCTTCTTTTCCTTGCAGTCGATATTTGCTTTATGCTTCGACATTCAATCCATACCAATTATTATGTCTGTTCCGGCAAAGCCCAACTCTAACAAATCGGTACTTAGGGTTTCTCCGTTAATCTAGAGTTTACAAAACTTATTACACAGATTTGTGGTAAGATTTGCTCCTGATGGTGTAGTTACCACCAAGGTTAATTCTGGAGTCGCTTCTTGTGTGTACTTTAACTCCCTTGAAAAAGATTTGGACACAAAAGAATGAGTTAAGCCACTATCGAACAAAACGGTAGCCAAAATTCCATTCATATATAACCGTCTTGGTTACCAAAAGTTACAACCTTCATTTACTTCTTCAAAAACTCAAAATACAACTGAAACATTAATTACAATGCTTCCTTACATACCAATAATAAGTCCTTCATTTCCTCTGCATTCTCTTTGGTTAATGCGAATACCCGCCCTTGACGAACTGCTTCTTTCCCTTGTCATTCGTCTTCGGCATTGCTCTGCTATTATTCTTCTGAAGCTGGGGACAATTATGTCTAATATGTCCTTCCTTTCCACAGTCAAAACAAGTTTGAGTAGTTTTCCTTTTGTTCTTTGGGCAATGAACTCTAAAATGTCCTTGTTCTCCACAGAGGAAACACCTTCCTGGCTTAAATCCTTCTGCCTTGTCATCCGTCTTCTGGAACTTTCAGTTCTTGTCCTGCTTCATTAATCTTAATGCTGGAGTAAACCTCTTCCCTTAGTTCCAATTTCCCGTTGCTTCTTGTGATGAAAGGCTTTGGTTCATATCCATCTCAGTTACAGCAGATCATCTAACCAGCTTGTCGAACTTGCGAATGCATAATGATACCATTTTTTATCTTAGTCCTGGTCTGTCCCTGCTTAAACCATTTAGCTTTCTTCACCTCTTCTTGGACCATCTCCAGTGCATACCGAGATAGTTGGGTAAACTTAGCTTCATATTCTCTAACCGACATACATACTTGCTTCAAATTGTGAATTTCCATTGCTTTCTCTTCGTGTACGTCCAGGGGAAAGTAATGTTGTCTAAACTCATCTAGGAAATCTTCCCAGGCTATCGGGCCTTCTCCCAAGCTACACTTCATTGATTGCCACCAGACTCCGGCATCTTTTTCTAGCAGTATTGTGGCTAATCGGACCTTACTGTCCTCTGGTGTCATTATAACTTCGAATATTGTCTCTACCGAACGAATCCAATTGTCAGCGGCAGTTGGGTTGGCCTGTCCTTCAAAGACCAGTGGCTTCATTCTTTTAAAAGCTTCAACCAACTTGATAGGGTCGGCTGTCGTGCCACCTTGTGTAACTCCTTGTTTCCCAAGCTGCAGCGTCTGGCTCCTACTTGCTTCTATGAATTCTCCTTGCATTTGATATACTCGGGCAAACTCTGCTTCAACGTTGAGGCCGGTGTCTTGGCCCCACTGCCTTGTCCCTTGGTCTGACCACTTTTGCCACTCCTAGATCTTCTAGACATCTGAATATTCAAAGGGAATACCATGGTGTCTTAACATGAAGTTTGTCAAAGACTCATATTACTAAAACAAAAGTACTTATTTCATTTCATATAAACATAGTCATACAAAATGCAATGTCCTATGTACACCAAAACATCACACTATACCTCATATATACACCATACTCAAAAAGATTTATCTTATGTACATCAAAACATCATAACATACTTCACATAGCAAGATCACTCATTTCCTTCCTTCTGATGATCCCGGTGGTGGAATCTCCAGCAATAGTTAGTTGCTCCAGCTGGGTTTGTAGCTGGGCAACTAGTGACTACAATTCTTCACATTTGTGCTCTAGTCGCGCCAACTTCACATGATATTTGTGCTTCATAAGCACCAGCTTAACAACAGTCTTCTTCTTAAACTTCTTAGTTAGGCCACCTTCCTATCTGTGGCCATCAGGGCAAGCCCGCAATTCTCAAGTCGGTCCTCCAACTGACCGTGACTCTATTTGTAGGCTGCGAGTCTCAGAACAGCTAGCTTATAGCCTGCTCCACGGCTGTAGGCTGTGGTGGTGGAGGTGGAGGGGTCTTAGTATTTGCTGGATTCTGTCCAGCACCTGTAGATTCTACTGCCCCAGTTCCGTTCGCCCATCCATTCGAGACATCCTCAATTGCTATCTGTCAGGAGAAATATGGGAATTAGTTCAGATATAGAAAATTATAAAACATAAGCTGCAAAGAGAAATAATATGAATTATAATAATCTATTAACTGGTTAAACCCGACTCTCCCAGTAGCATCCAAGTCTATTTTCATGTTCTGTTGGACTATAGTTTGAAAGTTGCTCTGATACCAACTCTGTAGCGCCCCGAATCCCTATACTGGAGATTCGTGACACAAACCAGAATCTTTCCTTCAAAAAGTGACAATTATAGGAAAATACAGGCAAATTTAAAAAAATTTATTTGATAAAATATTTACAAGTCTCAAGTGTTACAATGTTTCCAAAAGATACAAATTGAGTTCCACTTGGACGCTCCATCTGGCTTGAGCTCTTCTATTCTTGCAGATCGGCATTCGGTACCTCATAGAGTGGGCACGTCAGTACATATACTGATGCAAAGCTTATAATAGCAACGATGTTCAACTTACAACGAGAATGGATTCAACAAGAAAAGTGTATCTGAGTTCTAGTGTCTGTGTATGACATGACCCAATAGTCTAATGCACAGGTCAATAATACACTTATTCTAATGTAGGAAATACTTTGGAAACGCATGCATCCCATACTATATATTGCCCAAATCAAGCCGTTGTCTTCAAGTTCAAGGTTTTGAATCCTTGCCATGCATCCTACTCTTGTACTCATCCTATTCCTGACAGACACAATGTGGTTTGTGATGTTATAGATATACAATCAAACTCGTTACTGCAATTACCTAGTGGTGTCCCCATTTGCCACTAGTGCCCGGTGCCCGGACCTCACTCAAAAGCCGTGACGAACTAATAACTATGCCGCAGCATACCCATGGCGCCGAAGGCTCATAAGACCGCAGTCCTATGTTCCGTTCGTGTCCACCAATCATAGCACATGACGGGATTGTAGGGTCTACTTCCCTATTTTCGACAGGAAACCCTCACATTCTTACGACAGTACTTCAGGAATTAAGAGCGAGATACGCAACTCATGCCCCCACCTCGTGAGAAGCACCGTACGTCTCCCTTCGATAGAGGAGTACAACACCCGACTAATGTTCACTGTAAAGCTAGTGCACATTTCTGGCATTACTATCTAATACTGAACCTACACTAGATAATTTATAAGGGTATAGTTTACAATAGGACTTTAATGTTCTAAGTGGTATCTTGGTGTTTGCAGGGTTCACCATGACCCTAAATCCTTCTATCAACCCAAGGGCTCCAGCGACGCGATCACCTTTGATCGCCACTTCCCCTTTCTTGGATCTCGTCCATATCCTCGGCCCGCGATTAGCCTCCATTGGTTAAGGATCCGTCAGCGCATGAGGAATGACCATCCAATCCGCAAGGCGAAAGATCTCTATTCTAGCCTGAGGGTTGATAGTCGCAGGGTACAACCTTACCCTAGACGACTCAAACAACTCAAAAATATAATCAAAACATTATGCACGTTTTGATAAACTAAAAACACGATCTATCCAAGTATTTTAAGCATAGAAATGCCTCGAAGTCCCAAATATAAGACTTAGAAGTAGAGAAAACTAACTCACTCTACAAAAACAATAACTCTACTAGAACTGGTTTTGTCCAGATTTTAGAAAAATCATATCTTTCACTCTACTAACTGGAATTGTACGATTTTAGAATTTTTTGAAAGCTATGGGTCTCTACTTTATTTCTCTAGGTGATAATTTACACATATTCTAACCACAAGGTGATAGAAAATCTCAAATTTATAGGCATGCTTAAACTGAACTTATACTGAGTATGGTATACTAAAAATTCTATATCAATTCATCCAGAGCTCAAATCTTTATAAAATTTGGGATACATTAACTAAACATACAAAAATCCAATATATCCAAAAATTGCATCAAGATTTAAAATATACAAGGAGTTATAAACCTCCAAACTTAGCCAAACACAGAGCCACTGCTTTCAGGTTGCTTTCGGACTGAGTTGGGTTTATTTTGATATAAAGTTTATCAAATGTTGTCTAAAAATTTTAAAATTTTATATACGAGACCTAGACACATATTAGATGCTACATTTAAAATTTTATCACAAGATTTTTCACCAAAAGAAAGTTATGAGTTTTTGAAACTACACCTCTTCAACAAAAACATAGCCAGTTTTGGTTCTGTACCTAGTCGACCAAAACATTTTTTGAATATATCAAATAAATTCAGAAAATTATGAAATTTGGAATAGTTGCTATTAGCATATCCATGTAACACCAGTAAAAGTTATCGCTCAAGATATCTTACCAATTTCAAGTTATTATTTTTGGAATACAAATAAATTTTGGTACAAACAGCAGTTTTTCTACTGCTTACTGTTCTGAAATAAAAGATTTAATTGAACTACTAGATGAACCCAGACAAATATGAAAAAATTAGAGTGATCTCTATACTCATAAAAGAACATGCCATAAAAGTTTTAAGTCTGCTTCTAAGCCATGACTAAGTTATAAATTCCCTAAGTCTCAATAGGATATATGCATTTACAAGCATGGTATCAAAATTTTACTAGCATACAAGCTCATGTTTTTGTATCTTCCCATGTGTACAAGCATGATATCAAGTTCCTACTATCATTCCTACACACAATTATTAGAGAAATATTAGAGTTGAAGAACACCCACCATAGGGTTTTTTTTTTTTTAGATATGGAACAATTTTGGCTTGTGAGCTCCTCTTCTTCCTCCTTGGCCTTCTTCCTCCTTGGACAAAACCTACAAAATGTGGTAAATGGATGGAAGCTAACACTATTCTACTCCTACTCATTTTTCTCTCTTTTCCTTCTTCTTTCTCCCCCCACCCCCTGCTTTTTTTTGAACTCAAGCAAGAATGAAGATGGAAGAAGATTTGGAGCTTTAATGGAATGGAATGGAGAGAGAGTGGGAGGGGGTTGGCCGGCCAAGGATATGTGGAGGGTAGGGATGGAGTGTGGGGTGAGTGGGAGAATGGATGTTGAGGATTTAGCCAACCCATAAAACCTAGATTATTCATGAGTTCTCCAATTGTTTCATGAAGAGTTCTTCATGCACAAATCTAGCCATTGTATCTTATCAAAACAATCCAAGGTTAATCATGATGATGGGGTAGGGTTAGCTTCCAACCCTAGATCATTTTTAACCCTAGGTCATATATATGATATTGTGATGTTGTAAATGGCATGGCATACGTATGATATGTGGGTAAAGGTGATGAGTGGTGAATTGGATTTATATATGATTGTATAATGTGGTAAACGGTAGGGTGTATGTGTGATATGTGATGGCATGATTAATGTGATGAGATAAAAAGCATGAAGTATGTATGATATGGGATAATATGATGTGATAATATATATGAGATTAATGACAAGATGTATATGATATGTGATGATATGATGTAATAATATAATGAGACAAATGGCATGGGGTATGCCCTATATGTGATAATATGATGGGAGATGATAATGTGAATAATAGCATGGCGTGTTTATGACGTGTAATAATAAGATGTGAATAATAGCAGGGTGTACGTGTAACATGTGAGTGATAAATGAAAACTATAGATGATGAGAGAGATGATTAATGCACAACAAAGTATGAAAAGTGACTATCCTAAACATGTCAGTGTATGATATGACTTAATGCCTAATACAGACATTACACTATGATGACACTAATGCATACTTGTTTGGTGTCTATGCATCCCATACTACATAGGTCGGAGGGCAAACCCTTATCGTACTCCTCATTATAAAGTTCAATCCATCGTTATGAAAATTCTACTATGGTAACAAAAGCAAGGTTTCCATGAGTACGGATTCCAATCCTGGAATCCACCATCAAAGTATACAGAATCCTCGTCGTGCAAACATCCCGCAAGGGCCGCTCTAGCCCCGATATATACATATATATTGGTGATCTGCCTCCCATCCACCCGACTATTAATGATCATGGAATCCACCATTAAATCAATCGTAGTTCCAGATCTAATTGAGGCTCGTCTCACCCCGCAAGCAACCACAGTCTAGGAATCCACTGTCTGAAAGGGATCTATAGTCTGGGTATCCACCGTCAGACTATATAGAAGCGCCCCACGTACGTTTGCCCAAGTTTCATCACATCTTCCCCTAGTGCCTGTACTTAGATTTAAATATAATCATCACAACCTAGAGCTAGCTTACACCACCGGACTTAAATCAACACACGAGAAAATGTTAGCCCACACTAGCTACTTCTCAAATCATAATTTGTCGGTCTCTACAGGTCTCGCTCAATCTCTACATTCCAACAACCATATCAAAAAGAGATCACAAAAGTTACATCTAACCTCTTATAAAAATTTCCATTCATTAAATATCTTTTAACTTATTTTATCCATTCTCTTATTTATCAATCATTAAGTAACAAACTTCTTATAGCAATATTCAATAAAACTTGAAGAGTTAAAACCCTTATAAAAATCACATATTTAACATTCCAAATCCATCCTTTAATTATCTCTTAATTTCTCATAAGGTACATCTTACTCACATTCGAAATTTTAAATCCGATTTTATACGTTGAAAAAGTAGTGGGACTGATAAAAGACATCAACCAAATGGTAGATAAATTTCATTGCTACTCAAAAGATCGATTAATTAGTTTCATATGAATCATAAATGAGTCTACTATATCTTTGTAGTTAAGACTTTCTAAAATCATCCTCAATTATTTCGACTAAATTCATTTGCAAAATAGTAGGTTAAAAATTTGAAAACTGCAGCTCATGCTACCTATAAAAATCATATAAAATTATATATTTCATGAAACTTCATTTTCTTTACATCAAATTAAAGATATACGAGTCTACTATAACTTAGTAGTTATAAGTTTCGCCAAAATATTATGTATATAACCCTAAATTCTTCGAAATACACAGTAGGGTCGAAATGTTATAGAAACTGCCACTGTTCAATCTTGTAAAATTGATTATAAATTATATTCTGCATGAAAAATTGATTTCTTAGACTTTAGATAAATTTTAACGAGTCTACTTCAAGTTATTAGTTTTGACTTTTCTCAAAATACTTCATCTAAGATGTTGAAATGATCAAAATCCGAAATGTGTAGAAATTTCCCGCAACTAGCCAACTGCCAACTAGTCCTAAGTTTGAATTTTATTAAAAATAGTAAACGACAACCAAATATTATGTAATTTTAAGAAGATGTTCTTGACATGTACGAGATGCTCCTATAAAAATTTTAGCTCTATATACTATCTAGTTTAATAGTTATGATTTTTTGAAGTACAACTAGAACTCAAAATAGAACCTTATGAAAATGCCCCCAAATCAACCATATCATAATTTCACACATTCAATCAACAATAAATAATCTAAACATGAATGTCCAATCTGTATAAGTTATCATGCATCTAACTTCACACATATCAAAAATTCTACTAATAAAACTATATTAGAAAGTTAGAAAAACACCCACCTCAAATGTAGAATTCCTAGTAGTAGAACTCCTAGAAAATAATGCTTCAAAGCTCCAAGCTCCCTCAAAAATAGCCGGCCTCTTCCTAGCACAACCCGCAAGCACTTCTCCCTCTCTCTCTCTTTTGTTTTTGTTTTGAGTTGTGTTGTTCATGACAAAGTAGGGAGTCAAAATAGCTCCCCACTTCTCACTAACTCACACCACTCACCCTCATTCTCAACCATGCTAAGAAACACGTGCACGTGTAGTCAATGTGTGTGCACACTCTTCAGAAAAATTTATTATTAATTTTTATTAGGTTAGATGTATGTGTGTGTTACACATGACAAGTGTACCACTCTAACTAGACTTTAAAATGTACATTTAAGTATAGAAATAATCATGGACTTTAAATTAATTTTAGTGGGCTACAAAATAGATTTAGGCCTAATGGATTTTAATTAAAAATAGATCACACAATTGTGACAAGAAAAATGAGATGAAAAATATTCATGACTCAAGAAAAATTTTAGTAACCAACATGTGCATAAAATTTTACGTGCAATGCACGTATTAATACAAAATATGTAGAACATGTATATTAATAATGTTATGAATATTTTATGTAATCGTAAAACATACGTAATCGACACGTGTATTAAAAAACACGTGAAATGTACATAAAACATAAAGATTAAAATAAATATTTGAGTTTGCTCAAAATAGGATTAAAATGAGTTTTGAGAAGACAAAAAATGTATAAGTAATTGAAATGCAGAAATATGTAGGACATTTATATTAAAATATGTTACGAATAATACTCGTAACAACACAAAATATGAGTGCGTAACACCCGTGGGCAAAATTGTTATAACTCAATTTTACAGGGTGGTACAGTCTCCCGCCATCCCCCTAGAACAGTTCTGTCCTCAGAACTTACTAGGGTAAAAGTTGTATCTTATACACACCAAGGGAAAAATTATTATTGTATATAGAAAAACTGTCAGTACCAAGAAAAAAAATATAGTATGTAATGTGGAAAACAAAGTAAACTTATATAAGAAAACTATGAGTATCAAAATTAATAAGAATGAAACAAAAAAACTAGAAAAACAGCATTAAAAGAAACGTGTCCATAAAAGATAGTATAGATTGACAGAAATTTTCATAAAAATAATATTTGATAAAGTATTACATATTATAGCGAAGGAAAATAAAAATTGAGTCATCAGTTGTGAAAGAAATGGAGGAACAAAGTAATTGGAAAGAAATAAGGAAATCATAGTAATATACAGATGCTTTAAAACAAGTATAGTAAACAAAAAAAGTAGTAAGAAGTAGTATGAGAAAAAGTAAAAAAAAAAAAAAAAAGTATGGAAATAAATAGGAAGAAATAGAAATGTATGTGCGAAGAATAAAAGGTTTGAAATAGCATAGACAAAATATAATGCAGTAGAAAGTTTTGAAAATAGATTAGGAGCACAAATAAATATTAGGTAACAAAAAAAAATTTACTGCGATAAAAAGGATTTTATTATGATAAAGAAATAAATTGTCAAATGAAATAAAGGAAAAGTATCAAAATATAAAGAAACCTATAAATAAATGGAAGAACATAATAATTGAAAAGTAGTTAGCACTAGCTAATATGAATTTGAAACTTTTATGGAAGATAAATTAACTAAAAGAAAACGGGAAGAAATGAGTGATTAAAATTGTGAAAAAGAAGGTACCAATTGAAGAGAATACTGTTTTATGAAAAGTATGAAAATATATGAGTGTTAAATTTTAGCTAAAGTACAAACAATATAAGATTTGATATAATATGCATATCAAATTAATATCACAAAAAAAATAATTCGTAAGGTAAATATAATAACTATATACACGATTTAAAATTAAATACATAGAGTAGTGATTAGTATATATCAATATATTTTCAAATTGTCAAGTAGATCGAGAAACTAGCATAGAGTATTATAATTAATCATAAAGGCAACAATATTATACATATGTAATCTATAAGCAACTGGAGAAACAAAACTAAAAGTAACAAGACATTATTGAAATAATAGATAATATTAATTGGGTTAAAAACAAAATGTAGATAGTAAACGAAAGTATAAATAGAAATCATATTATATGAGTAGCAAACATATCAAAGATAGGTTAGCAATAAATTATAAAAATGGAATTTCATAATAAAATACAAAGTAATCAAATAATTAATAGTAACCAGTAATATAGATTGAAAATAAACAAAATAATAATAACACATATATGATAGATGTAGAAGCAAATATAAATAGTAAAGTAATTAATTAAATACGTATATAAGTATATCTGTATTATAAATAATAAAGTTGAAGTAGTATAAGCTAAGTTGTAAAATATTATAAAATGGTATAAATTAGTACAAAAATGGAATAGTGGTAAGTAAGATATATAGAAATAAAAGTGGGCTTTATTAAAGTAGAAAAATCTCTTTTGTTGTGAGTTCGCCTCATTGGTGTCCAACTGCATGTTTGCCTCCTTAACATCAAGTTGCATATTTGCTTTCACAACATACGGTTGCAGTTTGCCTTTTGGACATTCGGTTGCAGACTTTGCCCCCGACATGCAGTTGCAGTTTGCCTCAACTGATGTCTAGTTGCAGATTTGGCCTCTCGACATCATGTTGCACCAAAACGGTGAATGGAATGATGTAATCTTCCATATGTACTTGGATATTGGATGTTTAATGAAGTATGATGTTATATTTTGAAATTTGTGATATAAAATAGATGTTAAATTTGGGATAGTAAGAGGAGGAAATCAAGTAGAAAACTACAACGGTAAAATATTAAAATTAAAGTATAGATTTTAAATATCGAACATATAAAATTTGTAGTATTGAAAATGATTTATAACATTAAGACAAACATAGTATAAAGTATATGCATGAGCTAAAAATACAAATGAGAACAACAATTATGTAGTATAGTAAATTAGGATAATAAATATAAATAATTATATATATAAATATATATATAGTATTGCAGTAATTGGATAAGTATAAAATGATATGTATACTAAGTATGTTGAAATACATGATATATATATATATATATATCAGTGGAAAGTATATGTGGTAACCAAGAATGTAAAAATATAAATAGTGAGTGTACATAGTATGTTAGAAAAGTGTAAAGCAACAAGATTAATAATTAGATATTAATAGTGGAAAGCAAATATAACAAAACAAACTAGCAAATAATATGTAATAACTATAGTATCGAATATAGGCCATAAAAAAATAGTAGGGAAAAAAGAATTATAAAGTGTAGAAGTATGTCATATTTATATACGTAAAAATATTACAATCTTGTGAAAATATACTGAAATAAATAAGACAACATAAAATAATGAAAAAATTTAGTATTGTGAAATCAAAGTATTTGTAAAGTGAATGTAAACATACAAAAATCAAAATTCAAAATTTAATAAATAGTCTTAATAATAATTTAATAAGTAGTAATTCAAAACATAATAAAATTCGTAAAAGTAAAAGCAAAATAAATAATTAGTGTAAAAGCGCATAAAAGTAAGAAGGATAAAACATCAAGAAAGAAAATGAGTAAGTCAAATTTAAAAGATTAAGATTAAGAGTTGTAGATAACATAATAAATATTAAAGTGAATTAGTAGTATAAGAAAATATTTATTTGAAAAATATAAAAATGGAAAGTACTACGAGGAAAATCCACGAAGAAAATTGAAGAGAAAAGTTAGTCTACGTATAAGGTATCAGGTATGTAGGTTCAAACAAACCATAACACTAGTGATACCAAGGAAAAACATGATCGCATACAACCTCATATCAATAAATACGAGGAGAGTATCATGAATGCAAGTTCAATAACTTCATCATTCATGACTCCAAACCTAATGTTTTTTTTTATAATTTTGTACTACATACTGTAGTCGGCTCTGATGTCACTCTGTAACGCACCGAATTCCAAAAGACAGGTAATTCGTAGTAAATACAAGACCTTGTACTTCAAATTCGTACAAATTTACAAGGAATTTAAAACTTTTTATTTACAACTTGTTCTTTACAACAGCACAGCGGAATTAAACAAATACAATACAATCTTCAAATATGAAAATTCTTCAATATTGTAAAAACTTATCATAGGGACTTCAAGCCCATGCCAAATACAATCCTGCAACTAGGAAACTGTAGGCACGTCAGTTACGTACAACTGACGCAATGCTATAATACAACGATTTTGTAACTTTAGCAAATACAAAATTGAATGCACAACAAAGTATGAAAAGTGACTACCCTAAACATGTCAGTGTATGATATGACTTAATGCCTAATGTAGACATTACACTACGATGACACTAATGCATACTTGTTCGGATTCTATGCATCCCATACTACATAGGTTTGAGGGCAAGCCCTTATCGTACTCCTCATTATAGGGTTCAATCTCTCGTTATGAAAATGTTACTACGGTAACAAAAGCAAGGTTTAGACATTCCACGAGTACGGATTCCAATCCTAGAATCCACCGTCAGACAATACAGAATTCTCGTCGTGCGAACATCCCGCAAGTGCCCTCTAGCCCCGGTATATACATATATATTGGTGATCTGCGTCCTATCCACCTGACTATTCATGATCCTAGAATCTACCGTCAATTCAATCGTAGTCCTAGATTTAATTGAGGCTCGTCTCACCCCACAAGCAACCAGTCTACGAATCCACTATCTGACTGGGTCTATAGTCCAGGTCTCCACCGTCAGAGTATATAGAAGTGCCCCATTTACATTTGCCCAAGTTTCAACACATCTTCCCCCAGTGCCTATCCTTCGGTTTAAATATAATCATCACAACCTAGAGCTAGCTTACACCACCGGAAATCAACACACGAGAAAATGTTAGCCCACACTAGCTACTTCTCAAATCATAACTTGCCGGTCTCTACGGGTCTCGCTCAACCTCTACATTCCAACAACCATATCAAAGAGAGATCACAAAAGTTACATCTAACCTCTTATAAAAATTTCCATTCATTAAATATCTTTTAACTTCTTTTATCCATTCTCTTATTTATCAATCATTATGTAACTAACTTCTTATAGAAATATTCAATAACACTTGATGAGTTAAAACCTTTATAAACATCACATATTTAACATTTCAACTCCATTATTTAATTATCTCTTAATTTCTCATAAGGTACATCTTATTAACATTCCAAATTTTAAATTCGATTTTATACGTTGAAAAAGTTGTGGGACAACTAGATAAAAGACATCATCCCAATGGCATATAAATTTCAATACTACTCAAAAGATAGATTTATTAGTCATCAAAATATTGAACTAGCAAATCAAAAAAGTTCATATGAATCATAAATGAGTCTACTACAACTTTGTAGTTAAGGTGATCTAAAATCATCCTCAATTACTTCATATAAATTCATTTCCAAAATAGTAGGTTAAAAATCTGAAAACTGCAACTCATGCTACTTGCAAAAATCATAGAAAATTATATACTTCATAAAACTTTGTGTTCTTTGGACCACATTAAAGGTATACAAGTCTACTACAACTTTGAAGTAATAAGTTTCCACAAAATATTATGTCTATAACACCGAATTCTTTGAAATCCACAGTAAGGTCGAAATGTTATACCGACTACCACTGTTCATTCTTGTAAAATTGATTATAAATTATATTCTTCATGAAAAATTGATTTCTTAGACTTTACAGAAAGTTTAACGAGTCTAATTCAAGTTCTTAGTTTTGACTTTTCTAAAAATACTTTATCTAAAATGTTGAAATGATCAAAATCCGAAATATGTATAAATTTTCAGCAACTAGCCAACTGCCAACCAGTCCTAGGTTTGGATTTTATCAAAATATTAAATGACATCTAAATATTACAAAGTTTTAAGGAGATGTTCCTGACATGTATGAGATGCTCCTACAAAGATTTTAACTCTAGATTCCATTTAGTTTAATAGTTATGATTTTTGATGTTCAACTAGAACTCAAAACAGAACTTTATGAAAATGCCCCCAAATCAACCATATTATAATTTCATACATTCAATCAACAATAAATAATCTACACATGAATGTCCAATCTATATAAGTTATCATGCATCTAACTTCACACATGTCAAGCATTCTACTAATAAAACTATATTAGAAAGTTTGAGAAACACCTACCTCAAATGTAGAATTCATAATAGTAGAACTCCTAAAAAATAATGCTCCAAAGCTCCAAGCTCCCTAAAAAATGGCTAGCCTCTTCATAGTACAATCTGCAAGCTCTTCTCCCTCTTTCTCTCTTTTGTTTTTGTTTTGAGTTGTGTTGTTCATGACAAAAGTAGGGACTATTTATAGGAAAATTGAGTGGTCGAAATAGCTCCCGAATTCCCATAATAACTTCCCACTTCTCACTAACTCACACCACTAGAAACGCGTGCACGAGTAGTCAATGTATGCGCACACTCATCACACAAATTTTATTATTAATTTTTATTAGGTTAGATGTATGTGTGTGTTACACATGACAAGTGTACCACTCTAACTAGACTTTGAAATGTACATTTAAGAGTAGAAATAATCATGGGCTTTAAATTAATTTTAGTGGGCTAAAAAATAGATTTAGGCCTAATGGATTTTAATTAAAAGTAGATCACACAATTGTGACTAGAAAAATGAAATGAAAAATATTCATGACAAGAAAAAATTTAGTAACCGAAATGTGCATAAAAATTTACGTGCAATGCACATATCAATACAAAATAAATTTGAGGTTAAAAAAAGTCAAAATACGAAATGCATAGAACATGTATAGTAATAATGTTACGAATATTTCACGTAACCGTAAAATATAAGTAATCGACACGTGTATTGAAAGCACGTGAAATGTACGTAAAAAGATAAAGATTAAAATAAATATTTGAGTTGGCTCAAAACGAGATAAAAATGAGTTTTGAGAAGACGAAAAATGTATAAATAATTGAAATGTAGAAATACATAGGGCATTTATATTAAAATATGTTACGGATATTACTCGTAACTGTACAAATTACAAGTGCGTAACACCTATGGAAAAAATTGTCATAACGCAATTTTGCAGGGTGTTACATGATATGAAGGTGTTTAATATGAAATAATATATGATAATATATATTGAGATAAAATGATGAGATGATATGTGATAATATGATAGAATAGAATGATGAGATGAAAATGAATATAAAAGTAAATATTTGTTTCTCAGTACTTACAGAATCACGGGGGTTTGGGCTAGACCTCCTAATACCCAAGTTATCAGCTTGGGGTGCGGTGTTTGCGTAAGATCTTTGGTGGGAAGCGAGGCATAAGACCTTTGGTGGGCAGCGATCAGACACGTAGGATTCTTGATTGGCAGCGATCTGTATTTGACGGAGCTATCGAATTTAGTCTTATTGGATGCGTAAGACCCTTGGTGGGTGGTGAGCAGATGCGTAGGACCCATGGTGGGCAGCGATCTGTATTTTGATTGAGCTATCGACTACAGTTTAGTGATGACGTGGGCACTGGTCGACAAATTAATAAAATGGGTATTTATGTGAAATATAAGAATGAAAAGTAAAGAAAGTGTATGATGTGAAATGAGAATCCCGAGTAAATAAAGTGTATTATGAGAATGAAGATGAAGGTAAAGAAAATATATATTATGATAGTGAAAAGTAATGAAATTGTATTATAAGAACAAAAGGTAAATTAAGATGTATTATGAAGAGGAGATCAAAAAGTAAAGTAATATCCAAGCTATCGGCTTGAGGTGTAATGTTATATTACCCAAGTTATCGGCTTGGGGTGCGGTGTATACTACCCAGCCTTATCTGGGGAGCAGTGTATATTACCCAAACTATGTTTGGGGGTGTGATGTATTACCCGATGAGAATGAACGTTAAAGTGAGTTGTAATATGAGACATGAATAAAAATTTAAGTAAATTATGTTATAAAATAAGAATGAAAAGTAAAGACAGTGTGCCATGTGAATCAGAATTCAAAGTAAAGGAAATGTGCTATGTGAATGAGAATGAAGAGTAAAGAAAATGTGTTATGTATTATGTGAATGAAAAGTAAAGAAAGTGTATTATAAGAATGAAAAGTAATAGAAGATGTGTCATGAGAATGAAAAGTAAAGTAAGGGGTATTATGAGATGAAAGAATTAAAGTAGGTGGTATTATGTGATGAGAATGGATATTAAAGTAAAAACATGATACGACATGAGATTGGTACATCTTGGAATTGTCGCGAGGAACTACTCACCTGCTATTTCGGTGGAAATGGTGGGAACTACCTGCCTAGGCACAACTCCAAGGTGGGTATTGATATGGAAGTTGTATTATGAGATGATAATGAAAAGTAAAGTAAACTGTATTATGAAATGAGAATGAGAAATTAAAGCAAGTGTATTATGAGATGTGAATGAAGAGTAAAATAAGTTATATTATAAAATGAAAATGAGAAGTAAAGTAAGTAGTATGTGGAGATGAGAATGAAAAGTAAAGTGTTTATTATAAAAATGAGAATGAGAATTAAAGTAAGTGATATGATAAAATGAAAATAAAAGGCAAAGTAAGTTGTATTAGAAAGATGAGAAAATAAAAAGTAGAGTATGTTGTATCATGAGATGTGAAGGAATATTGATGTGGGATGAGAATGAATATTAAAGTAGTATGAGATAAGAATGAGTATTAAAGTATAGACAAAATATAATATGAGTTTGATACGCCTTGGAATTGTGTCGAGGAGCTACTTGCCTGCTATTTATATGGAAATGGTGGTAGCTACCTGCCGAGGCACAACTTCAATGTAGATTGAGTGAATGTTGATATGATAGATTGGTTGAAGACTAGAACACTACTTCTTGTACAATATCCAGTTTTCTTTTATTATATTTTCATGTTTAATCTCAGGTTATAATGAATTATCATCGTGGTAGTAAGTTCTTTAAATTTCTTCCATATTATTTATTTTGGTAACTAACCTTGTAGATTATACTCAGCCCAGTTTTGGCTGACCCCTGTTGTGTTTGGGGGTCAGAAGAGTCCCTCCTTTAGGGTGACGTCCATAGACTTCGCATTCGCAGGAATCGAGTAGCAACGAGGTGAGACATGTGGCTTCCTTAGTGTTTGTAGTGTTATTTTCTCAGGAAATTAATACGCTTTTACATGTAGATATTGTTAAATTTCTAGTAGTTACAGTTATATATAAACAGGGGTAGGGAAGTGAGTTCGTGTAAAAATTCGTATTTTGGAAGTATGAGATGGTGATATATAGTTATGAGATAAGTATGTTAAAACCCATACCCTCCTCGTTGTGGAGTATTGGGTTCTGTGTGTTAGTTTTTGAAGGTTTTTCTATGATTTTTTTTCTTCTAAAAATCTCTTATGTTTTCAAATGAATTTTTTGTTTTTAATTTGTATCTTGCATATTATGATGAGATATGCCCCTAGAGCCATATATATATATATATATATATATATATATATATATATATATATATATATATATATATATATATATATATATTGTCTAGACGCTTGTAGAAGCTATGTAAGCTAACACGTCAATCCTTTATCCGGCTAGAGCTTCAAATGATCCCGAAAGATGTGTACGTAGCCCCTACAAAACAAACAAACAAACAAACAAACAAAGATGCCACGTCAATAAAAGTGAAGTGTAGTATCTATCCCAAGTAAATTGCCAATGAAGTGGAAATTGTAGGGAATCTTAAAACGACGGTGATCTGACATGGGGAGGTTAGCAATAAGCGTTTGTACCTTCTATAGAGTAAAAATATATGTGTGTGTGTGTGTGTGTGTGTGTGTAAAACACGAAAATGCAGTAAAAAAGTAGTAGTATACTAAAGGTACTAGCTATGTAGTAAGGTATGAACTAGAAGTTTAATCCTCAAGTAACAACCTAAAGTGAAACATGTATGTAAAAATATGGGAGAATGTGTAAGTACTGAAAAAGATGTGATTTTTTGACTAAAAATGAGGTGAGAAATATGCAAAGATGAAACAGATATGATTTTTATGATGAAAATATGTTAAGAAATATGCGAATGTAAGAAAAATCAAATCTTTATGCTAAGACTGCAAATATAACTACGCAAACATGCAAAAGAAACAATCTTTATGTAAAGGATATTTAAGTGCAAGTGTCGAAATGCTAAATATGCAATTTAGAATGAAAAATATGCAATCTTTAATCTAAAACTTATACCCTAACAATATAGAGAGCAAGAAAAATAAACTAATCCGAGTCTAAAAGTTCTAGAATAAAACTAAAGCAAGTAAATACCAACCTTAATCTACATTAACAATTCTAGAACTAATTTATTATGCTAAGTAGAGAGCTAAAATGAAAGAAATGTGGGATCTTTTATGGAAAAGAACCACCTTTCATGCAAAATATGGTAAAATAAAATAAATAAAAGAGTGAGAACAAGAAAAGATTTTGAGAAACTCCCGTTTGAAGAGGGCTCTCCTATCTAAAGCTTCTTGCTCCCAAAAAAAAGAAAAAAAGGGAGAGAAATATGGTGGAAGATGTCTATCTAAAAATGAGAGACAAGAGAGAACAACATCTATTAATTAGATGTGTTCTAACTATTCTCCATTTAGGAGCCATAAAACCTAAAGATAGGATGAACAAGGGAGTTTTTAGTGGCTAAACCCTAGTTTTTATCCTCCAGAAACACTAACCCTAACCCTAGATTTTTTTCTCTTTTTGGGGCACTCTTTTGAAATGGTGGAAGTGAGGGGGTATTTATAAAGGATTTTTGTATGATGGGAGTGCACATCTCGAGGCAAATATGTGCTTTTAAATGAGTCAGGAAATGTCCAAAACTGGGTAGGAATCTGCCTGAAAGGTGCGCAAAGTTGCAAAGCAGTTAGGCTGGCTTAGAGCCTGGCTGGCATTTGGGGGGCGCTCGGTGGTGCTGGCTGGTGCTGGACGACACCATGTCTGAGCCAAAGTCGGTGCAACTTTGGTTAGGCGGCGACTGAACTTTTCTGACTGCTTTGGCATAGTTTGCCATCACCGAAATTGGGTTCAATTGTCTCTGCATATAAAAATGAACGACATTGGACCCGATTTCGACGTTTGTCTACTCAATCAGTTTTTGGTGAATAGCTCGCTATCGGATCGTGTAAATGATAATCAGGGATTACCATCGGACTCATGGCAATGAACGATCAGTCTAGTATGTAATATGGTATGTTTCAGACTAGTGTGTTTTGGAAAAAGTTATTTCTGGGGCCCACCTGATCATGTGATTGGTATTCCAGAACATTCTAAGAGGTTGGCATGTCTAATAAGAATGTTTTTGGTGGCGTTAGGACCGCTATGGGAAATGGAACATTTGTAACACCCCAAATTCCAAATAAGTCTGAATTCGAAGTTCCACAGGATCTTTACACTTCACTTCGTACAATTTTACAAGGAATTTAAAACTTTATTTACATCCGTCTTTTACATCAACACGCAGCGAAATAAATAAAATACAATAATGATAAATGTACAATTGTAACAACTTTAGCATTTATGCAATCAAGCAACAAATTCATCTTTTTATCTTCTTGTAAACTCCAAGTCCTGCATATGAAACTGTGGGCACGTCAGTTGCTTACAACTGACAAAATATTATACATGGTCATCCTCCCTATGCCAAAAGTATAACGATTCTTAAATACTTTAACAAACACAAACTTGATCACAAACAAAGCTAAAGAGGGACTATCCTGTTGATGTCGTGGGTGATGTGCACCTAATCTTTAATGCAGTTATTTATATTAAATGACATTAATGTGCACTTATTCAGATTCTATGCATCTCATACTACATAGATCTGAGGGCAAGCCCTTAATCGTACTTCATCTTGTAGGGTTGATTCCTTCTCCATGAGTTAAACTATTACGCAAACTATGGTAAGTATCCTAGATGTTCTATGAGTTACGAGCCCATGACCAGACATCCTAGAGGGAATCCCACGTCATGACATGACGCATCATGCAGACATCCTATGGACAACTCGCCTCCGCCATGGAACAATGGCACTACGTAGTTACCAAGCACCCCACAAACGTTGCTATGGCCCCGATATTCTGGAGATGTATTCACGTCCTGACATGACGCATCATGTAGACATCCTGTGAACACTCACACCGTAGATTCGAGGCCCTCATACTTTTGTTTTTCTCTTACTTTCATCACATCTTCACTATGTGTCTAATCCTTAGATTATTAGTTTGTTTTAGAAGAAAACCATACAACCTAGAGCTAGCTTACTCTACCAAATGTAAATGAAACAAAAGAGACAGTCAACCCAACTGGCTACTTCTCAAGAAATGCTCAACCCATAGTGGTTAGCTCTCAAATTTATTAATAAATACTACCGGTCACTAGGGTCTCGCCTAGCCTCTAGATTCCAACAACTATCTCATTCTAGAGATCAACAATTATTCATATTCATTCTCTAAATAATAACTTAATTTCTTTATTCATACTCTTTCTTAAAGAAAATATTTCTTTATAATCTCATAACATGAAATATTTCAATTCAACTTCTTTTCTCAATTTAATCACTTATAACATTGTGTGCAATTCAAATAATCTTAATCAAATATTAATAACCATAAAATCTCATCGAGAAGAAATCTAATTGCATTCCAAACTTTCATTTTTCTTTAATTATACAAGAGTCACATTTTCAATATAAAAAATCACTTCTAATTCTTTTAATCCATAAATTTGAGTTCTTTAACACTATTTAATGTAAAATCCCTTTTCATTTCTCACAAAATATATCAAAATATTTTACAAATAATTTTTATAAAGTCTAAACAATTTTAGAAGAATAATAGAATTTTTCTCAATTTTTAAAATCCTAAATAAACCCATAAAAATCGAATTTATATAAAAAATATAAAAACCCAAAACAAAAAGGCAGAGGGCCGGATTCAAACCTAGAGCCAAACCACCCCGCCCATGAACAGTAACAGAACCAAATCGCACCCGAAGATCATTAGGCCAGAGTGATTAACTGATATGATATTGCTCATTTACCTTATGTGTCGACTGTAATGTGATTTGAGAAAAAATGAAGATCAATAAAATAGAGCCTATAACAAGACTCGAACCCAGACCAAAGCCTCCGCTCATGAACAATAACAGACCCAAACCGCACCCGAAGACCAGTAGACCTAGAGTGACTAACCGATATGAAAGGAGTTAAACTCTTTATATGCTGACTGTACTGAATTTAAGAAAAATCGAATTTCAAGACAAACAGAGTCTCTTCAATTAGTTTGTACTCATTAAAGTCTAAATCTTTTCTAGAATGTATTCTATCAAAATACAGTATAATATATTTATTTAAAAATTATAATATTTTCATTTTTTGACAAAGTAACAAAATTTTCTCCCCAATTATAATAAGGAACTCATAGTGTCAATTTCCAAACAAAGTGTTGTCTCTCATCAAGACTCCTTTATAAAAAAATATATACTCACAAAATATATATATTAATAAGGCTATTTCCACATTTCTCTGTTATAATAGAATTTTAAAACTATTTTCATACATGTTACATTATTTTGACCATTGTAAAAACATTCTACCATGCATAATTTTCATTCCAACAATAAATGTTTCTCTTTCTAATTCCACGAGAGTTCTAGCAATTTATATGATTCACAATAATATTTCCACACATCATAACACAATTAGATCAAGATTATGCAATCTACAATTAACATACCAATCAAAATTTAACAATTTAAATTATATATTATCTAACATGCAATCTACTCCTAAAATTAGAAAGGATTTCAGAAACACCCACCCAAGAAATATGATTTCTTAGCAAAAGAACTCCTAGAATGAAAAGCTCCTACTGGCAAAAACTCCTTCAAAGGCTCCAAGAGAAGCTCTACTTCGCCTCCTCGAATTCCGTGCACAAAGAATAATCTCCAAACCCCATTTCGGCCAGCAACAGAAACAACACCTCCTTCTCTTTTTCATACACGTATATGTATAAGAGAATATAATAAGTTGTGTACATGTTTTATGGTGAAATGAGTGGAGAAGCAAAAGGCTTGGCTGGATTTGATTTCGGCAGAGCAACAGGGAGCACCATCTCATCTTCATGCATGCATATATATATATATATATATGTGTGTGTGTGTGTGTGTGTGTGTGTGTGTGTGTGTGTGTGTGTGTGTGTGTGAGTAGGTGGAGAAGCACATTGGGGAATTGGCTGGTTTGGTTTCGGAAATGAATAGAGAAGAAAGGAAGGATGGGGAAGGAGGAGAATGTGAAGGGGGTATTGTAGGATTTTGATTAAATGGTTATATTAACTACTCCCCACTTAAACCACTAACTCCACTCATTAAATTCAAAAACCTTGTTCTTCCCTTCATTCCGAAAACAACCGGTTGCAAATTTGAGGTGTGCACATTACCCGTGTGTACGTGCACGTGCTTTGTATACACTTCACAAAAATTAATTATTTATTTAAATTAACACATAAGTTATATATATATAATATGTATGTAAAATTATTTTAGTTAAAAATTATAATTTTTGTGTATGAATAAAATAGACATACACATACTTCATGAAATTCATTTTGAAAGATAATGCAACTAGCACGTGCATTGCAAACACGTGCGTCACATGCAAAATATCAAAATACAAAATCAACTTTATCAACGAAAAAATGTTCATAAATAATTGAAATACAATATACGAAAATATATTTCATTAATTTTTATATATTCCACAACGTAATCAATACGTACATAGAAAACACGTGCACCGCACGTATAAAAGTATTTCAAACTAAATAAGAGAAAAAATAAATTTCAATTTATAAAACAAATTCGAATAAGTCATTAAATAAATAGTTTAACTACATAGAAAATATCACACGTAGTGGTGGAAAAAATACGTAATCGATACGTGCATCGATAACATGTATGAAGCTCATAAAAAACAACGATCAGAATTTTATATTTGAGTTGAATCAAATTGGATTTTAAGAATACGAGAAATGCATAAATAGTCAGAATCCAAAATACGTAGTGAAATACATTACAGATATTACCCGTAATGGTACAAAGTACACGTGCGTAACATACGAGGACAAAATTGTCATTTCCAATTTTGCGGAGTGTTACACTCTCCCCCCTTAGAACAGATTTGTCTTTAGAACTAGCTGGGGTAAAGGTTTTATTTTGGACACACTAAAGAAAGATATCATATATAGAAAAGTGCAAACATTAAAAAAATAAATGTAGTAAAAAAACAAGCAATGTGGAAGAACAAGATAGACTCTATATAAGAAAAACTATGAGTATCAAAATTTTATAAGAACGGAACATGAAAACTAGGAAATTAGCATAAGAAAAGAAATGTGGCAAAAGATAGGATAGACGGAGAGAAAATACAAAAATAATATTAGGTAAAGCATTAGATAAAAGAAAAAATAAACTTAGTCATTAACTGTGGAATAGTTCGGAAAACAATGCAATAAAGAGAAATATAGTCAATGGATAATTTATAAATAAATTTAGTAATCAAATTTTATCAAAGTAATAAGCGGTAGAAAATCGCAAACTGAATTGGTACTGTATGACAAAAATTGAATTGGCAATGTTAAGAGAAAGCGTTTAGAAAATACATAGCATGAAATTTAGTTGAAAATATACAATAATTTTGTATAACAAGTTAACATCATAAAATATGTTGTAAAGTACATACAATAATTATACATACGATTAAAAATTAAAGATATAGAATATTTGTTGACATATATCAAAATACTTTCGAATTGTGAAGTTGTGCAAGAAAACCAACATGAAAAACTATATACATACATAGGCAGAAAATTTATAGGGTGAAACAAACAATATTATGACATGAAAAATTATAAATGGTTTGTAGGAGTGAAACAAGACATTATAGTAGAAAGACAATGATACATTATTAAAACAATGCGAAAACTAATTATATAGAAATAACTTATAAATCGAAGAAAAAGTATAAATACTAATTTTATTTTTTGTTAGGTGAGTAGCCACCAAATATAAGATAAGTTAATAGCAAAACACGATGAAGTTGTATGAAATACTTACTCATGAAAAGATTCAAAATAAAGAAGAAGACCGCAAGATAGTTGAGATTAAAGTAGTAAATACACAAGTAAGAGAGATATAAAAACCAGTATGAATAATATAATGCTAGGTTGTAAAATATTATAAAACTAGATTTGCCCGTGGGCACGTGCCTACGGCACGTCTTCGGAACGATACAGCATATGAAAGTCTTGTAAACAGTAAAACAACAATTATGTAACTCAAGTTTGAATAGTAAAACAATAATTAGTTGTAAATAAAAGTTCATGTTTCCATTAGTATATGTTGAAAAATAATTATAAATGGGGGTGTAAAATCTAACTTTTTAGAACTTTGAGTGTGGAAAATGATGAAATTTAACTGTTGATGAGATTTTTGCTACTTTCAATGTAACATGAGCAATAAAAAATGCATTAAAAATCTGAAAATTTACAAACCTGAAATCTGAAAATATAAATTTCCGAGTAAATAGAGAGAATGAGAGAGAGAGAGAGAGAGAGAGAAATTAATTAATTTACTAATTAATTAATTAATAAAGGAGTTGTTTTGGGGGATTTTGAATTTGAGTTTTGGGGAAAACTTTTGTGCGGGAAAATATGTTTTGTGAGGTTAGATCTGGACCATTGATTTCAACCCTATTGAATGAGGGCCACTTGATTGCTTTCTTTGTGTTTTATTATATAGATGATATAAACTAGTACAAAAATGAGATAGTGGTAAGTAAATATTATAGAAAACAAAGTAGGGGTTATCAAAGTAGAAAATTTTCTTCTGGTGTAGGTTCGCCTCGTTAGTATCCAATTGCAGGCTTGCCTCCTTGACCTCAAGTAGCAGAATTGCCTCTACGACATCCGATTGCAGTTTACCTTTTGAACATTTGGTTGCCCTTTGCCTCCCCGACGTCCAGTTGCAGTTTGCCTCCACTGACGTCTAGTTGCAGATTTGCCCGCTCGACATCAGGTTACACCAAAACGGGAGATGGAAAGATGTAATCTTCTATTTTTACTTAGACATTGGGTGTTTAATAAAGTTTAGTGTTACATTTTGAAATTAGTGATATAAAAGTGGATGGAAAAGTTGTAGATGATGTAGGAAATTACAACGACAAAATATTAAAATAGATAGACTTTAAATATAGGGTATACAAAATTTGTAGTAATGAAAATAATTTATAACATTAAGACAAAAATAGTGTAAAGTATATGCACAAGCTGAAAACACAACTGAAAACAATAATTATGTAGTGTAGAAAATTAGGGGAATATACATAAACAATTATATATAAAAATAGCAATGTAGAAATTGGATAAGGGTGAAATGATATGTACAGTAAGTATATTGAAAAACATGACATATATAGAAATTAGTGAAAAATGTAGGTAGTAACTAAGAATGTAAAGAGAATTAAAATTCGAGAATAAAGATATAAATAGTGAGTGTATGTATCATATTAGAGAAACGTAAAACAGCAAAAATTAATAAGTAGCTATTAATAGTAAAAATGAATATAACAAAACAAATTAGCAAATAATATGTAATAACAATAGTATCGAATGTAGACAATAAAACAAAATGGTATGTCATATTTATATGAGTAGAATATTCTAATCTTGTTAAAAATATGGTGAAATATATAAGACAATATAAGATAATGAAAAATATAGTATCACAAAATCAAATGATATAAAATGAATGTACATAAGCAAAATTCATAAGCAAAATTCAAAATACATTAGAAATAATAAATGAAGAAAATAATACTTGCAATATTAATTTAATAAAATACGTAAAGTAATAGTAATGTAAACTGGTAAACATAAAGTGACATAAAAATATGAAAGACAGTTTTTTAAGATTGAAAGACAGATAAAGCAAATTCAAAAGATCAAGACTACGGAAGATAGACAAAATATTACATATCCAATTGATTTAATAGTATAAGAAAATATTTATTTGAAAAATATTGAATATGGAAAAGTACTATGATAGAAATTCAAGAAGAAAAATTTGAAAGGGAAGTGTGTCTACTACGTGTAAGCTATCATAAATGACGGTTCAAACCTACCACGCTTCTGTTGCGCCACTCTGATACCAAGTCAAAACAGGCTTGCATACAATCTCACATCAATGTATACGAAGAAAGCATCATGAATGAAGTAGTTATTGAACTTGCATTCATGACTCCAACCATCTAATAAGGAAAGACAGGAAAAGACATTAGTGTATAGAGCAATACAATTGTAAATCACTTACATTTAAATCTCTATAAACTGAACTCACACTTCTAATGTCCACCCTAATGTGTCCTTGTAAATTTGTACTACTTATTTAAGCATTGCTCTGATACCACTCTGTAACACCCCGAATTCCGAATTAAGTCTGAATTCGAAGCTCCACAGGATCTTTACACTTCACTTCCTACAATTTTACAAGGAATTTATAACTTTATTTACATCAGAGTCTTTTACATCAACACGCAGCGGAATAAATAAAATACACTAATGATAAATATACAATTGTAACAACTTTAGCATTTAAGTAATCACTAGCAACAAATTTATCTTTATATCTTCTTGTAAACTCCAAGTCCTGCATATGAAACTGTGGGTACGCCAGTTGCTTATAACCGACGAAATATTATACACTGTCATCCTCGCTATGCCTGAAAGTATAACGATTCTTAAATACTTTAACAAACACAAACTTGATCACAATCAAAGCTAAAGAGGGACTATCATGTACTGATTTCATGGGTGTTGTGCAGCTAATCCTTAATGCAGTTATTTATATTAAATGATACTAATGCACACTTGTTCGGATTCTATACATCCCATACTACATAGGTCCCAGGGCAAGCCCTTAATCGTACTTCATCTTGTAGAATTGATTCCCTTGCCATGAGTTAAACTACTACGGTAGCTACAGTAAGTATCCTAGATGTTCTATGAGTTACGAGCCCATGTCCAGACATCCTGGAGAGAATCCCACGTTATGACATGACGCATTATGCAGAAATCCTATGGACAATTCGCCTCCGCCATGGAACGATGGCACTACGTAGTCTTCAAGCACCCCACAAGCTGTAGCGCCCGATTTCCAATACTGGGAAAACCGAGACACGAGACAAGATCTTTTCTTCAATTAGTCACAATACACAGAAACCAGGAGAATTTAAAACTTTTTATTCGACACCCAATGTATTACAAGTCTGAATATTATACAACTGCAATACGTTATAATAGAGTTACGATATTAACTTTACATTCCCAAGTATTACAACCTTCAACATCTTACATCAGAGTACAAGGAATGAAGAACAACACTTGGTAACTCTCACTTGAGTACTTTTCAACTAGTAGATAACAACACGTACACATATTACAGCGGAACTAAATATGACATTGACTCCTTGCTTTCCTCGCCTTGAGTCCTCCTGAATCTCGCCCTTGTACTTCGGCGATCCAGTACCTATGGAAGTGGGGACGTCAGTATTCACTGACGCTTAAAGGCTGATAACAAAGCAGCGAATCTCCCAAACAACATACAAAACATGGCAATGGTGTTGGTGTAGTTTAAGTGTTCGTGAGTGCTATGACTAGACTCTAATGCGATATTTAAATAGAACTAGGATGCTTCCTATTCTAATGTCAGCAAGTCTCCGAAAGCAACATGCAGCCCATACTACATGCACCCCATCTCAAGCCGTTTCTTCATATATAGAGATTGAACCCGCGTTATGAATTTCTAATTGTACACAACCTGTTCCTGACAGTACTCCATGACTCTATGAGGTTGCAGAAGGGGTCAAGTCCCCCTATGCAGTCTACTTATGGTGTCTCCCTTTTCCACTACTACCCGGCATGCCGGACCTCACTCCAAACCAGACGATCCCAGTGTATCGGGCCTCGTTCCAAAATCAAACCATAGGGTCTCGCAAGCGCAGGGTAGCACGAAGCCTACCCTGTGGCACCCTCTGGGGTCTCGCAAGCACAGGACTGCACAATGCATCCTGTGGCACCCCAGCCACGGCACTTCAGGAATTAACAGCGTGAAATACGCAACCCGTGTTCTCAACTTGTAAGACGCCACCATACGTATCCCTTTGACGGGAAGGTACAACCTAATATCACCACCTAAAGCCTGCCTCAAGGGACAAGTTGGTCGTAAGGCGCCCCCTACAACCAACACCTCTCTTTTCGGCAAGGGTCTAAGTAAAATGATCTTTATAAGTCACTACCCTGATGATGTCCCTATCTCGAACAATCCCAGGGATGACAATATTATAAACACAACATGCTAGGCCTTTAAATTAGACTTCGCAAGACAACTCTACTAGGCTGCTCAACCTAGACTTACCAGAACCCTTCGGGATCCGGTTCCTGGCCCATCGATCCAAGACCTCGGCCGTGCGAATATACATGCATGCCGCTATCCTAAACTTGGATTCCGTCTATACTCCGGTCCTCGATCAACCTACCCTGGTTAAGATTCGACGGTACACAAGGAGTGACTCCTCCACAGTTTCTTAGGGTAAGAAAACATATGTCTTGATGGTCGATAGCCCTTAGGGTGGTAATATCACCCTAGACGAGCACAACGAACAGTGTACTAGCTAACAAGCTATATATGAGTAACAACCACATATGAGCTAACAAGCTACGTATGAAACAATAGCTACCTACGAGCCAGGCAGGCCTCGTAGGAGATAACCACGTACATACCAGCTAAATAAGCCGCGTATGAGACCAACAGCTACGCACGGGCCGATCGAGCCGCGTACGAGACAACGACCTACATACGCAAACAACCATACAGGTAATCAATCCTAGAAGCAACCAAACGTGCTTACTAGCAAACTTGATCTTCTATTATTAGAAGCAACAGAAGAATCTACTAATAGTCTATGATCGGTATTCTACCAATGAAAAACCGAAGGCGACATAACAATCTTTATCAAACTAACTATTTACTAGTGGTCTCCCAAATCCTTATTACTTCAACCTATAGCACTTTAAGCATGGCATACAATTGCAAGCATCTATCCACGACAATCTAATTATGGTACATAACATAACCACTCACCACAATACTCCTAAGTACGAATATGATTTAAGCATGTGCTTATATCAAGCTTAAGCATGAATAATCATTATGGTCTAAACATGAAGTTTACTATAGTCAAGCATAAGCTACAACTTGAGCGTGAATACTTACTACTTAGAGTATCTATCTCTACTACCACCTTAAACATGGATCTTCATTACTTAACATGATTAATCATCACAACCTAAGCATGGATATCATCTAAGCATGATCATCTACTAACTTAGCATGAACAACAATTAAGTATGACATCTACTAACTTAGCATGAATAATAATTAAGCGTGATCATCTACTAACTTAGCATGAACAATCATTAGCATGGTCATCTACTAACTTAACATAAACAATCATTAGCATGATCATCTACTAACATAACATAAACAATCATTAGCATGGTCATCTACTAACTTAACATAGACGATAATTAGCATGACATCTACTAACTTAGCATGAATAATGATTAAGCATGATCATCTACTAACATAGCATGAACATATACTTATCAAAGCATGGATATCATGTAAGCATGAATATTTATTTGATCTAGCATGGTATATAACTTTCCTATAAGCATGTAAGTATGGATAAATTAATCTAGCATGATATACCACTTTCCTACAACTATCTAAACATAGATAAATTAATCTAGCATGGTATACAACTTTCCTACAACATCCAAGTGTAGATATATCAATCTAACATGGTATACAACTTCCCCACAATTAATCTAGCATGATATACCACTTTCCTACAACTATCTAAACATAGATAAATTAATCTAGTATAGTATACAACTTTCCTATAAGCATGTAAGAGCATCTGTAGTCGTTATCTATATATCGATAATATGGATGAATGGCTAAAAAAACCGCTGCAGTCGTTTGCTATTTATCCATATTATCGATAAATCGCTACAGTAGATTGCTATATATGAGAATCCGTATAACTTTTATCCATATATGAGTGACGGCACTTCGAGTGCCGTCCGACAAAAAAAATTAATTTTTTATTCGTCGGACGGCACTTCAAGTGCCGTCCGTTTGAAAATTTAATTAATTTATCGCATAAATTATATCGCCAGATGGGGTCGCTGCCGAAATCCTCGGACGGCACTTGAAGTGCCGTCCGGAGGTTTTTGTAATTTTTAAATTTTTTTCGTAATTTTTGAAAATATTTTTGCAATTTTTTAATTTTTTTTGTAATTTCTAAAATGTTTTCGTAATTTTTTGAAATTTTTTTGTAATTATTGAATTTTTTTTTGCAAATTCCAAAAAATGGAAGATGACAAAATAGCCACCTGGGCTCTTGGACGGCACATGAAGTGCCGTCCGTCCCATTTGGCTTGAAATTTTTTTTTTTTGTTTTTTTTTCTTCTCCGCCTCTTTAAAATATATTATTTTTTCTTCACGTTTCTTCACGTGCGCTCCGACGGCACTTCGAGTGCCGTCTTAGCTATAAAATAGCTTTCTACGAGTGCAGCAAAAGTTGTATTTCTATTTCTATTTATCCATATATGGATATTTTTACATTCAACGACTACACATGCTCTAAGCATGGATAAATTATTCTAGCATGATATCCACTTTCCTACAACTAATCTAGCATGGTATACAACTTTCCTACAATTAAACTAACATGGTATACAACTTTCCTACCATTAATCTAGCATGGTATACAACTTTCCTACCATTAATCTAGCATGGTATACAACTTACCTATAATTAAACTAACATGGTATACAACTTTCCTACCATTAATCTAGCATGGTATAATAATTTCTACAACATGATACCTACTTCAAGAATGTATTTCCTTTAATAAGATACACATCATGGCATGGTTTATAATTTTAACATTAATCCTACACATTCCTAAGCATGAATGTCTACTAACCAAGCATGAACAACAATCTAACATGGTGCATGATTTTTCCTACAGCTATCTAGGCATGATACTTACTTCAAATTAAGCATAAACATCCATTTAATGCTCATATGCATCTACTACAATTTTACACAACAACTACTTTATTTAACCCAACATCTACTATAAAACACCTACTAACTTCTTTATTTAACACAAGCATCTACTACTATCCATATAACCATCCACTAAAGCCTCTTTATTTAACAAAACATCTACTCTACTTCATATAAACATCTACTTCTACTACTACTTTATTTAAACATACTACTATTACTTTATTTAAACATACTACTACTACTTTATTTTAACATACTACTACTTAAATAACTACTAATCTTTATTAGCATCGATTTCTTATTATTACTAGTGATCATAAAAAGAGATCTTTTTAACCATTCTACAACTAGTGGGTTAGATTAGTTTCTTTTTCATATCTACAATGGGTTCTTTCTTACTTAAGATTATAAAAGAAAATAACAATAATAAAAATAAAGTAAGAACCTTCATTTGGTTCAACCAACCATATGCATTCTTTCTAGTACAAGTTCAAGTGGTGTATGCACTATGTCATATGATTATGTATGAGTCCTCATTCATGTCCTACAACCAAAAATGGTTGTATATGCCAAGTCCATGTGTATGTGTTCATTTTAGTCCAATTCATAACACTAAAACAACAATTTCCACTTCAAGATTCAACCTTTATGTTCTTTACTACTACTTATCTTTTTCTCTTTTTAAGCTATAACATATACAACAAACAACACATAATCATATCACAAGAAAAACACCCCCACAACAAAAGAGACAAAACTAGGAAGGTAAGAAGAAGAAGAAGCCAAAAAATCAACAACTCAACAATCAAAGAACAAGTGGAGAACCCCCACCTTAATCTTCTTAATGGAAGAACTAGCTTGCTACACTTCTCCTTCCCCTTAGCTCCTAGGAAACTTCTAAACCTACAAAGAAAACTCTCAAGTTAGAATGGTTCTCTCTTTCTTTTCCTTTCTTTCTTTTTGTCTTTCTAAAATGAGACAAAGGTGGAGGGAGGGGGTATTTATAGGTGAAGAGAAGGGTGGAGAGTGCAAATCTGCACACACACAATTGCACAAAAATCCCTCCACAATATGGCGCCGGTTTTGCCTAGGGGAGGTGTGGATGAGGTGGAGGTATGGTGAGGGTATGGTGTTTTAGGTGAGGTGGAGGAGAGAAGGTTTCTAGAAGAATACCTCCTAATTCTCTTATGCATACATCTTAATCCTATGTTTAATTCTCCTACAATCTTAACTATCTAATTAGGATTGTCATGACAAGGAGAACAATTTTATTCATAAAATACATACCACATACTTTGTACTATGTACTAATCGACATACTACGCGTATGTGCGCATATATGTATGTATACCGAAAATCTTCGCATAATCCGTATAAAAATAATTTAATCTTGGAAATAATAATAAAATAAATTCTATTATTAGTTCGGAAGATCACGGTACCAATTTGATACAATACGGATGTATACTGACCCGTATCTGGGTACAGATAATGTCTATGGACAAACCGGTGAAAATTCACCAAAATATTTCAATTATGGAATTAAAACAAAATAATAATAAAATAATAATTCATACAAGGTAATATCCGTCCGGGATATTACACAAGCGTCGCCACGGTCCTGATATTCTGGAGATATATTCACGTACTGGCATGACGCATCATGTAGACATCCTGTGAACACTCTCACACCGTAGATCCGAGGCCTTCATACTTTTTTTTTCTCTTACTTTCATCACATCTTCACTATGTGTCTAATCCTTAGATTATTAGTTTGTTTTAGAAGAATATCATCACAACCTAGAGCTAGCTTACCCTACCGGACTTAAACCAAACAAAAGAGACAGTCAGCCCAACTAGCTACTTCTCAAGAGATGCTCAGCCCACACTGGTTAGCTCTCAAATTCATTAATAAATACTGCCGGTCACTACGGTCTCGCCTAGCCTCTAGATTCCAACAACTATCTCATTCTAGAGATCAACAATATTTCATATTCAATCTCAAAATAATACCTCAATTTCTTTATTCATAAACTCATTCTCAAAGAAAATATTTCTTTATAATCTCATAACATGAAATATTTCAATTCAACATCTTTTGTCAATTTAATCACTTATAACATTGTGTGCAATTCAAATAATCTTAATCAAATATTAATAACCATAAAATCTCATCGAGAAGAAATCTAATTGCATTCCAAACATTCATTTTTCTTTAATTATACAAGAGTCACATTTTCAATATAAAAAATCACTTCTAATTCTTTTAATCGATAAATTTGAGTTCTTCAACACTATTTAATGTAAATTCCCCTTTCATTTCTCACAAAATAAATCAAAATATTGTAGAAATAATTTTTATAAAGTCTAAACAATTTTAGAACAATAATATAATTTTTCTCAATGTTTAGAATTCTAAATAAACCCATAAAAATCGAATTTATATAAAAAACCAAAACAAAAAGGCAGAGGGCCGGATTCGAACCCAGAGCGAAACACCCCCCGCCCATGAACAGTAACAGACCCAAATCTCACCCGAAGACCATTAGGCCAAAGTGACTAACTGATATGATATTGCTCATTTACCTTATGTTTCGATTGTACTGTGATTTGAGAAAAAAATGAACATTCAATAAAACAGAGCCTCTAACAAGACTCAAACCCAGACCAAAGCCTCCGCTCATGAACAGTAACAGACCCAAAGCACACACGAAGACTAGTAGATCTAGAGTGACTAGCTGATATAAAAGGAGTTAAACTCTTTATATGCTGACTGTACTGAATTTGAGAAAAATCGAATTTCAAGACAAACAGAGTCTCTTCAATTAGTTTGTACTCATTAAAATCTAAATCTTTTCCAGAATGTGTTCTATCAAAATACAATATAATATATTTATTTAAACTTTATAATATTTTCATTTTTGACAAAGTAACAAAATTTTCTCCCGAATTATAATAAGGAACTCATAGTGTCAATTTCCAAACAAAGTGTAGTCTCTCATCAAGAATCCTTTATAAAAAAATTTATACTCACAAAATATATATATTAATGAGGCTATATCCACATTTCTCTATTATAATAGCATTTTAAAACTATTTTCATACATGTTACAATATTTTGACCATTGCAAAAACATTTTACCATGCATACTTTTCATTCCAACAATAAATGTTTCTCTTTCTAATTTGACAAATGTTCTACCAATTTATATGATTCACAATAATATTTCCACACATCATAACACAGTTAGATCAAGATTATGCAATCTAAAATTAACATACCAATCAAAATTTAAAAATTTAAATTATATATTATCTAGCATGCCATCTACGCCAAAAATTAGAAAGGATTTAAGAAACACCCACCCAAAAAATATGATTTCTTAGCAAAAGAACTCCTAGAATGAAAAGCTCATAGTGGCAAAAACTCCTTCAAAGTCTCCATGAGAAGCTCCACTTCGCCTCCTCGAATTCCGTTCACAAAGAGAAATCTCCAAACTCCATTTCGGCCAGGCAACAAATACAACACCTCCTTCTCTTTTTCATACACTTATATGTATATATCTACATATGTGTATATATGTAGATATATACATATAAACATGTATATATATGTATATATACATATATATATATATATATATATATATATATATGTGTGTGTGTGTGTGTGTGTGTGTGTGTGTGTGTGTGTGTGTGTGTGTGTAAGAGAATATAATAAGTTGTGTACATGTTGTATGGTGAAATGAGTGGATATATAATCATGTAGATATATAAATATGCATGCATGAAGATGAGATGGTGCTCCCTGTTGCTTCTCCACTCATTTCACCATACAACATGTACACAACTTATTATATTCTCTTATACATATATATATATATACACATGTGTATGTGAGCAGGTGGAGAAGCACAGTGGGTAATTGGCTGGTTTTGGTTTCGGATATGAACAAAGAAGAAAGGAAGTATGGGAAGGAGGAGAATGTGAAGGGGGGTATTTGTAGGATTTTGATTAAGTGGTTATATTAACTACTCCCCACTTAAATCACTAACTCCACTCATTAAATTAAAAAACCTTGTTCTTCCCTCCTTTCCAAAAACAGCTGGTTGCAAATTTGAGGTGTACACATTGCACGTATGGACGTGCACGTGCTTTGTGTACACTTCAAAAAAGTTAATTATTTATTTAAATTAACACAGAAGTTATATATATATATATATATATATATAATATGTATGTAAAATTAGTTTAGTTAAAAATTATAATTTTCGTGCATGAATAAAATAGACACACACATACATCATAAAATTCATTTTGAAAGATAATGCAACTAACACATGCATTGCAAACACGTGCGTCACGCGTAAAATATCAAAATACAAAATCGATTTTATAAACAGAAAATATTCATAAATAAGTGAAATACAATATACAAAAATTATATTTCATTAATTTTTATATATTCCACAACATAATCAATACGTACATAGAAAACACGTGCACCGCACGTATAAATGTATTTTAATTAAAATAAGAGAAAAAATAAATTTTTATTTATAAAAAAATTCGAATAAGTCATTAAATAAGTAGTTGAACTACATAAAAATATCACACGTAGCGGTGGAAAATTACATAATCGATACGTGCTTCGATAACACGTATAAAGCACATAAAAACACAAAGATCGGAATTTTATATTTGAGTTGACTCAAATAGGATTTTAAGAATGCGGAAAATGTATAAATAGTCGGAATCCAAAATACGTAGTGAAATACATTACGGATATTACCCGTAATGGTACAAAATATACGTGTGTAACACACGAGGACAAAATTGTCATTTCCAATTTTGCGAGGTGTTACACATTTTGGCTGTGGAGATGGTTACTTTTAAAGGTCAGATCGATGAGTTAAATTTTGGGTGGAAAATTGAACGGTCGAGATTTATTTTTTGGTTCGGGTGTCCAATCGGAGTGATTGTCTTGTTAGCTTCACATTGTGACGAGGACTTCAAAAACAAGAGCGATAGTGACTTTTAATGGTCAGATCCTGAGGGATTGGTGAAATTGGCTAGTTGGGGAGATTTGGGCCAATGAATTCATTGGTACTCTGGTTTTTCAATTGGGACTCCCCGTGGGCAAGGCTATGACCAAAACCTTATCACACAAGGAGATATTCATTATGGGAAGGGGTTGTTGTAGCACCCCAAATTTCATAATAGAAAATACGAGACACAAATCCAGAATCTTTACTTCAATATAAACCAAACACAACACAGGAAAATAGGGAAATTAAAAAACTTTCTTTACATCAATACTCATTACAATGCACATCAGAAAAAAAACAACACTTTTAATATAACTTGAATCAAGAACTGAAATCAATCTTCTCTTAGTCCAAGCTTTAACTCCTGCTAAGTTACTCACTTGCAAATCCTGCAAAACTGACAAAAACTGTGGGCACGTCAGTTGAATGCAACTAACACAATGCTGATAGAAGCAGCGACTCTCAAAGCTTTAACTCGAATCAACAACTAAAATTCAGTCTTCTCTTAGTCCAAGCTTTAACCCCTGCTAAGCTACTCACTTGCAAATCCTGCAAAATTGACAAAAACTGTGGGCACATCAGCTGAATACAACTGACGCAATGCTGATAGAAGCAGCGACTCTCCAAAGGCTCACAACCGCACACTTGTTGCACAAATAAAACGATAATACAAGAATCATAAATTAACAATAAATACTGAAATTGCAAGAATAAAATATGCAATGGGAAATCATCGAAATGCACAATACAAGGTTCAAAGAAAACACAAGTGCCTACAATGCTTACTTATGCTTGCTTGTTCGGATTCTATGTCGCCCATACTACATAGGTTCGAGGGCAAGCCCTTAGCATTCACCACATTTTGGGGTTTGGTCCCACGCTATGCAATCTACTACCATGACTACTACGAGATTTAGCCAAATTACAAGTATTGGTTCTCGCCGCGGAATACTGGAGGTCAGACTTTATCCACGGAACATCCTGGAGGCCTTCCCCTGTAACCCCTGTTTTTCATTTTGTGTATTTTTGAGTGTATTTTCTTTTTTTCTTGTATTTGGTTCCTCTTGTATTTCTCTTGGACCATATATTTGATTTTATTTTCAATATATATTCTTTTATTATTTTTGGTCTCTTTTATTTGAATTCTTGATGCTTGTTCGTCTCTTGTTTCATCTCCTTTGATCGAGCTATTGTTATCTTCTCTATTTTATTTGTTCAGGCCCTGCATTATATTTTTCTATTATTCTGTTCATTTTTGCCCTACCTATATTTTGCTTGAATCCATAATAACCATTTTAATTTCCCTAACTACCCATTTTAAAACTATCGCCCACTTTCACAAATCCTAATCCAAGCCTACTAAAAACCCTACACTATTATCCTGCACCCAAATCAGTTATATACCACACTAACCATCCCCTAATACCCTTGATATTACCTAATTACATATTCATCTACCCAACTCCACCTATTACCTATACTACCTAACCCGCTAGCCTAAAACCAGACCCGATTACTCCCCTACCCTGTTCCGCCGTTTGCTACCCCCTACTTCTCAACCCTAAATATTAACCCACTATATATGCAACCCATGCACCCAATTTTTTCCCCATCCTTAGCGCCGCTAAACCCTGCTCTCTCCCTTGCACCCTGCACCTCCTTAATCTCTCGACCCCTTGCTCCTTCGCCTACTCCACTGCACCCCATCTCCTACACCTTCTCCACCTCTCTCTGTCTCTGTTCGGCGTGCCCAGCAATAGCGATACAGCAGCATCGAGTGTTGTCTTCCCCCCCACTCGACCGCAGTGACAACAGCAGCAGCACTGCCGTGCTCTCCGCCAACACCGTTCCTAGTCTCCCTTGTGTGAACGGGTGTTGGTTGCTCGTTGTTGATCGGGTGTTGTGTGCTCGTTGTTGTGTTTGCGGACTCGTTATTGGGTTCGTTGGTTTCGTGCTTCGTTTGTTGTGTCGTTGTTAGTGTCGTGCTTCGTTCGTTGGTTCGTGAGTTTTTGTATGTGGTTTTCCTTCGTGGTTCGTTGAGTTCGTTGGCCGGAAATCCGTTCCCGTTAATCTTGCTTGGAGTCTTTTTCGTCATCGATTAAGGCAAGTAACTTGTACTCAATTTCTTTGTATGATACAAGTCATAAATTCCACTTATAGTGTAGTTGGGTTCTAGGGACAACTCGTGTGTGATGTATTTTTGATGAGTATTATCTCTATAGTGCTATTGACCATAATTGCCTCACGACACAAATTTGACATGAAACAACTTAGGTTTTGACTGTTCTTGATGTGATTATATTTGTGAGATAATTATGAGAATTTGTGTGTTGTTTGGATCCATGTGATATTCTGGTTGTGGACATGCCATATACCCTATTTCATGATGTTTGGACACTTAGTAGACTCTATAACATATTTGGTTGTGTTTGGAACGAGTTTCGTATGTTGTATATTGATTTGTTGTTAAAAGGAAAATCTGTATTTTGTCGATAATCAGTTTTGATTGCTATTTTAGATCATATTAAGGTTAGTATCTTAACTTCAGTATTAAACATGATTTTTAGAGAAATCCGTCTTCTTTCCAAACTTTCTGACCTTGAACGATTTCGTTTTCGTATGTGTGAGATATGATTGTTTTACTACAGATGTGTATTTCATTTTCAGAATTCGTTTCTTGATGATTTCGATGACTAAACTATTTGATACTAGTGCTAAACATATTATTTTGATCTGAAATTGTAACACCCCGCAAAATTTAAATGACAATTTTGTCCCTCGGGTGTTACGCACGTGCATTTTGTACTATTATTGATTATATCCATAACGCATTTTGATATGTATTTTGAATTCCAATTATTTATGCAATCCCGTATTCTTAAAATCACATTTGAGACAACTCAAATGCTAAATTTCAATCTTTGAGTTTTTACGTGCTTTTACGTATTATTGATGCACGTGTCGATTTCGGATATTCAACCGTTACGTGCAAAGTTTTCGATGGGTTTCAATTATTTATTTTTATAAACATTTTTAAATTTATTTTTTGTAAATAGAATTCAATTTTTGTCTATTTTAATTAAAATGAATTTCCACGTGCAATACACGTGTTTTCTGTACGTTTGAGTACATTATCATATATGTATATTAAATATATTCTTATGTTGCATTCCAATTAATTATAAATATTGTTCGGTTAATAAAATCAATTTTGTATTTTTGAAATTTTACGGGCGACGCATGTGTTTTGGTGCACGTGTTTAAGCGCGATCTTCCTTCAAAATAAATTTTCATGAAATGTTTCTTTCTATTTTATAGTGCATGAAAAGTATAATTTTAAAGTTAGTTTTACATATTTATTAAATATATAAATAATATTTTTAAAGAGATTAAATAAATAAATTATTTTGTACACAAAGCACGTGCACGTGCACACGTGCAATGTGCACACTTTTGGGGGCCGGGCTGATATTGAGAAGAGGGAATTCTGAATTTTTGGATTTTAAAATAGTAGGGAAAACAAGTTCCAATTTTAGAAAATGGAGTTAGTGGTGTTCATGTGAGGGGTGGTTATTATAACTACCCATTAGTTAATCTATAAAAATGCCCCTTAGTCTCTCATTCTCTCATCTCTTCTCCTCTCTCTCTCCTGCCCATTCCGAAAGCAACAAAACCAAGCAAGCCACAAGACAACAAATCCTTCTTTGCCTTTTGTTTATCCACCATACAATTCAATGTATGTATATATATATGTGTAAACATATGTATGTATATATATAGTATGTGCATGTTTGAAGATGCAAATGAAGTTGTTTTGCTTTCTTGGATGCTCACTTATGCTTGCCGAAATGGATTGAAGGCTTGGCTTTGGTGCGCGGATTTCGAGGAGTTGCAATTGGAGTTTCTTTAGGAGCTTCTAATTCTAGGAGTTCAATTGAGTATAAATCTTCAATTTAGGTGGGTGTTTCTTAAATGCTTTCTAATTTAGGAGTAGAAAATGCATGATAGATGATATATGATTCATTTGGTTGAAATTGAAGTGATATTATGAGATTACATGCAAATTAATGTAGAAATGAATCGTTAAATTTTGATTGATGTGGTAGATACAAATTACTATTCTATTCCTTAAATTGTATGATTGCTAGTTTGAAATGCTAGAATTGAAGTGATTGCATGAAATTGATGCGTGTTTAGACATCGGTTAAAATAATGCAACTGTGTATAAAAGAATTGTTTTTTTTTGTCAATATGGCAAAGAAGTGTGATTATAACCTCAAAATGTTATTTATACGAGTATAGAGATTTTTGTAATGTAATTTTGATAAAGGACAACAGTTTATTTGGAAAATTGATTGGAAAATATGTTTTGATGCATTTTAAAGATTTCATTGAAAAATGAGAAACTTGTGAAATTGAAAACATATACGATATTGTTTTTAAAAGGAATATATTCTGAAAATGATCTATTTTTATATGGGAGTACAAATCAATTAAAAGGTCGAAAAATATATGCAGGCTGCAATTTGTGTGATCGACAGTCAACTGTTTACTTTCCACAGTCGACTGATAAGTATAAGAAATTGGTTTTTCGTCAGCAGGACAGTCGACTGTCCACTTCACAGTCGACTGCTGCTGGTGTTTGGGTTTTCAAAGTATTCGCAGAACAGTCGACTGATATTGTCACCAGTCGACTGGACCGACTGTGATGTATTGATATTAGCAGAACAGTCGACTGATACCGACTGAGATGTTTTGATGTTCGCTGAACAGTCGACTGATACTGTCACCAGTCGACTGAACCGAACTGTTTATTTTGGTTTTGAGTTTGGATTTGATTTTGACAAATGAAAGTTAAATAAGTTGAATACGAGATTTTATGATTATTAAGATTTGATTGAGTTTTATTGTGAAATGCACACAAGGATATGAAGGACTAAATTGATAAAGTTATCGAATTGAATGGTTCTCGTGTTATGAGATTATAAAAGAAATGTTTTGAGAAAGAGTTTGTGAACAAAAGAAATGGAAATGATTATTTGAGATTAAGTATGAAATATTGTTGATCTCTAGAAAGAGATAGTTGTTGGAATCTAGAGGCTAGGCGAGACCCTAGTGACCGGCAGTTTTATTTATGATTTTGAGAGCTAACCGTTGAGGGTTGAGCGTCTCTTGAGAAGTAGCCAGGTAGGCGGACTATCTCTGCTGTTTTGATTTAAGTCCGGTAGGGTAAGCTAGCTCTAGGTTGTGATAATTTTCTTTTAAAACAAATTTTGTAAGGCTGTAATGAAAGTAAGAGAAAAACATGAGTATGAGGGCCATTGGATGGGTGTTGTGAGGGTGTGCACAGGCTGTCTTCATGATGCGTCGTGACATGACGTGGATACTACTCCAGAGTACCATCCCGGTAGCAATGCTTGTGGGATGTTTGGTGACTGCAAGAGGATCGTGTGCTATGAACTGAGGATGAATTACCACAGGCTGTCTTCACGATGCGTCGTGACATGACGCGGGATTCCCCTCCAGAATTTTCTGTACACGTGCTTGTAATCATAGAACATCTAAGATACTTACCGAAATTACAGATAGATACAAAGTGGAGATGTGATGAAAGTAGGATAAAAACACGAGTATGAGAGCCATCGAATTGGCGGTGTGAGAGTGATCCACAGACTGCCTGCTTGATGCGTCAAGACATGGTGTGGGCACTACTCCAGAATTATCGTCCCGGTGGCGACGCTTGTGGGGTGTTTGGTGACTGCAAGAGGATCGTGTGCCATGAAGTGAGGCTGAATTACCACAAGCTGTCTTCACGATGCGTCGTGACATGACGTGGGATTCCCCTCCAGAATTTTCTGTACACGAGCTTGTACTCATAGATCATCTAAGATACCTACCGTAATTACAGTAGTAGGTTAAGTCATGGCGAGGGATTGAACCCTACAAAGATGAAGAATGATTAAGGGCTTGCCCTCGGACCTATGTAGTATGGGATGCATAGAATCCGAACAAGTGTGCATTAGTGTCATGTAATATAAATAACTGCATTAAGGACTAAGTGCACCGCACAACACGACATCTATAGGATAGTCCCTTGTAATTCTGTTTGTGATCAAGTTTGTGTTTGCTAAAGTATTTAAGAATCGTTATACTGTTTTCGGCATACAAAAGGATGGCTGTGTATAATATTTCGTCAGTTGTAAGCAACTGACGCGCCCACAGTTTTATATGCAGGATTTGGAGTTACATGAAGATATAAAGAGAATTGATGCTGTTGATTACTTAAATGTTAAAATTATAACAATTGTACATTCATTATTGTTGTATTTTATTGATTCCGCTGCGTATTGATGTGAAAAACTCTGATGTAATTATAGTTGAAATAAAAGTTTTAAATTCCTTGTAAAATTGTACGAAAGAAGTGTAAAGATCCTGTGAAAATCTCGAATTCAGTTGTTTTTGGAATTCGAGGTGTTACAGAAATTTTGGCCAATTTTTCTACACTTAATTAGGGATTACCCAGAATTTTGGTGGATTTTATTAATGAGTTTTATGATCGATTTCATGCTTTTTAACAAAAGCTATACTTGCTGGATTTTGCTCGATGTTCTGTAAAGAAGTATATTTTCACCCAAGTTTCTTTTCCTGTATGAAAAATATTTATGAAATATGAAATTTAGCTTATTTTGTCTATTTTCATCTCCCATTGGCGAATTTGGATTTTGTTTCACGGTTTGCGAGATATTATAGTTTACGTACAACAGTATTAGGAATTCTAGATTTGCCAAACTATCGTTTCTTGATGTTTTTTTATTTTTGTTGACTGAACTAATCTAACTGGAAATTATGAAACATTTTATCCTATAACTAGATCTATAAGGGAATACCCCAGATTTTTTCTGGATTTATTTGAGGTGTTTTGATGCTGTTTTCCTGACTTTGAATTCGATTTACTGATTTCTGGCTGAACATATTTTCTGGATTCAAATATGTTTTGAGTTATGTTTTTGTGAATTACTATATGTCTTATTTATATTCGCTGGATTCGTCTGGGAGTCTATTTTCTAGACCTTTCGACGGATTCAGATTTTCATCTTTGTGACACCAGGAATTTCAGTTTTACTGCAGTATGGTCTTCCTGTCTTGAATTAGAAATTTGGCTATTTTATTCTTTCATATGTTATCTTGCACCCGTACATGTTTATCTTGCAAGTTGAACTTGTTACACGATCATACCAGGTCATACTTGATATATTTTGCAAACATACATGCTTGTTTGACATTAATAATAAATAACCAAGCCGGGGTTTAAGGAAAAGATCTAATAGTGGATAATTCAGAAACGTGTAGTCAGAAGGGAATCCACTGATCCTACGTGATTACTTGATACATGATACTTGACTCGTAATTACTTGACACTTGCATGCAAGACACGTACTTTCCACTTGCACAACTTGACACGTGATACATGATACATGATTCACGATACATGATACTTGGAGCTTGGAGCTCGATACTTAATACTTGTCCCTGAGTACACTGCCCTCATTGGTCCCTATAAAATCTAAAGCGAAACTGTTTGTTGTAGCAACCATGTAGTAAAAACTGGGATGCATGAAGTGCTACCTAGATAGTAATAACTAAGACTTGATACATGACACTTGAACATGATACATGCTTACTTGATACTTGACTACATGATACATTAGATTTGATACATGACACTTGCTACATGTTCACATAATACTTGATACTTGATGTTTGTTTACATGATACTTTTTCACTTGACACTTGTTACATGCTGCTTGTACTTGTTCACCTTACCATGCTAGTTGTTTTATTATGTCATCATGCCTATTTTATGTTATTAGTTAGTTTCCCCATATACTTGTATCCTGCATTACAAGCGGCCTATAACTCGCATTGACGGGAGTTTGTTTTCTTTTTCCTTTTCCTGTAATTTATTAAATTGCAGATTTTGGATATCAGCTGCCATATGGAGTTGGCGATATGAGATGCTAGTTCCTGGAGATTTTTGCTATATCTATTTCTATTTCTTATTTCTTGCTTTGAACAATTGTATTTTGATTACTTGGATTCATTTTGTATTTGGGCAATATGACCCAGGATATTTGACTTATTCAGATCTGGATTATTTGAGATTAATATATTTTGGTTTCAAGTATTCTTTTTGGTATTTTGGTTCATATGTGCATGTTGGTTGATTCTTTTGCTTCCGACTCTGATTATTCTTGTGAAATATTGTAAAGATTCTTGAACATCTTATGGATGATGAAAATCATTCGCTGGGCTTAGTCACGTATCTGTATTCCGTTTTCTCTTTTGGAAAGCAAGGCGAGACAAGATTTTTAGTGGTATCAGAGCCCAGGTTTGGCTAATGTATTAGTTGTCTATATATTAGACAAGTTTTGCTCGAACTGGGATCGGCTCACCAACCATGCATGCATAAATGAATTATTATCAACTTGATCTGGATGCTAATTGTTGTTGGTTTTGTGCAAACTATGGCTCGTAAAGGTTCTTCTTCTCGTCCCCAGGATGATTAGTCTAGGCTTAATGCTGTCACCACTGTGCTTGAGCGCTTGATTAACATGCAGCAAAACCACAGTGACTTGGTGATGGCTACTTTGGAAGCTGCTCGGGTTCCTCTGCCCGCTGTGCCTATACAGGCAGCTCTTCCTCCTCATCCAGGAATAGTCACAGAATTTATGAAGCTGCATCTTGACAGGTTTTCAGGCACTGAGATGCCTTTGGAGGCAGAACAGTAGTTGATTAGGACTAAGCAACTTCTTTTGGCAGCTAGAGTGGCAGATGCAGATCGTGTGGATGTGGTGGCCATCCAGTTGGTGGACTTGGCTCATATCTGGTGGAGGTCCGAGTCCGAAAGGCTAAAATGACCAATCACTTGGGCCACTTTCACTAAGAGCTTCTTGGAGAAGTTCTTTCCTAGCAACACCAGAGTTGTGATGGAGCAACAATTCTTGGTCCTGAAACAGGTTGGTCGTTATTTCTAGTAATGGAATTTTGTTACATATTGTCCATACAATGTTGTAACATAAGACTTTCTGAAACAGGGCTCCAGGTCTGTGGACGAGTACGCAGCTGAATTTATGAGACTTAGCCGCTTCGCAGCCGTTCTTGTGGTGAAAGAAGAGGATAGGGCTCATAGGTTCATTTTGGGGCTTGAGCATGACATCAAGGTGCAGCTTGTCTCTCTTTGCATGCTTACTTATGCTGCGGCTCTTGAGGCAGCTAGAGCTCAGAAGCAGACTTATGGTGGATTGGCTCCTTCTCAGGGGACTATTCTGCACTCGGTTGCTAGGCCTTCTGGTGGGACTGTTCGGAGACCTGTCCCAGCCCTTCCGGTCAGGGCAGCTCCTTACTCTTCTGCGGGTCCTCCGAGAGTTGGTTTTTGTGACTTTTGCCGACTTTCAGGGCATGAGCGCAAGGATTGCCGAATTGCCAATCATTGCTATTTTTGATGTGGTGCTACTGACCATTCGGTGTGGGACTGCTCCAGTTGGCTCTTCCAGCCAGCGGTCAAGTTCAGCCAGTTGTCGTAGCTCGTGGTCCAGTTAGACCACCGCTTCCTCCGCAGTGCCAGATTGTCGATCAGAGGACCGCTGCTCCCAGGAGAGGTCAGGCTTTCAACCTGACTGTTGCTGATGCTGAGTCAGCTAAGGGTCTGGTTGCAGGTATCTTTTGTTTTGTTGTTTTGCTGTTTCTCTTTTGTTCTTCTTTTCCTTTTGCTTTATTTCCTTCTATTTATTTTTCTGCACTTTGTTTTTCCTCACCCCTGTTCTACCATTCTTTTGCTTGTCTCTTTTGATTTCTGTCTTAGGTGTTTTTCTTGTTTGCTCTTTTCCTGCTCATGTTCTTTTTGATTTTGGGGCAATCCATTCTTTTGTCTCCTCTCGATTTTTCGCTCGCCATCGGTTGGAGTGCAGCAACATGTCAGAGGCTCGGAACATTGTGACAGGTGGTGGAGTTGTCATTTGTTCCCGGGAGTGCAGGTAGTGTCCCTTAATTATTGGTAGTGCGGATTTCAAGGCCAATCTGATTGTAATTAGGAATTTAGGATTCGATGTTATTCTGGGCATGGATTGGTTGGGTGAAACCCATGCCATTATTGATTGCCATGCCAAGAAAGTTGTATTCCGGATTCCAGATCGCACAGAGTTTGAGTTCCATGTCGGGGAGTCTTCCCTTGGCCGAGCTGCAGTTGATTAGGAAGTTTGTGCGATGGAGTTGAATTCAGGCGGTGAGGCTGCGCCTCTAGTAGTTCAGGATTTCCTGGATGTCTTTCTAGAGGAGTTGCCTGTCTTACCCACTGATAGAGTTGTGGAGTTCGGTATTGAAGTTTAGCCGGGTACGTCACCTATATCGAAAAGTCCCTACAGGATGGCACCGGCTGAGTTAGCTGAGCTTAAGGTGCAGATTCAGGAGTTGCTTGATTTGGGGTTCATCGGACCCAGTATTTTTCCTTGGGGTGCTCCAGTCCTTTTTGTTAACAAGAATGATTATAGTCGTCGACTGTGTGTAGATTATCGAGAACTAAATAGTGTTACTGTGAAGAATCGGTATCCGCTGCCTAGGATCGATGATTTGTTTGACCAGTTGAGTGGGGCTGCTATTTTCTCGAAGTTGGATCTTCATTCTGGATATCATCAAGTCAAAGTGAAGGCGACTGATGTACAGAAGACTGCATTCAGGACCAGATATGACCACTATGAGTATCTTGTGATGCCGTTCGGGGTTACAAACGCGCCTGCTGTATTCATGAGTCTTATGAACCGGGTCTTTTCTCAGTTCTTGGATAGATTTGTGGTGGTCTTCAATGATGATATTTTGGTGTATTCTCAGAATCGGGAAGATCATGCTGAGCATCTTAGAGTGGTTCTGTAGACTTTGAGAGAGAATCAGTTCTATGGGAAACTCAGCAAGTGCGAGTTTTGGCTCGACAGGGTTTCATTCTTGGGGCACATTATCTCAGGCGATGGTATTTCTGTGGATCCTGCCAAGGTTGAGGCTATGAAGGATTGGCTTATTCCCAAGTCAGTTTCTAAAGTCAGTAGTTTTCTTGGTTTGACTGGCTATTATCGGAAATTCGTCCAAGATTTTTCGAAGATAGCAGGACTGTTGAATAAGTTAACTGGGAAGGATCAGAAGTTCTGTTGGTCTGATGAGTGTGGTATGGCTTTTATTGAGTTGAATAACAGTTTGACGTTAGCGCCTATGTTGACTATTTTAGATGGTTCAGGCGGATTTGTAATTCACTGTAATGCTTCTGGTAAGGGTCTTGGAGCAGTTTTGAGGCAGAAGGGCCGAGTCGTTGCGTATGCATCGAGGCAGTTGAGGCAACATGAGAAGAATTATCCGACTCATGAGTTGGAGTTAGCGGTAGTGATTTATGTTTTGAAGCTGTGGAGACATTATTTACTTGGGGACCGAGTGGAGATCTTTACAGACCACAAAAGTCTCAAGTATGTCTTCACCCAGAAGGAGTTAAACATGAGGCAAAGACGTCGGTTGGAACTTATGGCCGATTATGACATCAGTTTGCAATACCATCCTAGTAAAGTAAACTTGGTACCATATGCTTTGAGCAGGAGACCGGCAGTTATGTTCTTGACTCAGTAGAGGGATCTGATTGAGCAGATGAGGAGGTTGGAGTTGGAGGTTTTGTTGCCGAGTTCTGATCAGAGTTGTTTTGTGCTCCATCTTCGGTCGTCTCTTGTTGATCAAATTAAAGAGGCGCAGGCTGGTGATGCACAGTTGCGGAGTTTTCGAGCTGAGGTTGAGTCTGGGTCCATGACGGACATGGTTATTCATTCTGATGGATCGCTTCGTTTTGGATGCAGGTTATGTGTCCCGAAAAGTGAAGTTCGTCAGAGGTTGCTTGAGGAAGCCCATTAGTCATCCTATTCTATCCATCCCGGCGGTACTAAGATGTATCATGTATCAGGATTTGAAGCTTCATTTCTGGTGGCATGGTATGAAGAGGGTTGTGGCTCGGTTTGTTGCTCAGTGTTTGGTCTGCCAGCAGGTTAAGGAAGAGCATCAGAGAACCCCTGGACTTCTTCAACCGCTTCCTATTCCAGATTGGAAGTGGGAACATATCACTATGGATTTTGTGACCACTTTGCTGAGGAGTCCTAAGGGTCATAATGCCCTTTGGGTCATTATCGACCATTTGACGAAGAGTGCTCACTTCATTCATTTTCGTGTCGGGCAGTCTACTGAGAGCCTTGCTGAGAGGTATATGCAAGGGATTGTTAGACTTCATGGGGTTCCAGTTAGTATCGTATCCGACAGGGATACGAGATTCAAATCTCAATTCTGGGAGAGTCTTCAGAATAGTTTGGGGAGTAAATTAAAGTACAATACAGCTTTTCATCCCCAGTCTGATGGACAGTCTGAGAGAACCATCCAGATTCTTGAGGACATGGAGATCTTGTATGCTTCAGTTTGGTGGATCATGGAAGGACCATTTGCATCTCATAGAGTTCTCGTACAATAACAACTTTCAAGCCAGTATTAAAACTGTTCCGTTCAAGGTGCTCTATGGGTGGAAGTGCAGATCACCAGTGTGTTGGATGACATTGGTGAGAGAAAGTTGTTAGGTCCAGAGTTGACCACCACGACAGTTGATGTTGTGTTTCAGATTAGGAAGCATTTGCAGACAGCTCAGGATAGGCAGAAGCGGTGGGCTGATGTCCATTGGAGAGCTTTGGAGTTTGGTGTTGGTGACCATGTTTTCCTAAAGGTATCGCCGTGGCGTGGTGTCATTCGGTTCGGTAGAGGGGGCAAGCTTAGCCCTAGATTTATTGGACCGTTTGAGATTTTGGAGTGAGTAGGCAGGGTGGCCTATCGCCTTGCATTGCCGCCAGCGTTATCAGGGGTGCACGATGTTTTCCATGTCTCACAACTCAGGAGATATATCCAAGATGAGAGCCACGCGATTGACTATTCTGAGTTGACCGTTCGGCCGGATTTGAATTGTGAGATTCTGCCAGTTGCTATTGTGGATCGGCAGGAGAAAGTGCTTAAGAACAAGGTCATCAAGGTTGTTCGTGTTGCTTGGAATCCTCACTCGCCCGGCGAGTCGACTTGGGAGCTGGAGGAGGAGATTCAGCAGAAGTTTCCTGATTTGTTTGATTAGTTTTTGTTTTGTTCTTTTTGGTTGTTTCGGGTTCACCCTATGTACCTTCTTGTTTGAATTTCGAGGACGAAATTCTTCTTGTTGGGTCAGGTAGGATTGTAACCCCTGTTTTTCATTTTGTGTATTTTTTAGTGTATTTTCTTTTTTCCTTGTATTTGGTTCCTCTTGTATTTCTCTTGGACCGTATATTGGATTTCATTTCAATATGTATTCTTTTATTATTTTTGGTCTCTTTTATTTGAATTCTTGATGCTTGTTCGTCTCTTGTTTTGTCTCTTTTGATCGAGCTGTTGTTATCTTCTCTATTTTATTTGTTCGGGCCCTGCATTATATTTTTCTATTATTCTGTTCATTTTTGCCGAACCTATATTTTGCTTGAATCCCTAATACCCATTTTAATTTCCCTAACTATCCATTTTAAAACTATCGCCCACTTTCACAAATCCAAATCCAATCCTATTAAAAACCCTTACCTATTATCATGCACCCAAATCAGTTATATACCACACTAACCATCCCTTAATACCCTGGATATTACCTAATTACATATTCATCTACCCAACTCCACCAATTACCTATACTACCCAACCCGCTAGCCTAAAACCCGACCCGATTACTCCCCTACCCTGTTCCGCCGTCTGCTACCCCCCTACTTCTCAACCTTAAATATTAACCCACTATATATGCAACCCATGCACCCTATTTTTCCCCATCCCTAGCACCGCTAAACCCTGCTCTCTCCCTCTCCCGTCCTACCGTCTCTCTCCCTTACACCCTGTACCTCCCAAATCTCCCGACCCCTTGCTCCTTTGCCTACTCCACTACACCCCATCTCCTACACCGTCTCCACCTCTCCCTGTCTCTGTTCGGCACGCCAAGCAACAGTGAGACAACAGCATCGGGTGATGTCTTTCCTCCTATCGACCGCAGCAAAAATAGCGGTAGCACTGCCGTGCTCTCCGCCGACACCGTTCCTCGTCTCCCTCATGTGAACGGGTGTTGGTGTTTGTTGTTGATCGGGTGTTGTGTTCTCGTTGTTGTGTTCGCGGACTCGTTATTGGGTTCATGGGTTTCGTGCTTTGTTGTGTTCGTTGTTGGTTTCGTGCTTCGTTCGTTGGTTCGTGGGTTTTTGTTCGTGGTTTTCGTTCGTGCTTCATTGAGTTCGTTGGCTGGGAATCCGTTCCCATTATTCTTGCTTGGAGTCGTTTTCGTCATCGGTTAAGGCAAGTAACTTGTACTCAATTCCTTTGTATGATACATGTCATAAATTCCGCTTGTACTGTAGTTGGGTTGTAGAGACTACTCGTGTGTGATGTATTTTTGATGAGTATTTTCTCTATAGTGCTATTGACCATAGTTGCCTCACGACGCAAATTTGACACGAAACAACTTAGGTTTTGACCTTTTTGATGTGATTATATTTGTGAGATAATTATGAGAATTTGTGGGTTGTTTGGATCCATGTGATATACTTACTGTGGACATGCCATATACCCTATTTCATTATGTTTGGATACTTAGTAGACTCTATAACATGTTTGGTTATGTTTGGATCGAGTTTCATATGTTGTATGTTGATTTGTTGTTAAAAGGAACATCTGTATTTTGTCGATGATCGGTTTTGATTGCTATTTTAGACCATATTAAGGTCAATATCTTAACTTCAGTATTAAACATAATTTTTATAGAAATCTGTCTTCTTTCCAAACTTTCTGACCTTGATCGATTTCGTTTTCGTATCTGTGAGATATGATTGTTTTACTAAAGAGGTATATTTCATTTCTAGATTTCGTTTCTTGATGATTTCGATGACTAAACTATTTGATGCTAGTGCTAAACATATTATTTTGATCTAAAACTTTGGCCAGTATTTCGAAACTTAATTAGGGATTACCCAAAATTTCGGTGGATTTTATTGATGAGTTTTATGACTGATTTCATGCTTCTTTACAAAAGCTATACTTGCTGGATTTTGCTCGATGTTCTGTAAAGAAGTATATTTTCACCCTAGTTTCTTTTCCTGTATGAAAAATATTTATGAAATATGAAATTTAGCTTATTTTGTCTACTTTCATCTCCACTTGGTGGATTTGAATTTCGTTTCACGGTTTGCGAGATATTACAGTTTACGTACAACAGTGTTGGGAATTCCAGATTTTCCAAACTATCGTTTCTTGATATTTTCTGATTTTTGTTGACTGATCTAATCTTTTTGGAAAATTATGAAACATTATATCCTGATACTAGACCTATAAGGGAATACCCCAGATTTTTCTTGGATTTATTTCAGGTGTTTTGATGCTGTTTTCCTGACTTTGAATTCGATTTACTGATTTTTGGCTGAACGTATTTTCTGGATTCAAATCAGTTTTGAGTTACGTTTTTGTGAATTACTATATGGCTTATTTATATTCGCTGGATTCATCCGGGAGTCTATTTTCTAGACCTTTCAACGGATTCAGATTTGCATGTTTGTAACACCGAAAATTTCAGTTTTACTGCAGTATGGTCTTGCTGTCCTGAATTAGAAATTTGGCTATTTTATTCTTTTATATGTTATCTTGCACCTGTACATGTTTATCTTGCAAGTTGAACTTGTTACACGATCATAACATGTCATACTTGATATGTTTTGAACACATACATGCTTGTTTGACATTAATAATAAATAACCAAGCCGGGGTTTAAGGGAAAGATCTAATAGTGGATAATTCAGAAACGTGTACTCGGTAGGGGATCCACTGATCCTACATGATTACTTGATACATGCTACTTGACACATGATTACTTGATACTTGCACGCAAGATACATACTTGCCACTTGCACAACTTGACACGTGATACATGATACATGATACATGATACTTGGAGCTTGGAGCTCGATACTTGATACTTGTCCCTGAATACACTGCCCTCTACTGTCCGCTATGAAATCTAACTCGAAACTGTTTGTTGTAGAAACCATATAGTAAAAACTGAGATGCATAAAGTACTACCTAGATAGTAATAACTACAAGACTTGATACATGACACTTGAACATGATACATGCTTACTTCATACTTGACTACATGATACATGTGATTTGATACATGACACTTGCTACATGTTCACATGATACATGATACTTGTTCACTTGACACTTGTTACATGCTACTTGTACTTGTTCGCCTGACCATGCTAGTTGTTTTATTATGTCATCATGCCCATTTCATATTATTTGTTAGTTTCTCCATGTACTTGTATCCTGCATTACAAGCAGCCCGTAACTTGCATTGACGGAAGTTTGTTTTCTTTTTCCTCTTCCTGCAATTTATTAAATTGCAGATTTTGGAGATCAGCTGCCAGATGGAGTTGGCGATATGAGATACTGGTTCCTGGAGATTTTTGCTAAATCTATTTCTATTTCTTGTTTCTTGCTTTGAACAATTGTATTTTGATTACTTGGATTCATTTTTGTATTTGGGCAATATGACCAAGGATATTTGACTTAATTAGATCTGGATTATTTGAGATTAATATATTTTGGTTTCAAGTATTCTTATTGGTATTTTGGTTCATATGTGCATGTTGGTTGATTGTTTTGCTTCCGACTCTGATTATTCTTGTGAAATGTTGTAAAGATTCTTGAACAGCTTATGGATGATGAAAATCATTCGCTGGGCTTAGTCACGTCTCCGTGTTCCGTATTCTCTTTTGGAAAGCGGGGCGTGACATCCCTTCTCATCCGGGAACTCTTTTAGAGAATACCTCACTTCGCAGGTCATCTTGCAACCCTCATTGCACAAATGTCCCATGAGCGTCGCTCTCGTCCAGGAATACTACAGATAATCCCACTCTGCAAATCATCCTAGGGCCTCTCATACCCTCGTCCAGGAATACTGGGGATATATCTCGCTCCGCAGATCATCCTGGAGCCCACATACTCACGTTTTGCTCTTGTTTTATCATATCACCATCTAGTGTCGTCCTTACGTGTCCATAGTAGCCTGATCCACCTAAAGCTAGCTCCACCCTACCAGACTTAAATCCACAAAACTAGGAACACTAGCCCTACCTAGCTAATTCCTATAATCAAATAATATACTGCCGGTAATCCCTAGGTCCTGCTCAGCCTCTAGTGCTCACAACACAAAATCCTCAACAATCTTTCTAGGGTTCTCCCAGTAGCCCTAAATTTCAATATGAACCACCACTGGGTTCAATCATCAAAACATTATTTCTTTTATTCATATATGGAAACACCACTTTTCCAGAAGTTTTCAAACATAATTTCAGCGTCTCATTTAAGATCATCTCTTATCAAATATAAGCATTTATTTATCCACAATCGCTCTATCATATATCATTCCTCATTTAATAAGCAATTCACTTCCATAAAGACCCCTTCATTTATAGAAACAAAACAACTTTTCCAAACATCTTTATTGCCCATTTAAAATTTTCTTTTCCATATTTGAAAACACAATCAAATTTCTGGAAAAATTATCAACTTTAAACTGAAATAAACCTCTTTCAATTCTGGGATTTATCCCTAAAATATGAAATTTGATAGTCTCAAAATCTAAAATTCACTCCTCTTTAAAACTGAAAATAACCCTTTAAAGTATGAAACATTTATCCTTCAAAACTGAAACACAGACTTCCCTTAAAACTGAGAATTTCATCCCCAAAATTATAGTTTTATACATTCAAAATCACAACTCAAACTTGCCGAAACTGAAAACTCATTTCTCTTTAAATATGAAATTTATGTGTTCTTATCCATAAGAACAGTCCATTCAAAAATGAATATTTAATTCTGGAAATTTGAGTTTATGTTTACTCCATAAACATAGATCACATCACTAAATTCATAATCCATTCGCACAAAAATTGAAGCACTTAATCATCAATAAATTGAAACTAGTCCTTTAATAAATAAACTTGCAACTTTAATTTGTGATCAACAAATCACTCAAAACTTCACATTATTGCCAATTATGAACATATATACATACCTCCACATCCCCCCTAGGGTTTATAACCCTAGTTCACACACGAAAAGCCCCACACAAACACCCCAAAACACCCACACAATGCTGGCCGAAACCAGCACTGTGCAAACTGCAACCCTGGGTTTGCACAGTACTCAGGTTCGGCACTGTGCAACCCCGGGTGGTTGCATCGAAACCCTAACCCTAGGTTTCCAAACCCAAATCTTTTTAAATTTTAATCTTTTGCATTAATCACCCAATATTTCATGTTCCAAACAATTCATAAAAATTCTACTCGATAAAAGTAGTGAATTACACATAAAGATCACATCTTCCAATGATCAACATGAATGTTTAGAACATATGACAATATCTAATCATCCAAAATACTATATGAGTTCATTTAATCAATTTCCTCGAATAAAATATGATCTTTCATGTACAAGAATATTCATTACTCATTAACAAATCAAATAGGAATTTCATGCCACCAAGATTTGATTTTTTTTCTTCATTACATAATTAAACTTCATGTATGAATCATCTCAACAATTCATCTCATGACTATATAATAAATACATGCTATACATATCCATAGATTCACAAATACATTCCTATCATGCTATTACATCTTCATGAATGAAAATAACACATCAAGAGAGTTAGAGAGATGCCTACCTCGAGAAGAATTATTGATGCAACTAGTAGCATTTTCCTCCAAGCTAAGATCCACTCCGAAACTTCAAGAAATCACCAAAAATAGCGAAAATAAGAAGAAGGCCGAAGTCCTCTCTTCTAGCCCTCTCTTATATGATCGGGTTCTAAATTATTAGGGTTTTGATCGCAGTTTTGCAATTTAGTCCCCCAACAATTCCAAAATTGCATAATTATATATTTACTCAATAAAAACAAATCAAATCAAATTAGACGGATAAAATCTCTCCCCTCAATCTCTCCATTGCCAGATCGGCCAACCAAAATAGCAAAACAAAATTTTGAATTCAAAATTTTTCCTCCGAACGACATTTTACACAAAACCCTTTTCTTTCAAAGTTTTTACAAAAATAGTTTCTTTATTCAGAAAAATCCCAAATTTTAGAATATACTCAATTATAAATATGAGAATTTATTCAGTAATTCAAAAGTGAAAATTTGTACCTAAAAAATATTTGCACGTGCAAAAATATTAATTGAAGAAAATAATAAAATTTACCATTCCTTCATCCAAAAGAAATAAAAACAAATAATAAAATTTAATGAATGAAAAATATAGGTAAATGAATAATAGTGATTGTAGAATCATAATACATAGTATTTCACGTGCTTTGCACGTACAAAAGAAATAGTAGTCAAGGAAAAATAATAATAACCCATCAATTAAATTGATGAAAATAAATAATTCAAAATGATATTTTTTATTTTACGGGGTGTTACAGATGTACACCTAACTAAATGCAACATGCAACATGTTGATGAAAATGCATCTGAAGAAGCAAAATGCAAGATGACCTGGGGATTTTGGCCCAAGGGATGCAAAACAATCCCAGTGGTCAGAACAAATTAGAACCCGAGAATCTGCCATCGTTGTGGCACTTTTTACCTGATAATCTTAGGTGTTAAAAGATATTCCCCTCCTTAGCAAGTAGAGTGACAGAGGTGAAAGTGTGAGTTTAAGAACAAAGGTGAAATCCCAGATTTTAGGGGGATCACCTTTGTGTTGACAAGCAGAGATAAGTGCGCGTGTCGTAGGTCACAGGAAAAAAAGTTTTGGTGTTCCTTATGTCTATGGGTGGATCATAAGGCGAGCAGTTATTTCGCCAGTTTTATCTAGGCATTGCAGTTTTAGACTGGCTCAGCTCCTAAGCTAATCAGAGAACCTTTGCTTGTGGAGATTCCTTCTTGGTACTGCAGCTGCAACTCAAGGGGGTTCCACTAGATGTCGGGGCATCCTTTTTGGTATTACAGTCGTCATTCAACAAAGAAGTTTTGCCTGGTAAGGGCGGCACAAAATCAGGGCCTAGTCATAGGTCAGTTTAACTCACACCGTGGAGCATGCATTTTTTCATAGTCATCCTATCTATCATGAGGATCTACAAAAAAAGATGTTGGAGCTGATTTCTTTAGGGGCTCAGCCAGATCTTTGTTACACAGTTTTGATACAACCATCTAAGGATATGGAGGCTAGAAGGTGGTGTATAGATAATTTGTTGTTTGCGGGTCGGCTCATATGTGTATTTGCTGTTAGGTTTCGAGAGTAGTCTCAGATTAAATACACAATAGAAAAATTTTAAATAATTGTCGAAACCTAGCCATGGATCCGTGCGAAAACCATAAATCTTGTTTAGGAATTATACCTTGAAGATGGATATACTGTCTCCACAGTATGCCGATCACAGCACTACAATTTTGCAGTGTCTCTACGGTATCCACGCGAACGAATCAAATCAAGCTTTTTCTCACATTGCGGTGCTAGTTGCGGGAAGGGGATGTTCCTCATGATCTCTCTTTCATAAATTCTGTGACGGATAGGGTTTTTCTCATGTGACAATTTTCCATAGATACGTATCATATATATATGTGCAGAAAATCAACCGTAAGAGAGTAATGAGGCTGTTGTGATCACAATCTGACCTGGGTCAGATTCGTGTGTGGGTCTTTGAACTTTATTCAACCCATTTAATCTAATTAAATGCCCAACCAATGTCAGGAGTCCAAGTCTTACTTGGATCCCCAATTAGATTCATCTTATGAATTTAATTTTCAATTTCGATCCATTCTAAGTGTGTGACCCTGTAGGTTCCCATTACGTTGACAGTAATACTAAAATCATATTATAGTGTTACAAAGAGTGAGCGGTATCTAGCAATACATCACTGCTACTCATGTAACGGGCTAGTGATTTGACATAACCTATGTGTGACCAATGTTACCATGTAGTCTAGTACTTTTTTCCAGATATCTAATTGACCACAAGGCATAAAGCGTGTCACCCTTGTATAGTTCAATCTTTGCTTTCTTGATGTCCGAGTAGATTTACTAAAACAAATGAGCTCAATATCTCATATTTACTCATTTGAGCACGACCATGCATTTTACAGTCTCAGTAAATCAAGGGGCCCGTAGATATCACACATGTTATGTAAGAGGGACAAATCCTATCCAAGTTACTCACATCCTTCTGTATGATTTGTAGTATATCCAATAGTCGACTTTATAATCACATTATTACAGGCAACGTTTGAAGACATTAAAACATAAAGCTTCTCATGTAGGGAACCGTAGTGACTTCAAGTGAAAAGACTACGCACATCATGGTCACTGTGAGAACCGCTTATGACACTCACGTAACGATCCATGCAGTGTTGTCATGGTGGGTCAGTCCAGTACATTATTACTGTAATATGTACCCATGTGAATACTTGATATCTCATATCCATGACCCGTGAGATATGGTCATTAGTTTACACACATACTAGGGACATTTAAGAATAGTGTTCTGATTACAACCAATAAGATCTCACAATCAAGTCATGTACTTGATATCCCATAGTATTGAACCTATTATTCTAAGGACTTTATTATGTTCATTTAATCACAACAATAAAAAAACACAATAAATATAATGCCTCATATAGAAATAAATATCATGATACAATGAAAACTAGTAATGTTAATGCATAACTGGTCTCTAGGGCATATATCAACATTTGCCTTCTCACCCGCTCAGCTATGCTCATGCCAAATTGGCATTTTGTGGGCACAAAGCCCTCGGAGTAAAAGCTGATTCTCAATTTCTGATCCATCCCAGAAGACTTGGACTATAGTGCAAAGTAAATATTTTTGAATGCTATGTGTGTTTAGAAACATGTTTGAATGTGATTGGGACAGGCTGAGTCCCTTTCAAAAAATGCAATGCATAAGGTAAAAATTGGAAAACAGGTTATATCTCAGGAAATGCTATAAAAATGTGCAAAATTAAAATATAGGGTAAATTATGAAAAACACCCCTCAATTATAGGGTCAAAGCAAAAAACCTCATATTCTATCGGTGAACACGGTAAACCCCCCAAACTATGAATTGTAGTCAAAACCTGTATGAAAACCCTAAAAATGTGAGTGAAATGTCCAAATTGCCCTTATATTAATACACTAATAAAGAAAACAAAAAAATTGCATTGTCTTTCTCTCCCCGAAATACAAATCCAAATCCAATTCTAAAATCCAAAATTCAAATCCAAATCAAAATTAAAATCCAAACCCATTCTCCATAAACCCTGACCTACTCATCATCACCACCGATAGCCCCATCTCCACCAAACCCAACCTCCACCATCCCCGGACCTGTTGATTTGTTTACTAACGTCTCCTATCAGAAACAGGTAAGCAATGTCCAGATTCAAGATTGTTTTTCTTTGAAGAAAGCAAGCTAACCTTTACTTTTCTAAGTTAGAGCCAATACTTCTTTTTAAAACAATGTGAATTCAGTTATTTAGTTACATTTCTTCAAAGTATATCATTGTTCAAAAATATCCATGCATGAAACATAACCTAACGAATTATTCAACTTTTCAGTCAGTTGAAGTTTCGTTATCGCCTCATTAATAAAATTTAACTTAAGGAATTATTCAATTACGGAGTCCATCCACACCAGATTACATTCAAATACCAAAACAAAATGAATTGGTAAAACAAAAATTTAATACAACATGAAGGTTTCAGCAAACTTCATCAATGGCTCAAATGTATGCGCAGTGAAACTTTCTACCGAACAGAAAGCAGATCTCGCTGTCATTCCTCCCATTATACACACACCCAACCCCATGCCTCATATTCTTAACCAGCCCAACCCGATCTTTATGAGAGAATAGAAATGGAGATTGGTGGAGATGGGGTAGTCAATGGTGATGATAAGGAGGTCAGGGGATGGTGGAGGTCGATTTTGGTGGAGGTCAGTTTTGGTGGGGATGGAGCTGTTAGTGGTGATGATGAGGAGATCAGGGATGATGGAGATTGGGTTTGGTGTGATATGGATTTGGTTTTGGATTTGGAATTGGATTTTGGATTTTGGATTTTAGATTTGGATTTGATTTGGGGGGGAGAGAGTGTGTGAATTTTTTTGGTTTTATTTGTTTTGTTTTTAAATGGTGGATTAATATAAGGACAATTTGGACATTTCATTCACAAATTTAGGGTTTCTGTACATGAGTAGATTACAATTCATAGTTTGTTTTTTGATTTTTTTTTTTGGGGGAGGGGGGGGGGGGTTATTGCGTTCATCGATAGAATATGTGGTTTTTTTGCTTTGAATCTATAGTTAAGGGGTGTTTTTCCCAATTTACTTTAAAATATAATTTTGATTTTGAAAAAAAGTTCAACATCTCGTCTAGGTTGGTGGCATGATTGGATGAGAAGTTTTTTGAAATATGCTGGACAGCGTTATCTACCGTCTGGGTGCTCACTACTAATTCCTTCGAACTCTGACCTACAAGAGAAGGCCTTGACAAAGATCAAGTGTTGAATAGGGTGGTGAAAAATGAAGGATTAAAATGAAGTGTGTGTGCCTATGAGTGTGCGTGTACAGGTACAGGGAGGAAAGACTCTTACAATACTGCAGTTGAGGCCGATTCCTTTACTGCAATGCAATGGGATGTTGTTAGAGCATGTTCTTCCCTGTAGAGTTCACACACGATATTTTTTATTTATTTTATTTACTTTTTATGGGAAGGCAGAATAAGGAAGAGGACTGGAGGAGTCATCGGCGAGCGGCAACTAGGAGAACCTGGATTCATGGGAGGAGGAGGCCATCTCAACTGGGGTGGGATGTGGATGACCCCATCCTTGTGGTCCCTTGCTGCTCGATCGAGAGAGAGGTCTATGTCATAAAGTGAGAAGAGCCAATCTAGATATCCCCCATTCCTTTAGCAGGATAGTCATTTCAGCGGTGGGGAGGATGAATGTGTAAGTATGAGGGTTCAACTTTTCGAGCGCCGCCCTATGAGTGTGGGGCTATCATTGAGGTCGGGTGAAAGCCGAAGGCTGGAGTCAGCGAGGAAGTCGAGGTGCTCTGTGATTATCTCCTTGGTGAACCCTGGTAGATGATGCATAGTGAGATTTCCTTCATGTGGAAACGAGTAGATAAGCCTTCCTTCACAGATGTCGTTGGCAATGTGCCAGGTTGGATAGCAGTGATGTAGTTGAGTCTTCGAAGATTAAGCCGCTTTGACAATGCCTGAGGAACTGATTATTGCTGACCATTTTGTGTAGTGGATTGGAGAGTGGGATAATGAGAAAGAGAGTTACCCTCCCTTATTTATAGTTACCCGGGAGCAAAATGGTAATTTTTGGGTAATGGAAGAAGCATTTGGGACCAACCACGGGGTTAGTGGCCGGACAAGCCAGGGCTCGCCAGTGCTGGCTGGTGCAGGTTGAGGGGGGTCAACGTGTTACGGTGTTGATCGGTGCTGATTGGTTCTGACAATGGTTGGACATGGTCAGCTATAGTCGGCTGGGGATGCCCTTTTATCCTTTTCTTACCTTTTGGCAGTTCGGTCTATAAATAGGGGATGGGAAGTCTCCTGTCTGCTCATCCCATTCTCTTTCTCCTTCGTCTATGTATTGGTATGTGAAGCATTGTCCTTGTCCATTTCCTCGAGAAAGTCCATGTTTCTTTATTTTTTTATGGTCTTCTTATGTTAATAGGTGTCCTTCTGATAAAAGCCGTAAAGAACATATGTCCAGATCTAATTCTTCCGCAAGCAAATCGACCCGCTTTAATTAGCACCGGAGACCTCGCTTTCACTACCCCAAGAGCGAGGTGGAACTGCAGGCCTTCGTTGACTCAATCGATGTCATGGATGTGCTGAAGGCTATGCTCGATACCTTTTCAGAAAGGTACCCACAAATATTTTGTTCGCTGCTCTTTCTTGGCCTAAATGTGAAGGATTGTGCTCTTATCGATCCCCGCATTTCTAGATAATGAAAAGGCTCGACACCTTTCGCACTGTCATATCCCTTCTGCAGAAGGCGAACAGGTCCTCCTAGCCTCCATAGGGAACTAAGTACTAGGGGAATGAGGAGTACCAAGACGAGTAGCGCGTGGCCTTGATCATCTCTTGTAACCCTCGTTTCCGTTTATACGGAAATATTCTGTATTCTTGTATTTTGTTTTCTACAAATTATTTTGTACCTGATTGTACAGAATTTTCCGTATTCTTGTATTTCAATTACCTTGTAAATTCTTCTTTCCTTTGAATTCATTTCCTTGTTCATCTCCTATAAAAATCCATCCTAATATTTATTTAAAAACCCAAGTTCATATTCCAGACTATAATTTTATTTTCTCATCTTATGATTATTTTATTTTGAAGCCCAACCCAGCCAATATTACTATTATTATTTTATTTTATCATGAGCCCATCTATTGAAGCTCATTCTACTATTGGATCTCCTTTGGATACCCATTCAAATCCACTAACCCAAACCTAACTCCCTCCTATCTGTTTGTTGAACAGATCAACAAAACCTCTCACATTCCCCCAAACTCTCAACTACACATCCCCCACTACCTCATAACTACCCCCACATTCTCACCCCATTACTTTACAATTATTAAATTATTAAAACCCCTAACCCTGTCTCTCTCCCTCTCTTCCTGTATTCTCTCTTCTCTCTCCTCTGTTTCCCAAATGAAACAGAGTCTCCCCATCCCTTCGTCTTCCTCCTCACAAACCCAGCATCGCCCTCCTCGTCTCCTACCTCTGCCTTGTCTTCACCCTTCATTGCTGCTCCTCCAACCGACCACCATCACCACCTGAGCCCCCGCTCATCTTCCTCCGCTGCCGCTCAACCCCCTTTCTCCCCGCTCGAGCTGCACCACCCTCCTCTTGCCCTTGCGACCTCGCAACCCTTCTCCTTCGTCGCCTGCTCACCCCCAGGCCTCATCGCCTCCTGCTCGAGCCTATCGTCGAGCTCCTCGTCTTCGCCTGCATCCATCTCCGATCACTGCCACCATTGCCAGCCGAACCCAACCACTCGACCCATCCACTTCCTCCTCGCCACTACAAGCACCTCCCGCTCGAGTGTCCCACTCCTCTCCCTCTGGCTTTTCAACTGCTTTCGACTCTACCGTCGTTGTACCTCCTGCATCCTGCACTCAGCCACCACCGAAGCACCCTCTGCCATGGCTGCTCCTCAACACCACCGAACGCCCCAGTTGCCTTCTCGACTACTGTAACTACCGTTCCCGCTATTTTACAATCCCCCCCCCCTTTTGTAATATTTTATTTGATATTGAATAAAATACTCTATTTTTGGCTCTTGATTATTTTAATTAGATCTTGTTCGTGAAATTCTTCGTTCGTGTCGTTTGAGCTATTCGTGTTGTTACTATTTTATTTTATTTAATTTTGGGTATTTTTATTTGAACCCTATTGATCTGGATCGATCTCTTATTGAACCTTAAAACCTAATTCCAATTGTTCTTGACCCAAATACGCTATTCTTGGACCCAAATTCACCAACCCAGTACCCTAATGGTACCCTATAAATACAACTCTATTGCAAACCCTAAATTGCACACAAATTGAAACCCTAGCTGTCTACTCTCTCCTACTCTTTCTAACATCCCGTTCTCTCTCTTCCGGTTGGATTTTCCCGCCAAAACCCCAAGACCCCCTGTCGTTTTCTCCGACCAACCCCCCACCCTCCGGCGACCTCCTCCTCGTTGCCAAATCCTGGCGCTGCCCTCCTAGTGTCGCCATCCAAGCACCCAGAAACCCCCTGCTCCTCCTTCTCTTCTGCTTCGTCGACTGCAGCGCCAGACACACAAACCCCCGGCCCCCTTTTCCTGTTTCGTCGTGCCATTGCGACGCCACCGTCGACCTACCTCGTCGATGTCTTCCTCATTGCCGCCCTCAGCCAGTGACACCGTCGTCGTCGCTCTGGCCATTATTGCTACTGTCTTGTGCTGTCTCTTTAAGTTGCTGAGTTCTCTTACTGTTATTACTTTGGGATCCTATTGCACGTATATTGCACATACTGTTGGGAATTGTGCTAGTTCGTGAGTTCGTTGCTTCGGGATCCTTATCCCGTTATTCTTAGTATTCAAATTCACCGTTTATAAGGAAAGTCACCGTCCTCTTGAATTGTTAATTATATCAAATTTAATTTTTGTTGAAACTTTTGCAAGTAGATCTCTTTGTTATTGTATTATCCTTTGTTCATCTCTTCGTTGGGTCTATTGAGGGATTACACGAGCTAACCCCAATATTCTTGATATTGTGACACTTTGACTCTAAAAATTGGATCTTTCATGCATTCATGTAGAATAGATAATAGGGCTAACCGTATAATCATGAAACAAACAAATTATTGTAGAAATAGTTGTTAGGTTGTAGGTTTGGTTGATTGATTGTTGTTGATTGACGATAAATTGATGTATGAGTGTGTTTTAATTTTATTTATCATGTTTTGACACACATCATGTTGATTACACAATTTATTGACTAAAAAATTGATACCCATCATGTTAATTAATTTATTTTTAAGAAAACTACACAAATCCTTTATATTGCTTGCTGACCTGTATGTTGACTGCTATTTTTGAACCTGTAAGAGATATTAAAATGAATTACTTCATGAATATGAATTGTAGCCTTATCTTTCTTGTTTCTAAAGCATGTTTAAATTCTAAATTCCGAGTTGTATAGCAAAAGTTATGCCTGTTTTACTACAGCTGTGTTTTTACTTTCAGATTCACAGATTTACAAAAAGGCTAATCAAATGATAAAATTTTGCTCTGAAAATTTGCAAATTATTGCTTAACATGTTTAGGAGTCTAGGAATTATTTTTAATGAATTTATTATTGAGTTTTTGCTGATTCTAAGATTATAATAATATATTGTCAAATTTCTACCTGAACATGAAATCTGTAAAGAACATTATGTTTGACCTAGTTACTATTATTGGATTTTGTACTTTAAATATGCGTTGGAACCGTGTGGAAGTCTAGTTTCCAGAATTTTTGACAGATTCAACTTTTGATTTCTGAGTCAGCGGTAAACTGCATATTTGTACAGACTGCGCTTGCTGTCCAGAATTTTAGATTCCACTTTTTTGTAGATTAATTATTCTTATATCGTACTAGTGCATGAATTAATGAATGTATGTTGCATTGCATATTCCCAATGTGTTATTGTCACTATTCTAACCTTCCTATCCGTGTTATCAACCAATTGTTTCCCTATTGATACCATCGTTCACTGAATGTCCATCGATTGCATCTTGAATTGTTGTATTAATAAATAATTAATAAGCTGGGGTTTGAAGGGTGATTTAAGTAGTGAACAAAGTAGAGACTGTACCTGGAGGAGGGGCCCTTGTTTCCCTAATTACCGTTCTGGCTACCGTTTTATCGTGTGGTTTTAGATTATAGCAGTAATCCCAATCTATCGTGTACTGAATCGTTGCCGATAATTGTATCGTACACCGAAAGGTGAATAGTGTTTACCATTGCCAAGTACATGATCTACCGAGTGCACCACTTGAGTCTAAACTCAATTGATTGTATGCATTAAACCTGTAGTATGGGATGCATTAGTACATGCATTAGTTAGGATTAAAATGATTAATAGACATAAGGATTGACACATCACCGACACTGCATATTGTTCATCATTGTTCCTATTTGTATCCAATATTGTCTAAGTGTTATTGACATTAACCGTTGATTACTGTTACCGAATATTGAATCATTGTAACACCGTTGCATTGATTACCATGTTATTGATTATTACTATTGTGCCATGTTATTGCTTCCTATTGATCTATTGATTTATTATTATACTGTTATTCCATTGTTCCCTGCTTTCTTTACTTTCTATCCATGACTTGCTCTAAGGACAATTTTTTTTTCTCTTTTTAGATGAAGTGATTACAGGTAATGAAGAAAAATTGCCTGTTGAAATTGGAGAACAAACATTCTGAAGACTACTGCTTCCTAATTGTTTGCTTATTGCTTTAATAAACTTAATGTATTAGACTTGTTATTATTTTGGATTGGATTATTATTGTTTTGGGCTTATGTCCCGAATTTTATTATTGTTTCCAGACGTTGGATTATTATAATTGTATTTGGATATTTTTATTGCTTCATTCCAAGTACTATTATTCATGAGATTATTATTATTGCCTGCCCATTTGTTCTGTATTGATTATATTGTTGAGTTAATCGAATAAACAGCTTATGGGTGACGTTAGTCATTCGTTGGGCCAATGTTATGTGCTCGTATTCTGTATTGTTGGGAAGTGGTGCGTGACAAGGTTTTTAAAATTAACAGAGCTCGAGTTTGGATAATATAGTAGTCAAACGTGACTAACGAAAGAAAGTTTGGTTTTGATTGATATATTAATCAGATCTAGAATTTTATCAGTTTAACTTAACAGTATGAGTAATACAATGATCGTATGAACAATTGATATCCAACTTATGACCTGGATGCTAACCATTTGATTTCTATTGCAGACAATGGCTAGAAAAGGTGCTTCTTCTTCCCGTGCTGAGGATGATCAGTCTGATGCGCTCACTGTTGCATAGTTGATGCAAATGCAATGTGAGCACAACGAACTAGTGATGCGAATGCAATGGGAACATAATGAGCAGTTGAGAATGGCTTATAAAACTTCCAATAGAGAACCCATTGTGCCTACCCCCATCGTGCTACCACCGAGGCCTGGTAATGTAACAGATTTCATGAGGCTTCACCCGGATAAGTTCTCGGGTACTGAAGGTTCACTTGTAGCCGAGCAATGGCTTATCATGACTGAGCAGTTGTTGACCGCCAGCACGTATTGCAGATGTGGATTGTGTGGAAGTTGTGAGCATCCAGCTTGTTGACCTTGCCCACATATGGTGGCAGACTGAGGCTGAATCTTTGGGCCGACCCATTCCCTGGGCTGCTTTTTCTGAGAACTTACTCACGAAGTTCTTTCCTAATGTCACAAAGAATGAGATGGAACGATAGTTTGTCTCTTTAACTCAGGTTCGTCAGATAGTGTTTATTTATGTTTTTTTCGTTATTATTTCATAAAATATCGACGTTAAACTAAACACTGTCTGGAATCAGGGGAATTGGACCGCGGACGAGTATGTTGCGGAATTTTCCCGACTAAGTTGTTTTACTACTTCCATGGTGGCAAATAACGAAGATAGAGGCTGTCGTTTTCTGTCGGGCTTGGACATTGAGATTCATGACCATATTGCTGCATTGAGACTTCATTCCTATGCTGATATCCTGGATGCTGTAAGGATTCAGGAACATACCAGCACTAGGAAGCATGCTATTCAGCGTTATGCTGCTGTAACATTTGCTGGTGGGCTTGTTAGGAGGCCAGCTCCGCCCCTTCCTGTCATGGCATTGCTTTATCCACCTGTCGCTCTAAGGTTGGTTCAGGTTTGTGATTACTGTCACAAGGTGGGTCATTATGCACAAGGACTGCAGGGTGGCCAACCGCTAGTACCTTGCATGTGGAGGAGTGGACCACATGGTTCGTGATTACCCTAATGCCAGACCTATTGCACCAGTTGGACGTTCCGCTCTGTAGGGAGTGCTTGTTCATCGGCAGGGTGGACCACTTCCCCCGCAGAGGCAGATCTTTGAGTAGAGGAGAGCCGCTCCTCGGGGTAACCTTCCTGCAGGGCATGGTCAGGCTTACAACTTGACTACGCAGGATCCTGAGACTGCTTTGAGTGTTGTTACAGGTATATCTTTTGTTGTTCTCTTTTTGTATTTCATTTTGATTTCCCTTTCTATTTTATTCTTCTATCATGTTGTTGTTCATGTTGTCTTCCATTCATGCCTCTTTCTTGCATTTTGCTTCTGCCATGTGTTCTCACTTTGACTTCTTACTAGGCATTATTCATGTCCATTCTTTTCCTGCTCATGCTATCTTTGATTCTGGTGCAACTCATTCATTTGTTTCCCCCCACTTCGTCGATCTGCATCTCTTGGCTAGCAGCGCTATGCCATTGGCTTGGAATATTTCTACAGGTGGAGGTGTTGTCGTGTGTTCTCAAATTTGTGAGCAGTGTCCCTTTGTTATTGGTGGTATGGACTTTTTTGCCAATCTGATTGTCATTGGCAATTCTGGTTTTGATGTGATTCTGGGGATGGATTGGCTTAGTGCCACTCATGCTGTGATTTACTGCTGTAAGAAGAAGGTGGTGTTTCGAATGCTAGAATGTTATGAATTTGAATTGTATGCCAGTGAAATGCCGTTTTCTTATGTTGAAAAGTTGGCTAGTCAGGAAGCTGGAGTTATGGATGAAGTGTGTGGTGATGATGTTGTCGCACCGTTGGTTGTGCAGAATTTTCTGGATGTTTTTCCTGAGGAATTGCCGGGATTACCACCAAATCGTGAAGTGGAGTTCAGTATTGATGTTCAGCCAGAAACATCTACAAAATGGCTCCTGTTGAACTAGTTGAGTTAAAAGAGCGGATTCAGGAGTTGTTGGATAGAGGTTTTGTAAGGCCAAGTGTTTTCGCCTTGGAGAGCTCCTATTCTGTTCATCAATAAGAAGGATGGTAGTCGGAGGTTGTGCATTGACTACCGCAAGCTCAATAATGCCACGGTGAAGAACAGGTATCCATTGCCAAGGATTGATCACCTATTTGATCAATTGGAAGGCGCTTCTGTATTTTCGAAGTTGGATCTTCGTTTTGGTTATCATCAGGTTAAGGTGAAAGCCGAGGATGTACAGAAGACTACTTTTCGAACGAGATATGGGCACTATGAATTTTTGGTGATGTCTTTTGGAGTTACTAATGCTCCAGCTGTATTTATGAGCTTGATGAATCGGGTTTTCACTTCTTTCCTGGACAAGTTTGTTGTGGTGTTCATTGATGATATTCTTGTCAATTCTTGGAATCGGGATGAGCATGCTGAGCACCTGAAGGTTGTTTTGTAAACTTTGAGAGATCATCAGTTGTATGGGAAGCTTAGCAAGTGTGAGTTTTGGTTGGATCGAGTGGCTTTCTTGTACCATATTATTTCTGGTGATGGTGTTTTTGTTGATCCGTCCAAGATCTCTGCTATTAAGGATTGGCCGACGCTGAAGTCTGTATCGGAGGTTCAGAGTTTTCTTGGTCTAGCGGGTTACTACAGGAAGTTTGTTCGAGATTTCTTGAAAATTGCAGGGTCGTTGACCAAGTTGACTGGGAAGGATCAGAAGTTTGTGTGGGATGAGTTCTGTGAAGAAGCCTTCGTTGAACTAAAGAATCGGTTGACATCAACACCTATGTTGACTATACTGGATGGATCAAGAGGTTTCGTAATTCACTGTGATGCTTCAGGTAGATGTTTGGGTACTGTTTTGATGCAACGAGGAAAGGTTGTTGCATATGCATCTAGGCAGTTAAGGCCGCCTAAGAAGAATTATCCTACACATTATTTGGAGCTTACTGCTATGATTTTTGCCTTGAAGCTTTGGAGCCATTATTTACTTGGAGATCGAGTGGAGATCTTCACTGACCACAAAGATCTCAAGTATGTGTTCACCTAGAAGGAGCTGAATATAAGGCAAAGGCGATGGTTGGAACTGATGGCAGATTATGATATCAGTTTGCAGTATCACCTTGGCAAGATCAATTCAGTGCCTGATGGTTTGAGCAGAAGACCTGTTGCTATGGTTCTTACTAAGAAGAAGGAACTTGTGGAAGCTATAAGGAGATTGGATTTGAATGTAGTATTGCCTGGTTCTGAGCAGAGTTGTATGGTGCTTTAGTTGCAGTCGTCTTTGGTTGATCAGATTAAGGAGGCACAGTATGGTGATGTGCAATTGCAGCAGTTTCGCGCTGTGGTTGAAGCTGGTTCCCGAACTGATATGATGATTCATGAGGATGGATCTCTTCACTTTAGGACTTATCTATGTGTTCCGTAGGGAGAAGTCAGGCAGAGGTTGCTTGAAGAAGCTCACCGTTCGCCATACTCTATTCATCCTGGTGGTACGAAGATGTATCGGGATTTGAAGTTGCATTTCTGGTGGCATGGTATGAAGAGGGTTGTTGCAAGATTTGTTTCTCAGTGTCTGATTTGTCAGCAAGTGAAGGCAGAACATCAGAGTACTGCTGGACTTCTTCAACCGCTTCCTATTCCTCAGTGGAAGTGGGAGAATATCACTATGGATTTCATGACTGCTTTGCCTAGAAGTCCCAAAGGTCACAATGCCATCTGGGTGATTGTGGATTGCTTGACGAAGAGTACTCATTTCATTCCTTTCAGAGTTGGTCAGTCTACAGAGAGCCTGACAGAAAGGTATATGTAGGAGATTGTGAGATAGCATGGTGTTCCTGTCAGTACTATATCAGACAGAGACACTAGATTCAGATCTCAATTCTGGGAGAGTCTCTAGAATAGTCTTGGGAGTAAGTTGAAGTTCAGTACTGCATTCCATTCACAAACAGATGGTCAATCAGAGAGGACTATTCAGACCTTGGAGGATATGTTGAGGTCCTTTGTGCTTCGGTTTGGAGGTTCTTAGGAAGATCATCTACATTTAGTGGAGTTTCATACAATAATAGCTACCAAGCTAGTCTTCAGGCAGCTCCATTTGAAGTCCTGTATGGTTGGAAGTGTAGATCACCAGTGTGCTGAGATGACATTGGTGAGAGAAAGCTTTTGGGGCCAGAATTGATCACAATGACTATTGATGTAGTGGCCCAGATCAGGAGGCATTTACAAGCTGCACAGGATAGGCAGAGAAATTGGGCAGACATGCACAGGAGACCGTTAGAGTTCGAAGTGGGTGATCATGTCTTCCTCAAGGTGTCTCCATGGAAGGGTGTGATTCGTTTTGGTGGTGGGGGCAAGTTGAGCCCTCGGTTCATTGGCCCGTTCGATGTCGTGGAGCGAGTAGGCAAGGTGGCCTATAGACTCGCTTTGCCCACAGTTTTTTCTAGAGTGCATGACGTCTTCCATGTTTCTCAGCTCAGGAAGTATGTTCGGGATGATAGTCATGTTATTGACTATTCGGAGTTGTTGGTTCGACCTGATTTGTCTTGCGAGATTCATCCAGTGTCGATTGTGGATTGGCAGGAGAAGATTTTGAAGAATAAGGTTATCAAGTTGGTTCGTGTTGCTTGGAATCCTCACACGCTTGGTGAGTCGACTTAGGAGCTTGAGAGTATGATTTGGAAAAGGTTTCCCCATCTTTTTTAGTAGTTCTTGTTCTTTTCTTTTCCTCGGGGTTACCCTACTACCACATGCTTAAATTTCGAGGGCGAAATTTTATTACAAGGTGGGTATGATTGTAACTACCGTTCCCGCTATTTTTCATTTTTCCTCTTTTTGTAATATTTTGTTTGATATTGAATAAAATACTCTATTTTTGGCTCTTGATTATTCTAATTAGATCTTGTTCATGAAATTCTTCGTTCTTGTCGTTTGAGCTATTCGTGTTGTTTCTATTTTCTTCTATTTAATTTCAGGTATTTTTATTTGAACCCTATTTATCTGGATCTATCTCTTATTGAACCCTAAAATCCTAATTGCAGTTGTGCTTGACCCAAATCCGCTATTATTGGACTCAAATTCACCAACCCAGTACCCTAATTGTACCCTATAAATACAACTCTACTACAAACCCTAAATTGCACATAAATCGAAACCCTAACCGTCTACTCTCTCCTACTCTCTCTCTCTCTCCACCCATTCTCTCTCTCCCGATTGGATTTTCCTGCCAAAACCCCAAGACCCCCTGTCGTCTTCTCCGACCAACCCCCCACCCTCCGACGTGTTGATTCTTGGTTTTGATGACTATAACACAATGCAGAGTTGTGCTACTTCTTATATAATGCAGGATGTATCAAGGTCCATACTATGTATGATACACAAGTGCAAAGTGCTCCAATGAAACTCTCAAAGAAAATTGATCAAGCTACAATGGCTCAAGCTCTTATTCAAGACTCAAGATAAGACCCGTGCTTCAGTGTGTTATTAAATGTCTTGTAAAACAAATTGTAATTTTATTTTTTGAGTCTTAGATTGATGTAACAGCCTTATCACACACACACACACACACTCACACATATTTATAATTGAGTGTTTTTCAAAAGATTAAAGGTCGAAACAGTTTGAATTAGATCAGCTGTTAAGTACCAGTCGACTGCCTTATGGCACCAGTCGACTGTACCAGTACGAAACTATCTGAACTCTTTCAAACTCTGGCCAGTCGACTCATCATGGAAACCCAGTCGACTGTTCAAGTCGTTTTGACAGATTTCAGAATTTAAAACTTGTTTTTAGAATTCAAAATTTTTATATCAGTTTTAAATCAGTTTTATTAACTGTTTTACAACGTCCTAGTGATTCCTCTCTATAAATAGAGCCTAGGAATCACCATTGAAAGGTTCCAAGCATTTTGATAAAAAGTTTAAGTTTTTGCTTTTGAAAGATAACTAGTATTCAAACAAGCACTCTAAATCTTCTAAGTCTTGGTTCTCTGAATCTCAGTCCAATATAACATTAATTTCATTTTGGACTGATTTCAGAAGTGACCTATTAGCCACTATACAAAAATCACAATCACAAAACAAGGCTATAGGTTGATTGTATCTCTTTTATTGTTTTCTTTCACTCTCGGGTTGTGAGAGTGGTCCTCTCGGTTGGAGAGTAGGGCTCGTTGTAGAGTCAGGTTTTCACTCTTGGTTGAAGATTGTTGTCTAAACGCCGTAGGGTATTCTTGTATTTTTTCAAGAATAGTTGAAAATCTCAAGTGGGTTGCTTGGGACTATATGTAGGTCGGGCAGGACCGAACCAGGATACATCGTGTGTACTCTGTGATTGCATTTCTCTGAACTTGCATTTTCTTTACTTGCATTTAATTCTTATTCGAAAACTTGTCTGGACAGTCGACTACGTCTCCTCTTTAAGTCGACTGGTCAGACTGGTATAACATACTCTTCGAAAACTTATCTAGCAAGTCGATTGTTTTCCACTATAAGTTGACTGATCAGACTTGTATAAAATACTCATCTCATTTGACGCCTCAGTCGACTTATTTCTCTTTTCAAGTCGACTGGATAGAAGAAAAGTTCAATTTCGTTATTCATTTTTATACAGCACTATTCACCTCCCCCCCCCCCCTCTAGTGTTTCTTGCCTTGCCTACAGGATCCAACACGGCGACCTCCTCCTCGTCGCCAAATCCCGGTGCCGCCGACCTAGCGTCGCTAGCCAAGTACCCAGAAACCCCCCGCTCCTTCTTCTCTTTCGCTCCGTCGACTGCAGCGCCAGACCCACAAACCCCCGGCGCCCTTTCCTGTTCCGTCGCGCTGCCGCCGGGATGCAATGTCGGCTCACCTCGGTGATGTCGTCCTCGTTGCCATCCTTAGCCAGCGACACCGTCGCCGTCGCTCTGGCCGCGGTTGGTGCTGTCTTGAGCTGTCTCTTTGAGTTGCTGAGTTCTCTTGTTGTTATTGCTTTAGGATCCTATTGCACGTATATTGCACATACTATTGGGGATTGTGCTAGTTCGTGAGTTCGTTGCTTCGGGATCCTTATCCCGTTATTCTTGGTATTCAAATTCACCATTTATAAGGCAAGTCACCGTCCACTTGAATTGTTAATTGTATCAAATTCAAGTTTTGTTGAAACTCTTGCAAGTAGATCTCTTTGTTATCATATTATCCTTTGTTCATCTCTTCGTTGAGTCTATTGAGGGTTTACACGAGCTAACCCCATTATTCTTGACATCGTGCCAATTTTGACTTTAAAGATTGGATCTTTCATACATTCATGTAGAATTGATAATAGGGTTAACCGTATAATCATGACACAAACAAATTATTGTATAAATAGTTGTTAGGTTGTAGGTTTGGTTGATTGATTGTTGTTGATTGACGATAAATTGATGTATGTGTGTGTTTTAATTTTATTTATCATGTTTTGACACCCATCATGTTGATTACACAATTTATTGACTAAAGAATCAATACCCATCATGTTAATTAATTTATTTTCAAGAAAACTACAGAAATGCTTTATATTGCTTGCTGACCTGTATGTTGACTGCTATTTTTGAACTAGTAAAAGATCTTAAAATGAATTACTTTCTAAATATGAATTGTAGCCTTATCTTTCTAGTTTCCAGAACATTTTGAATTTCTAAATTCTGAGTTGTGTAACAAAAGTTATGCCCGTTTTACTACAGCTGTGTTTTTACTTTCAAATTTATAGATTCTCGTACCTTTTATGTTTAAATAGTAAAAAGGCTAGTCAAATGATAAAACTTCGCTCTGAAAATTTCCGGATTATTGCTTAACATGTTTAGGAGTTTAGAAATGATTTTTAATGAATTTATTATTGAGTTTTTGCTGTATCTAAGATTATAATAACATAATGTCCAATTTCTGTGTTTGACCTAGCTACTTTTGTCGGATTTTGAACTTTAAATATGCGTTGGAACTGTGTGGAAGTCTAGTTTCCATAATTTCTAACGGATTCAACTTTCGATTTCTGAGTCAGCGGAAAACTTCATTTTTGTACAAACTGCGCTTGTTGTCCAGAAATTTAGATTTCACTTTTTAATAGATTAATTATTCTTATATCGTACTAGTGCATGGATTAATGAATGTATGTTGCATTGCATGTTCCCAATGAGTTATTGTCACTATTCTAACTGTTCTATCCATGCTATCAACATATTGTTTCCCTATTGATACCATCATTCACCAAATGTCCATCGATTGCATCTTGTATTGTTGCATTAATAAATAATTAGTAAGCAGGTTTTTAAAGGGTGATTTAAGTAGTGAACAAAGTAGAGACTATACTTGGAGGAGGGGCCCGGGATTCCCTAATTACCGTTCCGGCTACCGTTTTATCGTGTGATTGTGGATTATGGCCATAATCATAATCTATCGTGTACTGTATCATTTCAGATGACCTGTATCGGACACCAAAAGGTGAATAGTGTTTACCGTTGCCAAGTACATGATCTACCGAGTGCACCATTTGATTCTAAACAAAATTGATTGTATGCATCGAACATGTAGTATGGGATGTAATAGTACATGCATTAGTTAGGATTAAAATGATTAATAGACATAAGGATTGACACATCATCAACATTGCATATTGTTCATCATTGTTCCTATTTGTATCCAATATTGTTTAAGTGTTATTGACATTAACCGTTGATTACCATTACCGAATATTGAATCATTGTTACACCGTTGCATTGATTACCATGTTATTGATTATTATTATCGTGCAATGTTATTGCTTTCTGTTGATCCATTCATTCATTGTTATACCATTATTCCATTGTTCCCTGGTTTCTCTACATGCTATCCATGACTTGCTCTAAGGACAATTTTTCTCCTCTTTTTAGATGAAGTGTATATTGGTAATGAAGGAGAATTGCCTGCTGAAATTGGAGAACAAATATTCTGAAGACTAATGCTTTCTTATTACTTATTGCTTTAATAAACTTAATGTATTGAGACTTGTTATTATTTTGGATTGGATTATTATTGTTTTTTGCTTATGTCCTGGATTTTATAATTGTTTCCAGACGTTGGATTATTAATATTGTATTTAGATATTTTTATTGCTTCATTCCAAATACTGTTATTCATGAGATTATTATTATTGCCTGTGCATTTGTTCTGTATTGATTATATTGTTGAGTTAATCTAATAAACAGCTTATGTGTGACGTTAGTCATTCGCTGGGCCAATGTTACGTGCTCGTATTCCGTATTTTTGGAAAGCGGGGCATGATAACTACACCCCGCTGCCAGTCGACAGCCAGCCTCCACCATGGCCGCTCCTCACTACAACCATCATCGCAGCCAGCACCTCTTGTCACCACAGCCTTCATCCCTAACAACCACCTAAGCTCTACTGTCATCGCCCTTTTCGCTGTAGTGTGTTGTTGTTCTCACTGGTTGTTGTTGTTCCCACCGACAATGTTGACGCTGCCGGCGACCACCGCAGCCCCGCAGCACTCACCGCCGTCCTCCGTCGCAGTGCCGACCAATCTTGCGATTGCAGCCTCCCTCACTATTTGCTGTTGGCAGACTTGGTTGTGCTGCACTTGCTGTTATGATGCTTTGCGGTTGCTGCACTATGCTGGGATTGGAGTTATTGCTATGTTACTGTCTTCATGCACGTAGTTTGCACGTGCTTCATTGCCCAGGATCCTAATCCCGTTATTCTATTATATTCGGTATCATCGTCATCTTAATCAGGCAAGTACATTGTACACTTTATTGTTCCGTACAAGCCTTTTAATTGACCTCCCGCAATTAGTAATTTTGCTTGATTATCGTGTTTTGAAACTCGTCCATGTTCATGAAAAATATCTCTACAAATTTCAATTAATTGAACAGTCAATTTGTTTATGCCTTGAAATCCTTCCATGATTAATTCACTCGATATGTATGTTGAACGAATCGATCAAATTGCCTTTACAGTTCGATGCACATCAAAGATCCTAGATATCAAATTGTATATTTCTGCCCTTCTGCCTGTTCTGACTTGTAGCCTGATTTGGACCCAGTTACAATTCGAATCTGTTAGAACCTTCTGAATAAGAGATGTAGTCTAGTTTCCAGAACTTCTGACAGTTTCTAATTTGCTTTCCGGTAGCAACGGGAAATTTAGTTTTAGTGCAGCAACGTCTTGTTGTCTAGAACTGGTGTTGTGTTGTTTTTAATATTTATATACGTGTTTTTGCATATCATGAGTTAGAACATGTTCCATGCATAATTCCCTGATATTCCCTGATCATATCTTCATATCGTTCTCGTTGCATCAGGATCATGTTTGATTGTAATAAAAGTAACAAGCTGGGGTATAAGGGAAAAGATTTAGTAGTGGACAATATAGAAGAGCGTACTCGGACGGGAACTCATGGTTTCCCGATGCAAGTTGCAAGTTTACAAGTTGTAAGTTTGTAAATTACATGTTTACATGTTTCACATTACAAGTTCACACTCTACATGTTCCACATTTGCACGTATCTCGATACAAGATACAATTTACATGTTTTCCCGAGTACGTGACCTATAAAATCCACCACTAAGTCTAAACGTTCACTTGATTGGGAGCATCAAACATGTGGTATGCGACGCATGATTGCTGCACTAGTTAGGTTAATAAAAGACTTGAAATTAACACGTGCACTTGCATGATCCAATTACATGTTTCATACTCCTATTGATTTGTTTACTTGTTTACATGTCACTTGTTTCATGATCTTGTTTACATATTGTATTTCTCTTATTACATGATACTTGATTTCTTGCTCTTTTTCCTGCATCTTGTTTTATTTGTACTTGTCCCTTTAGCTTGTACTATTTGCACCCTCTAACTTGTATTAACGGGCGTTTTCTAGTTTCTCTTGGTTTCTTCGTGTTAATGTACTTGCCGGCCTGGAAAGAGAGTTTGTCACGCCCCTGCTTCCCAAAAAGAATACGGAATACGGATACGTAACAAAAGCCCAGCGAATGATTATCATCATCCATAAGCTGATCGGGAATCTTTACAACATAACACAGAAACAATCAGAGTTGGAAGCAAAAGATACAACCAAGCATGCATAATCGAAACAAGATACCAACAGAAATTACTTGAAACCAAATATAATAATCCCAAATAATCAAATTCTGAATAAGTCAACTATCCTGGGTCACATCGCCCAAATACAAATAAATATCCAAGTCACCAAGTACATTTCATTCAAGTTCAACCAACAAATAATAAGGATAATAAAACAGAAAATCCAGCACTAATATATCATTTCGCCAATACCATCTTGCAGCTAACCATCCTGATCTGCAATTAGTAAATTTGCAGGAGAAGGAAAAAAGAAAATAAGTACCCGTCAATTGCAAGTTACGGGCCACTTATAATCTAGGATACAAGTACATGGGGAAAACTAAACAAATCTAAATAGTAGCAGAAATAGACCTAGCATGGTATAGCAGAATCAACTAGCATGGTATACTAACATGTGTCAAGTATCAAAGTCAAAAGGCATACAGACAGATATACAGATAGTGTCAAATAATAGTGTTAAGTGATAATGCCAGACAGATAACAGGTAATCAGATGTTTAGATAACAGATAGCCAGATACATATAACAGATTCAGATTCAGATTTCAGATTTTTATAAGTCTTGTATTAATTACTAACTAGGTAGCACTTCATGTGCCATCGTTTTATCACATGGTTGCTACATTCAAAACAGTTACATTTGTAGATTTCACAGGGGATCATGTAGGGCCGTGTACTCAGGGTTCAGATAGATATCAGATAACAGATCCGGGCAGACAGATCGCAGACGATCATGCAACAGATAGGACTAAGTCCCCTCCAAGTACACCCTCCTGTAGGAAGTATGTAGTTGGGTAACAGATGGGATCACGGGTCCCCTTATGAGTACACCCTCTCATAAGGAAGTATGTAGTCAGGAATCAGATAATCAAAATCTTGCATGATCTCATAAATAGATAATCAGATGGGAAACACGGGCCCCCTTCTAAGTACACATTTCTATGCTTTCCCACTACTAGATCTTTCCCAAAAACCCCAGCTTGGTTACTTTTGTTATGGTCATCAAACAAGCATGAATGTGTATGGAATAGTGTCAAATTAACATGGTAAAATCAATATTAGGTTCAGGAAAACAAATAAACATGCATAGGTGATATACAGTCACATAAACGAACAAAATAGTGTATGTTCATATTCAGGACAGCAAGACAATAAAGTACTAAAACAGTGATTCCCGCTACTACAAATATCCAAATCTAGATCCGTCGAAGTATCTGAAAGTTAGACTTCCACACGAATCCTGCGAGTATAAATAAGCCATATAGTAATTCACAACATCATAACTCAAAACTGATTTTAATATAGAAAATAGGTTCAGCCAGAAATCAAGGAAACGAATTCAAGAACAGGGAAAAAACATGGAAACATCATAATAAATTCCAGGAAAAATCTGGGGTATTCCCCTATAGGTCCAGTATCTAAATATAAAATTTCATAATTTTCCAGGAAAATTAGATCTTTCATTAAAAATAAGAAAACATCGATAAACAGTAGTTTGGCAAATCGGGAAATTCCAACACTGCTGTACGAAAACAATGATATCTCGCAACCAGTGAAACGAAATCTAATTCCGCCAAAGGGAGGTGAAAATAGATAAAATATACTTTCATATTTCACAAACATTTCTCATACAGTAAAAGGAACCATAGTGAAAATAAGGTTCTTTATAGAACAGCGAGTAAAATACAGCAAGTATAGAATTCATAAACGAGCGTGAAACAACATATAAAACTCATCAATAAAATTCACCAAAATTCTGGGTAATCCCTAACATGATAAAAAAACAATGACCAAAGCTTTGGATCAAAATAATATATGTAGCATAGTTCTTTAAAATGATTTGCCGTCAAATTACCGAAAACAGAATCTGGAAAAGATCGACACCTCTGTAGTAAAACAGTCATAACTCAGTCATACGAAATCAAAATCAAGCAAGGTCAGAAGGGTTTGAAAATAGACAAAATTCTCTAAAACTCATGTTTTATACTGAAATTAAGATACTGACTTCAAGACAGTCCAAAACAGCAAACAAAACTAATCAACAACAAATACAGATTTTTCCCTAAAAACAAAATCGACATAGATTCAAGAAAATTTATCCAAACACACCCAAACATGAAATCTAGTCTACCAAGTGTCCAAACGTCGTGAATTTGGGTTATTAACATATCTAAAACAAGCCTATCACATGGATCTCAACAAATATCCAAATTCTCACAAAAGTCTCACATACATAATCAAATCAAGAACGGGCAAAACCTAAGTTAATTCATGTCCATATTGTGTCGTGAGTCATCTATGGTCAAGTTTTCACAATAGAGACAAAACCCATCAAGGATAACACAAACAAGAGCGTCTCTAGACCCAACTACACTATAGGTGGTATTTTTGACTTGTATCAAACAAATGAATTGGAGTACATGTTACTTGCCTTAACCAAAAATCAAGAACAACCAAATCCATGAGCAACGAGCAGAACCCACGAACGAAAATCCACGAATCAACAAATCCAAGCAACGAACCCATGAACAACTCGCACGATCCCACATGCAAACTCTCAAGCAATCAAGAGAGAGACCAAAAGAGAGAGAGAGAGATGATGGATTTGTGGTGCGATGAGATGGTCGGATGATGGTCAAGGAGGGAAGATCGGGAGTAGGGCTCGGGTGTAGGGAGTGGGGGCTCGGGTTGATAGTAGGCCGTAGGAGAGGGGAGTGCTGTCGGGATGCAAGCAAGGAGAGGGAGAGAGAGAGAGAGGGAGGCCGAGATATAGTAGATGGAGTTAGGGTTAGGGTTTGTGTTAGGGGGAAGTTTATATATAGGGTTTCAGATGTGGGTTTATAGGTGTTGGTGTAATACCCCAGATCTTGAGCGAACAGTCGACTGGTGGTTTGAGCAGTCGACTGGTCTGCGCGGGATTTGAGAATTTGAGAAGGATTTGAGAAATTTAGTCCCACATGGGAAGTTTACGAAAACTAATTTGAGTATAAATACTATTAGCCAATGATCAAGAGTCACCAATTCGGTTAACCACCTTTTGAGAGGCAGCCTGTGATGGGCAGTTGTACTACATAGTATCTAATTTGTCTTATAAAAATATTAAATTTGTCTGAGTATTGGGACGGGGCGTTACAGTTGGGTTTTGGGTATTAAGAGTCGTAATAGGATTAATCCAATAGGACAAATGGGGATCAAATTGAATAGGATTCAACTAGGATTGGGTAATTTGGCTTTGGTAATCAATTAGGGATCAAGATAATAGGATTAGGAATTGGGTAGACCACCAAATCACCAAGAGCACCCAAAGAAAACAAATAAAGAGAACGAGATAACAATAAAGAGCGAAAACAACAACCATGAACAAGAACAACCAATAAATTGAAATAACACGCAAAAATCAAGAATGAGAAAAGAAATGAAAATATATTGAAACAACTCAATATACGGTTCAGAAAAATACAAGAGAGAGAGGGAGTACAAATAAACAAGAAATGAAAAATACACCAAAAATACGAAAAATGAAAAATATGGGTTACAATCCTACCCACCTAACAGAAAGAATTTCATCCTTGAAATTCTAAAAGAAGATACATAGGGTAACCCCAAAACAACCAAAAGGACAAAATAAAACTACCCAAACAAATGAGGAAACTTCTGCTGAATCTCCTCCTCCAGCTCCCAAGTCGACTCACCAGGTGAGTGAGGATTCCAAGCAACACGAACCAATTTGATGACCTTGTTCTTAAACACTTTCTCCCGCCGATCCACAATAGCAACTGGCGGAATCTCACAAGTCAAATCCGGTCGAACGGTCAACTCAGAGTAGTCGATCACGTGGCTCTCATCTCAGATATATCTCCTGAGTTGCGAGACATGGAAAACATCGTGCACTCTTGATAAAGCTAGCGGCAATGCAAGACGATAGGCCACCTTGCCTACTCGCTCCAAAATCTCAAACGGTCCAATAAACCTCGGGCTAAGCTTGCCCCCGCCACCAAACTGAATGACACCGTACCAAGGCGATATCTTAAGAAAAATATGGTTACCAACAACAAACTCCAAAGCTCTACGATGGATATCAGCTCACCGCCTCTACCAGACCTGAGCTGCTCGCAAATGCTTCCTGATCTGAACCACAACATCCACTGTCTTGGTGATCAATTCTGGACCCAACAACTTCCTCTCACCAATGTCATCCCAGTACACTGGCGATCTGCACTTCTGCCCATAGAGTGCCTCGAACAGAGCAGCTTTAATACTTGCTTGAAAGTTGTTATTGTACGAGAACTCTACGAGATGCAAATGGTCCTCCCAAGATCCACCAAACTGAAGCATACAGGACCTCAACATGTCCTCAAGAATCTAAATAGTCCACTCTGACTGTCCATCAGTCTGGAGATGAAAAGCTGTACTATACTTTAATTTACTCCATAAAGTGTTCTAAAGACTCTCCCAGAACTAAGATCTGAATCTCGTATCCCTATCGAATACAATACTGACTGGAACCCCATGAAGTCTAACAATCTCTAGCATGTACCTCTCAACAAGGCTCTCAGTAGACTGACCGACATGAAAAGGAATGAAGTTAGCACTCTTCGTCAAACGGTCGACAATCACCTAGATAGCATTATGACCTTTAGGACTCCTCGGCAAAGCGGTCACAAAATCTATAGTGATATGTTCCCACTTCCACTCTGGAATAGGAAGCGGTTGATGAAGTCCAATGGTCCTCTGATGTTCTGCCTTAACCTACTGGCAGACCAAATACTGAGAAACAAACTGAGCCACAGCCCTCTTCATACCATGCCACCAGAAATGAAGCTTCAAATCCCGATAAATCTTAGTACCACCGGGATGGATAGAATAGGATGACTGATGGGCCTCCTCAAGCTACCTCTGACAAACTTCACCCTTAGGGACACATAACCGAGAACCAAAACGAAGCGAACCATCTGCATGAATAACCATGTCCGTCCCGGACCCAGACTCAACCTTAGCTCGAAAACCCTGTAACTGCGCATCACCAGCCTGTGTCTCTTTAATCTGGTCAACAAGAGACGAATGAAGTTGGAGCGCAAGACAACTCCGACCAGAACTCGGCAACACAACATCCAACTCCAACCTCCAACATCTGCTCAATGAGATCATTCTGCTGAGTAAGAAACATAACTGTTGGTCTCCTGCTCAAAGCATCAGACACCAAGTTTACTTTTCCAGGATGGTATTGCAAACTGATGTCATAATCGGCCATATGTTCCAACCAATACTTTTGCCTCATGTTCAACTCCTTCTGGGTGAAGACGTACTTGAAACTTTTTGTAACATCTGTTTTTTTTTTAATTCCATAATTATTTGATTTAAATTTTTTTAAAATATGTTTCTGAGTATATTTACCCCTATTAATTGATTTTATTAGTATTAGAATGATTAAATTGATATTTTGGAGTAAACGGGAAAAATTGAAAATATAGGGGTTTTGAGATGAGTTTTCTCGGAGGAGACGAATCCGATTTGGCCCGAAATTTTTCTGGGACATTTGTTCATTATAGGGGGTTTAAATTTTCGAGTTGTTAAATTATAGTTTGAAGTTAAAAGTATTTTTCAAATATATTGTGATATTCGTATATATACATATTTATATGTATTGCAATCATTTATAACTATTGATTTTGATTACAATTATGCATAAAAATGCATTTCGAATTCATTTTTATGTTGGGAGGAATTTAAGTACATTATGGAGTGATTTTTACAAGAAAAACCCTAGAAAAGTTAACTAGAAGGGTATATATATAAACCTACGGTCAAATAGGGACTTATAAGCAATTTTGCCTCTTTATTTACCTCTCCATACCCTTCTCTTCCCCCTCTCCCACTTCAGTTCGGCCAGAGAAAGAAACCCCACCCGGCCAAGATTTAGGGCTCAATCAAAACCCTAGCCATTTTCCATTGATTTCTTTACAAAAATTTGAGGGTTTTAGCTAATTTGGAGGTGCTCTACTCATTTCCGGAGTCCATTTGCAAAGATAAGGCTTGGAAGGTAAAAAAAATTATGAAGTTTATTTTATGAGAATATATGATTTTGAGTTCTAGTGTTAGAAAATGATACAGTAGAGTAATTAGGTGATGCTGGTAATTATAGAGAAGGAAGTTTGGTAAGAAATTGAGTGGTTTGTGAATTATAAATTAATTAGTGTGTTGGCTTTAGAATTTGGATAATAAATAGAATAATTGATGAGTATGAGTTATAAAAAAATTGTTGCGGATTAAGGGGGAACAATTTAGAATGAGTTTAGTGAAAATTTTATTGAGTTAGAAACCCGTCGGAATCTCAAAAATACGGGTATACCATGTATGCACGCCGGGAGTTCGGTGAAATGCCCGAGCGAGATTTAGGAAAGAATTTGTTAGATTCGGAGGTATCATTGAGTTTTATTACTATTATTTAACCCTATTTTGAGAAATTAGGAGAATTGGATGAAAGCAAGTAGATATTTGGGGATTTCCCTTAAAGGGTTCCTCCGATCAATGAGTAAGTTTTTGTATTGGGACCCAACTTCGAAATCTATCGATGTAGCTCACCTACTGATGTCATTTGTGATGTGTGGGTGAAGACGGATTCAAATTTGGAGGTCCGTAGGTCGAGTTTTGAGTTTTATGCTAATCGGTCCTATAATTTTCCATTTAGGTGGAAAAAGTTGAACTTAGACTGGCTACCGAGCGGACGTGGGACATCGTTTGCTCGATCCGTCAGGTGAGTATGTTGTATCTATAAATATTTTATATTGTGGCCAAATTTCGTGGCTTTCTGATATATTTTGTAGAAGTTATGCCAAAAATTGATTTTCAATGAAAATACGAATTTTTAGGGGCCCGAAAATGGGTTTTTGTGATATTTGGTGAAATTAACTATTTTAAGTATATAAAACCTATATTATGGATTAATGTGACATGTTGAAGTATAAAAATTAAATATATTAAATGGTTTATGCATATTTTTACCTCGACGTTTCGTGCATGTTTTTGGGTATATAGGCCGATATAGGTAATTTGGTATATGTGGAGCCTTGTGTATGGGCTAGCATGCTATAGATGGATGTTATAAGATGTAATTAGATGAAATTAGTGATTGTGATCATGGTTTGGAAACCCGTGTATTTATAGTGCATGTTTTGTGCATGTTTTGGGACATATAGGCCCTTATAGGTGATTTTACTTACATGGAACATGGTGTATGAACTAGTATGCTATAATTGGATATTATGAGATTTAATTAGAGAAAATAAATAATTTTGGCCCCTTTTTCTTGGAAACCCGCATGTGTGGTGTATGTTTGTGATATATATATTATGATATTGACTCGTTATGTAATAATTGATGAAATTAGTAAGTGGGTATATGTTTACATAATAATTATGTTCGAAGTGAATTAATGAGCAATAGTATGATATTATAATGTGATGAATTATACGTGTTGATACTCTTACGATATGGAATAACATAATGTAGTTTTTTTTATTAATGTTATAACTTGGCGTATGCCTATATATGCTACAATGAGGTAATGAATAATATGGTATTCTTAATATGGGATGTTATGGCAAAACAAATATCATGGCGCATTTATATTATGCAATAATATGATATGATGGTTTTAATTGTGGAATGACAGGTTGTATGCATAATGTGGTATAATGATACGATGATTAATATCGTGAGCATCGGATATGCATCAAATGGTAAGATAAAAGATAAGATGGTACGTGCTAATAAAATGTGTTACTAATTCACGTGGTTAAAGTCAAAGACATGACTCGTTGTAAATCAAAAGTGAAATGCTTGTGTGATCAAATAAGCTGAAAAGATGAAATGATTAATGCTAATAATAGATGGTTTTGTTGACCAGTACCTACAGCAATCTTAGGGGCTTTGGGCTAGACCTCCTAATACCCAGGGACCGGCTTGGGGTGCGGAGTTTTTCCCTCCTGGCTTCGGCTGGGAGGAAGTACCCAGTTTATCTGGGGTGCTGAGTTTTATCGCCCAAGCTATCGGCTTGAGGTCCGGTTTTCCCTCGATGACAGCCGTCGCGAGGAAGTACCCAGTTTACCTGGGGTGCGGAGTTCCCTCCTGGCTATCGGCTGGAAGGAAGTACCCAGTTTACCTGGGGTGCAGAGTTTTTCCCTCGATGATAGCCGTCGTGAGGAAGTACCCAGTTTACCTTGGGTGCAGAGTTTTTCCCTCCTGGCTTCAGCTGGGAGGAAGTACCCAGTTTATCTAGGGTGCGGAGTTCCCTCGCTGGCATAGGCTGGGAGGAAGACGTAGCCTCGGACGAGTAAGACTCTGTGTGAGCATCGGTCTGCGTGTTTTACTGGGCTGTTGGCTTTCAGTATATTGGGATACTGTGGCTTACTGGTCGACAAACTAATAAAATAAATAAGTGTAAATAAGAATGTGTAAGTAAAGAAAGTGGATTGTGATAGTAAAGAAAGGGAAAAAGCAATTGTGAATGTGAAAGAAAGTGGTTGTGAATGAAAATAAATGTGAAGGAATACGAGTTATGAGTTTGTGTATGAAAAGAAATGATCATTTCAGTATGTGGTTAATTTAAAATGAAAAAGTAAAAGAGATGTGTGTTAATATGAATAGTATGAAGTAATTGTGTAATGAGAATGATTATTAAAGTGAAATACAAGATGATTTGAGTTGATACACCTTGGAATTGTGTCGAGGAACTACCTACCCGCTATTTCTGTGGAAATGGTGGGAACTACCTGCCTTGGCATAATTCGCAGGGTGAGTTGGCATGATATTGGTAATGATTAATGGAAATGAAGAATTAAGTAAAGATGAAAAGTAATTGAAGTAAATTAATAACCAAGCTATCGGCTTGAGATATGATGTGATATTACCCAGACTATGTGTTTGGGGTGCAGTGATTATTACCCAAGCTATCGGCTTTGGGGTATGATGTATTATTGTCCAAACTATGTTTGGAATATGGAGTATAAATTGATGAGAATGAAAGTGAAATTAATGGTAACTTGAGATATCAGTGAAGATGAAAGTAAGTTAATTACCTATTAGATTGAGTAATAACTAAATGATATAACGGGATGAGAATGAATTATAAAACATGCTTTTGATGCGATAAGAATGAGTATTCAGTAAGTGATATGTTAATGATGTGATGAAATGCGAGCAAATTGCAATGTGTAATGAGATTTTATATTTGTGTCACAAGACATGAATGAATGTGGTATTATGAGAATAGATGCATATGTTTATGAGGTGAAACGTGATACAATACAAGTAAATGAAGTGCATGGCTAATAAAGATGACAAAAAGATGTAGTAACATCATGTGTGTGTGTGTGTGTGTGTGTGTGTGTGTGTGTGTGTGTGTGTGTGTATATAAAGAAATGCTTTTGTGACGATAATTGTGGAAAGATGAATATTTGTGTCAGGGAATTCAAATTGAAAAGTAATGGATCGTATGTGACTTTGTCTTATGCAAATGTAAAACAAAGATATAGATGCCGTTAGTGTGAGGTATATAGGGAATTGTGTGAAGTTATGGATATGTATATAGTTGGATGCAGATTTGAAGAGTATTTTGATATAAATCGTATTGGTGATGTTTTTATGTTCAGATTTCAGGTTGCATCTTCTTAACTTGATATTTGTAAGTTTAAAGTATTTTCTTTATACCATTTTAATTTACTTATTAGATTAATGGTTATACTCACACCAGAAATGGCGAACCCCTATTGTTTTCTGGGGGTTAGGGGGTCCCTCCTTGAGGGTGGACAGCCCTAACTCTCCTGCAGGTTTGCTAGCAGCCCAGTGAGGTAGTTATAGAGTTAGAAATTATATTCTATTGAGATGATAGATTCTTTATGTAATTAGTATATAAAGAAACATAGACTGTTGATGTATTATTTTGTAATAATGTGAACATATATAGATATAGTGCTGTGATGAGGTAAGAAAACCCGTACCCACCTCGTTGTGGAGTATTGGGTTCTGTGTTTAGTTTTGGAAAGTTTTTCTTTAGTTTTTCTATTACTTATATAAGTTTTTAAAGGAAATTTATGGTTTTTAATTGATAATTGATATTATGTTATGAGTTTGGCCCCCAGAGCATGATATTTATATTGCCTGTATGATTCTGCTCATTTTGGCCTGGGGAGCCCATGATTATATTGCCTGTGTTGTGAGCTACAGAATTTAGAGCAAAATTTCGTAAGCCTTTTGTGTTTCGGGGTAGAAATTTCAGGGGAGACTCTGCCAAAATTTTATTTGAAATATACCTATCTTAGTTATGTTTAAAGTAATAGAGAAATTGAAAGAACTGAATTTAGAGCTTTAGTTTATACAAAAAAAATGGGGTGTTACACTTTTGTGGTCTGTAAAGATCTCCACTCGGTCTCCAAGTAAGTAATGTCTCCACAGCTTCAAAGCATGAATCACTGCCGCTAACTCCAAGTCATGAGTAGGATAGTTCTTCTCATGCGACCTCAACTGCTTCGATGCATATGCAACGACTTGGCCCTTCTACATCAAAACTGCTCCAAGACCCTTACCAGAAGCATCACAGTGAACCACAAATCCGCCGGAACCATCTTGAATAGTCAACATAGGCGCTGACGTTTATCTGTTCTTCAACTCAACAAAAGCCTCATTGCACTCATCAGACCAACAAAACTTCTGATCCTTCCCAGTCAATTTAGTCAACGGTCCTGCTATCTTCGAAAAGTCTTGGAACAAACCTCCGATAATAGCCAGCTACACCAAGAAAACTCCTGACCTCTGAAACTGACTTGGGAACAGGCCAATCCTCACAGCCTCAACCTTAGCTGGATCCACAGAAACACCATCGCCTGAGATAATGTGCCCCAAGAAAGAAACCCTATTGAGCCAAAACTCGCACTTGCTGAGTTTTCTATATAGCTTATTCTCTCTCAAAATCTGTAGAACCACTCTAAGATGCTCAGCATGATCTTCCCGATTCCGAGAATACACCAAAATATCATCAATGAAGACCACCACAAATCTATCCAAGTACTGAAAGAAAACTCGGTTTATAAGACTCATGAATACAGCTGGCACGTTCATGACCCCGAACGGCATCACAAGATACTCATAGTGCCCGTATCTAGTCCTGAATGCGGTCTTTTGTATATCTGCAGCCTTCACCTTGACTTGGTGATACCCAGAACGATGATCCAACTTTGAAAAAACAGCAGCCCCACTCAACTGATCAAACAGATCATCGATCCTGGGCAACGGATATCGATTCTTTACCGTAACTTTGTTCAGTTCTCGATAATCCATGCACAATCGACGACTACCATCCTTCTTATTAACAAAAAGGACTGAAGCACCCCAAGGCGAAACACTAGGTCTGATGAAACCCTAATCAAGCAACTGCTGAATCTTCGCCTTAAGCTCTGCTAGCTCAACCGGTGCCATCCTGTAGGAACTCTTCGATATCGGTGCTGTTCCAGGCTGAAAATCAATACCGAATTCTACTTTCCTATCAGTGGGTAAGCCAGACAACTCATTTGGAAAAACATCCAAGAAATCCCGAACTACTAGAGGCGTAGCCTCACAGCCTGAGTGCAATTCCATCGCACATTCCACCTGTTCAACTGCAGTCTATGCTCGGCCAAGAGAAGACTCCCCAGCATGGAACTCAAATTCTGCTCGATCTGGAATTCTGAAGACAACTTTCTTGGCACGGAAATCAATAATGGCATGGGCTTCACCCAACCAATCCATACCGAGAATGTTGTCGAATCATGAATTCCCAATTATAATCAGGATGGCTTTAAAATCTGCGTTCCCAATAACAACAGAACATTGCCTGCACTCTCGAGAACAAATGACAACTCCAACACCTGTCACAATGTTCCAAGCTTCTGACATGTTGCTGCATTCCAACTGATGGCGAGCGACAAATCGAGAGGAGACAAAAGAATGGGTTGCCCCAGAATCAAAAAGCACATGGGCAGAAAAAGAGCAAATAAGGATGATACCTAAAAGGAATCAAAGACAGGGAGAAAGAATAGACAATCAAGGGATAGAGAGAAGCAAACAAGGAATCAAGGGATCAAAATGGAGGAAACAAGACTAGTATCCAGAATCAGAGTAGATATAAATTCATTTATGTATGCATGGTTGGTGAAATGTTGAGCAGATCCCAGTTCGAGCCAAGCTTGTCTAATATATTAGGCAACTAATACATTAGCCAAACCTGGTGCTCTGATACCACTAAAAACCCTGTCACGCCCCGCTTTCCAAAAAGAATACGAAATACGGATACGTAACAAAAGCCTAACAAATGATTCTCATCATCCATAAGCTGTTCAGGAATCTTTACAACATAATACAGGAAAATCAGAGTCGGAAGCAAAAGATATAACCAGGCATGCATAATCGAAACAAGATACCAACAGAAATTACTTGAAACCAAATATAATAATCCCAAATAATCAAATTCTGAATAAGTCAACTATGCTGGGTCACAACGCCCAAAGACAAATAAATATCCAAGTCACCAAGTACATTTTATTCAAGTTCAAGCAACAAATAATAATGATAATAAAGCAGAAATCCAGCACTAATACATCATCTTGTCAATACCATCTGGCAGCTGACCATCCTGATTTGCAATTAATAAATTTACAGGAGAAGGAAAAAAGGAAACAAGTACCCCTCAATTGCAAGTTACGGGTCACTTATAATGTAGGATACAAGTACATGGGGAAAACTAAACAAATCTAAATAATAGCAGAAACAGACCTAGCATGGTATAGCAGAATCAACTAGCATGGTATACTAACATGTGTCAAGTATCAAAGTCAAAAGGCATACAGACAGATATACAGATAGTGTCAAATAATAGTGTCAAGTGATAATGCCAAACAGATAACAGGTAATCAGATGATTAGATAACAGATAGCCAGATACATATAACAGATTCAGATTCAGATTTCAGATTTTTATAAGTCTTGTATTAATTACTAACTAGGTAGAACTTCATGTGCCATCCTTTTATCACATGGTTGCTACATTCAAAATAGTTACATTTGTAGATTTTGCAGGGGATCATATGGGGCCGTGTACTCACGGTTCAGACAGATATCAGATAACAGATCCAGACAGACAGATAACAGACGATCATGCAACAGATAGGACTAAGTCCCCTCCAAGTTCACCCTCCCGTAGGGAGTATGTAGTTGGGTAACAGATGGGATCACGGGCCCCCTTCTGAGTACACCCTCTCATAAGGAAGTATGTAGTTAGGAATCAGATAATCAAAATCTTGCATGATCTCATAAACAGATAATCAGATGGGAAACACGGACCCCCTTCAAAGTACACATTTCTATGCTTTCCCACTACTAGATTTTTCCCACTACTAGATGGGAAACATGGTCATCAAACAAGCATGAATGTATATGGAATAGTGTCAAACTAATATGGTAAAATCAGTATTAGGTTCAGGAAAACAAATAAACATGCATAGGTGATAAACGGTCACATAAACGAGTAAAACAGTGTATGTTCATATTCAGGACAGTAAGAAAGTAAAGTACTAAAACAGTGATTCCCGCTACTATTAACATCCAAATCTGGATCCGTCGAAGGATCTGAAAATTCGACTTCCACACAAATCCAGCGAGTATAAATAATCCATATAGTAATTCACAACATCATAACTCAAAACTGATTTTAATACAGAAAATAGGTTCAACCAGAAATCAGGAAAACGAATTCAAGAACAAGAAAACAACATGGAAACATCATAATAAATTCCAGGAAAAATCTGGGATATTCCCCTATAGGTCCAGTATCTAAATACAAAATTTCATAATTTTCCAGCAAAAGTAGATCTTTCATCAAAAATAAGAAAACATCGATAAACAGTAGTTTGGCAAATCTGGAAATCCCAACACGGCTGTACGAAAACTATGATATCTCGCAACCAGTGAAACGAAATCCAATTCCGCCAAAGGGAGGTGAAAATAGATAAAATATAATAACTTTCAAATTTCAAAAACATTTTTCATACAGTAAAAGGAACCATAGTGAAAATAAGGTTCTTTACAGAACAGCGAGTAAAATACAGCAAGTATAAAATTCATAAACAAGCATGAAACAATATATAAAACTCATCAATAAAATTCACAAAAATTCTGGGTAATCCCTAACTTGATAAAGAAACACTGACCAAAGTTTTGGATCAAAATAATATATGTAGCATAGTTCTTTAAATGATTTGTCATCAAATTTACCGAAAAGCAGAATCTGGAAAAGATCGACACCTCTGTAGTAAAACAGTCATAACTCAGTCATATGAAATCAAAATCAAGCAAGGTCAGAGAGGTTTGAAAATAGACGAAATTCTCTAAAACTCATGTTTTATAGTAAAATTAAGATACTGACTCAAGACAGTCCAAAACAGCAAACAAAACAGATCAGCGACAAATACAGATTTTTCCCTTAAAAACAAAATCGACATAGATCCAAGAAAATTTATCCAAACACACCCAAACATGAAATTGAGTCTACCAAGTGTCCAAACGTCATGAATTTGGGTTATTAACATATCTAAAACAAGCCTATCACATGGATCTCAACAAATATTCAAGTTCTCACAAAAGTCTCACATACATGATCAAATCAAGAACGGGCAAAACCTAAGTTAATTCATATCCGTATTGTGTCGTGAGTCATCTATGGTCAATTTTTCACAATAGAGACAAAAGCCATCAATGATAACACAAACAAGAGTCGTCTCTAGACACAACTACACTATAGGTGGTATTTTTGACTTTTTTCAAACAAATGAATTGGAGTACAAGTTACTTGCCTTAACCGAAAATGAAGAACAACCAAATCCACGAGGAATGAGCAAAACCCACGAACAAAAATCTGCGAATCAACGAATCCAAGCAATGAACCCACGAACAACTCGCATGATCCCACGTGCGAACTCTCAAGAAAGCGAGAGAGAGACGATGGATTTGTGGTGCAAGAGGTTTGGTATGGTGGAGCGATGAGATGGTCAGATGATGGTCATGGAGGGATGATCGGGAGTAGGGCTCGGGTGTAGGAAGTGGGAGCTCGGGTTGATAATAGGCCGGAGGAGAGGGGAGTGCTGTCGAGATGCAAGCAAGGAAAGGGAGAGAGAGAAGGAGGCCGAGATATAGTAGATGGAGTTAGGGTTAGGGTTTTTGTTAGGGGGAAGTTTATATATAGGGTCTCGGATGTGGTTTTATGGGTATTGGGTTGTAGGTATTAAGAGTGGTAATAGGATTAATCCAATAAGACAAATGGGGATCAAATTGAATAGGATTCAACTAGGATTGGGTAATTTGGCTTTGGTAATCAATTAGGGGTCAAAATAATAGGATTAGGAATGGGGTTGACCACCAAATCACCAAGAGCACCCAAAAAAAACAAATAAAGAGAACGAGACAACAATAAAGAGCGAAAACAACAACCATGATCAAGAACAACCAAGAAATCGGAAATAACACGCAAAAATCAAGAATGAGAAAAGAAATGAAAATATATTGAAATAACTTAATATACGGTTCAGAAAAATACAAGAGAGAGAGAGTACAAATACACAAGAAAAGAAAAATACACCAAAAATACGAAAAATAAAAAATAGGGGTTACAGAGTTACCCGAAGGTGTTGCTAATCAAGTGTTTTAGTCTTGTTTAATTATCATGTTTCTTAGTTCATGTTGTATTCATGCTACTCTTTATTGTATTTCGGGCGTGTTTGACCCGTAACTATGTTTCTTCCCAGCTGTTGGTTATGTTATGGACTATGTCATAAACTTTTGTTATCATATTGTGATTTTGCATGCCTGCATAGTTTTATTATTATCTTGTTTATGAGTAACCTATACAGCTTATGAATGGTGTACTCGCATCATTCGCTGGGCCTGGTCGTGTGCTCGTATTCTCGTATAACGGGAAGCGCGGCGTGACAGGTTTTTAATGGTATCAGAGCTAGGTTAGGCTCTAACCATGTTGGAGTTTAGCCAGGTTAACTCAACAACATGTGCACCACGTTAATCACAAGGATAATGAATAACCAACTCATAATCTGGATACCAGTCTTCCATTTTGATCCCTTCATATTCAATTCTTACATTCCATGTTTTCCTTTGTCCCTTGCAGTCGTCCTTATTCATTGATTCCTTATCGGGTATAATTTTATCCTTGTCGTACCCATATTCTTTGATTCTAGTGCTATCCTTTTTTTTATTTCTATTTGGTTCGTAGATCAGCATCACTGGATCTACAATGACATGTCAACGGCTTGGATCGTCACCTGGGAGGAAGTGTCGCTGCTTACTCCAAGATGTGCAGGCAGAGTCTCAAAATTCCAGGAAGTGTTCAGAATCTCAAATTGCCAGGAGTTCGAATTTCATGCTAAAGATACACTATTTGGTCATGCCATAATTCAATAAGGCATAAGATAAATTGTTGGAGCTAATGAACGCTATTGACGGAGCCTGCCCGATCAGAGTGGCGTAGCGGAAGCGTGGTGGGCCCATAACCCATAGGTCCCATGATTCTCATGATGTTTCTCATTCCTTGCATTGTTTGCTTCCCTCTATTCCTTGCATCCATTGACTCATTGTTTGGTTCAATTTGTCCTATCAATTCTTTCTTCGATTCTAGTTCTACCTACTCATTTATCTTCTTGCTTGTTATCTTGTGCTGGTTCTTTTCTTTTAATACCGTTTACTTCATTCCATGCATTCCATCCGTCATCATGCATCAAGTCTTGTCTTCTTTGACATCATTCCTATTAATCTTCTTTCTCATTATGGTGTTACCACCACTTAGTTTCACTCCCTCTAATTTCCTGCTTCGTTATCCCTTCAGCTCTGTTTCGGTTATGTCTTATGTACCGCCTAAGCAAATTTCGAGAACGAAATTTTGTTGTAAGGTGGGTAGGATTGTAACACCCGTTTCCGTTTATACCGAAATATTCTGTATTCTTGTATTATGTTGTCTACAAATTATTTTGTTCCCAATTGTACGGATTTTTTCGTATTCTTGCATTTCAATTACCATGTAAATTCTTCTTTCATTTGAATTCATTTTCTTGTTCATCTCCTATTAACATCCATCCTAATATTTATTTAAAAATCCAAGTTCATATTCCAGACTATAATTTTATTTTCTCATCTTTTGATTATTTTATTTTGACGCCCAACCCAGTTAATATTACTATTATTTTTTTATTTTTTCTTGAGCCCATCTATTGAAGCCCATTCTACTATTGAATATCCTTTGGATACCCATTAAAATCCACTAACCCAAACTCAACTCCACTCCTATCTGTTTGTTGACCAGATCAACAAAACCTCTCACATTCTCCCAAACTCTTAACTACACATCCCCCACTACCTCATAACTAACTCCAGATTCTCACCCCATTACTTTACTATTATTACATTAATAAAATCCCTAACCCAGTCTCTCTCCCTCTCTCCCCGTATTCTCTCTCTCTCCTCTGTTTCCCAAACGAAACAAAGTCTCCCCATCCCTCCGTCTTCCTCCTTACAAACCCAATATTGCCCTCCCCATCGCCTACCTCTGCCTCGTATTCACCCTTCATTGCCGCTCCTCCAACCAACCACCGTCACCTCCTGAGCGCCCGCGCATCTTCCTCCGCTACCGCTCAACCCCCTCGTATCCCCGGTCGAGCTGCACCACCCTCCACTCACCATCGCAGCCTTGCAACCCTTTTTCCTCGTTGCCTGCTCACCCCCCCAGGCCTTATCGCCTCCTGCTCAAGCCCGTCGTCGAGTTCTTCGTCTTCACCTGCGTCCAACTCCGATCGCCACCACCATTGCCAGCCAAACCCAACCTCTCGACCCATCAACCGCCTCCTCGCCACTGCGAGCACCTCCCGCTCGAGCATCCCACTCCTCCCCCTCTAGCTCTTTGACTGCTCAGGACTCCACCATCACTGTACCTCCTGCATCCCGCACTCAGCCACCGCCGAAGCACCCTCCGCCAAGGATGCTTCTCAACACCACCGAATGCCCCAGTCGCCTCCTCGACTACACCCTGCAACTAGTCGACAACCAGCCTCCACCATGGCCACTCCACACCACCACCATCATCGCAGCCAGCACCTCTCGTCACCACCACCTTCATCCCCGAAATCCACCTGAGCACTAGCATCATCCCCCTTTCCCTACAGGGTGTCATTGTTCTTACTGGTTGCTGTTGTTCTCACCGACGTTGTTGCCGCTGTCGGCAACCACCAGCCCCACTGCCTAGCTGTCGTCCTCCGTCGTAGTGCCTACCAATCATGCGATTGCTGCCTCCCTCACTGTTTGCTGTTGGCAGACTTGGTTGTGCTGCACTTGCTTTTATGATGCTTTGCGGTTGCTGCTCTGTGCTTGGATTGGAGTTCTTGTTGTGTTACTATCTTCATACACGTAGTATGCACGTGCTTCATTGTCCGGGATCCTAATCCTGTTATTCTATTATATTCGGTATCATCGTCATCTTAATTAGGCAAGTACCTTGTACACTTTATTATTGCGTACAAAATTTTTAATTGACCTCCTGCAATTAGTAATTTTGCTTGATTATCGTGTTTTGAAACTCGTCCATGTCTATGACAAATATCTCTACAAATTTTAATTAATTGAACCGTCGATTTGTTTATGCCTTGAAATCCTTCCATGATTAAGTCACTCGATATGTATGTTGAACGAATCAATCAAATTGCCTCTACGGTTCGATGCCCACATCAAAGATCCTAGATATCAAATTGTATATTTCTGCACCTCTGTCTATTCTGACTTGTAGCCTGATTTTGACCCAGTTACATTTTGAATCTGTTAGAACCTTCTGAATAAGAGATGTAGTCCCTTGAATCTAGTTTCCAGAACATCTGACAGTTTCTAATTTGCTTTCCGGTAGCAACGGGAAATTTAGTTTTAGTGCAGCAACGTCTTGCTGTCTAGAACTAGTGTTGTGTTGTTTTTAATATTTATATACGTGTTTTTATATCTCATGAGTTAGAACATGTTCCATACATAATTCCTTGATATTCCCTGATCATATCTTGATATCGTTCTCGTTGCATCAGGATCATGTTTGATTGTAATAAAAGTAACAAGCTGGGGTATAAGGGGAAAGATTTAGTAGTGGACAATATAGAAGAGCGTACTCGGACAGGAACTCGTGGTTTCCTGATGCAAGTTGCAAGTTACAAGTTGCAATTTTGTAAATTACATATTTACATATTTCACATTACAAGTTCACACTCTACATGTTCCACATTTGCACGTATCTCGATACAAGATACAATTTACATGTTTTTCCGAGTACGTGACCTATAAAATCCACCACTAAGTCTAAACGTTCACTTGATTGGGTGCATCAAACATGTGGTATGCGACGCATGATTGTTGCACTAGTTAGGTTAATAAAAGACTTGAGATTAACACGTGCACTTACATGATCCAATTACATGTACCATGCTCCTGTTGATTTGTTTACTTATTTACATGTCACTTGTTTCATGATGTCTTGTTCATGATCATGTTTACATATTGTATTTCTCCTATTACATGATACTTGATTCCTTGCTTTTTTTCCTGCTTCTTGTTTTATTTGTACTTGTCCTTTTAGCTTGTACTACTTGCAACCCATAACTTGCATTAACGGCCGTTTTCTTATTTCTCTTGGTTTCTTCATGTTAATGTACTTGTAGGCCTGGAAGGAGAGTTACCTGAAGGTGTTGCTATTCAAGTGTTTTAGTCTTGTTTAATTATCATGTTTTCTTAGTTCATGTTGTATTCATGTTACTCTTTATTATATTCCGAACGTGTTTGACCCGTAACTATGTTTCTTCCCAGTTGTTGGTTATGTTATGGACTATGTCAGAAATTTTTGTTATCATATTGTGATATTACATGTCTGCGTGGTTTTATTGTTATATTGTTGTTGAGTTACCTATACAGCATATGAATGGTGTATTCGCAACATTCACTGGGCCTCGGTCATGTGCTCGTATTCTCGTATAATGGGAAGCGGGGCATGACATCTCTTATTTTGTTGTATTCGTTATGATCCTACCTGTTGTATGCGGTGTTACGAGCCTTCGACCTCCATCCCCCTGTTGCCTTTGTTTCTAATAAAATATTGTGTGAGCTTTCGTTTATGCTGGATGTACTGTGTACCTATTTTTCTGCACTTACTTAATTAAAGCATTAGTAATATAAAGAGGGAAATACCCTTCTCTAAAAATGGTATGAATGGAACGTGTGAGGATATCTCCCAAGCTGCAGGGATACCAAGGTGTGGGCTCCTAATAATCCCTATGGACGGGGAGTGACATTAATGGAAAGGTCCTGACGAACTTCTACATTATTTATGTCTAGATTTGATTGCTAGGAAGTATGATAGACTATCGTACTGCCAACCCACACCACCGGAAATGATGCCAAGAGATCACGATCACCACCTAATTGAAGTTGAGGAAAAGAGCGCCTAATGAAGATATGAAGTAGTTCTTCCTCGGTGTAGATGCTTGTGGAAGCTATGCAAGCTAACATGCCAATCTGCTAACCAACTAGAGCTTCGAACGGCCCAACAAGATGTGTACGTAATTCCTATAAAACAAAGAAAGAAAGATGTCTACTCAATAAGACTGAAGTGTAGTATCTATCCCAAGTAAAATATAAATGAAGTGGAAACAGTAGAGAATCATACCACGTCGGGGATTTCAAACTGGGAGGCTAGCCATAAGCCTCCCTACTCTCTATGGTGTGAAAATATGTGTATGTAACATGAAAATATAGTAAAAATGCAGTAGCAGACTAAAGGTGCTAGCTTTGTGGTAAGGAATAAATTAGAACTGTAATCCTCAACTAACAACCTAAATTCAAAAGATTTATGCAAAATTTTGGGAGTAGTGAAAATAAGATGTGATTTTTGGAGTAAAAAGGTCGTGAGAAATATGCAAGTATGAAAAAGATACGACTTTTATAATGAAAATATGCTAAAGAATATGTAAATGTTGGAAAGTTCAAAATTTTATGCTAAGAATGCAAAGCTAAGCATGCAAAAATACAAAAGATGCAATCTTTATGTGAATGATGTGCTAGTGCAGATGTAGATAGCCTAAATATGTAATCTAAAATGAGATATATACAATCTTTAATCTGAAACCTAATACCCTAAAAATAGAGAGCCAGTATAAATCAAAGAGCGCAAAAATAATAAACTATTCCAAGTCTAAAAATGCTAGAATAAAACTAGAACAAGTAGAAACAAACCCTAATCTATGCCTACAATTCTAGAAATAATTTATTTTGCGAAGTAGAGAGCTAAAATCATGGAAAGGTGGAATATTATATGGAAAAGCCCCACCTTTCATGCAAAATATGCTAAAATAAAAGAAATAAATGAGAGACAACATGAAAAGAGTTTGAGAAACTCCCAGTTGTAGAGGGCTCCCCTAGATCCTAAAGTTCTTGCTCCAAAAATAAAAGAAAATAAAAAAGAGAGAAACATGGTGGAAGATGAGAAGCTATTCTATCTAAAATGAATTATTAGATGAGTTCTATCTTTTATCCATTTTAGGAGCCCTAAAACCTAAAGAAAGGATGAGAATGGAGAAATTTTTAGTGGCTAAAGCCTTGAAAAACCCTTACTTTTGCCTCCAACAACCCTAAACCTAACCCTAGATTTTCTTCCCTTTTTTTGGGTCTCTTGAAATGGTGGAAGTTAGAGGGGATTTATAAAGGATTTTTGTATGATAGGAGTGCACGTCTTGAGGCAAATATGTGGTTGAGAATGATTAAGGAAATGTCGAAATCCTGGTAGGAAGTTGGCTAGAAGGTGCCCAAAGCTGCGGAGAGCTAGCTCAGAGCTTTGCAGGCTCCATGCGGTGCTGGCCGATGCTAGCCGGCACAAGCTCTAATCTAATGTAACTACCGTTTCCGCAATTTTCATTTTTCCATTTTTGTAATATTTTATTATAATTGAATAAAATACTCTATTTTTGTTTCTGATTATTTTTTTATTAAATATTGTTCATGAAATTCTCCGTTCTTCTTGTTGAGCTGTTCTTATTGATTCTATTTTCTTCTATGTAATTCGGGGTATTTTTATTTGAATCCTATTGATTTTGATCTACCTCTTATTGAACCCTAAAACCTAAATTCAATTGTTCTTGACCCAAAACCGCTATTATTGAATCCTAAACCCTTAACCCAATACCCTAATTGTACCCTATAAATACAATTCAATTACAAACCCTAACAATTACACAGTTTGAAACCCTAGAGCTGTCTACTCTCTCTCCTATTCCCTCTCCTCCCGATTTTCTCTCTCCCCGACCACAGAAATCCCGCCCAAATAACTGCACCTCCTTCTCCGACCAACTCCGGCCATACCATGACTTCTAGCGCCCTCCTGAGCGCCGCCCTCCTCGTTGACAACCTCCGGCGAGCCCCAACACCCAACTCAGCAACCCCCTCCTATGTTTCTCATCGACAGCAGCCAAAACCCCAACCCATCGCTGCCCCTTCTGTCAACATCGACCCCCGGCGCCGTCGCCCTCGCTCGCCATTCACATTGCCCACAGCCACGTCGACGTCAGCCAGTGACGTCGTCGAGCCCTTTGCCATTGCTGACGTTGCTGCTGTCTCTTTGTGCTGTTTTGTTTGCGTTCTTCTTTGCACGTATATTGCACGTGTTAAATTGTGTGTTCGTGGGTTCGTTGCTTCGGGGATCTTTATCTCTTTATTCTTGGTATTCAATTTCACTGACTATACGGAAAGTCACTGTCGTCTTAAATTGTTAATTGTATCAAATTCAAGTTTTGTTGAAACTTTTGCAAGTAGATCCCTTTGTTATCGTATTATACATTGTTCATGTCTTTCGTTGGGCATATTAAGGGTTTATACGAGCTAACCCCAATTTACTTGACATCATGCCACTTTTGACTCCAAAAATTGAATCTTTCATGTGTGCATATAGAATTGATAATAGGGTTGTTCATATAATTGTCACACAAATGAATTATTGTAGAGAGAATTGCTAGGTTGTATGTTGTTTGATCAATTGATGGTTGATTGATGATAAATTGATATATGTATGTGTTCTTAATCTCATTTACTATGATTTTATACCCTTCATGCTGATTGAGAAGTTATCGACTAGTAGAATTGATAACCATCATGTTTAAATTAATTTATTTCATGAAAACTACCCAAAATCCTGTATGTTGACTGCTATTTTTGACCCAGTAAATGATCTTAAAATAAATTACTTTTTGAATATGAATTGTAGCCTTATCTTTCTAGTTTCCAGAACACCTTGAATTTCTAAATTTCGAGTTGTATAGCAAAAGTTATGCCTGTTTTACTACAGCTATGTTTCTACTTTTAGATTTCCAGATTCTTATATATTTCATGTTTAAACAGTAAAAGGTTGATCAAATGATAAAATTTTGCTCTGATAATTTCCAGATTGTTAGTAATCATGTTTAGGAGTCTAAAAAACTTTTTAAATGAATTTATTATTGAGTTTTTGCTGATTCTAAAAATAAAATAACATAATATCGAATTTATGCCTGAACATGAAATCTGTAAAGAACAATGAGTTTGATCTAGCTATTGTTGTCGGATTTTGAACTTTAAATATGCGTTGAAACCGTGTGAAAGTCTAGTTTCTAGAATTTCTGGCGGATTCAGTTTTCGATTTCTGAAACAACAGAAAACTGAATTTTTGTACAGACTACTCTTATTGTCTAGAATTTTATAACCCAAATTTTAATTGAATAGTTATTCCTATAGCGTACTATTGCATGAATTAATGTATGTACGATGCATTGCATGATCCTAATGAGTTATTGTCACCATTCTAATTGTCCTATTCATGTTACCATCCTATTGTTTTCCTATTAATACTATTGTTCATCTCATGTCTTAAATTGCATATTGTATTGTTGCATTGATAAATAATTAATAAGCCGGAATTTAAGGGATTGACTAGAGTAGTTGATGATATAGAGACTATGCTTGGATGATGGCCCGTGTTATTATCGTTGTCGTCATCGTGTAAGAAATTACACCATGGCCCGTGTTATTATTTTTATCGTCAATATGCAAGAAATTATCTCAATGGCCCATATTATATTGTTATCGTTATCATACCCAGTACATAAACTATAAAATCTACAACTATAGTCAAAACAAAATTGTATGTACACATTGAACCTGTGGTATGAAACATATGGGACACAGTAGTGCGTGCATTAGTTAGGATTTAAAATGATTAATAGACATAAGAATTGACACATCACCGACATTGCATATTGTTCATCATTATTCTATTGATATCGAATATTGGCTAAGTGTTATTGATATTGATCATTGATTATTATTACCGAATATTGAATCATTATTTATAGTCATTGTATCGACTATCATGATATTGTTTATTGTTATTGTCCACTGTTATTGATTCCTATTGATCCATTGAACTCATTGTTATATCGCTATTCTATTGTTCTTTGCTTTCTCTACTTGTTGTCCATAACTTGCTCTAAGGATAATTTTTCTCCTTTTTTTTAAATGAAGTATTCACAGGTGTTGATGGACAATTGCCTGTTGGGATTGGAGAACAAACTTTCTGAAGATCTAATGCATACTAGTAGCTTATTGTTTTACTGAACTTAATGTATTGAGACTTATTATCTATTTGTGATTGAATTATTATTGTATTGGGCTTATGACCCATATTTTGTTATTGTTTCCAGACGTTGGATTATTGTATTTGGATATTTCATATTGTTTCATTCCAAATATTATTGTTCATGAGATTATTATTATTGCCTGTGCAATTGTTCTGTATTGATTATATTGTTGAGTTGATCGGATAAATAGCTTATGAGTGACGTTAGTCATTCGCTGGGCCAATGTCATGTACTCGTATTCCGTATTTTGGGAAAGCGGGGCGTGACATCCAAAGCTGGTGCAACTTTGGTTAGGAGGAGAATGGGCTTTTTTCACTACTTTAACACTGTTGTGCAGTCTGCCATGGCCGAAAGTGGGTTCAGTAGTCTCATCATATAAAAACGAGCAACATTGGACCCGATTTCGGCTCTGTTTGGGTTATAACTAGATGCCCGAATGCCAGAATAAGAATTTGAGAGTACCGTTGGATTCGTGGTGACGAAACGATCAGTTTGGTATATAATATGGCATGCTTTCATCATATTTTAGAAGAAGGTGTTTCTATGTCTACAAGATCATGAGATCAGGCTGTCTAGAACACTCTGAGAGTTTGGCATGTCTGACCAAAACATTTTTGGTGTCATTGGGAATGTTATGAAATATGGAGATTTTTGTCTAGGGAGATCACGACTTTTAACTGTCAGATTGATGGGTTGACTTTTAGGTGGACGATCAAACGACTGAGATTGACTTTAAGGTGTCCAATTGGTGTGATTCTTGTCTTGTTTGCTTTTTATTGAGATGAGGACTTCAAAAACATGTGTGATCGTGACTATTAACAGTCAGATCATAAAGGATTTGTGAAATGGGTTATGTGAGGCAATTTGGGACATTGAAAACATTAGTACACTGTGTGTCTCGATTGGGACTCCCTGTAAGAAAGCTTATGACCAAAATACCATCATACTAGGAGCTCTTTATTTGAAAAGGGGATGTGTACCTAATTAAATGCCAAAATGCAACATGCAGTTGAAAATGCAGAAGAAGACGCAAGATGACATGGGATTTTAGCTCATGGGATGCAAAACAGTCTCAGTGGTTGGAACATACTGGAATTTGAGAATTTGTCATCATTATGGAGATTTTGACAAAAGAATATGGTTGTTAACAAATATGTCCCTCCTTAGAAAGCAGAGTGTGAGCAAGGGTGAGAGTCTAAGGACAAAGGTGACATCCCGGATTTTGGGAGTGATCGCTTTTGTGTGTACAAGCGGAGAGAAGTGCATATGTAGTAGGTTGTAGGAAAAATAATTTTGATGTTCCTTACGTCCATGGGAAGATCATAATGCGGGCAGTCCTTTCGCCATTTGTATCAGGGCATTGCAGTTTTAGACGGGCTCATCTCCTAAGGTAATCAAAGAACCCTTGCTTGCAGGGCATCCTTCTTGGTACTACAGCCACAAGTTAAGGGGGTTCCACTTGATGTCGAAGCATCCTTCTTGGTACCGTAGCCGTCATCGAGCAGAGAAGTTTTCCTCGGTGAGGGTGGCAAAAAGTCAAGGCCTTAGTCGCATGTAGCACCCTGGAGTTTGCGTTTTGCATAGTCATCCTATGTGTCATGAGGATCTGCAGAAAAAGATGTTAGGGCTGATTGCTTAAGGGCTCATCCAGATCTTTGCTGCAAGGCTCTGATTCAACCATCTAGGGATATGGAGGCTAGAAGGTGGCATTTGGATAATTTGGGTGTCGGCTTGTGTGTGTATTTGCCTTGTCACCTGCTCAACAATTCTTGTACCAAATTGGCATACTGTGGGCAGAAAGCCCTCGGAATAAAGGCTGATTCTTAATTTTCGATCCGTCTAGAGGACTTGGTTTGAGTTTTATCTTGAAAAAATTGGCAAAAACTTGCGAAAGTAAAATATGATATGGTTTTTGAAAATATGTGCAGCATCTCGTCTATGCATACCACTCCGAGGGTTGGATCTGGATGAATTTTTTTAAATATTTTGGAGAGCGTTGTCCACAGTTCGGGCACTCGCTGCTACCCTCCTTTGCATCCTGAGGGATGAGTGACTATTACAATATTGCGACTGAGAATCCTAGGCCAATTTTGTCACTGCAGTTCGATGAGACATTGTTAGAGCTTGTTCATCCATACGTAGTGCACACAAAAGTATTTCTTTTTTTAAGGGGGTCTATAAAAGAGGAATGTCAGTCGGAGCACGGTCGGAGGCAACTAGGAGACCCTTGAGCCACGAGATGAAGATGCCATGTTAGTTGTGGTGGCGACGTGCCCCCTGCATCTGTATCTTTCCTGCTTTTGAAATAATAGTTTGTTTGCTTTCGTTCATGCTAGATGTAATGTGAACCTATTTTCCTGCACTTATTTAACAAAGCATTAGTAATTTCCAAGCTTCTGGGGGCCTAAGGCATACACCCTTTATTAGACGATGAGGGCTTCCTGTTAAGTTTATTATTAGTGGGGACCTTAGAGGGAGGGTTTTTCCTTTGAAGAAGTTCATGTGAAGTCTTCCCATTGAGTGGCGACATTAAAGAAAAGAGTCCTCCTTAAAGGCGATTTCTATCGAGTCTATCAATCGCGTGGTACTTAGTGAGTAGAATACTCCCTAATAAGAGACCCAACATGAATGTTTTATTATAGGCTCAGATCCTTATGCTGAGATGCGTGACTTTCCGGGCGAAAGCTTTAACTATCACATGGGCGTGTGTAGTGCCCCGGTTTCCATATACTGGAACTCGTGACACAATCCAGAATTTTTACTTCAATGAGTACACAACACAGAAAATCACATAAAATTAAAACTTTTTTTACATTATCATAATGTACAATGTAGTCTTACAAATAATTTACATCATGGATTACACAATAAATTATATTGTACAAGGAAATTATATCCTCCACTTGGATGCTTCCCGCAGCTCGAGTCCTTTGCTCCCACGATCAGATAGTCCTGCACACTAACCAATTGTAAGCACGCCAGTTGAATGCAACCGACACAATGTTGATAAAACCAACGATCTCAAAAATCCTCAAAAATCAATATTTGATGCAGAAGAAAATGCGAAAGTCAATCACAAGTGTCGGTATATGCCATGACCTAAAATCTAATGCGCAAAACTCAAATGCACGCAATGCTCCTACTCTAATGCACACTTGATTGGAAACATATGCATCCCATACTACATATCAAGCTTGAATATACTTCTGATTATGGGGTTCGATCCCTCGCCATGCATCATACTCTTGTACCATTTCCTGTTTCTAACATTTATCTAATGACTAGTAGAGTCTACATTTTATGCGGTCCACCCCCGCTACTACAGTCGGATCATGGTCCTTTCCACTTTGAACGGCTGTGATCACTTTGTTTCGCTCAAATTAGTGGTTCCTTCTCCATTATGTCAAGATCAGTGATTCCTTTCCACTCCCAGTCAGGTCGGTGATCATTCAGCTTCCACCATAGCTTTGCCGGAATCGGTCTTTTCTTTCCACTCCTACCCCTACCAAAGTTACAATGAATATAAGGAGAAACAGTAGGGCCTCCCATACTCCGCTAAGAGACTCATAGTTACACTCCTGCTCATTGTTCGAATGGAGAACTCAGAACATGGTCATACTCATAAGGTCCATCCCATAGATTTTGACAGGAATGTGTCCCGTTCTTATCACTATATCCCAGAAATTAACTGTCGAGACGACGCCGCACGTGTCCCCTTGATAGGTGAGTACACACCCAACTAGTGTCTGTCCTTATATCATTGTTCACACGATCAGGAGCTACTACAATCTAAGATTAGTAAAAACAGTTGCACCCCCGATTCTAATAGTTCTATTATCCCCTTTTCTAGTTTCTTAATTTAACTTTTAATCATGCTCCTTTTCCCGCTTTTTATAATTTAGTTTGCTCACTCAATAATAGGGCTCATTCAATAATAGTTGAATACATGGTAAACCAAACCTAATTCCATATGTTAATCAACCGTTTGTATTGTAACGAGTTTTATCTTAACTCAATTTGGATTCAACCTATCTTTCCAATTATGCTAAGAGTCGACTCAACAAGAACCAAACTAGTGCACTTAATGTGCACTAAACATCACATTTGCAAACATATTTCGCACATGTATACTAACACCTTATTGCAACTTTAATTCTTTTTACTTAAATTATACTAACTTTTAATGAAAATCTACTTATTTCTAGTTACCCATGCATACTTAGTTATTCAATTCTTTTATGTGTAACTCTACATCAAAACCTAACATATGTATTTATTTTATACAATAGTTGTGCATTTACTCACTTACGATTTATGGACTTTAACATGAAGTTTATTCTACACATGAATTTAACATAGAGTTATTCTAGTCACTCTTCTACTACTACATGAACTTTTTTATAAACATAAACCCTACCGTACTCTTCTACTACAACAAGTGACTACTACAAGTGACTACTATAAGTAGTCTAGTACAAGTGGTCACTCTACAATTAAAACATGAATTACTAAGAACTATTACAAGCTAACTAAACAACATTTACTAAGCATACAACACCAACAATTTTTTTCTGTAGAATTTACTACATATAAATTACTACACAAAAGATTTCTTTAATTACTAAACAACGCTAACAATTCCTAAACAATACAAACTAAGCATACAACACCAACAATTCTATTCTTTATAATTTACCAGATATAATGTACTATTGCTGCATATAACTTACCACATATAAATTACTACATATAAATCACTACAACTATATCAAACACAACTAAACATATAATTAGTCAACTAAAGTATAGAACATGAGTTATAAACAAGCATACAACACTAACTATTCTTCTATTTAATTTCTTTTCTTGCTATATTAATTTTATATGAACTTATGCATATAATAATTTCAATCAACACATCAAACAACCATACATACTAGGATAGAGAAACACCCAACTTGATTAGCAAGCTCCAATATACTCTTGGCTTCAACTAGCTTCATTGTCCTCCTTGCCTTTTTGGCTCTCCTCCACCTTGCTTTTGCTATCAATAAAATATCTCCTATGAATTATATATGTATATATAGAAGATGCTTGGAAATGGGAAGGGTGGAGAATGAGAAGGGTTTGGAAATATGGAAAAAATAGGCTACGGTCTAATCAAATGAGCTAAGGTTACATCTAACCCTCATATTTATAAAAAGGAGGGGGGGGAGGTTAGCCGGCCAATTCCAAGGGCAAGGATGGTGTAGGGTTGAGTAGAAATGTGTGGGAATGGGTAGAAGACTCTAGGATTGAGGACAAAGTGATTGAGGACAATGTCCTCAGCCAAGTTAACCTAGTCATCTACTTTGCCCATTGAGGGGTGTGAAAGATGGAAAGTTGTGCCATTAGAACAAACTTGGGTCGGACTCTCGACCTCAGAAGGCATCCTGCTTGAGGTAGTAAGTGCACTGCTCGAGGCCTTCGTCTAAGGCTTATGGTACGACCAACACCGTTACCTTTAAGGATCGCATGGTCACTCTCAGCCTGAGAGGGATTGGGGAGTTTAAACGCTACACGATCTATACTCTTGGATTACCAGGCCCGAGGGTGCGTTGGGTGTATAGGTAGTACAACCTTCGTTTCCTAAAGTTATTATCCTTGGCATGGGACATTGAGCTCAGATGCTAACATTTTGGCTAGGCAAATTCCAATGCCTGAAGGTATCAGAATCGTCCTTATCATTTGATGTACAAGGGGAAAGTGGTAGATGAGAATGATGGAAGGTAGAAGAAGCTCTGAGTCTAGCCTCGGACGGGAGATCACGAGTATGACCATGCCTTCCTGATCTAGCCCAGAGGGACTGAAAGTAATAAAATAGTAGGAAAAGAGGACCCTATTTTGGCCTCAAGAAGCCTTCTGTTGAGTGTTTTATCTGTGTTCCATCCTAAGTCAAAGCGGGGTTTATTGTCCCAAAACTTCTCAAGAACCAAAGGAATGGGGTTGGTTATCCGTCCTCGTTGTTTTGGGGAAACAATGCCTAGGCAAAATGTACAAGTAATGAGAAATCATTTTTTTATGAGGAGGAAATGTATATCAACATATGGGAGTAGGACTTGCAGGGATGTAACACTCCTCTATTTTATAATTTTAAAATAATCGTTTGTATTTCTGTTATTATGAGTATATATTATTATTATTGATATTATTATGCATAAATATGCAATTTTATTTTGTATATATTCTTTAATTAATTCATTTAATAGGTGGAGCGGGTTTTATTGAAATTTATTACGAAAAAGAGAACTAAAAGGACCAAAAATAAATGTTTGGTCCAAGAAGGGGCTTAGAATAAATTTTCTATTTTTTTTTTATTTTTCCCATTTCCCTTCATTTCGTTCAGACCGCAACTTCCTTTCCTTCTTTCTGATTTTGGCCGAAACCCAAATAACACCCAAAACTAGGGTTTTTGAATCCACCCTCCATCAACTCTGTAACGCCTCGCCCCAATACCAAGACAATTTTTATTATTTATTTCATTATTTATAGTACAACTGTCCACCACAGACTGCTTCATAAAAGGTGCTATAACTTATTGGTGACCTCCAATCCCAGTAAATTATATTTATTAATTATTAATCTTGTATTAATCCCGATATGGGACCTTGTTCTCTCTCCTCCTTGTGTCAGCAGAAGTCTGTCCCACACCCGCCACGTTAGCACGCCCCACTCAAGAACGAAATCCCCCTGTGGGCCCTGCCTGATGTCACCACAGCAAGCAGCAGCATCTACTGCTGTTATTCACCCGTGGGCCCCTCCTCTGCCAACAACCATACAACCCCCTATAGGAATTCCTATGGGGCAAGTTCCAGTTCCCTTATATTATTATTATTTTATTATTATTATTATTATTATTATTATTATTATTATTATTATTATTATTATTATTATTATTATTATTATTATTATTATTATTATTATTATTATTATTATATATATATATATATATATATATATATATATATATATATATATATATATATATATATATATATATATATATATATATATATATTGTAACATCCTGAATTTTTAATTATAATTAAATAAGAGTTTGTTGATTTTACGTGTTTTGCACGTACAATTTCATGTGCATTTTACCCTAGGAAATTATTTATTTTCATAACATGAACAAATATTTTAATCATTCTCTTTTATTTTTAAAAGCTTATTTAAATTCTAGGCCTAATAGTTCATTCTTAGCCCACACTAATTATTGAACTATTTTAAATTAGAATCCCACTAATTTGAGCCCACTAGTTTAATTCTATTTTAATTGTCATAACTTGTAGTGTAGACTAGTTTTGTAGACAATTAATTAAATGAACATGTACAAACTAGTAACAAAGTGTGCTTAGGGTGGCATGTGCATTGCACATGCACGTGCATTGTGCACAAGAGCTAGGCCGGATGGAGTCAAAAAGAGTAGAGAGATGGACTTTGTGGAAGAGGTAGTTTGTGTCCAAGGGTAGTTGCTTTAACTCCCTAGTTCATCCTAGCCCCTAATCTACAACCATCTAGTTCAATCTTGGCCCTCCATTTCACTTAAAACTATGTATAAATACCCCCTCCATTTCTTCATGCAATACACTTGAAAAAAAAATTTAGTAAAAGAGAGAAAGAAAGAAAGAAACAAAAAGTGAGAAAAAGATTGAGTTGAGTGCTAGTGTGTGTGTCCCTTTCATTGGAAGCCGGCCATTTCACCAAGGAGCAAGAAGGAAGGCTCGGTTCCATCAAGCACAAGGAGGAGAAGGCAATTTGTGGAAAAATCTAGGAGGAGAATGATCGTTCATTGTTCAAGAAGATTTCTAGGAGTTCTTTTCATTTGTGTTTCTTCAAAATAGGTGGGTGATTTCTCAAGCTTCTAGTTAGATATCATGTTAGGAATTGACATTGTGACCATGCTAAATGAATAGAAAATATTGTCATGCTTTTGTTTAAGGAGATTAAGAGGAAAAAGATCGCTAAAGTAATCTACATGAGAAAGTAGTAAAACAAATAGAATGTGTATGTGAATATGTGTATGATTAATTGGTAGTTTATTTGCATGCTAAAATGGGTGAATTATGATTTTTTGTGAAACTTGGCTATGTACGAAATGAAAGATACAATATGTGGAAATTGTGATTATGGATGGATTATGGAATTTAATTTAATTGGCATGAAATGTTAAATAGATGAAATTGTGATAAAAATGTGTTCTTGTGCCTTATACAAGTAGAATTGTGATAATTTGATTTATTCATCCCTAATTGTCTCTTAAAATGTGTAGTTGGGAAGTAGGACTAATTGGAGTAATTAAATCTTTAGTAAGGAATGAAAGAAAGAAAATTTGTATTTGAACTCAACGAGAATGAGAAAAATTGTTAATAAGAATATTTTTGTAGAAATAATGTTTTTATGTCAACTTGAGTTTATTTTGATCTATGTATTAAACTAACTAAGGGAGAAAGAGTTTTTTTGTTAAAAATGAATTCCATAAAAATTTTGAAAATGAAAGCTACTATTTTCTTTAGAAATTATACTCGGGAAAAATTTGCTTTTTATAAGAACTATTCGAATGAGAAAAATCGAGTTTGTAAAGTAATCTAGAAACAATACAGTCGACTGAACTGACTGTCTATTCTTGAGTTTTAAAATTTTGCAGGAAAGTCGACTGGCCATTTTTCATAGTCGACTGAACTGTCTGTTCTTGAGTTTTGAAGTTTCGCAGGACAGTCGACTGATCACTGTTCAACTGTCGACTGAACTGTTCTGATTGTTGATTTTTTAGTTCTGAATTATTTAGGAAAAGTATTTCTATAACGCTTGACTTATTATGATTTGAATTTTGAGAAGAAGAAGTAATAAGAATTTTTTTGATATGATTCTTTTTGTAATTAAAGATACAAATAATTGTTGAACATAGAGAAAATTGTGAAGAGCTCAAAAATGAGATTTTGACTTATAAATTATTGAGTAGAATTTAATGTGAAATTGTCTAAGAATATGCAAGTTGTGCATGGAAAATTGATTGAAAAGAAACATGATGAATTGGGAAATTCGTTAACGAGTATAATGAACATGAAAAGAGAATTTAGACTAGAATTTTAGATAAGTCCTCACATCGGCAAGAATGAAAGTTTTGAAAAGAGAAATGTGATAAATTGTGACCAAGTTTGGGTCGTGCATAATGATTGATATTTTAAGACCGATGTAGGGGTAACGCTAAATTCTAGAGTGTTGATTTTTATTCATGATTCAATTACCTAAGGATTTATATACATAGTGGAGATGTGATGAAAGTAAGAGAAAAATATTAGTATGAGGGCCATTGGATTGGCGGTGTGAGAGTGTTCACAGGATGTCTTCATGATGCGTCATGATTAGGGCATGGATACTAGTCCAGGATACCGTCCCAGTGGCGACTCTTGTGGGGTATTTAGTAACTATGGGTGGTACCATGGTCCATGGCAGAGGTGAATTGACCACAGGATGGCTGCATGATGAGTCATGTGTCAGCGCGTGGGGTTCTCTCCAGGATGTCTCGATATGGGCTCGTAACTCATAGAATACCTAGGATACTTACCGTAGTTACTGTAGTAGTTTAAGTCATGGCGAGGGATCGAACCCTACAATATGAAGAATGATTAAGGGCTTGCCCTCAGACCTATGTGGTATGGATGCATAGAATCTGAACAAGTGCGCATTAGTGTCATGTAAATATTAATAACTACATTAAGGACTAAGTGCACATTCACACACGACATCAATAGGATAGTCCCCCTTAGTTTGTTTGTGACAAGTGTGTGCTTTCTAAGTAAGAGAAATTGATGTATTATATCCTAGCGTCAGTTGTGTGCAACTGACATACCCACAGTTTCTATGCACGATAAAGTGAATGACAAGACTAAAGATTGATTGCTGCTTAAGGAAATGTTCAAGTTATTATTCAATTCATGTATAAATGTTGTAATTTATAATTCTGCTAAAATGATGTAAACTCTATTGTATTGAATGTTTTACTTCCTTGTAAAATTGTACAAAGTGAAGTGTAAAGATCCCGTGGAACTTCAAATTCGGTCTTATTTGGAATTCGGGGTGTTACATATATATATATATACATATATATATATTAGAAATTACGGGGTGTTACATACCCCCTCTAGAAATCAGCGTCGGCGCTGAGGTCGGGGCATGCAACGCACGACAGGATCTTCTTTCTAGCCGATGTGGAGTAGTCCCGTGAGCGTCGCCCCAATCTCGATAATCAGAAAGACTAGCCACATCGCAAGTGCCTCACACACCAATAATCAGTGAAATCATCTCCCATCAACGTCCTCTTCACACTCGATGTCAAAAGTCGGCTCTGCTACCATTTGTAACGCCTCGCCCCAATACCCAGACAATTTTTATTATTTATTTCATTATTTATAGTACAACTGCCTACCGCATGCCGCCTCATAAAAGGTGTTATAGCTTATTGGTGACCTTTAAACCCAGGCAATTATATTTATTAATTATTAATCTTGTATTAATCCCGATATGGGACAATTTCAAATCAAGTCCCGTTCTCTCTCCTCCTTGTGTCACAAGAAGTCGGCCCCACGCCCGCCACGTCAGCACACCCCACTCAGGAACAAAATCCCCTGTGGTCCCCGCCTGACGTCAGCACAGCAAGCAGCAGCATTTGCTGCTGTTATACACCCGTGGGCCCTTTCCTCTGCCAACAACCATACAACCCCCCTCCCCATAGGAATTCTTATTGGGCAAGCTCCAATTCCCACATATTATTATTATTATTATTATTATTATTATTATTATATATATATATATATATATATATATATATATATATATATATATATATATATGTAGTATATCTTTCGGAAATTACGAGGTGTTACACACTCCAAGCTTACTTGCACTACTTGACAACCAAAAATTACTTTGTCATGGGTTGGTATTTGTAGCTTTTGACGGAAATAACTATCATTGGCATTTGGTTTTTCTTGGATGTGGGTTGATTCCTAATGAAGAAACAAAGTCTTTTGTATGGATATTTGAGAGATGGTTAGATGTAACTGGTCATCCCCCATTAGGTATGGTGACAGATCAAGATCTTGGAATTGGTGGTGCAATCAAAATTGTTTTTCCCTCAAATGCATCATAGATATTGCATTTGGCACATTTTAGATAAGGTACCGAAGAAATTGAATGGAAAGTTCTTTGACAAAGAATTTAATAGATCTTTCTACGGAAATATTTATGATGCCGAACGTATTACTGAATTTGAGGCAAAGTGGAAAGCAATCCTTAATAAATATGATTTAGGAGATGATAAATGGTGGAATGAAATTTATGGCTTGCGTGAAAAATGGGTTCCTATTTATAATAATACTCATTTTTGGGCGAGTATGTCAAGTAGCCAAAGAAGTGAGGGCATGAATTCTTTTCTAAAGAAGCATACGACAAAAAAAACTTCTTTGCATGAGTTTGTATTTTAATTTGAAAGATTATTGGAAGACAAAGAGAGGAGGAACTCAAAGAAGATCATCGAACTCTAGAGTTACAACCATAATTGAAGACCTTATTTCCGATGGAAAAGCAAATGTCCCAAATGTACACATTGAAAATTTTCTTCTTATTTCAAAAGGAACTTTGCTCAAGTATGTTATACAACGTAGTGTTGGTTGAAGATAACGGTAGTGAATAAGTTTTTTGTGTTAAACTGTGTGGAAAGGCCGAATCAAATAAATATGTTAAATATTGCAAACTTAATCGAATGGCAAGTTGCTCGTGCCTTATGTTTGAGTTCAAAGGGATTCCTTGTAAACATCTTCTAGTATTTCCTAAATACCTTGATCAAAGTAAGTTGCCGGAGCAATATGTTGTAAGGCGATGGTGCCGAGATGTGAAAAGAAAATGTGTTGTTGAAGGTGGAAAATGTAATGACGACGTCCATATCCCAGAGTTTGCTTCTCGCTTTGCCGAGTTAACTCATTTAGCCAATCAAGTTGCCGATGAAGGAGTCACTGATGATGAAATTTATGAAGGAGTCACTAATGATGTTTTAAATATTGATCTTGACTAATTTCATCTTTATTGTTATTTGTTTAGTGAATCTTATGCTCAAAAGGTGGATTGCTCCACTGGAGACAGTGAGGATGATACTTTCGATAATATGAATTGAGGGAAGTAATTGGTTTTGTCTAATTTTTTTGAGTTTTGCGTCCCTTTGAAAGAGGTGGGGGTTCATTATGCTTTTATGTCTAAATTTTTTTTTCTGAATCTGGTTGAGGATGAACTTCTTTTATGCTCATGCTTTGTTTAAACTCAATATTTTGGTTATGGCTAAAGATGAACTTCTTTTAATGCTTTGAACTCAATATTTTGGTTATGGCTGAAGCTGAATTACTTTGGTTATGGCTGTGATGATAGTCACACTATTATGCTTTGAACTCAATATTAAGATATTCACACTATTATGGATGTGATGATATTCAGACTCAATCTGAGGTAAGATGAAGTGATTGAAAATTTTCTGAATCTGGGCAATGATGAACTTAATTTGGCTATCTTTTAGTTTTGCACTTGGTTTTGACATCTACAAATATACTGCTGTAGCTTCTTTGGTTATGGCATTGGTTTTGACATTGCTTAATTTAATATGAGATTAGTTTTGACTTGGTTAGATACACTATTGGTGATGCATTCATTATGCTTCCTCACAGATTTTTCTGAAGTTCATGAAATGTGATATTCAAAAACTTCTAAGCCTAGATAGTGAAGAAATTAGTGTGATACTAAGCCCTGGTCATATCATAGTTTTAACAAGATTCCATGTCGCCTTTTATCCATATTTCTTAGATAACAAATTTATAAAACAAATAGTTCAAATTCTCTCAGTAAGGTATTATCTTTTACATTAATTTATTTCCAGATGAAAAATATAAATTTCCTTTTTATTTGGGTGTAGGTGGAACACGTCTCGAGCTCTGGCTTCAGTCATTCCAGAAACCGGCCGGGATGCTTAGCTGTTTGACTGCTTTCTTATTTTCACCACGATGGATTTAGCTTGGCAAGTGTTTGGGTTCTTAAGATATGAAAACTGTACAGTTTATGTATAATATCATAGTTTCAGCTTGGCATTTCATTTAGTGTCAACTACCATGTATTCATTTTGTGATTATTATAACTGTTCAAGATGATGTTTGAATTATACTCTGTTGAGCATATTTGAATTCTCTATGAGCATATTGAGCTCTGTTTTAACATAATGTTCCTACGGTTATTGAGATCAATTTTATGAGCATGAGTGTTCTCAATTTTATGCATTTTCAGCTCTTTTTGCGTTTGTTTCCAGGGTTATTGAGCTCAATTTATGTGGTTTCGGGGCATATTCTAATCTCTATTTATGAGATGCAAAAGAGTCTTATTGATTCCTCATTATTATGTAGTTATTGAAATGTGCATGAGTTGCTAACAGGCTACTTTTGGAATTTGCATTGTAAAAGTTTGTATAATGATATGTTGATGCTGACTTTTGTAAAGCGAGAGCTAAAGAACTGATGCTCAAAATTTTTATAATGTTGATACTCTGATTTGAATATGCAACACTTTTGCACATGAGAACAGAACCTAGTTAGTGCGAAGTTGAAGATGCTCTAGTGTAATCCTAATCATTTCTATCTAAATTAGGTTAGAGAGTAGCGGTTGTGGCTGAACTCATTCAGGCAGCCTCGTAATCGTATTACACATGTTTTATCTTCATTTCACATGGTAACAGCTAAGCTAGTAATGAATTACAGTCATTCCCTTCAACAGCAAAAAAATAATAAGAAAAATGAATTAACAATCTTTCACCTCAGTCTATAACAAACAAATACTGAAGAAAGGTTCAAACAGATGAGAGTGCTAGCAACATTACTAAGTACACTTGCAGCTGCAGAAAAATACAAGTAAAATTCTTGGCATCAACATACAACATTGTTATGATTACGCATATCATTATAAAAACTCAAAGCTCGTATTACATTATAAAAACATGAATAACATTATACAAACTCGAAGCTCATATTACAAACTCTGAATATCATTATACAAAAATTTTCCAACCTTAAAATTACTGCTCATAGTGCTGCTTGTTAAAAAAAGAAAGTGCAAAAATATTATAAACACGATGCTCATATTAAAGCATGGGTGCTGCATGCGTGCAAAAAACTACCAAAAAAATATCGGACTGCTGCTGATGCTCGTATTGCTGCTGAAGCTCTCGTTGCAAAATGTCAGACTGCTGTAAAAAACTGCCAAAAATATTACAAAAAGAGCTTAGCAATTTTGGACTGCACTACTAACACCATAATCTAAAAATAATTGAAGTACATATAGGCTCAGAACAACCTTGTACATAACAAGTATTTATGAAATAACTCAAACAGAATCAAGCATGAGTATAGCACTTATGTTGTTTCAAGCATAATGAGCTCTGTTTATGTTGTTCAAAACTCTCTCAAATTAATTGAAGTACTTGTAGGCATTGATTTACATTGTACACAACAAGTATGAAATACGTCAAATAAAATCAAGAATGAGTATAGCACTTATTCAGAATTATGATCTCACTACGGCTACTTTATTATGCCATGCAAACTAGTTCCAACCATAATCTGAATAAATGACCATATTACCCTTGGGGATCAGTCCGCACACCTGTTCGTAAATCCTCCATTTGCAATGGAGGGGTTCCCTATATGTATATATATTAGACCAAGGCAACTATTTCCAACCATAAAACAGGTAAAAATTAACCCCTCTTGCATTTGAAGGTTATTGCAACCTACCAAGTCAGCAAATACAATTCCAACATGCTGAAAACAGTAATCGAAAAACCATGCCAACAGAGATGGTACTCATGCTGTTGTGTACACAAACATGCTGGAAACATGGAGACGTATACAAACAGAAGTACACAAACAGAAGAAGCAACAAACTTCATATAAATGCTTGTAAATTATAGATTGTCATCATTGCCTATACCAACATGCAATAAAGCAAGGAACTACAGTTTTATAAAGGAATAGTTAGAATCAAACACTTCCCTCAATTGATATCAAGCTCAGTGACTTCGGAAATGTATCCATGGTCGAAATCAATATGTGTGGACTGCCTCCACTAAATGGTACACAATAAAGATAGACTCAGTCAAGCTCATAAGCATGCCCCAAATTCAAAAGAATTTATTCCTACAAATTCAAACAAAACAAAAGTTCTCTATTAAAAAAAAAAATTATTCATACAAATTCGAACAAAAAAAAAGTATCAAATTCGAACATCATGAATGAAGATCCTTAAATTAACTGCTATTTGATAATGGGGTAATTCTCATAAAGATATAAACTTTGCTAATTTTGGATGTATATAAATAATTTTTAAAAAAAAACTTAATATTGAAATTTTACCTCTATCCAAGGTGGAGCTTTGGAGAGTGGAGGTTAGGGTTTCGAAGGTGGAGCTTTGGAGTAAGGCTGCGGAGGTCGCGGGGGGTGGAGGGGTTGAGGTGGAGTCAATTGGTGGCGGCGATGGTGAGATGGACATCGGGCGGCACTGGGTGGATATGAAAAGTGGAGGGCTAGGGTTTCGAAGGATGGGGGAGAATGAGAGATTGGGGGGTAGGGCTGAGGCGAAGAGGCAAAGAGGTGGAGAGACGGAGCTAAGTAGCTAGGATTTCGAGCAAGAATTGGAGCGGAGCGGGAAAGTGGCAGGCTAGGGTTTCGAAGGATGGGGGAGAATGAGAGATTGGGGGTAGAGCTGAGGCGGAGAGGTGGAGCTGAGGAGCTAGGGTTTTGAACGAGATTCGGAGCGGAGCGAGATCGGGGATCTGGAATTAATCGAGAGAGATGCTTGAGAGAGACAGAGAATGGACTGAGAGAGAGAGATAGGAAATTACTAAAACACCTTCAACACCTGAACATAACCGGGAGCCATCAGATCTTCATCACGCGATCTGATGGCTAGGGGAGAAGTTCGTTATTGATCATCAGTTCTCATATATATATATATATATATATATATATATATATATATATATATATATATATATGTATATATATAATTTGAATTCCTCATGTAGTAGACAACATAAAAATTGCATTCATAAAAATATACGTACCTAAGTAAGATACTTCTTATGTTATGCAAGCAGTTAAATTAATTTTTCTAATCCAATTTTTTTATATTAAACAGGTTGCAACTTGCAAGCATGACCAAAAGAAAGAGGCCAATACAGGGATACCTTATAAGGAGTTCATTTACATATGGGTGGTGGCAGCAAGATTTGGTGAATTTTGAAATGTTCAGTTTGAATTTGATCAAACTCTAAATTGAAAATAGTGATCGTTGTATGATGTAAGGCTTTTATAAGAGACTTTTTGCAGGAAAACAATTTCATAAGTAAAAGGAACCAAACCAGTGGCTATTCTATTATGATGAGTTGACCAAATGAACTAGCCAAATAATTGAATCAAAAGATCAACAATTCTCTAGGTATATTTATAATATGATGTTCTAGTGACTTGTAAATCGCTATTAAAAGAATAAAGATGTACAGATGAATCAAAATGATGCATGCCAAAAGTTTGTAATGCTATTTAGCAAATCATATTCATATCTTTTAACTGAGATATCTAAGACCCAACTATGTTCTACTGCTGGAGAAAACAAATGTTATGACAGATTAAAAAATCATTTTGTTCATTCTTAATGGCTCGAAGTAAATGACCAATTGGAAACAATGAGAATTTACTCTTCTTTCTAAAGTAATTAAAGCAGTATCAAATGGTTAAATTGCAAGTAGAATCCTTCAAGCGGATGAAGCCGCCAGTTTTCAAAGGGTAAGCTGATCCAAATGAGGCCGATGATTGGATCAAGCAAATGGAAGTGGTCTTCGAGATTCTGGAAACACCCGCAACCAACAAGGTGAAACTGGCTACAATGCAGCTGGAAAAAGACGCTGGTGTCTGGTGGTAGTCAATGAAGCGAACTTTGGGTGAAATACAGGTAACATGGGAGGTTTTTCTTGGTGAGTTCAGGGATCCCTATTTCCCCTTGGACATCCAGGAGAAGAAAGCGATGGAGTTTTTGAACCTGCAGCAGGGCAGCATGACAGTGCGTGAGGACGAGACTAAGTTTACGCAGTTGTCGATGTATGTGCCAGAGCTGGTAGTTGATGAAGTAAAGAAAGCCAGGAAATTTGAGCAAGGCTTGATGCTGAATCTAAGGTCCCGAATGATACCGTTGGGGATCAGGAGGTTCGATAAACTTGTCAGGAGGGCAGCCATGATCGAGGAGGACATAGATCAGTTCAAGAAGAAGCAGGAAACCTGGAACATAAATAAAAGGCCAACAACAAATCAAACTGGGAGGAGGTTCCCGGAGAAGAAGGGTAGATTCAGTAGGCCTGAGCAAAAGCCGACAGCAGTTCAAGGCGTGACTTGCTATAACTGTGGAGAAGCGAGTCACTACAGGTTAGCATGCCCCAAGCCAGCAAAGGATCCGACTTGTTATCTATGTGGGAGAGAGGGCCATACCAAGCCGTTTTTCCCGTAGCTTAAGAAGGATGGTGCGAATGTGAGCAAATTCCAGAGGCGGAGGCGAGTGTTCCAGTGTGTTGAATGAATGATGCTTACATTTTTTATTAGTTTTTTATTAGTTGTCAACATGCTTACATTTATTATTAGTTTTTATGACGCTTGTATAGATTCCAGTGTGTGATATAGTTGAAAGCAACCATATGATACGCCTAGTAGATGGGTGGGGGGGTGTGAATAAAGTTGTACCCAAAAAAATTGCACAACTAATTCCCAATAATTTAAATATAAATGTAAATGCACCCACAATAAAAAAAAAGTGTGTATGCAAATGACAAGTAAATAAAGTAGGAGAGTAAGGGTAAGAGAGAAAGAGCCAAATCGCAAACACAATAAATTTTTTGGCTGTCGGAAACCTTTTCCATACCCACTAATAAGGACTTCCCTTCTTAGGCTTCATGAAAGAATACCAGTGTTTTCAATGGCGGGAAGCAGCTGAAGCGCTGCTTAGGGCACTCCACTACTGCTCCCAAAGGAGGGAAAAGGTATTCATATATATTATATTATATTATATCTATATAATAAATTACAAAGAAAACTATCAAGTGGCTCTCCTTCAATCTCCCCCAAAATCAATGGTCCAGATTGATTCTCACAAAATATATTTTTCCGCCCACAATTTTAAACCTCACAATTTCAAAATCCACACACTCTTTATCTCTCTCTTTCCCAAAATACCCACGTTCACTCTCTCTTTCTCACTGTCTCTACCTCTTTACCGCTCACTCCATCTCTCTCTCTCACTGTCTCCCTTTTTTCCCGCTTAGCTTCCTCATTCCATTTCCATAAATCCAACGATGTCTCCACAAAAAACATTCAAAGCCTCAAACCCGTCTCCTCCCTCGACCCGTCGACGATCTCCCCCAATCTTTGATCTGATCATCACCGAAACTTTCTCATTTTTTTTAACCAAAAAAACCCAAATAAAAGAAACAAGAAAAAAAATCGTGATCAAGATCTCATCTTCGAATTTCCAACTGTTTGGCGATGGCACATCTGACCGGAACCTGGGGAGGAGGAGGGAGAAAGAGCGGGCGAGGCATGGATCTGTTCGACAAGTACTTCAGGCAAGCAGATTTGGATCGGGATGGGAGGACCAGTGGCGCCGAGGCCTTCGGTTTCTTCTAGGGTTCCAATCTCCCAAAAAACGTGCTCGCTCAGGTTTCCCCATTCTTGCCTTTCTTGAATTCTTGATTTTATGAGAATCCTGTGTTGATTTTTGTACTTGATGCTAGATCTTGGGTTTATGAGTGGGAAAGTTGGTGACTTTAGTGGAGAGAGGGGTGAATTGTGTAGGCAGAGGTAAGAGCATGATGTTAGTGTTGATTGCTTTGCAGGGGTGGAAGAATTGGATGGTTTGAGGTAGGAGATGTGCTAACTTTAGCTTTTTGTGGGTTGTAGGATGTTGGTTTTGGCGATGAGTGGGCGAGTTGGAGCTTTCAGTCGTGTAGTTGTTGTTATCTAGGGAACTTCTTTATTGAAGACCAGGACTAGAGCAATCTGTGGAGACCTTAACTAGATATTGAATGGAAGGGACCTAAATTATGTCAACTCCGCATTTTCTTGATAAGGGACAACCCATGTCGAGCTCTTGATATAACTTAATGTGGGGCAAATGGACCGTAAAACAACTTTAAAATGATTTGGTTTGACAATTTTTTGTCATTTAATAGTGGGTTGATTGGCTGACTATGAAGTGCAAACACTCAATATGGTGGTTGTGTTGTATGTGAAATGTGCTCAACATTTATGTAGGATGTATATATTATGTGTCTAGCATAATGTTTCCTATTGCAATGCAATTTCCTTTTATAGGCATCTTTGCTTATTAGTTGCTTGATTATCTTAGTTCTTGTGGATTGAGCTAGAGTAAGCTCGCGAATGCGAAGTGGGAATCCTTTGCAAAATCATTATCTCAGATCTACATAGTTATGCTAATTATCTTAGTTCGATGTTATGTAGTGTGCAAAGGGAATGTAAATTAGCAAATCGATCCAAAAATATATGGTTATATGTTAAAGTGCAAGGTGAATAAGTTAATTTATGTTCTTTTTAAGCTAAACCATATCTTTTGATGACGTGTTTGGCATTGCAGAAAGATTGGTGGGAGGCCGGAATAGTGAGCCCCGTAACAGATCAAGGACACTGCGGCTCTTGCTGGACATTCAGGTAAATTCATTCTGAAAACATTTACATGCTCTTATTTTGTATAGCACACTTTTTGATGTAGCTTTCTGCTCCATGACTGATAAATTAAGTTACTTTGAAAGCTTTCTTCTTCTTTAAATTTTTGTACTGTATAGTAATCTTTGCTAAGAATTTGACATCATGACAAATACTAGCTTATATTGATAAAGCGGATAAGTCAATATTGAGAAATTGAAGGACAATAAAGATGAAATAACTAAAAAACTGAAACAATTTGACGAATAATTGTTAAAGAGGTATAGTGAATGACTTTTGATCTTAGCATGTATAATGCATAAATTTATATGCAATTCACGTAACCGAATACGTGCCATAGGCACATGCCCACAGGCATACCTAGTTATATTATATTACTCAGTTTAGTTCCACATAGAAATATGTATTAGTTTAATCTTTACTTCTCTCATATATATAGATGACATTGTACTCAATTATAATCAATCCAATAATCTTCTATCAATCTCTCTATTAACTTTAACATGGTTTCATTGCTAATTCCAAACTCTAATCCCTAATTTCCCTTCCCATCCCTAATTCCTAACTCTAATTACACAACCTCAACCTCCCGACCTCCATCTACAACAACAACGACACCACCAGCTATTGCAATTCTCTCATCAATAACAAGAGTGGCAACAACAACGACAGTGAGGTCTCCCTCAACTTCCTCACCCTCCTGGCATCCATCTACAACCGCAAGCACGACCCTCACATCTTCATCTTCTTTGCTGTCTCTCCACCGAAACCCATCCCCTATCGCCTCTTAGAGTGGATCTCATCTCCTCCATCACAAACCTAACTTCCATTGTCTCTTCGATCTCGAACCTCTCTCCTCCCTTTTCTCGCTGCCACTCTATCTTCAATCCGCAATCTGAGACTCCTTCCCTCCCACACAATCCATCCCTTGATGCCCCCTGCACTCTTTCTTCACCCTCCCATTCCCAAAACCCTAACCCCATATCCCCTACATTAAAAAAGGGGGAAAAGGAAAAGAAAGTCAAATCTGACCCACAACCCACAAACCTGAAACGAAACCCAAACCCCACTTCTCTCTACTCCCGCTCCAACCACCGTCGCTGCCAATGTTATCGTCGATTGTCACCCGTCGCCTATCCTCAGCAGATTCAAAAAAAAATTGCAGGTACCAGTGCTTCTTCATGGAACCTCAGTTTCGACAGTATCTTCTTATCTCCTTCAACTACCTTGCTACTACATCTTTCTCTTCACTCATGCTTTATCACGGCGTCAACAACAACATCACCATCCCGATCCATGCCTCCTCCCTCCTCCCTCCTCCCTCCTCCCTCCTTCAAACACCAGCAACAGTAGCACAATCCCGATCCCGATCCTGATCTCGATCCCGACATCCGTAGCATCACTGTCCTCATTTCGATCCCTGTCACAGCAGCACCCGTCCCATTCCTCTTTGACGTACTCCTTCTCCATCATCTTCTGCCAAGACCGTTACTCCAGCTTTGCTATCTCCTGCTGATTGGGCCAATCTTCAGCATCGCCTCGTTCAACTGGAACTCAAGCTCTAGTCTGCCAATGCTGGCTCCTCTGCCCCTGCATTCTCTGTCACTCCCGATATAAATTCTTCATGGATTTTAGATTATGGTGCATCACATCATTTTATAGTAATTATACACTGCTCACCACCAACACTGCACTTCCCTTTCACTCTCCATCACTTCACACAGCTGATGACTCACTACTTGTCACTGCACACTCAGGATCTATTAGCTCTCCCACTCTCACATTGCCCTATGTTCTTAATGCTCCACATTTAACCATGAAACTTATTTCCATTACTGCTCTGTGTGATAGTGGCCTTGCTGTTATCTTTGATTCTTTAGGTTGTTCTATTATGGATTCACACACTGGATATGAGTTTGGGCGTACTAGTCAACACAGGAGTCGACACGTTCGTCTATATCATCTAGATTTTCTACTTGCACATGGATCTCTTTCTAGTTTTGTTGGTGTTATGTCCTCTGATGCCGATCTGTGGCACAGACGTTTAGTTTATATTAGTGAGTCTCGCTTGCAGAGTTTAGCCATAGTGGTGCACCTGGTCATCTTTCTTCTACACATTTGTCTATTTGTCAGGGTTGTAAGTTATCCAAACATTCACTTTGTTTAAATAACAAAAGCACTTCTAAAACCACTTATCCTTTTTAGTTTGTTCATTCTGACATATGGGGACTCTCTCTTGTACCTTCTAGAAAATGTTATCTCTATTATGTTACCTTCATAGATGACTTCATTCGATACACATGAATTTTCCTTATACGCTATCGATGTGAGATTCCTAACAATTACTTGGCCTTTACGGGCATGAATCATACTTAGTTCGGTGTGCGCATCAAGATTTTTCACTCAGATGGTGCTCGTGAGTACACTTCCACTACTATGCGATCAATTCTTCAGTATCACAACACCATTTTCCAACAGTCATGCCCTCACACACATGAACAGACTAGTGTAGCTGAACGCAAGCATCGTACATTCTTAAGACGAATTGCGATATTCTACTCCCTTCTTATTCCTCGTCTTTTCTGAGCTGAAGTTGTCTTGACTTTTTTCAGCCTCACTAACATCACTCTCTCGTTTACCTTATCTGGTAAAAATTCTTATGAGGCTATTCATCACTCTCCACCAGACTACAGTATGCTATGTACCTTTCGGTGCCCTCCCACTGAGCATACGAAGCTAACCGCCCGGACCGCTAAGTGCATTCACCTAGGTATCAGTTCTGAACACAATGAATATTGTTGCTTTAATTCCTTGTCGCGTCATGTCTGTATCTCTTGTCATGTCTCCTTTATGGAAGACTCTCCATATTACCTGTCCCCCCATAGGTTATTCGTTTTCTTGATTCTCCGGTTTCCTCTACTACCTCACTAGACACCTCTTCACTAATTCCATTCAATCCCACCCCTTTAGCTCCTATCCCTTCTCTTATGTACCTAATGACTACAATCACTCCTACAGAGCCTCTATCCACACCAACTGCATCACCTCAACCACTTGCACTCATACCACCTGCATCTGCACACCTGCATTCACTCACACCACCTGCATCACTACAACCGCATGCACCCACACCACTAACCTCACCTCTACACCCTGCACATCCACCACTGGTTCGTCACTCTTCCCGTTCTACTTTGGGCATCCAGCTGACACGCTATACACCTTATGCCACTGGTTCTTCTGACCGGTTTGGTTTTGCCACTCTAGCTCTTACTCACCATAGTTCCATTCATATCTCACCGTTATATACTCTACATGTGAGCCCAGAACTTATCAAGAAGCTATTCAATATTCCGAGTGGTGGGACGCTATTGCAGAGGAGTTCCGTGCATTTGATTAGACTGACACTTGGGATGTTATTCCACTACCAGCGGGCATTGAGCCTGTTAGTTGCAAATGGACCTTTAAGGTTAAATATTGACCTGATCGCTCAATTGAGCGGCATAAGGCTCGTCTAGTTGCTAGAGAATTTACTCAGGAGCATTTCATTGATTATGATGAGACTTTTTCTCCAGTTGCGCAGATGACTACAGTTTGCATTTTCCTTGCCGTTACTACCATTCGTCAGTGGCCGTTATATCAGATGGATATGAAGAATGCATTTCTTCATGGTACCTTATATGAGATTGTTTACATGCAACCTCCTCTTCGCCTCACCATACCTCCTCATCATGTTTTCCATTTAGGTCGTGCTATATATGGTCTGAAACAGGCTCTTGAGCATGGTTTGAGTGCTATCACCGTGTCATCACATAGGCAGGTTTTCATTGGAGCTCACATGATCACTTTATGTTTATGTAGTCATCACCGCAGGGGAGGATACTTCTACTACTATAAGTTTATGTTATGATTATTTTTGGGAATGACTCCGCAGGCATTGCATCTACTCAGAGATACCTTCACCAACAATATCATATGAAGGATCTTGGCAGACTATGCTATTTTTTGGGTTTAGAGATTACTCAGGGCCCTGGGGGATAGTCATTTCTCAGTCGAAATACACATCAGACATTATTTCTACTACAGATCTCTCTTACAATCGGTCAGCCGACACTCCCTTAGAGCTTCACGTGAAGCTTCATCCCACAGATGGTGAGCTTCTCCCCGATCCTACTTGATACATGTAGATTGTTGGACAGCTTGTCTATTTATGCATGATCGGGCATGATACTGCTCATGTAGTTAGTATTATCAGCCAGTTTGTTTGTGCTTCTCGATCAGTTCACTATAGTGTTTTTCTTCGGATTCTCAAATATCTTCGAGGCACTATCACTTGTTCTTTATTCATGCCTTCTAGATCTAGACTTGAGCTGAATGCATCTTCTTATTGAGATTAGGCAGAGAATACTACTACCAGATGGTCTACCACAGGTTTCTGTTTCTTTATTGGTGATTTGCTAATCTCATGGCGGAGCAAGAGATAAGCAGTTTTTGCATGTTCTTCCACAGAAGCTGAGTACAGAGAGATGACAGCTACTACTAGAGAGGTTGTTCATGTTCCGTGACTTATCAGACTTGAGTGTCACTCTTATAGGAGCTACTCATCTTCACTGTGACAACTGCAGGATGGAAAAGACAGATAAGGGAAGAAGCAAGTCGGAGAACGCCTTGCATATTGCAAACAACATCGTCTTTCATGAGTAGACAAAGAACATAGAGATTGATTGCCACTATGTCCGTGAGCGCTTTGAGGCAAGGACCATTTCACTTCATTGTGTGACCTCTTCATAGCAGACAGTAAGCTTTTTCACCAAATCCCACACTGTCCACAGATTTTGATACTTTATGGGCAAACTCACACTAGTAAATTCACCGTGAGTTTGAGAGGAGGTATTAGATACTATATTATATTACTCAGTTTAGTCCCATATCGGAATATGTACAATGTCTCCTATATGTAAGAGACATTGTACTCAGTTATAATCAATCCAATAATCTTCTCTGAATCTCTCGGTAAAACTTAACAATATATATATATATATACACACACACACACTAGCAATCTGCACGTGTGATGCTCGTCGTAAGATTTTTTTTTAAGTAAAGACTATAACATTGTCTGGTATCGAATCTGAGAACTCGTTTTACCCATCTCAAATCCTTACCATACTCTTTACAATTACCCCTAGTGGCACCAACTTTTATTTTATATGAGTGACACTTATGTAAATAATTATGTCATAAATAAATTTGAACTTTGAGGATATTATGGTAACTAACAACATTTGACTAAATGAATGGTTAATATAACTTCCACTTAAAAATGAGTGGTTGAGATTAGATGGTTGATCGTCTACAAATTAGAGTTTATCTACAACTGAACGACAGATATATATAGTTTCTATTAACTCCAAAATGTAGTAGTTATCACTTTTCTAGCCACATAGATCTATACCCACTGTGTATTATATTCATTACCTACTTTTTCATGTTTTAAAAATTTGGCAGGCTCCTATATTAACACAAACAAATGGTGTACGATGTGTTAATTACTATTTTGGGAGTTAATGAAAACTATGTAGTCCAACTCTCTCTCTCTCTCTCTCTCTCTCTCTCTATATATATATATATATATATATTTATAAATAGGGAAAAAGGGATATGAGCAACTTGCTCATTTAGTAAATGAGCAATTGATGAGGTGGCATGTATGTGATTGGAAAATTCTAAAAGTGGTTAGTTGTCCAATGTATCACATGCATGCCACATCATCACTTGCTCATTTACTAAATGAGCAAGTTGCTCATATCCCTTTTACCCATATATATATTCAAAAAAGAATAGAAGGAACAATAAGAAAAAAGGTTCCATAACGTCAATAATGAGAACTCTTATTGTTGTCGAAGTTTTCATCGTAAAATTTTGCAGCTGCAAGTGAGAGAAGAGAGAGAATATAGTGAGATTAGGGTTAAGTTTGAAATGAGCCAAGTCAGATGTGCTTCACTTTATTTAACCCAGTGGTTTAATTTACGTGAAATGGGTGTGATACGACTCATTTCACTCATAGGAAACCTAAATCTAATCTCTGCGTCTCTGACAAACTTCTTTCTCCTTTCATTTTTTGGGAGTCTACATGAACGATTTTGATAGCCCCATCGATGACGTTGAGGACTCTGATCGATGGCAGCAGCATAAGTGATTATGGGAGAATATGATAATATGGAAATAACGACGAATGCTTTCTTCTTTCCGAATCTGTTTTTTTCTGTTTAAAAGGGAGGTCATCACTTCAAAGTGGCTCTTCATTACCAAAAGAAGTGGCCTGACAACCGCTCGAGCGTTTTATTAGATACTGAAAACATTGAATAATAACACCTTTATATCTATATGAGAACCAAGACTTAATCTATATAACGATGCTTTTAGATTTCTTATCGTTGAGTAATTTCACTGCCACTCCCCAGAGGATTTAACACCTACTACCTAGTGGAATTTTTCCGGCTCTTCGCACAAGTGGACTTCCACCCACACTCTTTATATGATTTTTCACCTCAACCAAGCAAGAGATTCTCACAAGCACTCAATCACTCAAAACACACAAATACTATTATTGTTGTTCTAAAACTAGATCAAAAGAAAATAAAGCTCACAAAAAATACAATATGAAATATTAGAACTTGTTCGTTCTAAGCTGATAAGCAATAATAATGAGATCCAAGATCTGAAAATTTGAGAGCAAGAGATAAGAATATGAAAGCTTGTTGGAGTAAAATCCCATGAGAAAATGTTTCGAAAGAAGGTATCTTATGTAAGAAAGTAGACAGAAAAACCCAATCTTAAAAACTTATAATTCAATCCAAAACTGAATATACCATTTGATATGGGTAAAATCAGAGCCACTAGATCACGACATGCATCTCAAAGCTTCTCAAATGTAGAGCAGTGATTTCCTAACAACAAGAGGCCCACAGGAAGAACATGGGCCGTCTCTAGACCCATCAACTCAACCAGATCCACAATTAGGGCTTACAGCCTAAGAAATAAGGGTTTCCAACTGATTACAACTGTCAGAAATTCCCCCTAATTCAGTAATTAAATGACTAATTCTATCCCTTAACTAGAGGAATCTTCTATCAAATCTTAAAAGATACATTTCCAGGTCTATCTTCTATAACTAATTCCTTGTCTACAAATATGCCACCTCCCTAATTCAGTAAAGGGTAATCAATCTTTTGCCACCAAAACTCTAGTCTTTCTCTGAGTTACTAGTCTTTCTCTGAGTTACTGACTTGAGCGTCGGAGGATCTTTCCAGGGACCAACCCTTATGTTCGTCGGATCCAGATCCAAGCGCTCTCAATGGTTCAGATTCAGATCAAGAAGATTTCAGCCATCACAAATTCCGGTTTGATTGAAGGTCAAGATTGTAAGTTTTCTTCTAAAAAAGATCTCATTATCTGATTTCTCCCACACCAGAAAAAACAGCAACACCATTATCCCCTATTCAACAATTCTTTTTCTAGCGTTGGAGGGGTATTTTGGTCAACGAAAAAGTTCAAATATAAGCTGGGGATAAAGTTCATAAATCTGTAAAGTTTTAGTTTTAACAACCAATAGAAAATGAATACAACACATGAACAGCAGGGTAGCTACTAATACCCTATTGGTCCAAATTTTGTTCAGTGCAAATTGCGTAGTTTTGTAGTCATTTTGGTTGAAAGATAAATGCCTTATATATATATTTGTATGTTGGTGATGTGTATATTGGTGACAAATCCAATTTACGGATTGGATGTATGTGCAAGAGGTTACATTTGTAACGCACCGAGATCGGCTCAGCTGCGCACAGGGCTACGTGAGCGCGCACGCAAAAGAACGAAAACGAAACTGAAACTCTAGCCACGCCCACCACATACCCCATCAAAAAAGGGTATATCCTTTATCATATGGTAAATCATATATATACTCACTTTTTCACTCATTTTCCACCGATATGGGATAATTACCCAAGCCCATGCTGTTGGGCCACATCACCCCATGCAGCACATTCACCACCTTTCTTTCATTTTTCTCATTAATGCCATAGCCCCATAGGAACTTCTATAGGCTCCATATTAGTTTCACTTAATCCAAGCCCTATAGAAAGTCCTATAGTCCAACAACCAAATCTCTCACTCACATTATATATATATATATATATATATATATATATATTATTATTATTATTATTATTATTATTATTATATATTTTTATATAATATTATATATATACCCGTAACCGCTTAAGTACGGGGTGTTACACACACCCCCCCTTTAAGAACTCAGCATCATCACTGAGCCCGAAACTTGCAACATGATTCAGGATCCCTTTCTAGCCGATGTGGAGAGGAATACCCTGATTCTGCTAGTTGTACAGTCTCCTTACCAGGACGACCTGTACCAACCTCGCTCCATCTCAAACGTACATCTTGAACACACTCGGTGTCGAAAGTCAGCTCTGATACCATTTGTAAATGTCCCGGGCCCGGCTCAACTGCGCACACTGCTACATGTGTGCACACGCGAAAGAATGGACACAAAATTCTAGTCACGCCCACCACAGGTACCATAAAAAAGGGGGTATACCCCTTAGGTAACCTTTATCAAATGGTAAATCCTATATATACTCTGCTTTTCACTCATTTTCCACCGATATGGGATAATAACCCATGCCCAAGCTTTTGGGCCACCTCACCCCATGCAGCACACTCACCACCTTTCTTTCATTTTTTTCTCATTAATGCCATAGCCCCATAGGAACTTCTATAGCCTCCATATTAATTCCACTTAATCCAAGCCCTATAGAAGGTCCTATAGGCCAACAACCAATTCTCTCGCTCGTATTTTATATATATATATATATATATATATATATATAATTTTATGTATATACATAATTATGTATTTCTATATAATATTATATATATACCTGCTTAAGTACGGAGTGTTACAACATTATTTTGAAAACAATCATTTGAGCATTATTGAGATATAAGTTTTTTTTGAGAGTAAAACAAATGAAATCTAGTGCATGAGTTCAAAAAATTACAAAACTTTTCTCAAAGTTAGGAAACATTTTGTTTGAGATAATCCAACATATAGAACTGAGTTTTGACTCTTGTTTTGCATGATATGGTTCCGGGATCACTTTCAACTTTCAACTGATATAACCCATACTTACAAAAATGAGAGAACTATATTTAGTAGAGATGTGAACAAGTTATTTTAAATTATGAAAAATTTGCACCATTAATATCAAACATATTTATGAGCTAATCCAAGTTCCGAAAGTCATTTTTTATGCACGAAAATGGAAATGAGTCATTTTAGTGAAAACTAAAGTTAAAAAGCTATTTATGGTCAATATATGTAAAATCTCTAGTTTTGCTCGAACCTTTTGCTAGATTAGTAACATGGTTCCTAATAACAGATGTACTGTCACCAATTTTGAGCTCCCACCTCAAGTTTGGTGGAGTACAGCCTTATCCTCTAATAGATTTGACGCTTCTAGCTCGATTCCTTACAACCTCCAATAATGACTCTAAGACTCAACCTACCCAGTTAATTACAGATATTAGAACTCAAACCTATATTTGTCAAACTTCAAAATATCAACATAAAAGGTGTGTTCAACAATAGTGATAGACAATAAGCTTTTTTGATTGCTCTCTTCTTGGTGCTCTGTTTAGAGAATAGTTGGCGTAAAAGTTTTTGTATTTTGGTCATATTGCCTGGGTGGTTGGTTTGTTGTTAATATGATCCTTTTATGTGCTCTTGTTTGTACTATTTCTGTCCTTAAATTTTTTTTTGGCTGAAGTCCTATTGGTTTCATTCTAGCTTTAAATAAAAATCTGCATATTATTGGATGTGTCCTGGTTTTCTTCGTCAGATTTTGTTATCATCTTTTGATGTGGAAGTTTTCTTGAATTGCAAGATTTTGTTATTTATGCTTCTAATACTACATTAATCTCATTGCAGAAATTGGTTAGGGTTTCCGAATGTGTCCCTCTGAATACCGATAGCCAAGCTAAGAGGTGGATGTATGACATGGAGTTTTTAAAGTACATGATCTATGTGGTTGGTTATTCCATTTTCCCTCTTCTTCTTCTTCTTTCTGTATGAATCCAGCTGAAGTGTCTTTGCCTCACCTTCACTGTCAATGTATATAAGTAGATGAGTTTCTCTAAAAATCTTGATTAGTTTTCCCATTTGACATTGATGCTTTAAGATAGATTTTGATTTCTTCTATATTATCTTAGAAATTCATCTGATGAAATAGGGCAGATGTTGTGTCTCTGTAAGAGTCTAAACTAGAATTTTAATATATATATATATATATATTGAAATTTCAAGCCGCCACTCAATATCCACCCCACCCAATACCAATCAGGACATTGCCTGTTGGTAATAATAATAAAGTTGTTTAAGTTTGGTCATGTGCTATTTAACTTAAACTTTGAAAATTTTGTATGTCCTGTAGTGGATTACAAATGTTAACGTTTTTGTTAAAGTAGTCTTAGTTTTAGTTCCAGATATGAAATAAACGTAAAATTTATCCTTGCTCTTCTATATATAGGAGGCAGTGTATTCAGTAATGAGCAACCCAATAAAGTATTTTGTTCAGTTTCTATACTTTTACATTGTCTCAAAGCTAGAAAAATACACAAAATTTTTTTCATAAAGAATTAGGGTTCTCTCTTTTCAATTTCAAGAAACAAAAAAGGGAGCTCGTTACTGTTCATCATCCCCTTCCTCCAAACCCTAACCTTAATCTCCTTCTCTCCCTCCACAGGCACTGCCGTCCTCCTCTGCCCCCCGCCTCTTCCATCACAACACGCTGCCACCGTCGCCCACCCTCCTCTTATCCTCTCCCAATCCTCTTCCCAGCCTCCCGACCTCCTCTGATTCCGGAATCCACCACCACCCCCGATCGTCTCTAGTCGCAACTCTCCCCACACCAGCCACCCTTATCTTCCCTCTCCTCGCCATGTTCAACTACCACGAGTACCACTTCCTACTCTTACTGACACCCCAACACCGTCTACACTTCATTCACGATGAGTTGGAGAATAAAGTGATCTCATTTTTATATGTCCGACCCGGTGAACAACTTGCTGATATACTCGCACTACCTCCTATGCCCTTTCAAACTTTTTTGAGCAAGCTTGGCTTTGACAATATCTACGGACCAGCTTGAGGGAAAGTGTTAAAGTAGTCTTAGTTTTAGTTCCACATCTGAAATAAATTTAGAATTAATCATTGTACTCTTTTATATATAGGAGGCAGTGTATTCAGTTATGAGCAACCCAATAAAGTATTCTTTTCAGTTTCTATATTTTTACAAATAGATGGCAGTGTTTCCAAAACATAGGAAAACTACAGTAATAACAACCCTTTGGATTTTCTTGTGCAATAACTGTGAATTTGGACTCTGATCTTGACTTGTTACCCGTACGGTCTGTGTTCTTCCCTACCTTGTGCGCCTGTGCCAGAAGCCTCTTTAGATGAATCAAATCTTTTCATGATTTACTTAGTTCTTAATGTAGTAATGACCTTCTCAAGCTCAAGGGTACTTCTATGCTCACAACTCGTTTGCAATTTTGTTAAGAAGTTCAAATGTGATATATGAGTGTTGCTGCTGATTTTGGTGTGGGAGCAAATAGATGAATTTGTTGATTCTTTGAAAACAAATAAGGCAAACCTGTTGACTTTCACCGGCATTTGACTGGTTTCTTGCCGCTGCCGTTGACCTGCAAAAAGTTCAATACACCGGGATGGACCCGGCAATGAACCTTCTGACGCTCAAGTCAGTAATCAGGAAGATTATGAAAGAGCGTTGATGTGAAAAAATATTCATTACCTCGTTATGGTGGGGGAGAGGGGTATTTATAGTCGCTTTAAGAGACAGTTTAGAGATAATCATTTATCTCTATGTCCCGGTGTTTTTGGATAAGATGTAGAGTTTAAACTTGTTTGATGATAAGAGAGGTGGTTTAAACTGCCTCTTAGAAATAATCACGAATTTGAGTTACTCTTTAAATATCTGAAATTGGTTTGATAGGTCCGTTTTGGGGTTATTGGGCTTTGAAGAAAGACCCAGTTCCCAATTTGGACCCGTTTATAGGTGAAATTGCCATTTTACCCTTAGAGCTTTAAGATTAGTGCCCGATTTTAATGGTCCCAATTTAATCCTATTTTTAGCCATATCACGAACCCCCCACTCCCGAAGACTGAGTTTAACAGCCTTTGAAGAGTAGTTTTATTATTCTAATAGCGTACGAGATTTTATCGGGGTTCTTGAGGGAGTTTAGATCTCGCTCGAGGTGTGACGGTGTCAATTTGAGCTTGTAAGATGCCCAAAATGATTTTTAGAATTTTTAGAATTTTATTTGATTTTTTAAATTACTTTTTGAATTATTTACTCAATTTCGTAAAGTAACAATCTATTTTCAAGAAGTATTAATTAATCGTTCTAATTAATAATTATCTATCGAGGAGTTCAAAAATATTTTTCCCGAATTTATAATTATTTTTTAGAATTTTTAATTAATTTTCTTGAATTTTAAATTATTTTTCACAATTTTTAAATAATTAATTCGATTTAATAATAAAAATAAAAGAATTAATCAGCTAAATATCGATGTGGGGCAATCTGGAGCATCGATCATGTCACTTGCGCGATTTCCAAACGATCAGACGGTTGATCTACCGCTTCATCGTGGGCGCGCATCGGGAGGGGGGTGTTTTCCCCTCTTTCACGCTCGAAGCCACATTTGCTCAGAATTTGGCTCCGAGGGACGTGGCTCAATCAGAGCCGTTGGATCTTGATCAAGCATAATTTTTTAGGCAACATTTTTTCCCATTTTTACGCTCGGAGCCACATTTGCTCGAAATTGGCTCCGAGGGACGTGGCACAATCTGAGTTGTTGGAGCTTGACCAAATGCGAATTTTGAGGCAAAGTTTTCCCCCCATCTTCATGCTCGGAGCCATGTTTGCTCGGATTTGGCTCCGAAGGACGTGGACAGATCAGGGCCATTGGATCTTGATCAGGCGTGAATATTGAAACGGAGTTTTCCCCAGTTTCACGTTCGGGGACACGTTTGCTCGGTTTGGCTCTGAGGGACGTGGCAAGATCAGGGTCGTTGGATCTTGATCAGGCGCGAATTTTGAGGCAATGTTTTCCCCCATCTTCACGCTCGGAGCCATGTTTGCTCAGATTTGGCTCCGAGGGACGTGGCAAGATCAGGGCCGTTGGATCTTGATCAGGCGCGATTATTGAGACGAAGTTTTCCCCAATTTCACATTTGGGGACACGTTTTCTCGGATTTAGCTCCGAGGGAGGTGATAAGATCAGAGCTGTTGGATCTTGATCAGGCGTGAATATTGAGACAAAGTTTTCTCCAATTTCACGTTCGAGGACACGTTTGCTCGGATTTGGCTTCGAGGAACGTGGCACGATCATGGTCGTTGGATCTTGACCAAGCGTGAATATTGAGACGAAGTTTTCCCCAATTTCACATTCGGGGACACGTTTGCTCGGATTTGGCTCGAGGGACGTGGCAACATCAGGGCCGTTTGATATTGATCAGGCGTGAATATTGAGACGAAGATTTTCCCAATTTCACGTTCGGGAACATGTTTGCTCGGATTTGGCTTCGAGGGACGTGGCAACATCAAGGCTATTTGATCTTGATCAGGCGTGAATATTGAGACGAAGTTTTCTTCTGGCGTTTGACCGGTAAACAGGTCTATTGACGTCGCTTGAAATTTTGCCTTTTCGTATTCTCCCGCTTAGTATTCGATGTTTACTTGGGCTTTCTACTGGTCTTGGGGGCCCAAAAGTCTTTGATGCTCAAGTGACGCCCCTCATTTGCTATAAGTTCTCACCCCTCTCACCGTCCTCTCATTCTTTACTTTGACTCTTTGAAAAAATTTCTTTCGCTCTCGGGTGGCTCCACCGGTGATATATTCCGACCGTAGCCGTCACATCAAGGTAAATATATATTCTCTTTAATATATTTTACGAGATGTCTAGGGTTTCTTCGGGGAGTGAGACCTCCACCTCGGACCGCGAAGGGGACTAACGGTTGGTGGTTACCACGACAGTGGACAAGGGGAAGATGGTGGTAGGATCGGTGGTCATTGAGACTGTGGTGGAGAAAGAGAGGTGAGCTGGTGCGCTGGGCCGACTTTCGGGTCCCTTAACGGGCCTTGGCGGAGTTCGGGAGTACTCATAGGACCTTTTGGCCAAAGTCGAGTACGGGATGTCGGCATCGTACGAGGAGAGCAGGCCGAGGGAACATTCTGAGGTTGATGACATCCCCTCCATGTTAACGGAGAAGGACTTGGTTCAGATCCGAGAGAGTTTCAAGATTTTGAAGGAACTCACTCTCCTTCTTTCGAGTCCGGGTATCTGAGCCTGCACGCCGACTTCCCCTGACACATGCGTTTTCCCGTTCGATACATTCTTGCCTGATCTCTGCCTGCCTATTCCCCCGTTCGTGGTTGAGGTGCTGCAATGGTATGGCTTGAGCCCGGTCTAGTATATGTCGAATATGTGGCAGCATGTCAAAGGATTTGTCCTCTAGTGCCAAGCGATAGGGGTCGTGCCTCGACTCACCATTCTCCGAAGGCTCTACCGTATCCATCGGAAGAGTAGGGTGGAGTATCGGTACTATTTATCGCCGCGTCGGGGTGTGAAGCTGATAGAAAACCCTAATTCTATAAAGTTTTGGAAGGAGAAGTACTTCTTGATCCGAGGCAATGCGCTGTGGCACATTCCCATGAGGTGGAGGGAGGAGGTGCCAAAATGGGCGAAGGCCGAGCCGGTGTTGACTCCGGAGGAAGATGAGATCATAGCCAAACTCCTTGCTGGTGAACCCTTGGGTTGGAAAGAGTTAACCGAGGAGGCCCTCTTCGGTGGGGGTCTTAGTTCGATCGACCCTAGTACGCCCTGTTTCTGTTATTCTTTTAGTTCGAGTTTTTCTCCTTTTCTTTTTCACATGCCCATCTCTTTGTTGTCTTTCCTTTTTACAGAGGCTTCGCAAATTGACTTCAGGGCGATGTTGCTCGATCGAGCAGCAGTTAGCAACAAAGCCCTCGATGGGAGGAAGAGGAAGAGGATGACCTCTGGGCCACAGTCTGCCAAAGTTGTGAAGACCCCGGTGTCGGTGACACCAGTGGTCAACTCAGAATTCAAACCTCTTGCCCCTCCTACCTTCCCTTCTCTGACTACTGAAGGAACTTCCATCGAGCAGGTATTGGCACTCGAAGCCCCTCCTCTAACAGTGGCAGCGGAGGCAATTCTTACCGAGGAGCACAAGAAGTTCTTCGTCCCTGACTGGCATGTGATGCGGCATGACGATTTCCTCGGGGACTCCGTCAGCTGTATGCAAGTAGTTCGGCACTTGCCGACCCCAAAGTATCGCGCTCCGCTGAAGGCGGGGACTGTCGGTGACGATGCCCTTGAGATTGCCAAGGCAACCATGACGGTGAATGGAGTTTGCCCCCCCCCCCTTCTTTTTAAGGGTGACTTTTGTGCTTTAAAAATTCTTTCTAGTTTTTGTCCACGTAGATCACCTGCCATTTTAGTCATATGATGGAGCTGTTCGTCGAACAAGAAAAAGAGCTCAAGGCGACGAGCGATAGAGATAGTTCAGAGCTTGCCATGGCTGTGAAAATATACGAGGCGGAGAAATGCTTGTCTGAGTCTCAGGTGGCTCAGATCCATCTCCTCGAGGCCGCCTTGGCTAAGGCGACCAAACAGACCTCCCTGGAGAAAGAGAGGGCAGACGAAGAGAAGGAGAGGGCTGACAAGGAGATAGAAATGGCCGCGAAGGCCATTGAAGACGTAGCGAAGGAGAGGGAGACAGCCATGGAAGCAGCTGCAGAGGCAGTTAGGGCTGAAGTGAAGTTACATATGCGGACGAACATGGAAAAGTCCTATGCTCGGGCACTGAAGCATGTGGAGGCGGGCGTCCCCGGCTTCGACGGCTCGGGGTACTACCTATATGATCTTCTCGAAGGCAAAACTGCTCCGATAGCCAGGGAGGTGATTGAAGAAGAGGAAGAAGGAGAAGATGATGAGGGGGAGGACGTCGCCGAGGACCCTCATGCAACCAACGCGAAGGCAACTGGGGAGTACGGTCACGGGGTCATAGCTCCCCTAGAGACGTCTACCGAGGTGGTCCTCTAACTCCTTATCGCATCTTCGTCATGGTTTTTAGTTGCTCCCTTTTCCTTGTGGCTGTTATTCGTGCATTGAACTATCTTGTAGCCTTGATTGAACATAGAACCATCTTTGTAGATTTGTCTCGACTTAAGAGTGATTTATACTTCTCTCTTTTGGTCAACTTCCCTAGGGTAGTGAAGCATCACACCTCCGTGCCCATCTTCATGTCGCTATGCTAGGGGTCACTCTCTCTCTCAGGAGAAGCTATCTAAGATTGAGTTTGAGCTTGGTCATCTGAGGTTGGTCTTGGCTCGTCAAAACATAGAAGTGAAGTGCCTTCAGGAGGCTCTGCAAGAAGTGCCCCCAAGGGGGGAGAGGTCGGCCCCTCAATGGCAGCTAGAAAGGCTTCGAGGCTAAAGTTCCTTCAGCACTCTTTATTCGCAAGAAAGACCGAAAGAGACGAGCTGAAGAGCTCTTTATCTGAAGTGAAGGCAGAGAGGGAGGCAGAGAGGGACGCGTTGAAGAATGCTCTATTTGAAGTAAAGGCAGAGAGAGACGAGCTGAAGAACGTGGTGCTCGAGAAGAGCTTAGAAGCGGCTCATCTACGGAGAAGTATCTTCGTGTTTCGACGAGGAGGCAATGCGAGCGGGATACCTTGTTTGAAGCTCAGGGTGATGGACGACTCCCTCAAAGAGCGGCTCATCGAATTAGAGGCAGAGAATCTTCGCTTAAAGCGGCTTTCCGAAGGAAGTAATGTGAGGAGTACTTCTTGCCCACAGGGGGAGTACGCCCAGGGGAGATCGTTCCATGAATTAGCTCTTTTCATGCCTAACGCTCTGCGGAACCCTGGTGATGCACAAAGTGGAGTGACCGGCTCATCGAGTGGGGCATCCGTTGGGGCGACGGTTAGGCTCATGGGTGTTGACGGCGCGACTCGGCTTGCAGGCCTAGAAACTTCTTTGGAGACAAGGCGAGAACAACATAGCTCTTGTCGCCATCGTGTATTGCTTAATCGGAGCGTCCCCCTTCCTAAGAGGAGCTAGGGCGACACCTTGTAGTCTTGTAGTTTGTCTTGTATGAGTTTTTGGTCTCTAATTAGACTTGTATCCCCATTTTTGATGGAATAATATATCACATCTTTCAATCTTGTAACGAACTTCCTTTAAGAGTTTAAGTGCTTTGCTAACTTTCGCAAGTGATTTCAATAGTTGTGGGAGCAATTTTAAATGGTGAGCTACTTCGTACTTGCTTGTTCGCAAGTAGCTAAAGTAGTATCCAACCAAGTGTTGGACTCCGAACTTGTCATTTTAAGAGTTTCAACAGTTGTGGGAGCAATTTCGAATGGTGAGCTACTTCGTACTTGCTTGTTCAAAAGTAGCTAAAGTAGCATCCAACCAAGTATTGGACTCCGAACTTGTCATTTTAAGAGTTTCAACAGTTGTGGGAGCAATTCCGAATGGTGAGCTACTTCGCACTTGCTTGTTCGCAAGTAGCTAAAGTAGCATTGAACCAAGTGTTGGACTCCGAACTTGTTATTTTAGAGTTTCAACAGTTGTGGGAGCAATTCCGAATGGTGACATACTTCGCACTTGCTTGTTCGCAAGTAGCTAAAGTTAGGGGTGTCAAAAAATATCATATTACCATACCATACCGTACCATACCATTATCATACCATATATTACCGAAATCTTGGTAATACCATACCGAAATCTCGGTATTGTACCATACCGAAATTATATGATATGGTACTGTTACCCAATACTGATACCATGGTATACCGTACCATACCAAGTAATTAATATATATTTAATTTAATTTTTATATTTAAAAACCCATACCCAGACATAGCTCCAGGCCCATTTTTCTTCTTTTCTTTTTCAATTTTTCACCCCAGTTATACTAGTACTTCAACTATTCTTCTATTTTTCCTTCTTCCTTTTTTTCTTTTTTTGAATCTAGGGCACACACACTGATTGACCTACGCACTACGCTGCCGAAGCACCACGCTGTCGCGATGCCGCCTACCTTCTTCAGCCCCATCGGTACGGTATTTTTGGAAGATTTTTTTGACAAATTAGGAAACATTAGAGTTTAGTTGGTGTATTAAGATAAGATCCATCTTCTTCTTGTTCTTGTTGGGTTTTCTTGAGATCTTGGGTATTATTATTCACAAGTAATTAGGAATTTAGAATGTAAAAGATCTTCTGATTTGATTTATCAAATTATTTTTTGTATTTTTTAGGAGTTAATATAGGTGAAATCTTATTTATGTATTATATTTGTATCATAATCCTGAAATTGATTTATATATGAATCTTCTAAATGAGATACATACTGGAAAAAAAAGGAGTAGAACAATACACAGAAATGAAAGAACCATCAAATATCATGAATGTTATGAACGGAAAATAACAATGCTGTTGTCATTCTTTCTATATGAATCTTCTTAACTTCGGGAATTGTTGTCATTCTTTCTCTGTATGTTGAAGCTATCCAATTATATCTAATTAAGCATATTGCAGAATGTTGAATCTAATAGAGTAGCATATTAAATCAATCATATTGTAGAATGTTGAAACTAATTTTCATACAATAAAGATATATTATATTGAAACTTATACATCTCTGAAAGTGTACAACAATAAAGTCTACAACCCTGATTTGTTGTTTGGCCTGGGTGGATTAAGGACTTCTTCATATATATATATATATATATAAATATATATATATATATATAATTATTTATGTTGGAACTTCTTCATATATATATTTATGTTGAGCTTATTTATCCTTCAGTTGCCATTTATATGAATGTTATTTTTTAAAGCTAATTGATGTCCGGTAGTACCATGGTATTACCAATACCGTACCAATATTCTGGTAGTACCGAACTCGGTAATACCAAAATCTTGGCACGGTAATGGTAGAGAAATTTGTGTACCAAGTATTCCGGTACGGTAGACGGTAGAGTAATGATAATACGGTACGGTACGGTATACCAGCCCTAGCTAAAGTAGTATCGAACCAAGTGTTGGACTCCGAACTTGTTGTTTTAAGAGTTTCAACAGTTGTGGGAGCAATTTCGAATGGTGAGACACTTCGTACTCGCTTGTTCGCATGTAGCTAAAGTAGCATCGAACCAAGTGTTGGACTCCGAACTTGTTGTTTAGAGAGTTTTACATTTGGAGTGTATGCTTCGAGGCGAGACAAACAGAACATTTAGACAACAGGTTTTCTAAGAAGTAGACTGTTTTTATTAAAGATGACTAAGTGGCTACTTCTGAGTGTCATTATTACATTTGAAAAAATCAACTGAATAAGAAAAAAAATACAAACTTAGAAATGCTTTAGGATTAGAAGTTGCTTGGAGTGGTGTTCAAACACCCTCTTGGTACTTTAATAAGTGTTCCGCAATCCATGTTCTGGGTACTCTCTTGCCCCCCCGGTCTTCAAGTTGGTAAGCTCTAGGGCGAACAACTTTGGAGATCCTATAGGGCCCTTCCCAATTAGGAGATAGTTTTCCCCTTCTTGCTCGGAAAAGAAATTGATACTTTTCTAAGAACCAAATCCACTTCTTTGAGATTACTGGGGCGGACTTTCTTATTATAGGACTGCTCTATCCTACGTCGATAAATTTCCTGATGGATGGAGGATCTTTCTCGAATTGTATTAATGAGGTCCAAGTTGCCCCGAAGCTGGTTCGAATTTTGCTTTTCATCGAATGCTATCAAGCGGGGAGAAGGTAGGCAAACTTCCAGTGGGATGACGACTTCAGAGACATAAGTGACGTTGAAGGGAGATTCTTCTGTGGGGATCTTCTTAGTAGTGCGATAGTTCCACAGCACATTGGGGAGCTGCTCGACCCATAATCCCTTGGCAGACTTGTCCAGTCTCTTTTTTAGGCTGGAGAAAATTTGCCGATTGGAGTTCTGCTTGACCATTGGATTGTGGGTGGGATATTGAGGAAAATCATTGCTGGATACCGAGATCTGTACAAAAATTGCAAAAGGCTGCTCCCATAATTGGGTCCCACTATCCGTTACCAAGATTCGAGGTACACCGAATCTGTAGACGATGTTCTTCCCAAAGATCTGCTAGACTCTGTTCTCAGTGATCGTCGCTAGAGGCTCGGCTTTGATCCATCTGGAGAAGTAGTCGATTACAACGATAAGGAACTTCAGCTGGCCCGACACTAGAAGGAACGGCCCGAGCAAGTCCATCCCTGACATTGCGAAAAGGGTCAGACTGGATAAGGAGGCGAGTTGGGCTTGTGGTAAGCGCCGAATTGTTGAGAACTTTTGGCAGGGGGCGCATTGGCAAACGTGTTGTTCGGTGTCGCTAAGGAGTGTAGGTCAGAAATATCCATAATTTAAGACTTTGAGGGCGAGGGACCTTGCTCCCGAATAAACGCCACACATCCCTTCATGGGCCTCCTTTAGAGCATACTGGGCCTCCTCAGGGGAGAGGCATCTCAAGTCGGGTATGTCGTCCACTCGAGTGTAAGAGCATTTGTACATGACCCCTTCGATGTGCATGTATCACTCGGCTCTGGTTCTGATTCTTCTAGCCTCTTTATGGTCTGGAGGGAGGATTCCATCTTTAAGATATTCAAGCAAGAACCTCATCCAATTCTCCCCGAGTGCTAGGGGCAGCATTTCCATCAGTTTGGGACCTTCTTCCTCGATGCTAGGTCTCAAGAGGACTTCTATCAAGACGGTTTGTTTTAAACCCTGGAGGGAAGAAGAGGATAGCTTCGAGAGGGCATCTGCCTGTGCATTCTCCTCTCAGGGGATTTGCTGGAGTTGTGCATCTTCGAAAGAGGCCAGCAGCCCTTTGACCTTGGCCAAATATTTTGCCATGCGACCATCTCTTGCCTCATACTCTCCCGATACCTGGTTCACTAGCTACCAGCTGTGAGTCACTGAATATTTTAACGCGCTGGGCCCCGGCCTTGCATGCCATACACAGACCGGCTATGAGAGCCTCATATTCAGCCTCGTTGTTTAATGCTGAAAATTAATGCAGAGTGAGTATTGAAGAACGAAGTCATCAGGGCCGGTCAAGATGACCCCAGCCCCACTCCCGTCAGCGCATGAGGATCCATCAACATACACGATCCAGATCGGGGGTTCCTCTATTGCCTTGCTGGGGTTGGAGATAGTACTTTCTACTATGAATTTTGCGAGGGGGCTTGTGCCTTGATAGCGGTTCGGGGCTGATAGTTGATATCATGTTGACTCGGCTCTATAGGCCACTTCATAAGGAACCCCGAAGTTTCGGGCTTGTAGAGAACTTGCTCTAGTGGCTGGTCGTTAAGAACGACCATCGAATGGGATAGGAAGTAGGGGCGGAGCTTTCGAGCTGCCATGACTAACGCATAGGCCATCTTTTCTTCCTTTGTATAACGAAGTTCGGCATCCCTAAGGACCTTACTCACGTAGTAGATTGGCTTTTGCATCTTACCTTGTTCTCTTACCAGGATGGCGCTGGGAGTCTGTTCTGAGGTAGCGATGTATATATAGAGGACTTCCCTGGGCTTTGGCTTGCTCAAGAGTGGGGGGTTAACTAGATAGACTTTGAGTTGACCAAAGGACTCATGCTGCTGTTGTCCCAACTCAAAGCCTAGCTGCCATGACTAACGCATAGGCCATCTTTTCTACCTTTGTATAACGAAGTTCGGCATCCCTGAGGACCTTACTCACGTAGTAGATTGGCTTTTGCATCTTACCTTGTTCTCTTACCAGGATTGCGCTGAGAGTCTGTTCTGAGGTAGCGATGTATATATAGAGGACTTCTCCAAGCTTTGGCTTGCTCAAGAGTGGGGGGTTGACTAGATAGACTTTGAGTTGACCAAAGGACTCATGCTGCTGTTGTCCCAACTCAAAGCCTTTCACCCCTCTAAGGGCCTTGAAGAATGGGAAACATTTTTCTCCTGACTTGGAGAGAAAATGCCCTATGGCTGCGAAGCGTCCTGTGAGTCTCTGTATGTCTTTGACACTGGAAGGGGGAGCCAAGTTCAGTATGGCCTGAATCTTTTCTGGTTTGGCTTCTATGCCTCTTTGGCTAACCATGAACCCGAGGAATTTGCCGGATGAGACGCCGAAGGCACACTTGTTTGGGTGTAGTCTCATGTTGTGTCTCCTCAACAAATCAAAGGCCTCTTGAAGATTGGAAACATGATTCAATTTGCTGATGCTTTTTACCAACATGTCATCTACGTAGACCTCCATGTTCCGGTCGATCTATTCTCTGAAGACCTTGTTGACAAGGCACCGATAAGTTGCACCGGCATTTTTTAGCCCGAAGGGCATAACCCAGTAGCAGTATAGACCCTGGTCGGTTATAAACGAAGTCTTTGGAATATCAGGAGGGAACATCCTGATCTGGTTGTACCTGGAAAAGGCATCCATAAAACTCAAGAGTTCATATCGGAGGTTGCATCAATCAGGGCATAAATGCTCGGGAGCAGGAACGGATCTTTCGGGCAAGCTTTGTTCAGATCCGTAAAATTAATGCAAATTCTCCAGCTCCCGCTGTCCTTTTTGACCATCACAATGTTGGACAGCCATTCAGGATAGTTGACCTCCTGTATGAACCAGGCATTCAAGAGTTTCTCTACTTCTTCTTTGATTTCCTGTTGGCGTTCGGGAGCGAACTTGCGTTGCTTTTGCTGGACAGGTTTGGCCCCAAGAGAAACACTAAGGTGATGCATGAGAAGTTCTTCGGAGATTCCAAGCATGTCGGTCGCGGTTCAAGCGAGTAGATCATGATTTCCCCTTATACATTGGATAATGACGATTTTAGCGGGATGGGGAAGGACCTTACTAACTTGGAATGTCCTGGTTGGATCTCCTTCTGAGAAGGCTATTTCTTCCAACTCGTTGACCGGCTCTGAGATGGCTTGGCTACTCCCTTGTGAGAGATCGATGGCTTCAAGGGAGAGGACCGGCCCTCCTACTGAAGTCATGTAACATTTACGAGTTGTCTCCTGGCTCCCTCTAACTTCTCCCACCCCTGCTATAGTGGGGAATTTCATCTTCATATGGTAGGATAAGGATACGGCCTGAAGAGCAGTTAGGCCGGGTAGGCCCAAAATGACATTGTAAGCGATCTTCACGTCTACCACCATGAAATCCAATTTTTTGTTCGGGGTGATCGGGGTTTTGCCAGAGGTTACGTCGAGAGTTATCACTCCCTCGATCGTTACTGGCACCCCAGAGAACCCGTGGAGAGTGTAGCCAGCGGGATTGAGTAGATCCCTAGACAACTTGAGACCCTGGAAGGCTTCCAGAAAAAGGATGTTAACCGAACTGCCATTATCGACCAGGACCCGGTGTACTTCGAAGTTGGCCATATGGAGGTTTATTACAAGAGCATCACAATCAGGCATTCGGATGCCTTCCAAATCCTTGTCAGAAAAGGTAACAGGAACTCCAATGCCCTTGGGGGGAGGATAGTTCTGTACCAAGTTCACTTCTCGGACAAAGGCTTTTTGGGAGGAGTTCGAATCTCCCCCCATTGGGCCTCCGAGAATAAGGTGTAGGATAGCTTCAGCCTCGGAATCTGGGGTCTCGACAAGTTGCTCAGTTTTCTTATTAGCCCCTCTGCGAGGCGGAGGAGGATCTACCCTGTCCTTCCTTATGAACCTACAAAGTTGACCCCTCTAAATGAGGGCTTCAATCTCGTCATTAAGGACCGGACAATCATCCGTGTCGTGGTCGTGATCCTTATGGAAGCGGCACAATTTGTCCCTGTTTCTCTTCTTACCTGGTGTATTCATCTTTGGAGGTTGTGGGAGCAGACATTCTTTCCTGACCTCCATCAGGTTGGCTAAAACACTAGCATTAAGTGGAGTAAACTTCTCAAAACGGGGAGGAGGGCAGCGCTGACCACCATTGTCTTTCTAAAGCATCTTAGCCCCTTCTTCTTCAGGTTACTTCCGTTTGTTCCCAAACATGAGCTCTTTCTGATCAAGTGGGAGGAGGGCCTCCTCTGCCCTAATATATTTCTCGCTCCTCAGTAGGAGTTCCGAGAAGTCTCGAGGCAATTTTTTAGCGAGAGATGCCTTCAAGTCGGCATGGTTGATGTTGTGTCGGAAAGCAGCAGAGGCTACCGACTAGTCTAGGGAGGCGATTGACCGGGCCTCGGTGGTGAAACGCTTGACATAGTCCCTTAACCGCTCGCCCTTCCTTTGGCTGAGTGCCAGCAAAGATGTGCTTATCTTTTCGGCGCGACAGCTACTCACAAAATGGGTAAGGAAGAGCTGTAACCCCTGTTTCCCTAACTACGTATTTTCTGAATATTTTTCGTATTTTGATTAGTTATAAAATTCGATATTATTTTAAACTCGATTTGGGCCTTCTATTGAAATCTTTTGGAACTGGAAATTGTATTTTCTTCGAATAATAGTATATTCTAACTTTAATGTTTATTTTCTAAGTGATCGGCTATTTGTATCTTATTTTATTACTATTTAGGTTTTTATAAACTTGTTATCTCAATTCTCATTTTGATATGTATATCAAAATTATTATTGTTGTTATTAATATAATTATTATATTTGATTGTTGAATTGAAAATCTATTTCTATTGTATTTAGTAGTATTTTAGTATTAATTAGATGCACACAAATTTATTTATTTTGTTACTATAATACAATTGATCTATTTATTTATTTATTTTTCTCTAATTGTATATATTTCTTATTGGATATTTCATTATACCCTATTGGGTTTTAAACCAAATACCTAAACCCAAAACCTTATTTATATAAATACCATAATTATCCCCTAACCCTAATCTTTAACCCAGCCGCCTAAACCTTTTCCCCTCTACTGTACACCCCCTAACCTTCATCACACTGTTCATCTCCTTCTCCCTACCTCTTCATCTTCTTCAACCCATCTTCTCTCCCATCCTCCTCCCCGTCGCTCCTCAACCCACAGCAGCACTGCCTTCCCACAGCGACGCATCTCCTTACCTTCCACCTCTCGACGCAAGCCGATGCCATCGCACCCCCTGCAGCACTGCCCTGCCCTCCTCCTGGGTGCTGCCTGCTCGCACCATAACACTGCAGCGCAGCACCCATTGGCCGCCTCCTGTGCCAGTCGTGTGCTCCTGCCGTCGACAACGGCATCGACAGCACCAGCCGATGCATTCTTCCATGCTCCTCCTGTGCGCACACTCCAGCACGCCGCACGCACGTCGATAGCGCCGCCCCCTACTCCCCGCAGCGCAGCTTCCCTGTGCTGTGCCTGTAGCAGCAAAGTCCCGCCGCCCAGCAAGCTGCGACAGCCGCGATGCCCTGCCGGTGTCGCCCACAGCCTCGTGCCTCCCCAGCTACGCCGACCGCCGCCAATCGTCAAGCCAGAGCCAAAGCCAATGGGTTCCCGTTGAGATGGGTTGTTCATAGAGTATTGATCAAGCTTTTGATCAAGTGGAATTTGAACCGTCCGATCGCCTTAACGATCAAGATCTTGATCTCCTTGATCGTGGGCTGCTGATCATCCTCTTGATCATGATATCCATCATCTTGATGATCACTTTGATTGGTGACCGTCCGATCCTCGTCGCTATCGTGATCATCGTCTCCATCATCAAGATCTTGATCTTGACCGTCGAATCTCGTTTGATCATCGCGATCGAGATCATCATCTTGATCTTTATCTTGATCTTGACCTTCGATCTTGGCCGTCGATTGGTTGATCAACTTGATCTCGACCATTGATCGTCTCGTTCCTCTTCTACTTGGTGAGTTAAACATTTGATCCACTTTTTGTTCTCATTCATCAAATTGTCAATCATGGTATATTCTCTTTTGGTACCCTTCTAATTCTTATATATTTTATGTTCGATCTCGGCCGTTGGATTCGCTTGATCTTCATCTTGATCATCGAGATCCGTGCCCGATCGTGATCATCATGATCGTTGCTTGTCGCCGTGTCGCCAGGACCATCTCCGTTATTCCTCCGTTGGATTCGTCGACTACTCCCCTAAGGCAAGTATTCTTCTTGTACAAATTTTTGTTCTAGTACAAGTGTTTAATTGAAAATTACTACAAATAGGTTGTAGTTGTGACTCCTTCTTGTCTCATCATTTGTTGATCTTGAATTATTCATCATCGATCCCTTGATCTTAAGAGTCACAACTCTTCGTTGATATATTATACAAACTAGTTGGACTCATTTTATCTCCTAGTCACTTGAACACATGAAACTAAGAAACTCTAGACTTGTAGATGTGAGTTGTATCATGTATGTGATGATCTTGCATTCCTTTGAGCTGAGAAATAGATGTTGCTTGCTGATTTGATAACCACTGCATCCGTATCACACATTAATCTAGCCTCATTATAACAAATTATCATGCAACTTGTATATAAAAACATTTGCACTTACTGTTGTTCTTATCTTTACTTGCTGTTTCGACCCCAATAAAACCAAAATCTGGATTTGAACCCTGAATATGAAATGTAGCCCTAAATGTCTAGTTGTCAATAGCATTCAGAATTTTTGAATTCTGAATTACGGTCTAGGAGATACCGTAGTTTTGCTGCTGCTGTGTCGGTAGTCGCAGATTTACAATAACTGCTGCACCTCTTTAGTTTGCAATTATTTTTACTATTCTACCAGTAAGTAATTGACTTGAAATTTTGCATGCTATTGCTGGACACCCTATAGAATATTCCCTAATTTTTTCAGAATTAATTAATAATGTCTCAACTCTGTTTAATATGTATAAACTCAGATTTACAAATTCTGGCTGAACACAAAAGCTGTATAGTTTGTTGTTTTGACACATATTACCACAACTTTCATGTACCTTAATTATATGAGTTGAAACCGGGCAGGAGTCTAGTTTCTATACCTTCTGACAGATCCACATTTGCTATCTTGTAGCATCGGGAATCGCAATTTTGGTACAGCAACCTCATGCTGTCCAGATTTGAGATTTTCGTTGTTCTTGATACTTTGATTTATTTTGACCCTCGAACATGTACCCTACCTAGCCTAGACTTGTTTCATGTTCATGATTATGTTTACTTGACTTGTTTTGCAAACTTTCATGCTTGCTTGATGATAATAATAAATAATAAGCCGGGGTTAAGAGAAAGACCATAGTAGTGGACAATATAGGTAAGTGTACTCGGAAGGGGGCCCGTGTTTCCCACTTGATATATGTCTCATGAACTAGTATATTATTATTCGATTCATAAACTAGTATATTATAAATCGATTCATGGACTAGTATATTATTGATCCATAAACTAGTATATATATGATTCATGACTTGTCCTGTTATGACTTGACACATGAACTGGTTATACCGATTCATGAGCATGACTTGCTTGATACTTAATACATGAGTACACCGCCCTATAAACTCCACCACTAGGCCTAAACGAAATTGCATTGACTGTAGCAAGTATGTGATAAAATGATGGCACATGAAGTGCTACCTAGATAGTAATAACTATAAGACTTAATACATGATAAATGAACATGATACATGCTTACTTGATACTTGATGACATAATACATGAGACTTGAGACTTGTTACTTGACACTTGAGCGTGGTACTTGTTACTTGATGTTTGACACTATTACATGTTCACTAGCCATATATTCTTCTACTAGTATTTGTTACCCAATCTTGTCACTCGAGTTGTCTTTTACTAGTAAATTTTTCTTGAATCCCTACTACTTGTTGCATCCCTATTACATTCTTGATTCCAAATCTTGATCCATGTTGCTTGTACTTGTTTTACTATTTGCGGCCCTAACTTGCACTTAGGGCGTTTCTCTTGTTTTCTCTATTTTTCTCCTTTTTATATTTATATATACAGACTTTGGAAACGTTTTGCCTGCTGGAATTGGTGAGTAGAGATTTTAGGCTTCAATTGGAGAAATGACATGCTTAAATTATTTGTTTTCCTTATGTTATTTATTTTCTTGCTACTTAAAACTTGTAACAGGCTTATGTTCCCGAGTTTTATCTTTTGATCCAGACTTAAAAACTATTTGGATATTATTATTTGTTTCAATCGTTTTCTGTTGCTTAATAAATTACTCATGGATGCTTGGTTGTGTATATCTTGTTATATTCTTATTGTGATGCTGAGTCGATCTTACAACTTATAGATGATGTTAAAATCATTTGCTGGGCTTCGTTACGTGCTCGTATTCCGTGTTTTTTGGGAAGCGGGGCATGACAAGAGTCCCTCGAACTGATCGAAGGAGAAGATGGAGGCAAGGGCGAGTCGGGAATACCATTCTCTCGCAGGCCCCTTCAGCATGGTCAAATGGTTTTACAATGAAGTGCATCCGAGGTCTGGTGGATCATCATGAGAGTTTTAAAACTCTTGATGTGGTTGGCGGAGTCTAACTCCCTGTTATATGACTCAAAGTGAGGGGGTTTGAAGTTTTTCGGGACCGGGACTTCCATGATGGTTCGGGAGAACGGAGGCCTGCTTGGGTGGAAATTCCTCGCCCGTTGTTTCTCTTCTCTGTTAAGTCTGCCAAGGCGCATCTCCATCTCGTGGAGATGGCGGTAGACTGAGTCCTCCCTCCTGTTAAACCTTGCTGATCCCCGGGAATCATCCTCATGCAGAAGAGGGCTGGGGGGTGTGATGGTGATGGCTTAGGGCAGGTTGAGGACTAGGCGGTCGTTGTTCGTGGTTAGGAGCAATATTAAGGGACCGCAGAACGACTTCTTGAAAATCCTAGAACTCCTCCCTTGTGATAGGTGCCTCCCGATCTCAGTGGTCCCTTGGGCGGATTGACCGGTCGGGGTGCGGCTCCTCCTCTAACGGCGCGGGGGTGACTCCCTCCACCTCCTGGGAGAGTTCGATCTTCTGTGGTCTGGCCTGGGAGGATCGGGCTCTAGGGTACCAAACCGCAGGACCCCTTTGATGTTCATGGCGAGGGATTCCGTCTTGGATCCGCCTCTCATTCCAACGGGTCCGAAGATCTATCCCATGTTGCTGATTGACAAGTGTCGGAGATCTTTTGGCGTTGGAGGACTGTGAGAGGCCATGGAGTCAGATGAGGGGTTATGTACTGAGACATGGTCGTGAAGAGAAGGCTGCCTTTGACGACTTCGATGGGAGCCCCCTGGGGCAGCCCTTTGAGGCCCTTGAGGGGCCAGCTTGGGGGGAGGTTTGTTAAGGAAGAGGCTGCTCATGGTGTGGTTGCTGGACAGGTTGAGGGAGAGGCTGTCCAGGCTGCGGTTACTGGACTTGCAAGACGGGTTGAGGGAGGGGACATCATGAAAGGAGAAGGAACGGGAGTGGATCTGCAGCTGGAGACTGTTGTCTTCCCCTTCTTCGGAGGCATAGCTTGGGAAACAATTTCACCGGTGCAGTAAGGCTGGATTGCTTTTCGTTTCCCACAGACAGCACCAATTAAACTTGTTGACTTTCCTCGACGTATGACTGGTTTGTTGCCGTTGCCGTTGACCTGCAAAAAGTTTGATACACCGGGATGGATCCCGGCGACGAACCCTCCGACGCTCAAGCCAGTAATTAGGAAGATTATGAAAAGAGCATTTATGTGGAAAAATATTCATTACCTCGTTATGGTGGGGGAGAGGGCTATTTATAATCGCCTTAAGAGACAGTTTGGAGATAATCATTTATCTCTATGTCTTGGTGTTTTTGGATAAGATGTAGACTTTAAACTCGTTTCATGATAAGAGAGCCGGTTTAAACCGCCTCTTAGAGATAATCACAAATTTGAGTTACTTTTTAAATATCTAAAATTGGTTTGTAACGGGTTGCTACCCATATCCAATTGGACAGATCCGTTTTTGGGTTATTGGGTTTTGAAGAAATACTCAGTTTCCAATTCGGACCCGTTTGTAGGTGACATTACCATTTTATCCCTAAGAGATTTAAGATTCGTGCCCGATTTGAACGGTCCCGATTTAATTCTATTTTTAGCCATATCAAATAGTACCTTCATCTAAATGTCCTAGAGATGCTTCACTACTTTTAATGTAGGGCTAATGAGAAGGTTGGAAGTCGTCTCAACGACTCAAAAGATGTCCTAAGAATCCTTTCGAGACCGAAGTTTGGCCCTTTTGTTCACCATGGTCACAAAAGCACTTTCCATTGCACTTGTAGTATGTGTGACTAGCCCCTATTGCCCCAGTTGTAGATGTCTCGTTTTGAGAAGTTCAACAATTGAGACACTCTGGATGGTCACAATTTCCAATTGGGGCTAGGGGTGGCGAACGGGTCGTTCGGGCCGGTGCGGGCCCAACCCGTACGGGTTGGCACGGTTGAGTAGCCGGGCCGGGCCGGGTTGGTCTCTTATACGGGCCGGGCCGGACCGAGCTAATTCTTCATTTGGGTGGCTCGCCCAACCCGTGAACCCTTTAGGGCTCAACCCGGGTTGGGCCGGGTCGACCCGCGGGTTGGCCCGTTTAATAATATATATATATATATATATATATATATATATATATATATATATATATATATATATATATATATATATTTGGTAGCTTAAATTGAACTAATAATAATAATAATTTTACAAATGATGTATACAAACAACCGTATTTTTGTTTGATGAATACTACATTTCTTAAAAAATTATAATACTAAGTAAGTAATAATACTAATAAGTAATAATACTACAATTCTTCAAATATCCCCAAATGATGTTTAATTATAATACTAAGTATGTAATTCAGTAATAATACTAATAATTAATAATACTACAATTCTTCAAATTGAATCAAATATCCCCAAATGATGTTTAATTATAATACTAAGTAAGTAATAATACTAATAAATAAAAAAAATCGTAATAATAATAATAAGATTGAAAGAGTGAAATTGACAACAAATTTTGAAATTTTATTCATATGAATTTAAGTTATACAATTTGAACAATTTATAACGAAATGAAGAATTCTATTCATAAATAAGTTTTATACAATAACATATTTCTTATGTACAATTTTAATTGACTACAAAGTCTACAATTTTTCTAATTTAACATAACAAGAAAAGCTATTGTTGTTGTTGTTGTTCTTCTTCTTCTTCTTCTTCGGGCGAGTTGCTCCCACTTGTGGAACTTGATAGTGCTTTCCCTTGCGTCCTATTTTCAGCCTTCAGCCCGTCTTCTGTGCAAACGAGCATCTCCAATGCCTCGAGCTTCAACCGATTTCTGTAATAAGATAGAACCCTGTCACTTGTAGAAAATGCACTCTCAGAAGCAACTGTAGAGACAGGAGGAGTTAGCAAATCTTTAGCCATAATAGACAGAATACTAAAAGTGTGTTCATGTTCTTTCCACCATTGTAAAATATCTAGTGGGGAAAGAGTAGGCTCAGTATCCTATTGGTTATACCAATTTAATTCATTTGGTTGATTAGTCCTAGGTTTTTTAGATTGAATTTGTTCAAGTAAACTAAATGTTCTATCACCAATTCTACTTTTACCCTTACCTTTAGAACTACCAGAAGAAGAACTAACTACAGAAGTTGTACTACTAGAAGCAAAACGTCTATCATAATAATCATACAAGTTATTTAACGTAGAATCCAATCATTGTCGATCCAATGACAGGTTATTCCCATCGTTGGAATATTGTTGACGCCCGTCCAACAGTCCGAAGTTAAACTAACCCTACAAGTTAAACTCCATAAAATTGCAATCAAAGCGTCCTTCATTTTCATGTACACTTTAAAACAATCCGATTTGCAAGTATTTCTCGGAATTCTTTTAAAATGAGGGTTTAAGGCCGTTTGATTAAAATTTTCCAAGTTCCTACTCTCGGGATAAGAAAATGGCAGCTCTTCCTTAATGACTAATCGGGCCATTTCCCAACGAACAAGTTTGGGATCATAAGGGTGGCTATCTACTTGACCGGTCCTAGGGTTGATTTTTTGTTGGCCTTGTATTTGATCAAGAAGTTCTTTATGATTATGTTGTATGTGCCTACTAATTGTACCGCTGCCGTCACCCCTCTTGAATTTGTATGTTTTACTACATGTTTTACACACTTTCAAACATATACCCGGAGTATTTTCGTCCGGGATATAATCATAAAACTTATGCCAATCGCTAGTTTCTCCTCTACTTTTTCTACTACTACGGGGTTGTGTGGTTTCGGTTTGTTGTTGTTGTTCTTCTTCTTCTATTTGTATGTCACCTACAAATTCGTCGTGTGTACCCCATTGTTCCATAGTAGGATCAATGTAATCTTGGGCGGGCTCACTAGTTGGCACAATTGGTGGCCTACGTGAAGAGGAGGTGGAATCTTGTCCGCTACGACCGCTACCGCGTGATCTAGACATAATGTAGTAATGTGGTATGTAAAAAAAAATCTACAATGTAGGAGCGGTGAATTATACAAAAAAAAATCTAAAAAAAAAGAGGGTTGAGATAGAGAAGTTCAAAAAACGAACAATAATTTTAACTACAAAGCAAAAAAAAAATTAACAAGAGAGATAGAGATATTTTGATATCGTTCACTGTGGAATATGCGTATATAAAAAAAACCGTGAAAATTAGAATATAATACAAAAGATGGAGGAGCGCTTTGCCAATTTCGCAATTGAAGAGTTGAGAAGAGGTTGAAGTAGATTTGACGATAGTTGAAGAGAGCTGAAGACGTTGAATTTTGTTTTCCGATACGACCGAAATTTGATCGTGTATACGCCTTCTTGTACACTTGTTTGATGATTACTACAATTGTTCAAATTTTTTTTTTTTGATGTATAATAGTATAGAGAGTAAGAGAGGGAGGTGTGATTTTTTTGGAGATTTTTGGGGGATATTTATAGACTAAATAAGTTGGAAAAAAAAAAAAAAATTACAACGGCCTAAAGAGCCGTTTACAACGGCTCTGTTTTGGACAGAGCGCACAGCAGCGGAACGGGTTGAATTTCGACCGTTCGACCCGTCACGGGTCGAACGTTAACCCGCGGGTCGACCCGTGGGTTGGCGGGTCCAATTCGTGGGTTGGACCGGGTTCGTGGGCCGGGTTTTGCGAGTTCGATTCGCGAGAATAGCGACCCGGGTCGACCCGTTACTGTTCACTGGGTTCGACCCGAACCCGCAAAGCGCTTTACCGGGCCGGGTTGGTGGGCCGGGTCGCGGGTGGGTCGGCGGTTGACCCGGCCCAGTTGCCATCCCTAATTGGGGCAGCTCTAAAACTGTCTCAATTGATATTTCAAAGACCAATTATTGTCCCAACGGTGCATTTTGAATTTTAAGAAATTCAACAATTGGAAGAGACTCGATCATGTCTATAAAACTCTCCTAATTGAATTTGTCGAACATATATCATTCCAATTGTAAATTTTTAAAGAAAATTCTACAACTGGGGAAGATGGATGGTAGCGAGTTTTAATTGGTACTCCTTTATTAGAGCCGTTGCAATTGATTCTTCACAAAAAATATTAATTTTTATTATCTTAATTTTAAAATATATTTTAACATATTATGTTTAAAATATGGCTTTTGAGAGCATCTGTAGTCGTTGGCCAATTTGCCAAATTTTGCAAATTTTGGCAAAGAAGGCGCTGTAGTCGTTGGCCAAATACCCAAAATTTGGGTTGCGACGCTACAGTAGCCGGCTATATTTGGCAGCCGAAATGGCAATTGCCATAATATAGCTAACGGAAGCTGATTTTCCGTCGGAGAGTTTTTTTTCACGCGCACTCATCAGACGAGGGATTATTCCCCGTCCGATGAACTAAATTTTTTTAAAAAAATATATAATTTGAAGGACGGTAGACAATCTACCGTCCCTTCACAATATGTTCACAATATGTATAAGACAAATGGTTGGGACGGTAGTTAATCTACCGTCCGTCCATTTGTCAAATTTTTTTTTTAATTTTTTTATTTTTTTGTCCTTTTGTTCCTCACTGATATCACCATTTTTTATTTTTTACCATTTTTCAAATTTTTTTTTTTAAATTTTTTTTTTGTCCTTTTGTTCCTCACTGATGTCACCATTTTTTATTTTTTATTTTTTATTTTTTTCTTTTGTCCCTTACTTCAATGCATTAATATATATATATATATATATATATATATATATATATATATATATATATATATATATATATATATATATATATTAATATATTTTAATTTCTCAGACAAAAGATAATCTTTCGCCTGACCCAAATTTTGGATTTTGACGACTACAACACAAATCCATTTTTCCATTTTTACTTGATAAATACCCAAAAATTGACTCAAGACGACTACAGATGCTCTGAGGCAGTATCACTTGTCACGGTAGCTATGCGGTGAAATTTATAGGTGCACAATTTACACATTCCACAAAAAATTATACAAAATACTTGTAATAACACAAAGAAATACCTGTAAATTCCTGTCAATCTTTTCCTTCTACACTTGGAATTTCGTTTTTCTATAAAATTTTACACCTTTTGGTTCTTCAAATTTCAAAAGAACGAATCTTTTAAAGCATTTGTACCCGTGGCTATTTAGCCAAAATATGCAAAATTTGGCTCGATGGGTGCTGTAGTCATTGGCTATTTTGTCAAAATTTGGCTTTTGGGGAACAGTCGCGAGCTATATTTGACAGACGATTTGACTAAATCGATAAAATAGCCCGACGAAACATTATCTCACGTCTGTTAATCGGACGAGAGATAATACACCGTCCGATTTTTTTTATTATTATTAATAAAATAATCTAACGGAAGTTAATACACCGTCCCAAAATTTTCTTTTTTAATTAAAAAAACAGACGGGAGATAATACACCGTTCAAAAATTTTGGCAAAATTTTTTTTTGGACGGTAGATAATCTACCGTCCCATAATAAAAATTTATAAAAAAAAAATCACATCTCCTATTGATGTGGAAGATTTTTTTTGGTTTTTTTTTTGGGAAAATGTCACTATCAAGATTGACAAGAAATTTTTTTAAGGATTTTTTTTTTGAAACATCGAACTGGATATAATTTACCGTCCATCCAATTAAGATTTTGAAAAGCTAAAATTTGGCTGACAACGACTACAGACGAAAGCTATTTTCGCTATTGCTATATGCCAAATATGTGAAAATTGACTTTAAACGGCTACTGTTGCTCTTACTTTTTTTTATCTGTATAATACTTCAGCAATAAGTACATAGATATCTATTAGATCATTTAGGCGCCACCAGACCCTCTTGTGCATCTAGCATCTAAGAGGTGAGTGATAAAGATTATTTAAACTTGGATTAAGAATGTACACTATATTCTTTAAATAATTTTTTTAAAAAAAAAATGTACACTAGACATGACTGCAATCAGGAAAATGATGCAAAAGTGTAAACTTACATATAGATCCTTAGCCCTTTTTGCTGTCCACTGTCCCTTCTTCGATGGTATGACCTGCCAACTTTGCGACAAAGCTCATTTTCCTGTATAAAATAAATGAATTAAGTCAACAATGTGAATATAAATACGAAAGAACTAAATGCAATTAGTATTATTCCATTTTCATCTCCATTTGCTCAAAGTTGTTCTCTCTAGTGTTACCTGCAAACAGTATTCTTCCTTCGGTCTATTATTAGTATTCTTGCGGGACTTCCCTTGCCACTCCTGACAGAATTTCTTCCATATCTCATTGAAAATCCACATCTGGAGAGATGGGGATCTCTTTGAGTAAAAAATGTGAATCATCCTCTTCAGCATCCTTCCTAACTGTAGCCAACCACCTAGACCAACCCCTACTATGGTAGAGATTCCAAAATTGAGGCATTTTCGCTTCCATAACATTGCAAGGAAAAATGTAATACAACTGTGCCGATACCAAATAATTCGCAAACATCACTGGCATAACTTGATCCTTAAGATGATTCTAAGAAAAATGATGGAGATTATGCCAGATTAGAAAGTGGACAACTGTATTGTGATTGTTATGGGTATTGACGTACTCATTTTCCACCTTTTCAGATGAATTACTTGGAAGGGGTTGAGGCTGATTTAGGTTGGAAGTGGCTATTAAGCAAAGCTCAAAGTCCAAAAGAAAGAGCAAATAAGTATACTTATTCTCTTTCCGTATCTTTCTATTGGATTCTCTAATATCGTGATTTTTTACTAATAATTAGAAGGGCACTTGTCACCTAGAAAAGGAAAAATAACTTCGACATATATTTATACCAAGGCAGTATTGTTAATACCATGCTACATCACAATTTGGATTGGCGATAGCGAGGTTGTCTGTCACAATAAATAATTAGTATGACATCTTTTCCTTATGAAACTTGGATTGATATGGACATGAATTAAACTCGAATTTTATTGTCATGTATGTGTAGCCAGCGGCGGAGAATGAGCCCACCCTTATTCAAATTTCTGTGTCTTTGTTTCTGCATCTTAAGTTAATAGGTTTATGATACTGAAAACTTTATTTGAGAACTTTTTGTGATTTCACGTTTTTTTGTTATTGATATGGTCAAAACAAGGGGTTCAATCGAGACCGTCCAAATGGGGCACGAATCCTACAGCTCAGGGACGAGACGGTAATTTCACATGCAAACGGGTCCGAAGCGGGTACTGGGTCTCCTTCTCACAGATCCAATAACCCGCAAACGGATCCACCACAGCTGGGCACGGGTTTCAACCCGCTGCCAACTCGATCCAGCGAGACACAATCAAGGTCCCTGATTAGATCTAAATCAACGGCCATGATTCACGTCAATCTTTACACTGGGATTTAGGGATTAAAATTCCCTATCTGATTACCAGAATATACCTTATCAGATTACTTTCCCAATCTGTTTACAAGGAGATTATTCTATATCAGACTACGCGGATTACATTCCTAAATTGTTCTCTAAGACGCCTATAAATACCCCCCACCCATCTCCATTAACAGGTAATCAATCTTTCTCTAGCTAAACGCTCTTTCATAATCAATTCTGGTTACTGACTTGAGCGTCGGAGGGTGCGTCGCCGGGAACAACCCCGGTGTTTCGCACTTTTTGCAGGTGCACGACGGGAGCGACGATCAGGGTTCAACGGAACAGGTATACAGGTTCTCCTATTCAGTTTCCCCAAAGAACTCACAAATTCATCTGTTTGCCCCCACACCGAATTTAGCGGCAACAGATTGGCGCCGTCTGTGGGAAACTAACGAGTAGAGACCTCTCCTCTTCCCGGTGAACAGGTTTTCTCCAGCCATGCCGCCTCGCAAAGTCAGATCTAGGGGCTCCAATCGAGCGCCCATCCTTGACCAGCAGGAAGTCCTTCCTGATCCCACTCAGCAACAAGGGCAGCTCCCTCCTACTGTGGAAGAGCCGCTCCAGCGGAACCCTCCGCATCCTGATCCGAAGGGGCCTAACCCCCAGAAACAGCCTCTTCATCCAGAACACATACCCAACCACACTGCCTCCAGTGCCTCCATGGCCTCCCATCATCCCCGAGCCTCTGGTCGCCACGATGCCCATCCCAGACGCCCGGAAGATAAGGACCTTCGTCACCATCTGGACGAAAAGCGGGCTCGGGGAGAAGCCTCCCACCAAGAACGATCCCCCCGACACCGGGGACACAGGGGATCCCCCGCCCGAAGAGGGAGAAGAGACTCCCCCGATCACTACCGAAGGAGGCACTCACCAGCAGGTCGGCAGCAGCATCGGAACAATGAGGCACCCATCACCCGTGCCGAGTTCCAGCAATTCCAAGCTATGGTACAACAGGCCCTCAATCTCCGTCAAAATCCCAATGAGCCAAGGGCCCCCTCCCCTCGTCCGGTTCGGAGCCCTCGCCAACGTTCCCCTTCTCCTCGGCCCGCTCCTACCAATTCCAGACGCACCCCAAGTCCTCGTCGTTCCCGAAGCTACCATCGCCGCAGCCCTCGCTCCCCATCCTACGAGGACGAGTCCCGTGGCTCGGCAGATCACCGCCGGAGGGATAACACCATGAACCGCCGCCTAAACGAGGTGGAAAAACTCTTGGGACGGATAAACCGGGAAGAAGAACTCAGGGGGAGGACCCTCCGTCCTACCCAACCCCCGTTCTCCCGGACCATAGTGGATACTCCTGTTCCCTTCGGTTTCAAACCTCCCCAGTTCGAGAACTACACGGGAGAGACCGATCCGGTTGACCACATCGAAGGCTTTAAGACTTTGATGCTCCTCCATCAAGCGTCCGACGCCCTCCTCTGCAAAACATTCCCTGCAACTCTGAAGGGCCCAGCTCGAGAATGGTACTCTCGCCTTGCCCCGGCGTCAATATTCTCCTTTGAACAGTTCGAGACCCTGTTCATCACCCACTTCGTCAGCAGCCGAAGGGCCGAGAAGACCAGCATTTCCCTGTTGCACCTCCGTCAGCAGAAGGGGGAGAGATTGAGGGACTACGTGAAGAGGTTCACAGCCGAGGCCAGGACTATCGCATCCCTCGACCAATCCGTTGCTACCGCAGCGTTCCAATCCAACATCCTAAATTCTAACCTCCGCTCCTCCCTCGCCAAAAAACCGCCACATGACTTTTCTGACCTCCTCCTCCGTACTGAAAAGTACATCCGAGCTGAAGAGGCCGAGGAACCGCCCAACTGGGAAGCAACCGCCTCCGGGTCTAAGAGGAAGGGAACGGAAGAAGAGGGACCCAAAAAGTTTCAGAAGGATAATGCTGGCCAGCGCCGGCCTCCCCCTAGATTTGAAAAATTCACTCCCCTCACCACAAACATCTCCGCCATTTTCATGGAAGTCGAAAAAGAAGGGGTCCTGCCTCCAGCTCCAAAGATGAACACCCCAGCCAAAAGGAGGGATAAAGACAAGTGGTGCCGTTATCACCGGGACCATGGGCATGACACCAACGACTGCCGGGCTCTAAGAAACGAGATCGAAGCCCTCATCCAGAGGGGCCAGCTGGCGAAGTTTGTAAGAAAGGACGGGGCCGAACTTCCTCCCCAGCCTCGGGGGGCTAACAAACGTCCGGAACGGGAAGAGACGCCAGAATTCGAGGAGGAGCGAGTCCTCCACCTTATCCATGGGGGTCCAATGGGGGGCTCCTCGAACTCTTCTCGGAAAGCTTTTATTAGGGAAGTAAATTCTGTCCGGGCCACCCCTCCCCCCAAAGGACTCGGAGTGCCCGTCACCTTCTCTGACGACGATCTCGAGGGCGTCCGCACCCCTCATTGCGACGCACTCGTCATCAACCTTCACATGGCCAATTTCAAAGTCGAAAGAATCCTAGTGGATAACGGCTCCTCCGTTAACATCCTATTCCTCGATGCTTTTAAGGGGCTGAAGCTCTCCCGAGACAGACTGAAGCCCGCCGGGTATACGCTCCATGGGTTCACGGGAGTGCCGGTGACGATCGAAGGGGTGATCACCCTCGACATCACAGCAGGCAAAACTCCTACTACCCGCACGGAGTCAATGGATTTCATGGTTGTAGATGTCCCCGCGGCCTACAACGTCATTTTGGGTCGGCCCGGCCTAGCCGCCCTTGAAGCCGTCCCTTCTGCCTATCATCTCAAAATGAAATTCCCCACTCGGGCTGGAGTGGGAGAAGTTAGGGGCAATCAGGAACAGGCCCGCAAGTGTTACATGACCTCCACTCTCGGACCCGTCCTCTCCTTAGAAACACTCGAGATTCCACAAGATGCTGCTCGGCCGACTCCTGAGCCAGTCGATGAGCTGGAGGAAATACTCTTCTCGGAGCAGGAGCCGACCCGTAAGTTCTATGTCAGCAAGGCACTCCCGTCCGCCCTACATTCAAATATTGTGAAATGCATCCGAGCTAACCGGGACCTCTTCGCATGGTCAGCAGCGGACATGCCCGGTATCTCCGAAGAACTCTTGGTCCATCGCCTCAGCGTTGATCCGGGGTCCAAACCGGTCCAGCAGAAGAGGCGCAAGTTCGCCCCCGAGCGCCAGCTCGCCATCAAAGAGGAGGTAGACAAACTGTTGAAAGCCCGATTCATACAGGAAGTGAATTATCCGGAGTGGTTGTCCAACGTAGTCATGGTGAAGAAATCCAACGGGACATGGAGAATCTGTATTGATTTCACTGACCTCAACAAGGCCTGCCCTAAAGATCCCTTCCCTCTGCCGAGCATCGACACCCTGATTGACGCAACCTCGGGACATGAGCTCCTCAGCTTCATGGATGCTTTCTCGGGTTACAATCAGATAAGGATGTTCCCCCCGGATATTCCGAAGACGTCTTTTGTAACGGACCAAGGACTCTATTGTTACCGAGTCATGCCGTTCGGCCTGAAGAACGCAGGGGCAACGTATCAACGTCTCGTCAACAAGGTATTCCAGGCCCAGATTGGTCGGAACATGGAAGTCTACGTGGACGACATGCTTGTGAAAAGCATCCGAGGCGTTGATCATGAGACCGACCTCCAAGAAGCGTTCGATGTTTTGAGAAAGCACAATATGAGACTCAACCCGAACAAGTGTGCGTTCGGCGTCTCATCGGGCAAGTTCCTCGGCTTTATGGTCAGCCAACGAGGAATAGAGGCAAATCCGGAGAAGATCAGGGCCATTCTAGACATGGCCCCGCCCAGAAACGTCAAAGAAGTTCAGAAACTGACCGGTCGTTTAGCCGCCATTGGGCGCTTTTTGTCGAAGTCCGGGGAGAAATGCCTCCCGTTCTTCAAAGCCCTGAGGGGGACTAAGGGGTTCGAGTGGGGGCAGCCGCAACAAGATTCCTTCGACCAGCTTAAAGCTTACCTCGTCAACCCGCCTCTGCTCAGCAAACCCATACCAGGCGAACCCCTCTACCTCTACTTGGCAGCCTCGGAACAGACACTAAGCGCGGTCTTAGTCAGAGAAGAAGATAGAACTCAAAAGCCCATTTACTACGTCAGCAAAGTGCTCCGGGACGCCGAGCTCCGGTACCCGAAAATTGAGAAAATAGCCTACGCCCTGATAATGGCTGCAAGAAAGCTTCGGCCATACTTCCAGTCTCATTCGGTGGTCGTCCTTACCGACCAGCCGTTGAAACAGATCCTTCACAAGCCAGAGACTTCCGGCCGCCTCATGAAGTGGTCGATCGAGCTGAGCCAACATGATATTACTTATCAGCCTCGGACCGCAATCAAGGCGCAGGCGCTGGCCGAATTCATAGTTGAGACGACTATCCCCGACTCCGAGCAGACGACGAAGGGACCGCCTGTCTGGTCTGTATATGTCGATGGATCCTCTTGCAACGAGGGGAGCGGGGCTGGAGTCATCCTGGCGGGCCCAGACGACTTTGTCCTTCAATATTCCCTCCGGATAAACTTTAAAGCCTCGAATAACGAAGCCGAATACGAAGCACTCATAGCCGGCCTCGGGATGGCCCGAAACGCAGGGGCGCGACGCCTGCAGATCTTCAGCGACTCTCAATTGGTCGTCAACCAGGTCCTCGGCGAATATGAAGCCCGCGATGACAGAATGGTAAAGTACTTGGCCAAAGTGAAGAGCCTCATGGCGCTCTTCGACGAGGCCCTCATCCGAAGAATCCCCAGAGAGGAAAATGCCCAGGCCGACGCCCTGTCCAAACTAGCTTCCTCATCCCTGCAAGGCCTCGAACAAACCGTTCTGATAGAAGTCCTCCTCAAGCCCAGCATAGAGGACGAGGCTTTCAATTCCGTCGAAACACTGCCGCTCCCCCTCGAAGACAATTGGATGAAGCCCCTCGTCGAGTTTTTAAGAGACGGACTCCTACCAAGGGATCCGAAGGAAGCCCGAAAGATAAGGACCCGGGCCGAGCGTTACATAATGGTCGAAGGCGTTCTGTATAAGCGCTCCTTCACCCAGGTGGATGGTCGACCCTATCTAAGATGCCTCTCCCCCGGACAAGCCGATTACGCCCTGCAAGAGCTCCATGAGGGCATCGGCGGAGCCCACTCCGGCTCCAGAGCCTTGGCACGTAAAGTGTTAAACTACGGGTATTACTGGCCCACTCTCCTACGGGACGCCGAACGACACGTTCGACAATGCACATCCTGTCAGAAGTATTCCGACATCCGACGCCTTCCACAAGCACCACTCTCCTCCTTGTCGAGTCCGATCCCCTTTGCAATGTGGGGGATGGATCTACTCGGGCCATTTCCACCGGCCCCCGGACAGTTGAAGTTTCTAGTCGTGGCAGTCGACTATTTCTCGAAATGGGTCGAGGCCGAGCCCCTGGCTACAATTACCGAACATAGAGTCGTCCAATTCTTCTGGAAAAGTGTAATCTGTCGTTTCGGTGTTCCCCGAGTCGTAGTTACGGATAACGGTACGCAGTTCGCTGGAGCTGCCTTCCGAGCCTTATGTCAAGACCTAGCTATACAGCACCGCTTCTCCTCAGTCTCTCATCCCCAGTCAAATGGCCAAGCCGAGAATGCCAACCGGCAGATCCTCTCCGGCATCAAGAAGAGACTCGACAAATGCTCCAAGGGATTGTGGGTCGATCAGCTGCCCAATGTGTTGTGGAATTACCGAACCACGAAGCGGATCCCGACGGGCGAGAGTCCGTTCAATCTCACCTATGGGTCCGAGGCCCTCATCCCACTGGAAGTTGGAATACCCTCTCCTCGCCTGATTGCCTTCGAAGAAGAACAGAATGCCAGGGAGCTCAGAACGAGCCTAGATTTGGTTGACGAGATTCGGGAAAGAGCCGCCGTACGGCAGCAAGGTTACCGAAGAAGAATCGAACTCGCCTACAACAAACGGGTCCGCCCAACCGACTTGAAAGAGGGGGACCTGGTCCTCCGAAAGCTGGCCATTTCGTTCCCCGGACAGAAGAGCAAATTGGCCCCAAATTGGGAGGGACCGTACAAAGTATCCAAAGTAATCCGCCCCGGTGCGTACAAGCTAGAAGACCTTGAGGGTAGAGAAATCCCCAGGACTTGGAATGCCGACCATCTTTTGAAATACCTAGAGAAGGCAACCCCGCCTATCTAAGTAACTCGAGATGTCGGGCAACCACTCCTGCTACTAGTAATTTGTCCTTTGTTCTTTTTCATTGTAATAAACGGCTAGCAACTTTAGAAGCAGCCGACCATTAGATATTAATAAATAAATAAAGTTTTTCTTTACATTATCGCGTACTTCCGCCTCTAATTCCCTTATCACACAATGGTTCGGAGTCCAGCACTCGGCTCGACTCTTCCTACTCGGCCCGTCTTCAGACGGGCCGGGGGCAGATCGCCGTTCGAAATTGCTCCTACAGCCGTTGAATGGATCGGAGTCCAACACTTGGCTCGATTTTGCTTCGCAAATCCGCTCCTAAGCGGACTAGAAGCAGCTCGCCATTCGAAACTGCTCCTGCATCTCTCAAACTTATCACACAATGGTTCGGAGTCCAGCACTCGGCTCGACTCTTCCTACTCGGCCCGTCTTCAGACGGGCCGGGGGCAGATCGCCGTTCGAAATTGCTCCTGCAGCCGTTGAATGGATCGGAGTCCAACACTTGGCTCGATTTTGCTTCGCAAATCCGCTCCTAAGCGGACTAGAAGCAGCTCGCCATTCGAAACTGCTCCTGCATCTCTCAAACTTATCACACAATGGTTCGGAGTCCAGCACTCGGCTCGACTCTTCCTACTCGGCCCGTCTTCAGACGGGCCGGGGGCAGATCGCCGTTCGAAATTGCTCCTACAGCCGTTGAATGGATCGGAGTCCAACACTTGGCTCGATTTTGCTTCGCAAATCCGCTCCTAAGCGGACTAGAAGCAGCTCGCCATTCGAAACTGCTCCTGCATCTCTCAAACTTATCACACAATGGTTCGGAGTCCAGCACTCGGCTCGACTCTTCCTACTCGGCCCGTCTTCAGACGGGCCGGGGGCAGATCGCCGTTCGAAATTGCTCCTGCAGCCGTTGAATGGATCGGAGTCCAACACTTGGCTCGATTTTGCTTCGCAAATCCGCTCCTAAGCGGACTAGAAGCAGCTCGCCATTCGAAACTGCTCCTGCATCTCTCAAACTTATCACACAATGGTTCGGAGTCCAGCACTCGGCTCGACTCTTCCTACTCGGCCCGTCTTCAGACGGGCCGGGGGCAGATCGCCGTTCGAAATTGCTCCTGCAGCCGTTGAATGGATCGGAGTCCAACACTTGGCTCGATTTGGCTTCGCAAGTCCGCTCCTAAGCGGACTAGAAGTAGCTCGCCATTCGAAACTGCTCCTACATCCCTTAAACTAATCTAACGACCGGATCCTTCCTCCGGCTCGACTCTATCTCCCCGACTCGTCCTTAAACGGTCCGGAACCCGTCCCGACCGTAGACTGTGCCGAGCTGACGAGGTACCGACCCTCGTTTTGGGAAAAAATCACCCCGAGGTCAACTCGCCGTTAGATCCTCTCAAATTGTGTGCCAAAGCATGATGAGTGGATCCAGTAGTGCCACGTGCCCACAAAACGACAAGATAACGTTTTCTTGGTACTCGTGCCTGCCTCTGGATTCGTGCCCCCATCCGACGGTTATGGACACCCCACGTCGATCGGCACCAAGAGCCGAACGGCGGAGTCAGAACAACACATTGTTGGAAAATTCGTTTCGGCCATCAATTGTGCCGAGCTGACGAGGTACCGACCCTCGTTTTGGGAAAAAATCACCCCGAGGTCAACTCGCCGTTAGATCCTCCCAAATTGTGTGCCAAAGCGTGATGAGTGGATCCAGTAGTGCCACGTGCCCACAAAACGACAAGATAACGTTCTCTTGGGACTTGTGCCTGCCTCTGGATTCGCGCCACCATCCAACGATTGTAGACACCCCACGTCGACCGGCGTCAATAGCCGAGCGACAGGATCAGAATTGCGACAAAAGACTCGACGAACAGCCAATAGAAGACACTTCGGATAAATCAACCCCAATTTTATTAATGACTTGGACGAGTTTACAAAAAGATTACTACAGCGAGTTCAACAAAATATTAGAAGGCATGACCCGCTCATTTCCTCCGAGGAAGGGGGACATTCCGGTTCAACGACACTTTGGGTCGGCGCTTCTTAGCCTCCGAGCTCGTCTCCAGGCCGACGAACCGGGACGCCCCTTCGCCGCTGAGCCTCACAGTCGCCCCAACCGAAGCGCCACTTGAAGACACCGCCACACCACTTTGTGCATCGGCGGCTGACGCCCCGATGATAGGAGTCCGGGACGCCGCTTGGTAGAACGTGATACCTCGCTCGATCTCTTCGCGGGTACACGAGGTGCTCCGGACGTTGGCCCTCACCGGCTGAGGCTTGAGCCGAGCGACCTCCTCCTCCAATTCGACGATCCGGTCCTTCAGTGCCTCGTCCTTCACGACAATTTTGAACCGAGGAAGCTTCGCCGATCCAGGGTACTCGGCGCTGTCAGATATGACGCGACGCAGATGGGTCACCTCGATACTCTTGTCGACTGTCACCCTTTGCAAATGCTCGACCTTCTTCACGAGCTCATCTCGTTCGGCCAAAACAGAAGCCAACTCTTCTTCCTTAGCAAATAGCTCGGTTTCGGCTATCCGCAAGTGGTATACTTCGGCCAACAGATCCCCGTTCTTCATCTCCATATTGTACAGCATCCTCCTCGTCAGGTCGATCTCGCCCTCAAGGCGTTTCACGAGAGACAGATGGAACAGCTCTACTTGTCGCCGAGCCATCGTAGTGACGGGGGCCTACCCTACCACCGAACCAAACACTTAGACAATTTCAAAGACAAAACGTTTTTTCATTTATCAAAAAGCGGTGGCCAGTCCGCAAAAGGCGTTACAAAGCTCGGAAGAAAAAGCAGAACTGAAACTACAAAAAGATTAACGAAAGAATCAAGGGTCCACCTGCGTCTCCGCTCCCACCCCGGACGCATCGACGGGCGGTCCCTCGATCTCTCCCTTAGCCGGGTCATCCTCTCCCCCTCCGTCTTCGCCTTCGACCTCGTCCTCGGCATCCCCCTCCTCGTCGTCCACGGGCGACCCGGGCCACAGTCGATAACCGACTCGCTCGAAGCCGGGGACACGAGCCTGGACATGGTCCAGGGCCGTCTGGTAGGATCGCTCCATGTTCTCGGCCATATGTTTCTTCGCCTCTGCCTCAATCTCGGCTTCGACCTCCGCCCGGATCCTCGCGGCCTGCGCTTCCCTTTCCGCCTTCTCGTCGGCCAAGGACTTCAATGCCGCGGCAAGATCTTGGGCGGCCTTGGCAGCTTTGGCGGACTCCGCTTCGAGGCCCTCCTTCGCTTTCTTCAGGTCGGCAGTAAGGTCGGCCACCCGAACGTCCAGAGCCTCGGCCCGCCTCTGCTCGGCCTCGAGATCCTTGACCGCCCGGACCTTCGCCAGCCTGTCTTTCTCGCTGGCGGACTTCAGCTCCTTCTCCTGTGCGGCGAACGCCTCCATGAGATGGCCGAAGTGAACGGTGGCCTACAAAGACAACGATAAGTACAAAGTACGCACCGAGTAACAAACTTGAAGAAATTTGCGAACACTTACCGAAACAAGCCCCCGGGCGACTTCGTAAGTGTCATCGCCGACCCTCCCCGCATTCAGCGCGGCCTTATCCTTCGGGGTCGCCAAGTGTTTGACGACCTGCATTGACATCTGCGAGTTGCCGAGGAAACCATCATGATTCCTCACCAGCCAGTTCGGCACAAACAACTGCTTGTGCTGCTCGGTCAGGATTTCCTCGGCATCCTGAGTCAATGGGGGAGGCTCGAGCGCCAGCGCCGCATTGACATCGAAGACACCCTCGTTCACGGACCGGGCGACAGGGGCCGAGGTCTCCTCCACCACCACTACCTCCGAAGGCACCTCGGTAGTCGGGGGAGGCGGAGCAACGTTAGTGGCGACCGCGGGCTGAACACCCGAAGACGCACCCTCGGCCGCCCTCTTCCTTTTTCTGGTCCCGGTCAGCTTGGACCTATCGGCCATCATAGCTTTAAAGTCAATCTTCATCGACTCTGCATCAACAAAAAAAAAAGGGGGGAGAAAACCGAATCAAAACAGACGAATTGAAGACTTAGAAAAAAAATGAATGAGATGTCAAGAGCGTACTCGGGTCGATGGGGCTTAGTCCGGACCCGAACAACACCTCTTCGGTCAACTCCCTCCAACTCAGTACCGGAAGGGCCGTGATCCTCCTCGCTACCTCCTCCTCGGCCTCAGATAGTGCGGGGTCGCCCCGCGCAAATTTCGGCACTTCCACCTTCCACCGGGACGGAATGTGCCAAATCGCTTCGCCCCTTACGATAAAATACTTCTCCCTCCAACCCTTAAGAGAGTCGGGATTCTCCACAATCTTAACACCTCTCCTCGGCCCCAAATAGTACCGGTACTCCGAGCCGTGTTGCTTGTTTATCCGATAGAGGCCCCGGAAAACTGACAGATCCGGCGCTACCTCGGCTCGGTGACACTGAAGCAAGAACGCGTTCACATGACGCCAAGTGTTTGGACTGAACTGAGTAGGGGCGAGACAATACCAGCCGAGGATCTGAAGTATGAAAGGGTGCAGCGGAAAACGCAGTCCCGCGCTCAAGGAGTCGACGTCAAACATGCACATGTCCGACGAAGGCAACTTAGTGTTTGCTCGCACCCCGGGGCCAGCGACCATCAGCTTGTACTCCGACGGGATAGCGAAAGCCTTCCTGATCCGAAGAAGATCCTTCTCGGTCAACGACGAAATGAGCTCGTCAGCTTCGGAGGGATGGAACGGATTAGGCTCCTCGACGATCTTCGACTTTCCGTAGATCGCTTTCTCCAGAAGATCACCCTCGTACTGCCTGACTCCCGAATGCCCGGACAGGACGGAAGGATATTGTCCTATCTCGGGAGCTCGTTTCGGGTTCTCCACAATCACCCCCACCATGGGGGGCGGGGTCTCCCCTGTCCTTTTCTTCTTCCCGACCCTCGACTCGACAGCCAGCGGTTCGGCCATCTGCTTCCCCTTCCTGCGAGCTTCCGCCCTACTCCTCTCCCCGGCGCCATCACCGCCCGAGGACGAGGCACCACTACCCGAGCTTACCCTTGACATCCTTTGAAAAAGCTAAGGCAAAGACAAACTAACCTTTGAAGTGACGTTCACGGTCGGAGAATGCTCGCCGGAAATCGCCTGGCCCACGCGACAGCTAACGACAACACCGTGGAGCAAGAGCGCCGCTAGCAGAAGACTTAGAGAACAAAAGTAAATTCGTAAAGTGAAAAGTGAGAAATGAGCTCAGGAGTGAAGGAATGGTGACTTATAACCTCAACTGATAACGGGCCTCCTTGGGAATCCCAAAGGCCCACTAAGAATCCCAGACGCCCTACAAGAGAGAGGCGGCGGTATGAGAGGGATGGCGGAACTCCCCAAAAAACACAAGTTGCGACTCGGCCACCGGTCTAATGAGCCAAGCTATCGAACGAAACGCTCAGTGACCGAGCCACCGAGTTCGCCCAAAAATACCCAAATCCGCGCCCGGCAAACAGCACGAGGTACGCGGACCGAGGTGACGAGATACCGACCCTCGTTTTTGGCAGAAAATCCTCCCGAATCAAAATCACCGTCGGATCTCTCCAAAATTCGCGTCAGAATCTGATGAACGGTTCAGATTGCGCCACGCCCACAAAACGACAAGATAGCGTTTTCTCGTGATCTGAACCCCGTCCTCGTGATGCGTGCCAAAATGGACGGCTCAGATCCGTCCACGCAGACCTTCCAAACCGCTTGCCATCGGCTTGGTCGGTCGAGCTACCGAACAGCTCAGCCGAGCAACCGAGCCACTTAATACGGAATGGCGGAACCATCAAGAAGACAAGTAAACGACTCGGCCTCCGGCCCACCGAGCCGAGCCACCAAGTTCGCCCAAAAATACCCAACTCCGCGCCCGGCAAACAGCGCGAGGTATCCGGGCCGCGGTGCCGAGGTACCGACCCTCGTTTTTGGGAAAAAATCCTCCCGAAGCAAAATCACCGTCGGATCTCTCCAAAATTCGCGTCAGAATCTGATGAACGGTTCAGATTGCGCCACGCCCACAAAACGACAAGATAACGTTTTCTCGTGATCTGAACCCCATCCTCGTGATGCGTGCCCAGATAAACGGCCCAGATCTTGCCACGTCCACAAAACGACAAGATAGCGTTTTATGGGGATCCACGCCAAAGATGGACGGCCTAGTTGATGCCACGTACCTCGGATGCTCCGAACCAAGACACCGACCCTTCCAACCAGGTCGCCGACCCTCCAAGCCGCGGCACTACGCATCCGGGCCGTGCTGCTGGGTTACCGACCCATCCAACCGGGTCGCCGACCCCCCAAGCCGCGGCACTACGCACCCGGGCCGTGGTGCTGGGGTACCGACCCTTCCAACCGAGTCGCCGACCCCCCTAGCCGCGGTGTGACGCATCCGGGCCGCGGTGCCGAGGTACCGACCCTCGTTTTTGGGAAAAAATCCTTCCGACCCTCAGGAGCCGTTGGATCTCGTAGGAAAGCGCGCTCGTCATGATGGACGTCCCAGATCTTGCCACGTCCACAAAACGACAAGATAGCGTTTTATGGGGATCCACGCCAAAGATGGACGGCCTAGATGATGCCACGTACCTCGGATGCTTTGAACCGAGGCACCGACCCTTCCAACCAGGTCGCCGACCCCCCCAAGCCGCGGCACTACGCATCCGGGCCGTGGTGCTGGGGTGCCGACCCTTCCAACCGAGTCGCCGACCCCCCAAGCCGCGGCACTACGCATCCTGGCCGTGGTGCTGGGGTACCGACCCTTCCAACCGGGTCGCCGACCCCCCTAGCCGCGGCGCTATGCATCCGGGCCGTGGTGCTGGGGTACCGACCCTTCCAACCGAGTCGCCGACCCCCCTAGCCGCGGTGCTACGCATCCGGGCCGCGGTGCCGAGGTACCGACCCTCGTTTTTGGGAAAAAATCCTTCCGACCCTCAGGAGCCGTTGGATCTCGTAGGAAAGCGCGCTCGTCATGATGGACGTCCCAGATCTTGCCACGTCCACAAAACGACAAGATAGCGTTCTATTGGGATCCCCGCTAAAGATGGACGGTCTAGATGGTGCCACGTACCTCGGATGATCCGAACCGAGGTACCGACCATTCGAACCAACTCGCCGACCCCTCGAACCGCGGCGCAACGCATCCGGGCCGGGGTGACGGGGTGCCGACCCTCGTTTTTGGGAAAAAATCCCTCCGAGGAGCAGGAGGCGTCTGATCGTTCCGAAATTCGCGCTCCATCATGATCAAAGGCCCAGATGATGCCACGCCATAAATAGGTATTAAAAATTGGTTTTTATTTATTTAAATCGGTTTATTTATTTAAAAAATTGCGAAAAATCGCTAAAAATTCGGGAAAATTAGCTAAAAATTCCAGGAAATAATTAAAAATTCGGGGAATATTTCTAAGCCACCGAACGAACAATTATTACCTAGAATACGCGGTTAAAGCCCCCGAACAATTAGCCAACACATCGCAAAATTAAATAAATCATCCGGAAAAATAGATAAAAACTCGACACAGCTTCGGAGCATCAAAGAAGGAGGAACTAGCCTACCCCCGTGCTCCAGGATTCAAAAATCACCCATTCGGACTGCGATACAGTTCCACCGACCACTGAGTTAGTCAAACTACTCCTCAAAGACTGACCACCCTCAGTCTTTAGGAGTGGGGGGCTCGTGATATGGTCAAAACAAGGGGTTCAATCGAGACCGTCCAAATGGGGCACGAATCCTACAGCTCAGGGACGAGACGGTAATTTCACATGCAAACGGGTCCGAAGCGGGTACTGGGTCTCCTTCTCACAGATCCAATAACCCGCAAACGGATCCACCACAGCTGGGCACGGGTTTCAACCCGCTGCCAACTCGATCCAGCGAGACACAATCAAGGTCCCTGATTAGATCTAAATCAACGGCCATGATTCACGTCAATCTTTACACTGGGATTTAGGGATTAAAATTCCCTATCTGATTACCAGAATATACCTTATCAGATTACTTTCCCAATCTGTTTACAAGGAGATTATTCTATATCAGACTACGCGGATTACATTCCTAAATTGTTCTCTAAGACGCCTATAAATACCCCCCACCCATCTCCATTAACAGGTAATCAATCTTTCTCTAGCTAAACGCTCTTTCATAATCAATTCTGGTTACTGACTTGAGCGTCGGAGGGTGCGTCGCCGGGAACAACCCCGGTGTTTCGCACTTTTTGCAGGTGCACGACGGGAGCGACGATCAGGGTTCAACGGAACAGGTATACAGGTTCTCCTATTCAGTTTCCCCAAAGAACTCACAAATTCATCTGTTTGCCCCCACACCGAATTTAGCGGCAACAGTTATATTCTTCAAACAAAATCAACAAGACCTTTAAATAGGCAAGAACTAAAAACAAAACATACAAGACCATTAACTATTCTGCCATTCCTTAGCTTTTCACTTATACCCCTTGGCTTTTCACTTACACTCCTTGGTTTTTCACTTAGAAAGACTCTTGACTTTTATTTTTCATAACCCACTAATATGGCATTTAATGTTTATTCAACAAAACTCCCCTATAAACTTAAATGCTTCTACCATCCGTCATGCCAATCATCTTCTTGCATCTGTCGAGAAGTACTTTCGGAGCAAATATTTCGTCATAGTCGATTCCTGCCTTTTTTTGAAACGAGGTTCTCGCTTGCTTGCCAAGCACACATTCTTCACAAAATTTGTCCTCATAGTCCATGTCCGGCAGCCCGTGCACCGAGTTCTTCTTTGCTAACTTCTTTAAACCACCATAATGTAGGTGACCAAAGCGGAGATGCCACAGCGATGCCTTGTCTTCTACGTTGACTCGCAAACATTTTTCTCGCACGCTTCTCAAATTCAGTTTGTATATCCGATTTCTTTCCATCTCGACTCGAGCAACCAGACGCCCTTGATTGTCTTTCAATTGTAGTACCCGGTTTATCATGAATACCGAATATCCCTTCTCCATGAGTTGCCCCATGCTCAAAATATTGCTCTTAAGATCAGGTACGTAATAAACATTCTCGATTGACCCTTCCGTGCCAGTTTTTTGTAAATAGTGAACCGTACCTTGGCCTTTTACTTGGATCGTTGACGCGTTTCCAAACGAAACGTGTCCATCTTCAATCTCTCGCATCTCCTTGAATAAGTGCTTGTGCCCGCACATGTGGTTACTAGCGCCGGTATCGAGATACCACACTGTGTCGTTGTTGGAAACGGTATTTTTGTAAACCATCATGAGAACACCATCTTCTCTTGTCTCCTCTTCCGCGACTAGATTCGCGTTTTCTTCTACCTTTTTTCGGAATAGCACTCTTTTGCATAGTGCCCATACTTACCGCAATTATAGCACTCGATGTTTGATTTGCACTCTTTTGCGTAATGCCCATGCTTGCCGCAGTTGTAGCATTCGACATTTGAATAATTTGACCGGCCGCCTCTCCCATGATCACGTCCTCTACCTCGACAATTTTATTGGCTTGACTTCCCCTTTTTCTCATAATATTCACCTCGACCGTGGCCTCCACTACCGCGACCATTGTTGCGACCTCCACGACCGCGCCCTCTACCACGAAAATTTTGAGAATAGAGTACCTTTTCGTCTTTGATTGATGCCTTGATTTGAAGTGCCTGCTCGAGTGTCTCCTCCTTCTTTTTCTTCTTACGTTGTTCGTGTGCCTCGAGAGAGCCTGCAAGCTCGTCGACTGTGAGCGTCGCAAGGTCCTTTGACTCTTCTATCGCGCACACAACATTCTCAAAATTGTCGGTTAATGATCTCAAAATCTTCTCCACAACTCGCGCATCGGTTAATGCTTCGCCATTACGATTGAGTTGGTTCACCACAGCTTGTACACGTGTGATGTAGTCAGATACAGTTTCCGACTCCTTCATCTTCATGTTCTCCAACTCGCCACGAAGAGTTTGGAGACGCACTTGCTTGACTCGGTCGGCTCCTTTGAACACTTTTTCTAAAGTGTCCCACGCTTCTTTTGAAGTATTTGCACCGACAATCTTCTCAAAGCCCGACTCGTCAACGGCTCGGAACAACATGTATAGTGCCGCCTTATCCTTCGATCGTAACTCTTTTAACGCCTTGGTTTGTTCCGCCGTATATCCCGTGGTATTTGTTGGTTCTTCGAAACCTTCTTCGACCACCTCCCATGTATCTTAAGATACGAGAAGAGCTTTCATTTGAATGCTCTAGTTCTCGTAACTCACCTTCGTTAGTCGTGGTAGCGGCATTTGACCCATCACATTCGCCATTAGCTCTGATACCAATTTGAGAACTTTATTTGAGAACTTTTTGTGATTTCACGTTTTTTGTTCTATTTATTCAAACAAAATCAACAAGGCCTTTAAATAGGCAAGAACTAAAAACAAAACATACAAGACCATTAACTATTCTGCCACCCCTTGGCTTTTCACTTATACCCCTTGGCTTTTCACTTACACCCCTTGACTTTTCACTTACAAAGACTCTTGACTTTTACTTTTCATAATCCACTAATATGGCATTTAATGTTTATTCAACAGATACACCATGATCTAAGTGTGAATTTGGCTCTGAATAAGAAATCCTATTGAAGAGTTTTTTTTAAATCTGATACAAATAGCTAGTTTCAGTTTGGCTAGGTTGTCACGCTCTGTGAATTTTATGTCAAGATACTAAGATATGTTATAATAACGGGTTGAGCATGTACAACTCAGACAAAAACTGATAGCGGTTACGAAATGTCATAGAATTCTAGTAAATGGATGGGCCCTTCTTAATAGCAAAAAATAAAATAAAATAATGGATAGACCCTTATTCATGAATAACCTCGCAATTGAATTATCACCTCATTGTAGTAGTCTCATGAATTATGCTGCAAATGCCCTCATGACTCATATGACAAGCAAACACAATAATCATAAGCTTGGGTGGGTGCTTGGGGTTTCTCTCGTGCCAGTGGGCTTGGAGGTGGCATTCGTGTTACCGTTGGGGCGACGACAGGTGGTGGTTGCAATTGTGGTTAACAGTAGACAGTGGACAAACTAGGTAATGAGAGAAATTGCTCAATATTAACCTATTCAGGTCATATTGGAGGGAGGCATGTGGTTTCTCTCGTATCTATGGGTTTGGAGGTGGCGTTTGTGTTACTATTGGGGGTGACGACAGCTGTGATTGCGGATGGCGGTGACAGTGGATGATAGTCAAGCTAAGTGATGAGTGCAAGGACTCGATTTGGACCTATTCAGGTCAGATTGGTGGGTGTCTGTGATGTCTCTCGTGTCAATGAGCTTGACGATGACGTTTGTGTTATTGTTTGGGGCGACGACAGTTGTGGTTGCGAGTGGCGGCGATGATGAACGTTGTACAAGTGAGGGGATGAGAGAAAGAGCTTAATTTTTGACCTATTCAGGTCAGGTTGGGTTGGCGTGGAGCACTTGTGTTGACTGGGTTGGTCGACAAGTAGGATTAGGTTTTGTTGTATTATTTTATTGTTGGTTGTTATTATTTTTGGCAGGAAACTCCCCTGTAAGGGGCAAGTTGTCTTTTTTACGGAATATGAGTTCGATTACCCAGCCAGTTGGGTTTTGTTAGATATTATGTTAGATGAGAGATATTAGTTTATTCCCATGTCGATTATGTATTAGTTTAGTATTTGCTTCTCTTCTATATATAGAAGATATTGTACTCAGTTATAATCAATCCAATAATATTTTTCAATCTTTATGTCAACCATAACATGGTATCAGAGCCGTAATCCTAATTTTTTTTCTCCCTCACTAATCCCTAACTCTAATTACACAAATTCCCTTCTTCTTAACAACTCCAACCTCAACATCTACAACTTCAATAGCGACAAACTTCATCAATCACGCTTCATCAACCTCGTCAATAGTGGGTGTTGTTGCTGCTTTCGGTGTGGGAGCATGAATTTGTGGTTCGTAGGGAATTGAATGGGTCAAACCTGAACACTTCCACCGGCTTTTGACTGGTTTCTGGCTACTTCCAATGACCTGCACAAAGTTTGAAACACTGGGGTTGATCCCAGCAACAAATCCTCCGACGCTCTTGTCATTAATCAGAAAAGATTATGAAAGAGCTTTAGGTTGGGAATGATTGATTACCTGGTAACGGTGGGAGGAGGGGAGTATTTATAACCGCCTTAGGGACCTGTTTCGAGATAAGAACAAATCTTTACTTCCCGGTTTGGATGGATAAGAAGAACCGTTTCATGATATCCGGGGCTGTTTTAACTGCCTCTTATGGATAAGCCCGAATTTGAGTTGCCCTCTATCCATCTGGGTTGGGTGGTAATGGGTTGCAACCCATACCCAATAGAACATATCCGTTCATGGGTTATTGGGCTTTGAAGAAAGGCCCAATACCCATTTCAGACTCGTTTGGAAATTACCGTTTTACCCCTGAGAGCTTTAAGATCCGTGCCCGATTTGAACGTTCCTGATTTAGTCATATTTTTAGCCATATCATGAGCTCCCCACTCCTAAAGACTGTGCTTGGCAGCCTTTGGGAAGTAGTTTTATAGTTTCCATGGCGTACGAGATTTTATCGGAGTTCTAAAAGGGAGTTTCGGATCTTGCTCAAGGCATAACGGTGCCAATCTGATTTAGAGGAGTGCCCAAAATGACTTTGCAACTTTTTTGAATTTTCCTGATTTTTTCCTAATTTTTAAATTATTTTTCGAATTTATTTATTCCATTTTGCGAATCAACAATCTATCTTCAAAAACATTAACCAATTATCCTAATTAATGATTATTTATCCAGGAGCTTCGAAATATTTATCTTAAATTTATAATCATTTTTTAGAATTTTTAATTATTTTTCTTGAATTTTTAATTATTTTTCAAAATTTTTAAATAGTTAATCAGAATTGATAATTTAAATAAAATAATTAATCAAGTGGATTATGGCGTGGCGCGATCTGGAGCGTCAATCAAGTTCTGGCGTGGATTTCTGGGTGATCGGACGGCTAAGCGGAGAGCAGCATTTCCCCGTTTTTCGTTCGGAAACAAATCTATTCAGTGTGTTGTGGCAACGATGCATCGAACATGTCGAACGATGCTTCTAATTTGGCGAACGATAGGTGAGCGTTGACTGGTCAATGTTATTTTGCCTATTTTCTGTTCGAAAACATGTCTGTTCGACGTGTAGCGGCAAGCTTGACTACCGGTGTGTCGAACTTGGCGACTAGTCAACGTTATTTTGGCTATTTTCAATTCGGAAACACGTCTGTTCGACATGAAGCGGTGACCTTGGCGAGCGGTGTGTCGAACTTGGCGAACGATAGGCGAGCGTTGACTGGTCAATGTTATTTTGCCTATTTTCAGTTTGGAAACACGTCTGTTCGACATGTGGCGGCGAGCTTGGCGAGCGGTGTGTCGAACTTGGCGAACGATAGGCAAGCGTTGACTGGTCAACGTTATTTTGCCTATTTTTCAGTTCGGAAACACATCTGTTCCACATGAAGCAGCAAGCTTGGCGAGCAGTGTGTCGAACTTGGCAAACGATAGGCGAGCATTGACTGGTCAACATCATTTTGCCTATTTTCAGTTTGGAAACACGTCTGTTCGACATGTAGCGGCGAGCAGTGTGTCGAACTTGGCGAACGATAGGCGAGCATTGACTGGTCAACGTCATTTTTTCTATTTTTAGTTCGGAAACACGTCTGTTCGACATGAAGCGGCGAGCTTGGCGAGCGGTGTGTTGAACTTGGCGAACGATAGGCGAGCATTGACTGGTCAACGTCATTTTGCCTATTTTAAGTTCGGAAACACGTCTGTTCAACATGTAGCGACGAGCAAGGCGAGCGCTGAGTCGAACTTGGCGAACGATAGGCGAGCGTTGACTGGTCAACGCCATTTTTTCTTTTTTTAGTTCGGAAACACGTCTGTTCGACATGTAGCGGCGAGCACGTAGGCAAGCCATCAGCTTGTCTGACGAGCACATGCATTGGTTAGTCATCTAAGTCGCTACGAGTTGCTTTGAGTGCCGACCCTTTTGTCGCTTTGCATTCTGACTCTCCTGTCGTTTTGCATTCTGATTGCTTAGAACCCCACGCTTTTGGGCTTCCTAAGAGCCCATCAAGCTTTTCTGTAGCGCCCCGAATTCCTAACTTAGAAACTCGTGACACTCTCTAGAATCTTTCTTCAAATAAGTCACAACATAACAAAAATCACAGGAAATTAAAACTTTTATTATATAAAAATGTTATTATAATGTCCAATGATTACCGCAATTAAAACTAATTGTTACAACAAGAATGTATAATAAAATTTGGACAGTAACTTTTACTTGGATGCTTTCCTCTACTAGAGTTTTCCCGCGATCCCAAGTCGGCAATCCTGCACTGATAACTGTGGGCACGTCAGTTGAATACAACAGACAAAAATGCTATATTCGGCTATCCTCTCTATGCCATAATATAAAGATTCCAACCTCAACAATCCACATAATATTTGATGCAAAGAAAAAGGAGATGTCAAGCAAGTGTCGGTGTATGCCATGACCTAATCTAATGCACACTATGCACACATGCTCCTAAAGCTAATGCACGCTTAGTTGAAAGATATGCATCCCATACTACACACCCCCTAACCAAATGACGTTCTTCAGTTTGATGGAGCTCGATCCCCCGCTATGCATCCTACTCTTGTGCTCTCTCCTGTTTCTGATTCCAGTGATGGTGAGGCTGCAGTCGTCTGGCTTACTCCATCACTGCTTTCATTAGTGGTGTCCAATCCTCATATTTTATCCATTATGCATGGGATCCCAGTCGCAGACTTACTCCTTCACGACTGTAATCATGGTATGTTGTTGTATCTTCGTCTCCCTGGACCTCACCAAAAGCTGATATACGGGCACCAGGGTTCCCCACCGGAGAACTTAGAGTCTTTCCCCTAGAGTCTCGCTCTGTGGGGTCTTCCTCTAAACCTCCTGCCCGCATCGATCAACAAAGGACCTGACGGATATAAGGTTTCTCCAACTCCGCTACACTCGTCCTTACACTAGAGCAGAACTTGCAGTCGAGACGACATCAACACTCCAAACCTCCTCAACGGTTGTTTCGGACATAAAGGCATTCCTGCTGAAATAGCGGAGCCCCCACAGAGTTGTTGATTCTTGATTTTTATGATTACAACACAATGCAAAGTTTGTTGTGCTACTTCTTATATATTACAGGATATACACAAAGGCAAAATATTCTAACAAGCTTTACAAGGTTCTTAAAGCAAGTTGATCAAGCAAAGCTACAAACAAAGCTCTTATAGCTAATTGATCAAGAAAGCTACAAGGTTGCCAGCTTCAAAGAAAAAGACGAAGGCTAAAGTTCCATCTCAAGACTCAAGACTCAAGACAAGACCTATGCTTCAATATGTTGTATTAAGTGTCTTGTAACAACTGTAACTTTTTTATTTCTTTGGGTCTTAGAAATTCTGTAATAGCCTTATCACACACACTCACACATATCTTTAAAATAATTGAGTATTTTTCGAACTTAAAAAGATCGAAACAAGATTAAAAAAGCTCAGCTGTTAAGTACCAGTCGACCGCCATAAGGCACCAGTCGACTTTTCTAGGACGAAACTGTCTGAACTTATTCAAACTCTGACCAGTCGACTCATAACGGAAACCCAGTTGACTGTTCATGTCGTTTTGATAGTTTACTTATTTCAAAACTTGATTTTTAGAATTCAAAAGTTTTATTTCCGTTGGTTGACAGTTGGTACAACTACTTCTCAACGTCCAGTGATTCTAACTCTATAAATAGAGTATAGAAATCACTTGGAAAAGGTTACAAGACGATACTCTCTTTTACAAGCTTTCAAGTACTTATTTTCAAAAAGAGAACAAGAGTTCACAAGCTTTTTCAAGTCCTCTAAGTTTTTGGTTCTCTAAAATCAGTCTAGTATAACAGTGATTTCGTTTTAGACTGATTTCAGAAGTTGACCTAATAGTCACGCACAAAATCACATTCACAACAAGGCTATAGGTTGATTGTAAACATTTTGTTGTTCTTCTTCACTCTCGGGTTGTGAGAGTGGTTCCTCTCGGTTGGAGAGTAGGGCTCTAGGGTGTAGAGTCAGGTTTTAACTCTTGGTGGAAGAGTGGGTTGCTTTCTCTAGTGGTGAGAAAGGACTACGGGTTGGACAAGGTTGTTGTCTAACGCCGTATGGTATTCTTGTACATTTTTCAAGAATAGTGGAAAATCTCAAGTGAATTGCGTGGGAACTAGATGTAGGTCAGGAGGACCGAACAAGGATACATCATGTGTACTCTGTGGTTGTATTTCTCTGAACTTGCATTTCATTTACTTGTTTTTTTAAGTTCTCTGTGAAACTTGTCTGGACAGTCGACTGTGTCCCTTTTTAAGTCGATTGATCGGACTTGTACTACATTCTCTCTGAAAACTTGTCTGGTAAGTCGATTGTTTCTTCTATAAGTCGACTAATCAGACTCGTTTTAAAATACTCTTCTTAACTGTCGCCCCAGTCGACTGGTTTCTCTTTTCAAGTCGACTGGACTGAAGAAAAAGTTCAATTCTGTAATTATTTTTATAAAACACTATTCACCCCCCCTCTAGTGTTTCTTGCCGTTCCTACAGGATCCAACACTTGGTATCAGAGCCTGGTTGAGTGCAATGGCAACTAATTCTAATGCAAATCAATACCATGAAAGCCAATCTACACAAAGGCCACCCCTCTTCGATGGAACCAATTACAACTATTGGAAGTGTAGAATGAAGATCTACCTTCAGTCCATCAACTATGAAATATGGAGCATGACGGAGACTGAGTACACCGCTCCTACCATCACATATGCACATTGGAACGACGACATGAAGAACCAAACAATGAACAATGCAAAGGCGATGAACACGCTATTTTTTGCCCTTACAAAGGAGGAGTTCAACCGTGTGTCCAATGCAACAACCACACATTAAATTTGGCACACACTCGAGGTAACTCATGAAGGAACAAATAAAGCAAAAGAATCTAAAATATCTGTTCTTGTTCATAGGTTTGAAATGTTCCGCATGAAGGAGAATGAGAATGTGTCTGTGATGATTACAAGGTTCACAGACATTACAAATTCACTTGTGGCACTTGGAAAGACGTACACTCAAGCTGAGATGGTGAGGAAGGTACTTCGTGCACTAACCCCCGAATGGGAGAAGAAGACCACCGCCATAGAAGATGCCAATGATTTAATACAACTTTCTCTTGAGAATCTTGTGGAAAATCTTATGGCTTATAAGGTACAACTTGCAGAGAGCAGGAAGGATGCCGACCCACAACAATCAAAGAAGAAGACATTAGCATTCAAAGTCATGTCGGGCTCCGAGGATGAAGAAGAAGATGAGAAAGAGATTGCCATGTTCACGAGAAAGTTCAAAAAATTCCTAAGAAAAGGTAAGTTTAATTCAAAATCTAAGGAATCTAATGAACCTCCAACTTGTTTCAGGTGTAACAAGACATGCCATATGAAGAAGGATTTCTCACTAGAGAACGCAAAATCTAAGGGAAAGGCGTCCAACTTCAAGAAGGACAAGTACACAAAGAACAAGTTCATGAAAAACAAAAAGTCATACCAAGCAACTTGGGATGACAACAATTCTTCGTCGGAAGAAGAAATTGATGAGACAAACGAGGTTGCAAACGTGTGTTTTATGGCGTCTCAAAATCAAGTAAATAATGAGTATGATTCTAATGATTTACTTGATGCTTTCAATGAAATTTTTCAAGATTTTAAAAAAGAAAAGATTAGAGTTAAGAACTTAAAGAAAGTTAATCAAACACTTTCTCAAGAGAATCTTAACCTTGATAAAGAAGTAAAATCCTTAAATTCTCGTCTTTCTAGTTTCAAGAACGTATCTAAATTTAATAAAGGAAAAGAGAATTTAAATGATGTTCTTCAAAATCAAGTGCAATCTAGTCAAAAGTTTGGACTTGGTTTTAAAAAAGTCCCTTGAAAAATCTCATTCTTCTAAGAACACTAGTGTAAATAAACCTCTATCTATTTCCAGTGTTAAACATAAACTTTATGAGTTTTTTGAAAAGCCTAAAACTGTAAGTTTTCATGATAAAGGCAAATCTAAAGTTCAGACAAGTCGACTGCACCCAGCCACCAGTCGCCTGTCCATAGGTACTGAGTCTCATTTAACGAGACAAATACCTCAGATAAGTCGACCTATACTACCTCCCAGTCGACTAAATAATAGTAAAAGTCGACTGAAATGTGCTGTAAAGTCGACTGGACAGAGCAAATATGTATGGGCTCCACTCAACCTGAGTTCGAAAGATAGAATTGCTTATATTAATTTATATATGCTTACTGTATGTAATTCTGCTAATTTTATTTCTGCTTATGGTGGAAAATCAAACTCATAATGGGTTTGGTTTCCTACAAACTAATCTATTTTGGACCCACTGAAAATGTTACCATATTCACATTGAATATTTTATAGGAACCTAAGAGAGATCATTGGATACTTGACAGCGGATGCTCGAAACACATGACTGGTCATGCCAACCTCCTATCTTTCATACAAAATATTGATGGAGGAACAATCACATTTGGTGACAACAATAAAGGAAAAGTCATAGGAATTGGTATGGTCGGTAAGCACACTAACCCCTCTATAGAAGATGTCTTATTAGTCAGTGGACTTAAGCATAACCTATTAAGTATTAGCCAACTTTGTGATAAGGATTATAAAATCATGTTTGAAAAAGATGTATGTTTAATTTATGATTCTACCATGCAAAATATAATTTTTCAAGGTTTTAGGAAAAATAACATTTATAAATTGTGTTTAAAAGCATATGAGTTTTCGAATGGTTTTTGCTTAGTAGCTTCTAATAATGATTCTTGGCTTTGGCATAGACGTTTTGGTTATGTGAATATGAAAAATCTCTCTAAATTGTCAAAGTAGAACCTAGTTAAAGGGCTGCCAAGACTATCCTTAAAAAGGATAAGTTATGTGATGCATGTCAACTAGGTAAACAAATTAAATCTACATTTAAAACCAAAGAAGTAATTTCTACTAGTAGGCCGCTCGAATTAATTCACATGGATTTATTTGGCTCTACTAGAGTTGCTTCTTTAAATAAAAGTAGGTATGTTTTTGTTTTAGTAGACAATTTTTCACGATTCACTTGGACTTTCTTTCTAAAATATAAGAATGATGCTTTTGAAGAATTTGCTAATTTTTGTAAACGAATTCAAAATCAAAAGTCTCTAACCATAGTCACTATTAGAAGTGATCATGGTGGATAATTTGAAAATGAAACGTTTGCAGAAATTGCAACAAGAATGGTTTAACTCATTCATTTGCATTTCCTAGAGCTTCACCACAAAATGGCGTGGTTGAAAGGAAGAATAGGACTTTGCAAGAATGTGCACGTACCATGCTTGTTGAAAGCAATTCACCTAAGTATTTTGGGCTGAAGCCGTTGCTACAGCTTGTTATGTTTTAAATAGAATTTTGATTAGGCCTAAGCTAAAAAAAACATGTTATGAGCTATTTTTTGATAGAATTCCTAAGGTCTCTTATTTTAAAATATTTGGTTCTAAGTATTTTATTCTGAGCACTAAGGATAATTTAGATAAGTTTGATCCTAGAACTAATGAGGGTATTTTTGTAGGATACTCAAATAGGAGTAAGGCATATAGAATCTTCAATAAGTCAACAATGACTATTGAAGAATCCATGCATGTTGCATTTGATGAATCTCTGTCTTCATCGACTTTAATTGAAGATGATGAAACTAATTCATCACCTTGAAATAAAGTAATTACATTTTTAGAACAAACTAGTCTTGCGGATGAGTTGACCGATAAGGAAGTCAAGTCGACTGCTGTAAATCAGTCGACTAATGGACTTGTCAAGTCGATTGATCCTGTTGTGATGTCTCCAACTTTACCAAAGTCTTTTGTTGAAGTTAGAGATCATCCTTAGGACTTAATAATTGGTGACATTTCAAATGGTATTCAGACGAGATCACATGTTAACATGATATCTCACACAACTTTCTTGTCAGGTTTTGAACCAAAGAATATACAAGAAGCATGTGAGAATGAATTTTGGATGAATGCCATGCAAGATGAGTTAAACCAATTCATAAGGAATGATGTGTGGGATTTAGTTCCACGACCTCCTGATCATACTATAATTGGTACTAAATGGGTATTCAAGAATAAGTTAGATGAATCAGGACAAGTTGTTAGGAACAAAGCTAGACTAGTTGCTCAAGGGCATAATCAAGAAGAATGCATAGATTTTGATGAAACATATGCTCCTGTTGCTAGATTAGAATCAATTCGTATCTTATTATCTTTTACTTGTTTTATGAATTTTACACTTTTTCAAATGGATGTTAAAAGTGCATTCCTTAATGGGTTTATAAAGGAAGATGTTTATGTTAAACAAACACCAGGTTTTGAACATGAACAATTCCCAAACCACGTTTTCAAATTGAAAAAGGCTTTATACGGTCTTAAACAAGTACCTCGTGCTTGGTATGATCGATTGAAGACTTTTCTTTTAGAAACAGGTTTTGAAATAGGTAAAGTGGATACTACTTTGTTTATTAGAAAAATTAAGAATGATATTTTAATCATACAAATATATGTTGATGACATAATTTTCGGTTCTATTGATAGTAATCTATGTCAAGAGTTTGCTAACACCATGAAAAACGAATTTGAGATGAGTCACATGGGTAAACTCAGTTATTTCCTTGGACTACAAATTAAGCAGTCACATAATGGCATATTTATTAATCAAGGAAAATGTGCTAAGGAATTACTCAAACGGTTTAACATGGATAGCACGAGTAGTAAGACCACACCTATGGCTACTACCACTATCCTTGACAAAGATGAATTAGGTAAGAGTATCGATCAGAAACTCTATCGAGGTATGATTGGCTCACTCTTATATATAACTGCTAGTAGACCGGACATTATGTTTAGTATATATTTGTGTGCTAGATATCAGTCAAGTCCTAAAGAGTCTCACTTAAAAGCTGTGAAATGCATTTTAAGATATATTAAAGGCACGTCTGATTATGGTCTATTTTATTCAGGCACCGACAACTTTCAACTTTTGTCATATAGTGATGCGGATTTTGCCGGCAGTAAAACTGACCGCAAGAGCACTAGTGGGACATGTCACTATTTGGGACATTCACTAGTCTCTTGGTGCAGTAAAAAGCAAAATTCGGTATCCCTATCTACTACAGATACTGAATATATTGCTGCAAGTTTGGCTTGTATCCAAATTTTGTGGATGAAAAAAACCCTATTAGACTATGGTATTTCATTTGAAAAACTTTCAATAATATGTGATAATACCAGTGCCATTAACTTATCTAAAAATTCGGTTCAACACTCTCGTACGAAACATATTGATATTGGACATCACTTTTTACGTGATCATGTTTTAAAGGAAGACATTTCTTTAGAGTTTATTTCTACAGATAAACAGGTAGCTGACATTTTTACCAAACCTCTTAAGGAAGACACCTTTATCACCTTAAGAAGAGAACTAGGGATTTGTAGTTTTCATGATGTTTCTTGAATTTTTTTCTGGTAAGTCGACTTACAAGTATTGTTTGGTCGACTGCCAAGTATCTTTTTCTAATTTTTGTCTGAGTTTTATGCTCTGGACAGTCGACTGTGCATAGTACCCAGTTGACTGACCAGTTGTATTAATACTATTTTTTATATTTTTTCTATGTATTTTCTACTTATTGTTGCATTTTCTATCTATTATGTAACCGTTTGAACTAAGACTATTCTCTTTTTATATAAATGTAATTTTTCTATGTATTATTTTTGTGGTTTATTTTTTCTCCATGTTTTTTTTGTTTATGACAAAGGGGGAGAAAATATAAGCTATAATCTTTATATTGCTTTGTGTTATGTTTTGGTGATGCATATCTTTGTGTATGTCTTTATGCATGTTTTCACACCTATGCATGTTCTACATTTGATGGGGGAGCATGTGAGCATTTGTAATATTTATTTCCATTATTGTAAGCTATTGTGTTGCCATCATCAAAAAGGGGGAGAATGTTGATTCTTGATTTTGATGATTACAACACAATGCAAAGTTTGTTGTGCTACTTCTTATATATTACAAGATATACACAAAGGCAAAATGTTCTAACAAGTTTTACAAGGTTCTTAAAGCAAGTTGATCAAGCAAAGCTACAAACAAAGCTCTTATAGCTAATTGATCAAGAAAGCTACAAGGTTGCTAGCTTCAAAGAATAAGACGAAGGCTAAAGCTCCATCTCAAGACTCAAGACTCAAGACAAGACCTATGCTTCAATATGTTGTATTAAGCGTTTTGTAACAACTGTAAGTTTTTTTATTTCTTTGAGTCTTAGAAATTCTGTAATAGCCTTATCACACACACTCACACATATCTTTAAAATAATTGAGTATTTTTCAAACTTAAAAAGATCGAAACAAGATTGAAACAGCTCAGTTATTAAGTATCAGTCGACCGCCATTTGGCACCAGTCGACTGTCCTAGTACGAAACTGTCTGAACTTATTCAAACTCTAACCATTCGACTTATAACGGTAACCTAGTTGACTGTTCAACTCGTTTCGACAGTTTACTGATTTCAAAACTTGATTTTTCGAATTCAAAAGTTTTATTTCCGTTGGTTGACGGTTGGTACAACTGCTTCTCAACGTCCAGTGATTCTAACTTTATAAATAGAGTGTAGAAATCACTTGGAAATGGTTACAAGACAATACTCATTTTTATAAGCTTTCAAGTACTTATTTTCAAAAGAGAACAAGAGTTCACAAGCTTTCAAATCCTCTATGTTTTTGGTTCTCTGAAATAAGTCTAGTATAACAGTGCTTTCATTTTAGACTGATTTCAGAAGTTGACCTGATAGCCACGCACAAAATCACATTCACAACAAGGCTATAGGTTGATTGTAAACATTTTGTTGTTCTTCTTCACTCTCGGGTTGTGAGAGTGGTTACTCTCGGTTGGAGAGTAGGGCTCTAGGGTGTAGAGTCAGATTTTCACTCTTGGTGGAATAATGGGTTGCATTCTCTAGTGGTGAGAAAGGACTACGGGTTGGACAAGGTTGTTGTCTAACGCCGTAGGGTATTCTTATACATTTTTCAAGAATAGTGGAAATCTCAAGTGGGTTGCTTGGGGACTGGATGTAGGTCGGGAGGACCGAATCAGGATACATCGTGTGTACTCTGTGGTTGTATTTCTCTGAACTTGCATTTCATTTACTTGCTTTTTAAGTTCTCTGTGAAACTTGTCTGGACAGTTGACTGTGTCCCTTTTTAAGTCGACTGATCAGACTTGTACTACATTCTCTCTGAAAACTTATCTGGTAAGTCGACTGGTTCTTCTATAAGTCGACTGATCAAACTCGTCTTAAAATACTCTTCTTAACTGTCGCCCCAGTCGATTGGTTTCTCTTTTCAAGTCGACTGGACCGAAGAAAAAGTTCAATTCCGCAATTATTTTTATAAAACACTATTCACCCCCCTCTAGTTTTTCTTGCTTTATTTACAGGAACCAACAAGAGTCTCCCCGACTCCATTACAAGGTAGCTCGGGGTCCCTGTTCGCAATAAACGAACCTAGGATTTGGCCAGACGCGATGATGCCATGCGTCCCCCCGACAGGCAAACACCATCGCTAGTGCCTGTCCTTACATTCAACCAAGACTCGATTTAACCCTACCAAAATATCCATACTACCCCACTCCAAGATTAAGGGTAAGATTAATCACAAGATTACAAACATTTGTTTTATCAACTGATTACTAAAATCCAACACTCTAGCCAAACTAAAATTCTCTTTCATTTCCTTATTAGAAGTTTGAACCTCTAGGTGAGCTATCTCAAATTACCCATTTCCTTAGTTAGGCGATCTATTTACCATATCCAATCCCTAACTTGGTACTCAACTTAGCTTGCTATGAACAACTAGTTAAGTTCTACTTGTAGACTCTTTCTAATCAGTTACCTTTTATCATCGATGGATCTTAACCCATCCCACACTAGGACTCAACTAGCCCACAAGTCCGGCCCAAGGTTTGGACCGTCTTGACCTACACTTGGCACGAACCAACGACGAATCGACCCCGTCGATTGCCGCAACCGCCATCTATGCTTGGAGTTCGATCGCAACCTCAGTCCGACCAACAAGTAGCTCCTGCTAAACTTAACACTCCACAGTTCTCGACAAGTGGTAGCTCCAAACACAAACCATGGAATCCATCCATGCATGGCAAGTACGTCGACGCACGAGTCATCTCCTCCAACTCGTTCGATGCGACACGGGTCCTATTCTCCCCGTCTAGGTTTGTCAACTAGACTTTGTCCTAGAGCCTCAATACTCAGTCCAACGTACCCCAATATGGTACACCACACTAGGAGTAAGTCCTAACCCATGAATCCACAAAACGTGGTTCTAAGAGCCCTAAAATTGACAATTTATAATTTCAAACGGCAAGCACACATTTGGCGTTTATGCCAAAACATAGTCATTCCCGGTCCTATTTCTTTGAGAAATCGCGATCGGGCGCTCCCATGCTTCTACTCAAGGTAGACAGCAAGTATAAGCACACTTTGGACATGGATTTCATCCCAAAGTAGTCAACAACAATACTCCAAAATCCAATACAATTTCTACTTCAAAGCAGTGAACAACGTTGTCTATATTGGGGTCTTTAAGCAACTATAAGCTACCCTTAGCAAGGAACTTTAGTTAATTTAAGTCCTAACTCAAGTCCACATCAATAACATGATTCTTGACCTCAAACAGCAACTCTAAGCCAACAAGATATAAGTTTAAACTCATTTCAATGAACATGGTGCAAAACAGTAAGCTCTAAGATTTACTATGTTTCTGTCGTCACTTGTAAAAATTATATAAAATCGTACACTTATCCAAATTATGATTTCTCAGTCATTACAGAAAGTCCTATGTGTCTAATACAAATTTCTAGTTTAAAGTTTCTACGGATAAGGTCGTTTACAAGCTCTTATGGTCCCATCTTTAACAAGTGTACATATTCTCAGAACAGCACATCATATTTACACAATCATGGGATAAAATCATTTTAAAATAGTAAACATTGTCAGAACTCTATGAAATTTTAGATTCTAGCTCCTGACACATGATGTTACAATAATTCCAAAAATCAGGTGATTCTATCAAGTATATGTTTAAATATGTCTCTCTGAATATCATAAAAAACAGAGCAATAACAGCAACGGATCTGTTTACTAAAAATAACTAGCTAAGTTTGCATGATTCTATTAACATAGCTAAAGCGGTCCAAATCTCATGAAATTTGAAACATAGGTCTTAGACACATTTAACAATGACATACTAAAATTTCAGATCATTCCTATAAGTATGCAGCAAGATACAAGTCATTCTTCTCACAACAGTAACAACAAAAACTATTTCGTTTTATTCTGACCATCATGCAAGTTGGCATTTTATTTTAATAACAAAAAAAATCATAAAACACTGAAAAAATTACTGAAAGTGTAAGACACATAAATGAACATCATGTAAAAATTTCAAGTCCATCCAACCAGTAGAGTTGAAGTTATGAGCTACGGACTGACAGCAAAAATTCAGCTTTTTAACATGATTTTCTGTTTTGGGATTCTTAACACAAAATGAGTTATTTGATTTCATTCTAGAGCATGCAAGTATTTTTTCAGTCACTACAATCACCATTCAACAATCGAAACAAACAAAGAGACTAGAATCACCCACCTTGATGAGTTTGATGGAAGGGAGAGATCCTACAAGCTCCTAGCTCCTTGATTATCCTTCTTGCTCCTTGGTTCCTCCTCCTTGGCTTCTCTTCTTCTCCTTGGCTTCTCTCCTTCCAAATCAGTAGCAAGGCTCGCTTTCTCTCTTTCTTTTTCTCTTTCCCTTAAGTGTGGAGGTAGCAGAAGATGGAAAATGAGAAGTAGAAGTAGGGGGGATTTTAAAAACACAAAAGAGAATAGGGGGGGAGGTCTTGGCCGGATTTGGGATGTGGAAAAAGAGAGGGCATCTTCTCTTGGATTGGTGAGAGTGAGAGGTGGAGTGTAGAGATGGTGAAAGACTCATCATGAGTCAAGTTTCAATGTTCAAAACCCTCCCTCCTTCTTTTCCCTCCTAAATCTTGGTCGGCCACCCCTTGTGCATGTGCACACCTTTTTTCTTTTGTTACATGCCATAGTACCATATATGTGTTGAGTTAAACTAGGGTCAACTCGGGTTCAATCGGGTGTAGTTGAAGCTTAGGAGTTAATTCCATACTAAAAGCTTCAAAAAGAAAAATAAATAAATAACTATAGCATTTTAGTGCTTAACAAATCATACATATATTCATATGAAAATCCGGGTTGTTACATTTTCGGCCCAAGCCCACTAAGTTTGCTATAAATCTCTCTCCCCCCTTCTCTTTTTGCCTCACTTTTTCACTTTCACCTTGTCTGAAGCTTTCTCTCTTCAGAGCTTGAGCGGAGTTTCCGGTGACCTTTCCAGTTTTAACCGTGGTTGTCAACTCAACAAGTAATTTATTTTAATTTTAATGGATGTCTAGGGTATCCTCTGGCAAAGAGGCCTCCCCCTAAGGTCGATAAGGGGAAGGACATCGTGGTTCTTTCCTCACCGGAGGTAGATGCGATCATGGAGAGAGATCTTGTAGTCGTGGAGAGGGATTTTGTGGTCGAAATGGGCAGCAGACCAGCGGTCCTTTCTTCTCCAGTGGTGGAGACTATTGTGGGGAGAGATCAGAGAATGGGCTAGTTCGTAAGACATTCGATCGCCGTGTCTCACCTTGGGGGGGTTCAGCAATATAGCGCTGAAGAGCTCAGGCGTGTCGAGCACGGCATGGTACAGTTTTATGAGGACAAAGCACCACGGGAGCGCACAGAGGCGAACGACATTATAAGTGTTCTTAAAGAAGCGGACCTGCACACCATCTGGATGTGCTATGATCCCTTCGGAGTTTGACCTCATCCTCCCTAGCCCCGGGGTTAGGTCTTGCTCTTCGTTCTCCTCCGATACGTGTGTGCTTCCGTACGACGCTTTCCACGCGGTACTCTGCCTTCCTCTCCATCATTTCATAAGGGCGGTGCTACAATGGTATGGGGTAGGTCCGATAAAACTAATGCCGAACATCTAGAGGCACGTCACGGGGTTCGTGCTTCACTGTCAGGCCATAGGGATCGAGCCTAGACTCAGCATGCTTTGCCGGCTATACAAGATCCACCAGAAGATGCGAACGGAGTACCGTTTCTACTTGACCGCTCGGAAGGGCGTCAGGTTGGTCAAAAATCCCGACTCCGTGAAGTCTTGGAGAGACAAGTACTTTCTTGTTCGGGACAAGAAGCCATGGGACATCCCCACGGTGTGGAGGGAAGATGTGCCGAAGAGGGCAAAGATGGAGCCGACCTTGAGCCCTGAAGTTGACGAGATGGTCGGCATTCTCTTGGATCGACCCACATTGCACTGGAGAGATATCTCCGAGGAGAGTCTCTTTGGAGGAGGCCTTAGTCTGATGAACCCTAGTACGAGTTCTTTATGTTGATAGCCCTTTTAAATGTTTGAACTGTATGAAAATTCTTAACCTGTTCTCATAATCTTTCATCACAGGATCCGCAGGCATGGACTTTGAAGATATTATGAACAGGAATTCAGCTTTGAGTGGTAAGCAGGTCGAAGAGAGGAAGAGGAAGCGTGCCGTCGTCTGACCGTCACCGTCGAAGACGATCAGAAGTGAGAGCGGTGTCACTTCCGTTGTCGATTTGCAGGCTGTGCTCGTTAAAGTTGCTCCGTTGACTGGAGAACTCGATCTTTCGGCCATGCTCGCCCTTGAGGATCCTCCTCGTACGGTGGTCACCGATGCCATGCTGACCGACAAGCTAAAAAGGATCTTTGTACCAAATTGGCAAATCCGGAGGCACGACGGCTTCCTTGGAGACTCGACGAGCTGCATGGATGCCATTCGCAACTTGGCCACGCCCAAGGACAAGGCATCAATGGAGCATGGGACCGTGGGTGACTCTACCTTGGAGATCGTGAAGGCACAAATGACTGTAAGCCCTCGATGTTTCGCTCAGTTCGTGGGTTAAGTTATTTGCTCGACTTTCGCTCCTCTTCCTTACATTTTTCTTATTTTCTCGCAGGCGATCTGCCACTTTAGTCACTTGATGAGGCGAGTGCCGGAGCAAGAGAAAGAGCTGAAGGCCTTGCAGGATAGAAAGAACGTCGAACGGTTAAAAGCTAAGAGGGAGCTAGAGACAGCTGAGCTCTTAGCAGAAACACAAGCTGCTCAGATCAAACTGCTGGAGGAGGTGTTGGCGAAGATAAAGGAGGCCGCCGCCTTAGAAAAGGAGGAGATGGCTCGGGAGAGGGCCGCTGAGAGAGAAGGCTGCCTTTGAGAGAGACGTGGCCTTGCAAGAGGCCGAGTCCGCGACGAAGAAGAAGGCTATCGGCTTCTTGGAGAAGAACATGCGAAAAGTCTATGCTAGGGCCCTGAGCGATGTTAGCGAATGTCTCCCCGGCATCGATCGCTCGGGATATTACTTGTTTCCCGCCGACGAGGGGGAGGAAGCGGAGATCGAGGGAGGAGATGAGGCGGACGGCAAGCGGGTCGTTGTGACGGACCCCCCACTGGCTATGGTGCCTGTGTCGGAGGCGGCTGAGGGGAGCGACCACGAACTAGCGCTCCTAGTGGATCCATACGCCGAGGTGGACACTTAACCTCCTTCGTGGTTTTTCGTTTATATTTTAGTCATTGATTTTCATCTAGGGTCTTATTGTAGCGACGCCTAATAGCGGACTGGCTACCGCTTTTGTACCCCCTACTTAGATAATTGAAAAAGAATCATTTATGCTGCAACAATACTTGTGGCTCTGGTGTATAGAACTATTTTGTTGCTTCAGTAGAACGTAGTCAACTTCGTGGATTTGTCAAGAGATTTATCTCTCTCTGGTTGATTTTCGCAGGGTAGCGAGGCGCCTCGCCTCCACTGCGAACTAGGCGTCACCAAGTTAGGACTAGCTCGATCTCGAGAGATGCTCTATCGTGCGGAGTGGGAGTTGTGTCATTTGAGGGAGACCTTAGCTCGCTGTGATAGAGAGATAAGGCGATTAGAAGAAAGAGCTCATGAAGCGGCACCCGAAGGCGAGGAGTCAAGCCCGTCGATGGCTGTCAGCCAGGGTTTGAGGCTCAAATATCTTCGCCACTCCCTATTCAAGGCGACCTCAGAAAGAGATGAGCTAAAGGATGTGGTTCTCGAGAAGAGCATAGAGGCAGCGCATCTTCGAAGGAGTGTCTTCGACGCGTCGCGTGGAGGCAGCTCAAGCTGACTACCTCGCTTGAAGGTCCAGGTGACTGACAACACACTCAAAGATTGATTCATCGAGCTGGAGGCCGAGAACCTTCGCTTACGATGTCTTGCGGGGGGAGCAATGTTAGGAGCACCTCGTGTCCTTGGGGTGAGTATGCCCAAGGAAGATCATTCCATGAGTTGGCTCTTCAATCTCCGTCCATCTTGCGAAACCCCGGGGATGCACAAAGTAGTGTGGCCAGTTCGTTGAGCGGAGCATCTGTCGGGGCCACTGTCAGGTTGGGTGGCGACGACACAACTCGACTTGTTGGCTTAGAGACGTCTACAGGGACGAGGCGATTGCAACATGGCGCTCGTCGGCCCCACTTATCGCTTAACACAAGCATCCCGCTCCCTAGGAGGGGTTAAGGCGGAGTTTTCTAATCTTGTAGTGTATGTTTCATATGAGTTGTATCTCAAATAATGAGTTTTTGGTCTAGAATTAGACTTGTACCTCAAATTTTTATGAAATAATATACATACTTCTCGAGCTTTTTGTGAGAGTTTGCATTTTGCTAGTGTTTTCAAGTGTCAACAGTTGTTTGAGCAATTCTGAATGGTGAGCTATTTTGTACTCGCTCGTTCGCAAGTAGCAAAGGTTGCATCGAACCAAGTGTTGGACTCCGAACTTGTCCTTTAGAGAGTATCAACATCTGTGGGAGCAATTCCGAATGGTGAGCTACTTTCTACTCGCTCGTTCGCAAGTAGTAAAAGTTGCATCGAACCAAGTGTTGGACTCCGAACTTGTTATTTAGAGAGTATCAACAGTTGTGGGAGCAATTCCAAATGGTGAGCTACTTTGTACCCGCTCGTTCGCAAGTAGCAAAAGTTGCATCGAACCAAGTGTTGGATTCCGAACTTTTCGTTTAGAGAGTATCAACAGTTGTGGGAGCAATTCCGAATGGTGAGCTACTTTGTACTCGCTCGTTCGCAAGTAGTAAAAGTTGCATCGAACCAAGTGTTGGACTCCGAACTTGTCGTTTAGAGAGTATCAATAGTTATGAGAGCAATTTCGAATGGTGAGCTACTTTGTACTCGCTCGTTCGCAAGTAGCAAAAGTTGCATCGAACCAAGTGTTGGACTCCGTACTTGTCATTTTTAGAGAGTTTCGTACACCTCAAAGCAAACCAACTAGATTATTTTAGACAAGGAATTCCCAGGAAGTAACATGCCTATCAACATAAAGATGACTAAGTGGCTGCTTCTGAGTTGCAAGCCACTCTTACATTTTTTTAAAAATTAACAGGGTAGATAAAAAAAATCTAATAGAAATTGCTTGACTCAGAAGTTGCTTGGAGCGGTGTTCAAATACCCTCTTGGTACTTCAACAAGTGGTCAGCATTTCAAGTCCTCGATACTCTTTTGCCCCCCAGGTCTTTGAGTTGATACGCGCCAGGGCGGATAACTTTGGAGACCCTATATAGACCTTCCCAGATGGGTGCCAGCTTGCCCTTCGTGCTTGGGAAAGAGACTGACAGCTTCCAGAGCACTAGATCTCCTTCTTTAAGATTAGCGGAGCAGACTTTCTTATTGTAAGACTGTGTTATCCTACGTCAGTAAGTCTCTTGTCGGATGGAGGATCTTTCGCGGATCTCATTGATGAGGTCCAAGTTGCTGCGAAGCTGGTTTGCATTATGCTCTTCATTGTAAGCAGTCAAATAGGGCAAAAGTAGGCCGACCTCTAGGGGGATGATGGCTTCGGCGCCATTAGTGAGATTGAAGGAGGACTCTCCTGTCGGGGCTCTCTTCGTGGTGCGATAGCTCCATAGCACGCTGGGAAGCTATTCGACCTATAATCCCTTGGTGGATTTATCGAGTCTCTTTTTTAGGTCGGAGAGTATTTGTCGATTAGCGTTCTCCACTTGGCCATTGGATTGAGGGTGGTATATTAAGGAGAACCGCTGCTCAATGCCGAGGTCAGTGCAGAAGTTGCGAAAAGTTGCTCCTGCGAACTGAGTTCCGTTGTCGGTTACAAGGATACGGGGTACGTCGAACCTACAGACAATGTTCTTCCAGAAGAACATCTGGACCATGTTCTTTGTAATCGTTGCGAGAGGCTCGGCGTCGATCCACTTGGAGAAATAATCTATTGCCACAATGAGCAACTTCAGTTGGACTGGTGTTGGGGGGAATGTTCCGAGCAAGTCCATCCCCCACATTGCGAAAAGGATCGGACTGGCTAAGAAGGAGAGCTGGACTAGTGGTAAGCGACGGATTGGAGAAATTTTTTGGCATGAGCCGCATTGACGGACATACTGTTCAGAGTTGCTAAGAAGTGTGGGCCAGAAGTAGTCATAATTTAAAATTTTATGGGCTAGGGATCTTGCTCCTAAGTGCGCGCCACACATTCCTTCATGAGCCTCCTTCAGGGAAAAGTGTGCTTCTTCGGGGGAGAGAAATCTTAAGTAGGGTCTGCCTTCTATCTGAGTATAGGAGCGTTTGTACATGACTCCTTCAATGAGTGTGTACCGTTCGGCTCTGGTCCTGACTAATCTAGCCTCTCTTGGGTCCGCTGGAAGAACTCCGTTTCTGAGGTATTCCAGCAGAGGTTTCATCAAATTTTCCTCAAGTGTTAGGGGCAGGTTTTCCATCGGCTCGGGACTGTCTTCCTCGATACTGGGTCTCAGGAGGACCTCTATCAAGAAAGTCTGCTCCAAACCCTAGAGGGTGGAGGAGGCGAGCTTTGAGAGGGCATCCGCCCGTGCGTTCTCCTCTCAGTGGACTCGCTGGAGTTGAGCATCTTCAAATAAAGCCAGTAGCCCTTTGTTCTTCGCCAAGTATTTGGCCATGCGATTGTCTCTCGCTTCATACTCCTCAGATACTTGGTTCACGACTAGCTGTGAATCACTGAAAATCTTGATACGTTTGGCCCCAGCTTTGCAGGCCATATAAAGTCCTTGCTATAAGGGCCTCGTACTCAGCCTCGTTGTTCGACGCGCGGAAGCTTATACGAAGGGAGTATTGCAGATCGAAATCGTTGGGGCCGGTCAAGATGACCCCAGCCCACTTCCGTCGGTGCACGAGGACTCGTCAACATACACGGTCCAGCACGGGGATTCCTCAACCGACTCACAGGGGTCAGGAATGGTGCTCTCCACTATGAACTCCGCTAGGGCTTGAGCCTTGATAGCAGTTCGGGGTTGATAGCTGATGTAGTGCTGGCTCAGCTCTATGGACCATTTTATTAGACGTCCTGATGTCTCGGGATTATGGAGGATTTGTTTTAGCGGCTGGTCGGTAAGAATGACCACCGAGTGGGACTAGAAATAGGGGTGATGTTTCCGTGCTGCCATGACCAATGCGTAGGCCATCTTTTCTACCTTCGGGTAGCGGAGTTCCTGCATCCCTAAGGACCTTACTCACGTAGTAGATTGGCCGTTGCATCTTATCCTCCTCTCTTTCCAGGATGACACTGAGGGTCTGCTTCGAAGTTACTAGGTATATATAGTGGGCTTCACCAGGCTTCGGCTTGCCCAACAGTGGGGGGTTTACCAGGTAGGCCTTCAGTTGATCGAAAGACTCTCACTGTTGTTGCCCCCACTCAAAGACCTTCGCTCCTCTCAGGGATTTGAAGAACGGGAGGCATTTCTCCCCTGATTTGGAGAGGAAATGCCCTATAGCCGCGAGGCGTCGGGTGGCTTGGATCTTCTCAGAGTTGGCCTCTATGCTCCTTTGGCTAACCATGAACCTAAGGAATTTACCGGACGAGATGCCCAAGGCGATTAAATCTCATGTTGTGCCTTTTTAATACCCCAGAAGCTTCCTGGAGGTCAAAGACTTGATCTTGCCCGCTGATGCTTTTGACCAACATGTCATCCACATAGACTTCCATGTTACGGTCTATCTGCTCTCTGAAGACCTTGTTAATAAGGCATTGGTAAGTAGCTCTGGCAATTTTTAGCCCGAAAGGCATGACCCGGTAGCAGTACAGGCCTTGGTTACAAATGAGGTCTTCCAAATGTTAGGAGGGAACATCCGGATCTGTTTATACCCAGAGAAGGCATCCATGAAGCTCAGGAGTTCATGGTCGGAGGTCGCTTCAATTAGAGCATCAATGCTCGGGAGTGGGAATGGGTCCTTCGGACACGCTTTGTTGAGGTCAGTGAAGTCGATACATATTCTCCAACTCCCGTTGGCCTTTTAAACCATTACCACATTGGATAGCCATTCGGGGTAATTTACCTCTTGGATGAACCAAGCGTTCAAGAGCTTCTCGACCTCATCTTTGATAGCTTGCTAGTGCTCGGGAGCGAATTTACGTCGCTTCTACTGGATAGGTTTAACTCTCAGAGCAACGCTGAGTTGATGCATCAGGAGTTCTTCTGAGATTCTGGGCATATCTGCTGCGGTCCAGGCAAAAAGATCGCGGTTCTCCCTTATACTTTGGGAGATGTCTTCTTTGATGGTGGGAGGAAGGGCCTTGCTAATCTGAAATGTCTTGGTAGCATCTCCATCCGAGAAGGCAACTTCTTCCAGCTCGTCGATCGGCTCAGAGATGGTTTGGCTACTTCCTTGTGGGAGTTCGAGGGCCTCAAGGGAGAGGACTGGCCCTCCTACCGAGGTCATGTAACATTTACGAGCTGCCTCCTGGCTCCCTCTTACTTCTCCCACTCCTGCCAAGGTGGGGAACTTCATTTTCATATGATAGGCCGATGGTATGGCCTGGAGAGTGGCCAGACCTGGTCGACCCAGGATGATGTTATAGGCAGATTCTACGTCTACCACCATGAAGTCCATTGGCTCGGTCCGAGTGATAGAGGTTTTTCCAGAGGTGACGTCGAGAGTTATAACTCCTTCGATCGTCACTGGCACCTCGGTGAATCCGTGAAGAGTGTAACCAGCTGGCTTGAGTCGATCTCTTAACAGCTGAAGGCCCCGGAATGCCTCCAAGAAGAGAATATTGACCGAACTACCATTGTTAACTAGGACTTGGCACATGTCGAAATTGGCCATGTGATGTGGAGGTTTATAACAAGGGCATCACAATGGGGCATCCGGACGCCCTCCAAGTCTCTGTCAGAACACGTAACAGGAACCCCAAGGCCCATGGGGGAGGATGGTTCTGTATGGCATTCACTTCTCAGATGAAGGCTTTTCGGGAGGAGTTAAAATCTTCCCCTATTGGGCCTCCATGTATGAGGTGCAGGACGGCTTCGGTTTCGAAGTTCGTGGTCCCTGCACGTCGTTCGTATAACACCCCAAATTTTTTTTTTTTTTGAAAACTAAACCTTGAAATTCAATCCTTTCAATTTCTATATCACTTTAAACATAAACTAAGATAGTTATATTTCAATAAAAATTTGGGCAGAGTTTACCCTGTAATTTCTGCCCCAAAACACAATTAGCTTATGGAATTCTGCTCTAAATTCCGTAGCTCACATCACAGGCAATAATATCATAGGCTCCCCAAGCCAAAATGAGCAGAATCACACAGGCAATATAATATCACGCTCTGGGGGCTAAACTCATAATAGAATATCAAATATTTATTAAAAACTATAAATTCTTTTGAAAACAGATAGGATTTTTGTAAAACTTCAAGAAAACCTTTTTCAAAACCAACCACAGAACCCAATACTCCACAACGAGGTGGGTACGGGCTTTCTTACCTCATCACAGCACTATATCTATATATGTTCACTTTAATACAAAATAATACATCAACTTTCCATGTTTCTTTATATACTAAATACATAAATAATCTATCATCTTAATAAAATATAGTTTCTAACTCTATAACTACCTCACCAAGCTACTGCCAAATCTGCAGGAGAGTTAGGGTTGTCCACTCTCAGGGAGGGACCCCCCTAACCCCTAGAAATTATCAGGGGTTAGCCATTTCTGGTGTGAGTATAATTTAAAGAATCTAACAAATAAATTAACTTGTATAAAAAAATAAATTGAACTTACAAATATCGAGATAAGAAATATCGACCTGAACTCTGGATATAATACATCACAATTATTGCTTTACATCAAAGCATTCTTCGAATCTGCATCTGACTATATATTTATATAGCTTCACTACATACATCCCACTAACCACGTATATACTTCAATCGTTTCTTATTCACATAATAATGCATCACATAAGTATCACATCATAAACATATACATCTATTCTCATAATACCACCTTCCTTCATATCCTATGACATAAATATAACATTTCGTTGCCCATGCAATTCACTCACATTTCATCACATCGTTAACACATCTCTAATTAGAATACTTATACTCATTGCATCAAAACCATGTTTTATAGCTCATTCTCATCTCATTATATCACTTTAGTAATTTCTCATTCTTATAATTAATATATCTTATTATCATTTTCACTTAATCCCCCAAACACAATTTGGGGCCACAACATATTACACCCCATAGCCGATAGCTTAGGTAATAATCACTGCACCTCAAACACATGGTTTGGGTAATATCACATCACATCTCAAGCCGATAGCTTGGTTATTAATTCACTTCAATTACTTTTCATCTTCCCTTTACTTAATTCGTCATTTCCATTAATCATTACCAATATCATGCCAACTCGCCCTGCGAATTATGTCAAGGTAGGTAGTTCCCACCATTTACACAGAAATAGCGGGCAGGTAGTTCCTTGACACAATTCCAAGGTGTAACAACTCATATCATACTGTATTTTGCTTTAATAATCGTTTACATAATATAATTACTTCATACTATTCATATTAACACATGTCTCTTTTACTCTTTTCATTTTAAATTAACCACATACTGCATTTCATCCACAACCACTTTCTTTCACATTCACAGTTCACTTTCCACTTTCTTTACTCTCACATTTTTATTTACACTTAGTTATTTTATTAGTTTGTCGACCAGTGAGTCACAGTATCCCAACATACTAAAAGCCGACAGCCCAGTAAACATGCGGCCCGATGCTCACACAGAGTCTTACTCGTCCGAGGCTACGTCTTCCTCCTAGCCGAACTAGCGAGGGAACCACTAATCCCAAGTAGAACTTGGGCACTCTCCGGTCCCACCAGAGGTATTTGCTCTCCCAGGTCTATCCTGGGGTATCAACTCTCTCTCAGGTCTATCCTGAGGTATCATATCTCTCTCCGGTCCCATCGGAGGTATCTGCTCTCCCAGGTCTATCTTGGGGTATCAACTCTCTCTCAGGTCTATCCTGAGGTATCATATCTCTCTCCGGTCCCACCGGAGGTATCTGCTCTCCCAGGTCTATCCTGGGGTATCAACTCTCTCTCTCAGGTCTATCCTGAGGTATCATATCTCTCTCCGGTCCCACTGGAGGTATCTGCTCTCCCAGGTCCCACCTGGGGTATCATCGAAGGAAACCGAGCCTCAAGCCGATAGCTTGGGCAATAAAAACCACTTACCCCAAACATAGTTTGGGTCCACTATTCCCATGCCGGTCCTTGGGCGTTAGGAGGTCTAGCCCAAACCCCCAGGATTGCTGTAGGTACTGGTCAACAAAACCATCTGTTATTAGCATCAATCATTTCATCTTTTCATCTTATTATATCAACATAAAGCATCACAGCTTTTAATTCAATAAATTGCCGCATCCTTGCCTATAGCCATGTGATTGGTTATCTCATCGTATTACATATATACATCCACCCGGTTATTGCATTATAAGATTATTACTAGAAAATATAGTGTATCATAGGAATATCAAGGTATGTAATTCACCACACTATAACAACTTAAGCATATATTGATTTAAATAAAAGATTCTATCATATTGTCACCCATTCGTTCACTATAAACACCATAATAAAACATACATAAGCTATATCCTTCATTTCATCAATTAACACATCATTACTCATAACCGACAATATGTATATATCACAAAACGGCACCACAATCACTTATTTCATCTAATTATTTCTAATAACATCCCAATATAGCAAGCTAGCCCATACACAACGTTCCACGTAAGCCAAACCGCCTATAAGGGCCTATGTGGCCAAAAACATGCACGAAACATGCACGAAGTAGAAAAAGACATAAACTGTGTGGGTTATTAATTTTTATTGCTTAAACACGTCACACTAACCTCTAGGGTAGATTTGATGTGTTCAAAATAGTGAATTTCGGTAATGCTCACAAAAACCTGTTTTTAGCCCTTAAAAATCCGTATTTTTCTGAAAAGTGAATTTTTAGCATAACTTCTACTAAATATATCGCAATACCACAAAATTAGACTACAACATAGAGTATACATAAATACAACATACTCACCTGACGGATCGAGCAAACGACGTCCCACGTTCGCCCGGTAGCCAGTCGAAGTTCGACTTTTTCCACCTAATTGGAAAATTATAGAACCGGTTAGCTTAAAACTCAAAACTCGACCTATGGACGTCCAAATTCGAATCCGTCTTCACCCACGCGTCACAAAGGACATATGTAGGTGAGCTATATCGATAGATTTCAAATTCGGATCCCAATACAAACACTCCCTTATTGATCGGAGGCTTTCTAATAAGAAAAATTCATATTTTCTAATTTTTTTAATCCTCTTTTTCCTAATCTCACAAATTAGGGTTAATAATAATAATAAGCCTCAATTACACATCCGAACCCATTAAATTCTCACCTAAATCTCGCTCGGGCATTTCACCGAACACCCGGCGTGCATACACGGTATACCCGTATTTTTTTAAAGATTCCGACGGGTTTCTAACTCCATAAAATTTTCACTAAATCCATTATAAATTGCTTCCCCTTAATACACAACAATTTCTATAACTCATATTTATCGATTATTCTATTTATTATCCAAATTCTGAAGCCAACACACTAATTAATTTATAACTCACAAACCACTCAATTTCTTACCAATCTTCCTTCTCTATAATTACTAGCATCACCTAATTATCCTATTGTATCATTTTCTAACACTAGAACTCAAAATCATATATTCCCATAAAATAAACTTCATAATTTCTTACCTTCCAAGCCTTATCTTTGCAAACGGACTCCGGAAATGAGTAGAGCACCTCCAAATTAGCTAAAACCCTCAAAATTTTGTGAAGAAACCAATAGAAAATGGCTAGGGTTTGTTGAGCCCTATCTTGGCTGAATGGGTTTCTTCTTCCTTCTTTTTTTTTCTTTCTCTGGCCGAACAGAAGTGGGATGGGGGAGGGGAAGAAGGGTATGGAGAATTAAAGTGGTAAAATTCAATATAAGTCCCTCTTTTGACCATAGGGTTATTTTTATACCCTTCTAGTATATTCCTTTTCAAAAATCACTCCACTATCTGCTTAAATACATCATTGACATAAAATAAATTAGAAGTGCAGTTCTATGCATAATTATAATCAATATCAATAGTTATAACCAATAGAAATGCATATATATATATATATATACACACACACACACACACGAATATTTTTAAGCTTTTAAACACACAGGCCTTAAAACTCCCATTTCATGTTATAATCTAATAATTCCTCGAATTAACATTTTATTGCCCTCCGATATCATACAAGCACCCCGGAAAATTTTCGGGTCAAACAGATTCATCTCCTCCGAGAAAACACGTCTCCAAACTCCTATATTTTCAATTTTTCCCGTTTACCCCAAAATATCAATTTAATCATTCTAATACTAACTAAATCAATTAATAGGGGTAGATATACTCAGAAACATGTTTAAAAATAATTAAAATCAAATAATTAAGGAATTAAAAAAAACAGATGTTACAGTTCGGTTTGCTTGTTAGCCCCCTGGGGGACGGAGGTGGACCTGCCCTGTCTTTCCTCACGAACTTGGAGAGTTGCGCCCTCTGGATGAGGGCTTCTATCTCGTCCTTGAGGGTGCAATAGTCGTCCGTGTCGTGGCCGTGATCCCAGTGATAGCGGCACCACTTCTCCCTGTTTCTCTTTTTTCTTGGTGCTTTCATTTTTTGAGGAGGGGGAAGGATTCCTTCCTTCCCGACCTTCATCAGAATGGCCGAGACACTGGCTTTATGAGGAGTGAATTTCTCGAAGTGGGGAGGAGGGCGACGCTGGCCTCCGTTATCTTTTTGGAGCTTCTTAGCTCCTTCATCTTCAGCAGCCTTCCGTTAATTCCGGAAGATGATCCTTCAAGGGTGGGGCGGTTGAGAGCTTCTTCAGCTCGGATGTACTTCTCACTCCTGAGCAGGAGTTCTGAGAAGTCTCGAGGAGGCTTCTTGGCGAGGGACGCCCTGAGATCGGGGTTAATGACATTTGATAGGAAAGAAGTCGAGGCTACGGACTGATCCAGAGAGGCGATGGATCTGGCCGTAGCCTGGTCAAATGCTTGATGTATTCTCTCAGCCGCTCGCCTTTCCTTTGACTGAGGAAGAGCAAAATGCTTGTCTTTTTGGAGCAGCAACTGCTCACAAAGTGTGTGAGGAAGAGGCCTTCGAATTGGTGGAAGGAGAAGATGGAGGCTGGAGCAAGTCTGGAATACCACTCCCGAGCGGCCCCTTGAGCATAGCTGGGAAGGTTTTGCTGAGAAGGGCATCAGAGGCATGGTGGATCATCATGAGAGTTTTGAAACTCTCGATGTGATCAGCGGGGTCCGACTCCCTGGTATACGACTCAAAATGTGGAGGCTTGAAGTTCTCCAGGACGGGGGCCTCCAAAATGGTCCGGGAGAACGGGGGTCTACTCGGGCGGAGGTTCCTCGCCCGTTGTTCTTCTTCTATGTTGAGTCGGCCGTGGTGCCTCTCCATCTCGTGGAGATGGCGGTAGGCCGAGTCCTCCCTTCGGTCATATCTCGCTGAGCCCCGTGACTCGTCTTCATGTGGAAGCGGGCTGGGGCTACGGTGGTGATAGCTTGGAGTAGGTTGAGGACTGGGGGTGCGGCGGCGATGGCTCAGAGCCGACCGAGGACTGGGAGTGCGACGGCAATGGCTCGAAGTCGGCCGAGGACTGGGAGTGCAGCGACGATGGTTCGGAACCGGCTGAGGACTGGGGGCCCGTTGGTCGTTATTGGGGGCGATGTTGTGGACCCACATGACTGCCTCCTGAAAGTCCCGGAACTCCGCCCTCGTGACTGACGCCTCTCGGTCTCTGCAGGCCCCTTGGGGCTGGACGACCGATCGGAGAACGACTCCTCTGGTAGCGTTGGGGGGACTCCCTCCGTCTTCTGGGAGAGTTCGACCTTTGGCGGTTGGACCTACGAGGGGATCGGTCCCTTTGATGTTCCTGACGGGGGATCCCATCATGGGTCCGCCGCTCGTCCAAGCGGGTCCGAAGATCTATCTCGTTATGCCGGTTGATGAGAACGTCACGTAGATCTTTCGGTGTTGGAAGGCTATGGGAGGCCATGGAGTCGAAAGAAGGGTTGTGTATGGAGACACGGTCCTGACGAAGGGGTTGCCTTTGGCGAATCCGGCGAGAGGGTCCCCCAACAGCCCCTTGAGTCCCTTGAAGGGCCGATTGGTGGTGAGGCTGCTAAGGATAAGGCTGTCCAGGCTGCTGAACAGATTGAGGGAGAGGTTGCCCGACCTGTTAGGCCGGCGACTGGACCGGCTGGACGGGCGGAGGGAGAGCCTCTGGAGGCGGAGGAGGAACGGGAGTTGTCCTACGGTTGGAGACTGTGGACTTCACTTTCTTTGGAGGCATAGCTAGGAATCGCTTTTTCTGATGGAGTAGGGTTGGATTGCTATTCGTTCCCACAGACGGTGCCAATCTGTTGCTGCTTTCAGTATGGGAGCAACCAGATGAATTTGTGGGTTCGTAGGGAATCGAATGGGTCAAACCTGAACACTTCCATCGGCGTTTGACTGGCTTCTCGCTGCTGCCATTGACCTGCACAAAGTTCGAAACACCAAGGTTGATCCTAGCGACGAACCCTCCGACGCTCTTGTCAGTAATCAGAAAAGATTATGAAAGAGCTTTAGGTTGGGAAAGATTGATTACCTGGTAACGGTGGGAGGAGGGGGGTTTTTATAACCACCTTAGGGACCTGTTTCGAGATAAGAACAAATCTCTACTTCCCGGTATGGATGGATAAGAAGAATCGTTTCGTGATATCCGGGGCTGTTTTAACTGCCTCTTATGGATAAGCCCGAATTTGAGTTGCCCTCTATCCATCTGGGTTGGGTGGTAATGGGTTGCTACCCATACCCAATAGAATCGATCCATTCATGGGTTCTTGGGCTTTGAAGAAAGGCCCAGTACCCATTTCAGACCCATTTGTGGTGAAAATTACCATTTTACCCCGGAGAGCATTAAGATCCGTGCCTGATTTGGACGTTCCCGATTTAGTCATATTTTTAGCCATATCAGGCGTCATCAACTGCCTTCTTCAACTAGCCGTCATCATCATCAACTCTGGCAACAGCAATCGACACCAACTCCGAAATCCAACTTTGACGACCTCCTCCCAACTCAGATGACCTACTCCCAACACCCACTTCTTCGAAACCCAACTTCGGACACCATCACCCCACATCAAGCTCCTCTACATCCTCTGTGACAACAAATCTCTCACATCCCGTCGCCGATTCCACCTCCCAAAACTCTGCCATCCTCATCCCCGTTCCGAAGTCCCCAAAATCCCAACACCCAAATCCCCTACCCCATTTTCGTCCGCAGCCTCTGTCGACAGTAGCTCGGCGTTGCCTTCATCCCGAATCCAAGCCCTTTCCACCCTTCCCGAACCCTAGCCACCCACCCCTTCTTCATTATCCTTTTTAAATCTTAACCTACCCAACTGCATACTCATCCCCGACTCGTTTCCCAAAAAACCAACCCGAACCCAACCCACACCCAAACCCAAATCCAAATCCGTAACCCGAATATCCTACCCAAAACAACTCCAAACCCTAACCTAACCTTCACCTTACCTCTCCTTACTGTTGCTAGCCTGTTGCTGTAGTTGCCTATTGTTGCCGCCGCCGTTTGTCATAAATAAACGAAAAAATGAAAAAAAATGACAAAAAACATGAACTTGAAGATGCACTCCACGGGTTCTCAAGCACCCCCATTCAAGTCGAAGGAATCATTACACTCGATGTGATGCAGGAAAACCCTAGGCATTAGACTTCATGGTAGTCGATATCAAAGCTACGTACAATGCTATATCAGTTCCCAACAACAGTTGCTTCTGCCTATCACATGAAAATGATGTTCCAGCAGGCGTAGGCCAAATTGTAGGGAGCCAACATGAAACACGAGAATGCTACACCGCCACAATGGGGGGCTCGGTTCTCCCCCTCGATGCCATAGAACTGCTACCAAAAAGCAGTCTCAGCAACTCCAAGTTCGTAAACGAGCTTGAAGCTATCGCCTTAGACAATCCTTCCAAGAGCTTCCAAATTTTCCAAGCCATCTCCCGCCAGGTCCACATTCGTCCTCTTCAGAATACAATAATAGACTTGAATTCCCCACCTGCAGCCACGCTGCTCATTCAATGGAAAGAATTAGTTTTGCCTAAACACATTAACGAATTTGAAGAGCTCCCAGTCTCTCTGCAAAACAAGGGGAGGCTTGCTCCAAAACAGGCTGGTCCAGGCAAGGTCTACCAAGTTATTCGCCTAGCAACTCATCAACTTGAAAACCAGGCGGGCAAGGAGATATTAGCAAGGACTTAGAAAGTGGAACACCTCATAAACTTCAACAAGGGAGCTTGATGTCCTCCTCTTCTATGTATTATCAATATTATCTAATAAAGACCGCTTTCTCTATCGGCCACTGCATGTAATAAAGGCCAGCCACTAGAGCAGACACTTAGTTTTATTTTTTAATAAAATTTTAGTATTAATTTTTGCAACGATCTTGGACAATTCTCTAGATACAAATACTGAGTTAAATGCCAAGCTTACTCCTAAAAGCAGCACCGAAAACTCATTAGAAGCTCCATATAAGATGAGTTCGGAGTCCATACCCGTGGCTCGGAGTTGCTCTAACAATTTACAACGAAGCAGGTTCAGAGCTCAACTCTCCATTCGATCTGCTCCTGCAACTCGTTAAACACTTCAACGACAAGTTCGTAGTCCATACCCATGGCTTAGAATTGCTCTAGCAACCTGCAATCAAGCACATTCAGAACTTAACTCGTCATTCGATCTACTCCTGCGACGTGTAAAATCCCTAAACAGCAAGTTCGGAATCCATACCGATGGCTCAGGGTTGCTTTGACTACCTGCATACTAGCAAGTTCAGAACCCAACTCGCCATTCGATCTATTCCTCAAACTTGTTAAAACCCTTACAGATGGATTAAAGGTCCAAAATCGTGATTGTAGTTACTCCAGCAAACCTGCAAACAAGCAAGTTTGAAGCTCAACTTGCCACTCTAGGCGACTCTCACAATTCATTGGAGAACCCATGCAGCAAGTTCGGGGTCCATACCCATGGCTCGATGTTGCTTTAGCAACCTGCAATCAAGCATGTTCATAGCTCAATTCGCCATTCAATCTGCTCCTGCAACCTGTTAAATCCCTAACCAACAAGTTCGGAATCCATACTCATGGCTCTGAGTTGCTTTAGCAACCTGCAAACAAGAATGCTTAGAGCTCAACTTGCTATTTGATTTGTTCCTGAAACTTGTTAAAAACCTTTAAAGACGGATTACAGGTCCATAATCGTGGATTGTAGCTGCTCCAGCAAACCTGCAAACAAGCAAGTTTGGAGCTTAACTCGCCACTCGAAGCGTCTCACAATTCGTTGGGGGACCTATACAGTAAGTTCGGAGTCCAATTTCCTCATAGAGTTGTTCCTACAACTAGATAAACACAAAACAGTAAGTTCAGAGTCCAATTCCCTCCTAAAGTTGCTCCTGCAACTAGCAAAGTACAAAACGGCAAGTCCAGAGTCCAACTCTCCCCAAGAGTTGTTCCTATGACTAGCCAACCCCCATGATGACGAACCACCGGACAAGGCACATGCATGCAAAATATTTCTTATTTCACAAACAACAAGTCTTGTTACAACTACAAAATTACAATGAGTCTACGTCTCATGCCTAAGAATTGCTACAAAAGTCTTAGAAACAATATTCAACAAGTTGACCTAGAAGTCGTCTTTCTAGCTACACGGTAGGTGGATGTTCTGCCTAGGAGATCAAACCTCTTCACAAGCCTCCTGCTAGCTAATAGCCCCCTAGGGTCACCTAAACACTTGACGATGAAAATCAAGATAAGCCTTCCTTAGGTGAGCAAGGTCCAAGTCTTTCCTGAGTAACACCATCTCCACCTGAGGAAGCTCCAACTTTATCTCGTGGGATACATCATGCAAACGGATATGTCCCAACTCTGTTAATGTGAAGGAGAGCAAGCTCAGTGTCCCAAGGATCTCATTCGGTGTACACGACTTCTCGTCAGCAAAGGGAAGAATGAAATTACTTCAATGCTGAATAAACACTAAGGACTTCACGTCAATATCAAGAAGAATCAGAACACCCACAACTCATTCTCCCCACAAAATGAGTTCGGTGCTTCGTGCGCCACTCAAGTTCCTCCGTCATATAACTCGTTAACTACATACAACGGGTCGAACGCCTTGCTCCCCGCTTGAGCTCCAACAACTACTCATTAGCATCATATAACGAGTTCAACACCCTGCTCGAACTCCACCAACAACTTGTTAACTCCATACAACGAGTTTGGTCCCCTACTCTACGCACGAGCTCCATCAACAAATTGTTGATTCTATACAACGAGTTTGATCCCCCGCTCTCCGCTCGAGCTCTGTCAACAACTTATTAGCTGCACATAACGAGTTCAATGCCTTACTCTTCGCTTTACTCCATCAATAACTTGTTGACTCCATACAACGAGTTCAGGTTCCCTGATCTCCATTCAAACTCTGTCAATAGGTCGTCAACTCCATGCAACGAGTTCAATAGTTTGCTCTCGGCGGAATCTCCATCAACAACTCATTAACTCGATATGACGAGTTCAATGTCTTGTCCTTCGCTCGAGCTCTATTAACAGCTCGTTAACTCCAAACAACGAGTTTTGTAGCTTGCTCTCCGTTAAAGTTTAGTCAACAATTCGTTAACTCCATACAACGAGTTCAATGCCCTGCTCTCTGCTCGAGCTCCATCAATAACCCGTTAACTCCGAACAATGAGTTTAATGCCATACTCTCCACTCGAGCTCCGTCAACAGCTCGTTAACTCCATACAACAAGTTCAGTTCCCCGCTCTCCGCTCGAGCTCTGTCAACAACTCGTTAACGTCATACAATGACTTTGGTCCCGCTCTTTGCTCGAGCTCCATTAATAGCTCATTAACTTCAACAACGAGTTCGGTGCCTTGCACTTCGCTCCAGCTTCATCAACCACTTGTTAACTCGATATAACGAGTTCAATGCCTTGCTCTTCGCTCGAGCTCCGTCAACAGCTCATTAACACCATACAACAAGTTCAACACCTCGCTCTTTGCTCGAGCTCTGTCAACAACTCATTAACTCCATACAACGAGTTCAATGTCTTACTCTCTGTTCAAGCCTTGTCAACAGCTTGTTAACTCCATACAATGAGTCTAGTTCACCGCTCTCCGCTCAAGCTCCATCAACAACTCGTTAACACCATACAATGAGTTTGGTCCCCGCTCTTCGCTTGAGCTTCGTCAACATCTCGTTAGCTTCATACGACGAGTTTAGTGCCTTGCCCTTCGCTCGAGCTCCATAAATAAATCGTTGACTTGTTACAATGAGTTCGGTTCCCCGCTTTCCGCTCGAGCTCCATCAATAACTCGTTGACTTAATACAATGAGTTCGGTTCCCTGCTCTTCGCTCAAGCTTTGTCAACAACTTGTTAGCTCCATACAACGAGTTCAATGCCTTGCTCTTCGCTCAAGCTCCATCAATAACTCGTCGACTTCATACTACGAGTTTGGTTACCACTCATCGCTCACCTCTCAAGCTCTGACAAAAAATTGTTTGCTCCATACAACGAGTTCAACGCCTTGCTCTTTCCCTCAAGCTCAATCAACAAGTCGTTCACTCCATACAACGAGTTCGGCATCCTGCTCTTCGCTCGAGCTCTGTTAACAACTCGTTAGCTCCATACAACGAGTTGAATGCCTTGCTCTTCGCACGAGCCTCATCCATAACTCGTTGACTTCATACAATGAGTTCAATGCCCTGCCATTCGCTCGAGTCCCGTCAACAACTCACAACGAGTTGAACATCCTACTTTTTGCTAGGCTCTGTCAATAACTCGTTAACTCCATACAATGAGTTCAGTGCCCTGCTCTTCGCTCGAGCTCCGTCAACAATTCGTCTGCTCCATACAACGAGTTCAATGCCCTACTCTTCGCTCAAGCTTCATCAAGAACTTGTTAACTCCAAACAACGAGTCCAACACCTCGCTCTTCACTTGAGCTCCATCAATGACTCGTTAACTACATACAATGAGTTCAATGCCCTGCCATTCGCTTGAGTCCTGTGAACAACTCGTCAACTCCATACAACGAGTTCAATGTCTTGGTATTCCCTCGTGCTCCGTCAATAACTCATTAACTCCATACAACGAGTTCAGCGCCCTACTCTTAGCTCGAGCTCCGTCAGTAACTCGTTAGTTGTATACAATGAGTTCCATGCCTTGCTTTTCGTTTAAGCTCCGTTAATGACTCGTTAACTCTATACAACGAGTTTAATAGCCTGCTCTTTGCTAAAGCTCAGTCAACAACTAGTTATCTCCATACAACAAGTTTAATGCCTTACTCTTTGCATGAGCTCCATCAACAACTCAGTGACTTTATACTACGAGTTCGGTTTTCCGCTTTTTGCTAGAGCTACGTCAACAACTCGTTAACTTCGTATAACGAGTTCAATGTCTTGCTCTTCGCTCGAGCTGTATCAATAGCTCGTCAGCACCATACGACGAGTTCAATGCCTTGCTCTTCACTCGAGCTCCATCATCAGCTCGTTTACTACAAATAACAAGTTTAATGCCTTACTCTTTGCACGATCTCCATCGAAAACTTGTTGACTCCATAGAACGAGTTCAGTTCCTCGCTATCCTCTTAAGCTTCGTCAAAAGTATGTTAACTCTGTAGAATGAGTTCAACGCCTAGCTTTTCGCTCAAACTCTGTCAACAGCTCGTTAAATTCGTAAAATGAGTTCAATGCCTCACTCTTTGCTTGAGCTCTATCAACAACTCGTTAACTCTACATAACGAGTTCAATGCCTTACTCTTCGCTCGAGCTCTGTCAACAACTTGTTAACTCCATGCAATGAGTTTAATGCCTCACTCTTCGATCGAGCTCCGTTAATAACTCGTTAACTCCATACAACGAGTTTGGTGTAATGATCCTAATTTTGATAAATACGTTTTATAAATAAACTAGATTCTACTAGTTATAAAATTATTTTTTGGTTAAAAGAAATTATTTTTCTATGCACATGAACATACACATGCAATTTTTTGAGTTTGGGATTGTGAAGCCCAATGTAACACACCAAAACAACACTTAAACAAAAAAAGGGGGGAACAAGCCAAGAATGGCCGGCCTACAATTGGGGGGGGGGGGTGAATGGAGGGAAAACAAGTTAGGGTTATGGTATTATTGTTTGAACATATTTGACTCATGATGAGTCTTTCTCCTCTCCCACACTCCACCTCCCTCATATCCCAATCCCATGCATGATGAGATGTTTTCCCCATTCCCCATGGCCTTAGAATCTGGCCAAACCCTTCCATTTCCCTCTTCTCTTTTGTTTTAAAGCCCCCTCTCAACTCCATTTCTCATTTACAACTCCTACACTTTTCTAAACCTCCAAACCTCACTCTATACACACTTGCTACTGATTTGGAGTAAGAAGAAGAAGAATAAAAAGCCAAGGAGAAGAAAAGAGGAGGCCAAAGCAAGGAGGAGAAGCAGGGAGCTCAAGTTGGAGTCAAGAAGGAAGACCAAAAAGCAAGGAGCTAGAAGAGGATTAAACTACAAGCAAAGGTGGGTGATTCTAATCTCTTTTGTTTGTTTTGATTGTTAAATGGTGGTTGTTGTGACTGAAAAATGACATGCATGCTCTTGAATGAACTTAGATAACTCATTTTGTGCTAAGAAACCCAAATCAGAAAATCCTGTTAAAAAGCTAAATTTTGGTTGTTAGTCCGTAGCTCATAACTCGAACACCACTACGTGGATTAACTTGAAATTTTTATATGATGTTCATTTATGTGTCGTACACCTTCAGTAATTTTTCCAATTTTTTATGATTTTTTATGCTATTAAAATAAAATGTAAACTTTCATGCTGGTCAGAATAGAAAGAAACAGTTTCTGTTGTTACTGTTGTGAGAAGAATGACTTGTATCTTGATGCATGCTTATGGGAATGATCTGAAATTTTAGTATGTCATTTTTAAGTGTATCTAAGACCTAAGTTTCAAATTTCATGTGATGTGAACCACTTAAGCTATGTTAATAAAATATGTAAACTTAACTAGTTATTTTAGTAAACAGAACTGCTGCTGTTATTGCTCTATTTTTTATGACTATTCAAAGAGACATAATTAAAACTCTGCTTGGTAGAATCACCTGACTTTTGGAAGTGTTGTAACATAATGTGTCAGGAGCTAGAATCTAAAATTTCATAATGTTCTAACAATGTTACTATTTTAATCTGATTTTACCACATGACTGTGTTATTATGATGTGCTGTTCTGAGAATCTTTATACTTGTTAAAGATGGGACCATAGGAGCTTGTAAATGACCTATTATGAAGAAACTTAAAACTAAGAAGTTTTAGTATACATATGGACCTTTCTAGAATGACTGATAAATCATGATTTGGATAAGTGTGCGATTTTATATGATTTTTGCAAGTGATGACAGAAACAGAGTAAGTTCTAGAGTTTACTGTTTTGCACCATGTTCATTGAAATGAGTTTGAACTTGTATCTTGTTTGCTTAGAGTTGCTGTTTGAGTTCCAGAATCATATTATAAATGTGTACTTGAGTTAGGACTTAAGTTATCTAAACTTATTTGCTAAGGGTAGCTTATAGTTGCTTGTAGACCCCAATATAGGCAATGTTGTTCACTGTTTTGAAGTAGAAATTGTATTGGATGTTGGGGTAGTGTTGTTGACCATTATGGGATAGAATCCATACCTAAAGTGTGCTATTACTGGCTATCTACCTTGAGTAGAAGCATGGGAGCCCCTGATTGCGATTCCTCAAAGAATCGAGACCGGGAATAACTCCATTGTGGCATAAACGCCAAATGTGTGCTTGCTGTTTGGATTTGTGAATTGTCAATTTTAGGGCTCCTAGAACCCCTTTTGGGTATTCGTGAGTGAGGACTTACTCCTAAGTGTAGTGTACCTTGTTAAGATATATCGGGTTGAGTATTTGAGACTCTAGGACTAAGTCTTGTTGACAAATCTAGACGGGTAGAATAAGACCCGTGTCACATCGAACTCATTGGAGGAGATGACTCATGCACCGACGTACTCGTCGTGCATGGATGGATACCACAGTTTTGTGTTTGGAGCTACTACTTGTCGACGACTGTGGAGTGTTGAGTTTAGCGGGAGCTACTTGTTGGTCGGGCCGAGGTTGCGATCGAACTCCAAGCGTAGATGGCGGTTGCGGCAATTGACGGGGTCGATTCGTCATTGGTTCGTGCCAAGTGTAGGTCGAGGCGGGCCAACCCTTGGGCCGAACTTGAGGGCTAGTTGAGTCCTAGTGTGGGATGGGTTAAGATCCATTGATGATAAAGGGGTAACTAGTTAGAAAGAGTCTATAAGTAGAACTTAACTAGTTGTTCATAGCAAGCCAAGTTGATTACCAAGTTAGGGATTTGGATATGGTAATTAGATCGCCTACCTGAAGGAATGGGCTAATATGAGATAGCTCGCCTAGAGGTTCATACTTCTAATAAGAAAATGAAAGAGAATTAGATTTTGGCTAGAGTGATGGCTTTTAGTAATCGGTTGATAAAAGAAATACTAGTAATCGTGTAATTAGCCTTACCTTTAGTCTTGGGGTGGCGCAGCATGGATACCTTGGTAGGACTAGATCGAGTCTTGGTTGAGTGTAAGGACAGGCACTAGCGAGGGTGTTCACCTGTCAAGGGGACGCATGGCTTCACCACACCTGGCCAAATCCTAGGTTTGTTTAACGCGGATAGGGACCCCGAGCCGCCCTGTAACCGAGTCGGGGAGACTCTGTGGGGGCTTCGCTGTTTTCGCAGGAATGCCTTTATGTCCGTAACAACCTTTGAGGAGTTTGGAGTGTTGACGTCGTCTCGACGGCATGTTCTGCTCTAGTGTAAGGACGAGTGTAGCGGAGTTAGGGAAACCTTATATCCGTCATGTCCTTTGTTGATCGATGCGGGCAGGAGGTTTAGAGGAAGTCCCCACAGAGCAACTCTATGGGAAAGACTCTAAGTCCTCCGGCGGGGAGCCCTGGTGCCCGTATATCAGCTTTTGGTGAGGTCCGGGAAGACGTAGATACAGCAACATACCATGATTACAGTCACACAGGGTAAGCCTGCGACTGGGATCCCGGGCATAGTGGATAAAACATAAGGATTGGACACCACTAATGACAGAAGTGATAGGTAGGCGACGACTGCAGCCTCACCATCACTGGAATCAGAAACAGGAGAGAGAACAAGAGTATGATGCATAGTGGGGGATCGAGCCCCATCAAACTGAAGAACGTCGTTTGGTTGGGGGTGTGTAGTATGGGATGCATGTCTTTCAACCAAGTGTGCATTAGCTTTAGGAGCCTGTGTGCATAGTGTGCATTAGATTTGGTCATGGCATACACCGACACTTGCTTGATGACACCTTTTTCTTCGCATCAAATATTATTTGTGATTGTTGAGATTGGAATCACTATATTATGGCGTAGAGAGGACGGCCGAATATAGCATTTCGTTAGTTGTAATCAACTGACGAGCCCATAGTTATCAGTGCAGGATTGCCGACTTGGGATCGCGGGAAATCTCTAGCAGGGGAAAGCATCCAAGTGAAAGTTATGTCCAAATTTTATTGTACATTCTTCTTGTAACAGTTAATTGTAATTGCTGTAATCATTGGACATTGTAATAACAATTTGATTAAATAAAAGTTTATAATTTCCTGTGATTTTTGTTGTGTTGCGACTCACTTGAAGGAAGATCCTGGATTGTGTCACGAGTTCCTATGTTAGGAATTCAGGGGCACTACATTTAGTGCCCATGCTTTTTGCTCAAGTCCTTCCAACAACCCCTTAACTTCATGCAATAGGTTCGTCATCCAAGGCCGGCCTAGAATTTCCTCTCCAAACCTGCTAGATGCAAACATCAAGTTTAAATGTCCAACTCCATCATAGAGTTGCCTCTACAAACTTGTTGCGCGCAAATAACAAGCTCTACGCCCAACTCTATCTTAGAGTTGTCTCAATGAACTTGCTGGGTGCAACCGACAAGCTCCACGTCCAACTTTGTCTCAAAGTTGTCTTTACAAATTTGCTAGGCGCAAATAGTAAGTCAAAACATCCAACTCCGTCCAAAAGTTTTCTCTACAAACTTGTTGGGTGCAAACAATAAGCCTTCTGCCCAACTCTGCCTTAGCGTTGCTTCTACAAACTTGTTGCGTGCAAACGGCAAGATCAATGTCCATCTCCGGCTCAGATTTATCTCTACAAACTTGCTAGGTGCAAACAGCAAGTCCAAATATCCAACTCCTACCAAGAGTTACCTCTACAAATTTGCTGGGCACAAGTGGCAAGCTCAATGTCCAACTCCATCTCAGAGTTGCCTATACAAACTTGTTGTTGCAAATGACAAACTCAATGTCCAACTTCGTCATAGAGTTTTCTCTACAAGCTTACTGGGCGCAAACAACAAGCTTTACGTCCAACTCTGTCTCAGAGTTGCCTCTACAAACTTGCGGGGATTGAACATCAAGTTTGGAGTCCGACTGCCTTCCAAAGTTCGCTCCTACAACAGCTCTTCTAGGTCGGACACATACACAAGATCCAATAGTCAAAGCACTCAACTCCCAGACTAATGGAACACTCCTCCAACAATGAAATGCTCGATCAAAAAAACAAGCGAACAACACAATGCTTTCTCAGTGAAAGAGCGGTTCAATAAAACGAATCAACAAAATGCTTGATCTACAAAACAAGTGAACAAGACAACACTTGGTCGACGATGAGACGCTTGATCGACAAAACAAGCGAATGACACAACGTTTGCTCGACGAAAGCGATTCGATGGGGTAGACCGCTCAACAAACACTTGGCAGGCAAAAGCTTAAGGGATCTCTAAAACAAGAAAGATGACAACCAACTTGCTCAAATCAATGAGAAGATTAGCCAAAACAAACTTTAGCTCAACAAGATCAACAAGATTTCAACCCGAGATTAATAAGATAAAAAAGATTTCACCCAAACTCCAACTTCAAGCTCCAGGGATAATACAACCCTAGCTCCATACAACTCATCTCTAACCCTGACTAAAAGGAGAAGCTTCGCAAAAACCCTAGCTCCACAAAACTCAACACCAACACCAAAACTTCACCAAAACCCTAGCTTCAAAACCCAACTTCAAGTTCGACCCTGACTCCAACCCGAGATCAACGAGAGCTTCGAAGGCAGCAACCAGAACCCAACTGAAGCTCCAAAGATAAGCATCAAACCCAATACTCCAAGCACTAGCTTCAAAACCCAACCTCGAATTCAGACAAACTCAAATCCGAGATCAGCAAGGGCTTCGAAGATGAAACCCAAACCCGACAGTTGAGCTATGAAAGTCAATGAAGCTTAAAGAATTGATCGACGAAGACTCACCTTAGATGCTGCGCTCCTAGTCGACAAAGGAGATGGTTGACATAGCTCTGGTTGGTATCCCGAAAACCCTTACTTGATGGAGGCAATGGTCGACGAGGCGCATGGTGATCTCCAAAACCCTTGGTCGTTAAAGAAGAGTGGTCGCCAGAGTCCTAGCTCGTCGGAAGCCCTTTCTCAACAGAGGCAATGGTCGATGAGGCCCTGGTGATCGCCGAAACCCTTGTGGGCTCCGAAAGCTTCGAAGTCGATGACGAGTCTAGCCGTTGAGGTCTATGCTCGACAAAGAAGAAGGCGCATGCAAACAGGCGGAGTGGGTAGACCCGAAACCTGCTCCAGTTGGTCGCCAAAATGGTCAGGTGACCAAGCGGACTCCCATGGCCATCATCGACCATTCCTCACTCATAAACACGAGCCCCTCTAAGATGGACAGGCAGGATCAAGCCACGTCTCCTCCGCTCTCCCGCTCCACTTCTCGCCCATTTGATCCCACTCAGCGGGCGAGCCTGAGCTTGATGGACGCACTGAAATTTTCCATGTCACCCCCTCATCACATTGCTCAATTGCGACCGCCCGATCTCATCAGTGGGAGAGCTCGGGCTTGGTCAACATGTACGATTGCTAAAAAAAGCACGTCGGGTTTGCTAATTCAAAAAAAATCCCCAAAAATCAATTAAAATTAAAATTTTTAATTAAATATTCCAAAAATAATTATTAAATTTGGAAAATTAATTAAATTTTCGAGAAAATAATTAAAAATTGGGATAATTAATTAAAAATTTTGAAAAAAACAATTATTAATTGGGGACTTTTTTAAAAAAACTGAAAAAAATTTGAAAAAGTTCAAGAAAATATCTACTGCTTCCAGAAGCTTTCAACAAGTTCTAGGTATTTCCAATCGTCCCTATAAGCCAAGATAGTATCTCAGAACTCCGAAACAAGACAAAACTATTTTCTGAAAGCCACGAAAATTGTCTTCTGGGAGTGGGGGGATTGTGATAATGGTAAAAATTGCAGCAAATCAGGGTTGTATGATTCCGGCACATATCTTAAATCTTCTGCAGGCATATTAGCAGTAGAGCTTCTTTAATAGGTTCGGGCCTTCCTCTGGCTCACTAACAAGACATGAGCCGCTTCCAAGCCCATCAAAAACGACTGGGCCCACCAAGAGAGATACCAAATTCATGAGGGTTGTAAGTCAAATCTCTTGTCCCCATCCAAAGAGTAACTGATTCTATCTCTTAAAGGGGAAAATCAACAGGAGATAATATATTCATATCAATATCCTAATAGTTTCTCAGGCCTATAAATACCCTTCTCCCTCCCTCAGTCAGAAAGTAATAAGCAATTTCTCTCTCAAACTCTCTTTCTGTCTCTGGTTCTGACTTGAGCATCAAAGAGTGTCGTTAGGGCCATCCTCGGTGTTTCAGGCTTTTTGTAGGTCCATCGGCCACGTTAGAAATCGTTAGATTCTGATCAAGGTGCTCTTTCGACAATCCAGATCTAATCTCATGAGTTCTAGCCACTTTTTACAGTGACGGTCAAAGGTTAGATCTTTAGTTTCCTTCAAAATATTAACTCACTAATTGTTTACTCCCAGACCAAAATAAGCAGCAACATATTTGGCGGGCGATAGAATTGTAGGATACAAATTTCTTCTATATGCCAAGGCCACAGTTTATCCACCTTGCCTAAAATGCATGATTAATTACCTTAGAGAAGTCTCTGATAAAAGGTTACACTTCTCTTGAATCTCTTCTGCATTAGAATTCATATAACTTTTTGATGATGCCTGTTTTGGGTGTAGGAGCAACAGATAATGTGAGTTCTATTGGGCAAGAGGAAACTCAGATCTCGGCCTCCGTTATGACTCCATCGTGAGGCTGACGTGATGGATTCGGTGGATCTGGGTGCTATGATCGCTGTAAGACACCTGCAAAAAAGTCTGAGACACCGGGAGACTCCCGACGACAGACCTTCCGATGCTTAAATCCATAACTAGAGGATTAAGAATGGCTTATGTGTGAAAAATTGCGATTACCTGGTTACTATAGAGGTAGGGCTGTATTTATAGGTGTGTGAACCTGATTGCAGAGTGTTCTGGGGTCCCCTGATTTGGGGGATGCGACCCGATCCATGTTTGGTTGGATTTGGGTGATGGGCTTATAGGTGGCCCATAAGTAGTTGTGAGATCTCCTCGAGATTCGTGCCATGATTGAATGGTGCAGATCGTCCGTCATTTTTACCCTCATTATAAGCCCCCCTCTCTTGGAGGTGACCTTTCGATCTTCTTCGAGGAGTAGTTCATCCATGGTAGGTGTCGTATAGACAATGGTGATCTGCACGTCTTAGAATTGGGAGTGTTTCATTATGGCGTGAATCTGTGGGATGGAGTGAGTCTCCTCTGCTCGGGGTCCCCGTAGGGGTCGGCTTCGGACGAATCGCCGAAGGCATTGAGATCAGGAGACCTAGTGAGCACTTCACGAGGGTCGACATTGGATGCCATGCCAAGGGCATGGCGAGGTTAAACTCTTGAGAAAGCTTCTCATGAGGGTCGACCTCGGATGCCACCCTGAGAGTGTGGCAAGGTTGAACTCTTGAGAAAGCTCCTTATGAGGGTCAGCCTCGGATGTTATGCTGAAGGTTTGGTGAAATTGAAGCCCTGAGAAATCCCCACACGAGAGTCGGCCTCGGATGTCACAGCGTGGGTGTGATGAAATTGAAGCCTTGAGAAAGCCACTAATGAGGGTCGGCCTCGGATGCCACGCCGAGGGTGCGGCAGAATTGAAACCTTGAGAAAGCTCCTCATTAGGGTCGGCCTCGGCTGCCACATTGAAGGTGTAGTGAAATTGAAGCCTTCAGAAAGCCCTCATGAGGGTCGATCTTGAAAATGAAGCCTTTAAGGATATATGGCATTGAAGCCTTTGGCATCGGGTGCCAACCTTGAGGGGGTTATTCTTCAAGGAATGAGCCTGGGACTCGGGCGCTCATTGCAAGTAACTGAATAAGTTGAATTTGGAATGAAAATTAATTCTATTCATTGATAGATGAAGGTAAGTACATGGATCGGCTTTTGAGTGCCTTTTTACCAGTGTGGACCCCTAGGGGTCAACCTGGAATTTCATCAAATGTTTTGCATTCCAAGTCCTCTTAACTACCCTACCTCTCGGGTTTTCAAGTCGGTACGTGCCTGGGTGGACCACTTTGGAGACCCTATACGGACCCTCCCAGTTAGGCCCTAGCTTTCCCTCTTGCTCAGCTAGGATATTTCAAGGTGCCTGAGCACAAGGTCACCTTCTTTGATGTCCGCAGGGTGGACCTTCTGATTGTAAAATCGCTCTATCCTTTGTTGGTAGATGTTTCTTCTAGTGGTCACCTTTTCTCGAACTTCGTCGAGGATGTCCAAGTTGGCCCTGAGGCCGTTTGAGTTGGAATCCTCATCAAAGCTCATGATCCGTAGTGATGGCAATCAGACTTCCAGGGGAATTCCTACCTCGGTTCTGAAGGTCAGGTTAAAGGGCGACTCACCTGTGGGGATCCTCTTGGTCGTGCAGTAGGATTCTTCCTATTTTGAACAGGCAGACAATGTGCTTCCAGAAGAATTATTAGACCTGGCGCTCTGTGATAGTGGCCAGGGGCTTTGCCTCGACCCATTTCATGAAATAGTCAATAACCACAATGAGAAAGCGCCTATGGCCAGTGGCTTTGGGCAATTATCTGACCAGTTCCATCCCCTACATGGCAAAAGGGGCTAGACTGGTGAGGGACTTGATATTGGCTTGGGGCAAGTGGCAGTCCGAGGAGAACCTCTGGCATGGGGCATACTTCTTTACCATGTGTTGGGCGTCTTGCAGGATAGTCGGCCAGTAGTGCCCATGGTTGAGTACTTTCCTCGCAAGTGACCTGCTGCCCATGTGGCAGCTGTCGATCCCTGCATGCGTTTCCTCGAGAGCATACTTGGCCTCTTCTGGTGACAAACATCAAAGGTATGGCCTGCCATCGGACTTTATGTTGGAATGCTTGAAGAGCACGCCGTCGATAAGCACGAGCCTCTCGGTCCTAACACTGACCCTTCTAGCCTCGGAGGCATATTTGGGGAGTTCCCCATCTCTCAGGTAGTTCAGGATGGAATCCATCCAGGTCGGTTCCTGGGCGGGCGGGTCTAGACAGAGGACTTCGGAATTTTCGTCTCGATTCTTGGTCGAATGAAAACCTCTACCAGGATTGTCCAACCTAAACCCTCGAAAGTGGAGGATGCCAACTTGGAAAGGACGTCTACCTAGCTGTTCATTTCACGAGAGATCCTGATGATGGAGGCATCCTAAAAGCCAGCCAGGAGGATCTTGACTTGGGCCAAATATTTGACCATTCAGGCATCGCGAGCATCATACTCTCAGCATACTTTATTGATGATGAGTTGGGAGTTGCTGAAGGCTTTGACCCATTCCCCCCGCTTTGCTGGCTAGGAGGAGTCCGACAACCAGGGCTCCGCTTCGTTGTTAGATGCCTTGAAGTTAGGGAGTACTGTTGGATGAAGCCATCTGGACCGCTCAAGATGACTCCAACTCTGCTACCCTATTCACAGGATGACCCATCCACGTAGAGTTCCTAAATTGGCATATCTTGCGGAGCCTCGGGGATCTCAGGGATGGCGCATTCGGTAATGAATTCGGCAAGTGCATGTCCCTTAATGGTCATCCTCAGCTTGTAACTGAAGTCGTGCTAGCTTAGTTCGATGGGACACTTGAATGGGCGACCAGAGGTCTTCGGCTTATGGAGGATTTGTTTTAGTGGCTGGTCCGTGAGGACCTAAACGGAACGAGCCTGAAAGTATGGGTGGAGCTGTTAAGTGGCCATGACCAGGGCGTATACAACTTTTTCCATTTTTAGGTATCGGAGCTTGGCATCATGGATAATTTTGCTGACATAATAGATAGGCTTTTGAGCTCCACCCTTTTCCCTGATCAGGACTACGCTGAGGGCCTGGTCTGAAGCCTCCAAGTAAAGGTATAGCAACTTACCAGGCTTGGGTTTGCTGAGGAAAGGGGGATTGGAGAGGTATTCCTCAAGCTGATCGAAAACCCATTGTTAAGGCTCTTCCCATTCGAAGTTTTTCACCCCCAGGAGGGCCTTGAAGAAAGGAAGGGACTTGTCCCCCGACTTTGAAAGGAAACAACTGATGGTGGTGGACAACCACTGAGCCATTGCACTTCTTTGACACTCCTTGGAGGGGCCATGTCTAAGATGGACTGGATCTTTTCAGGGTTTGTCTCTATCCCTCGTTGGTTGACCATAAAGCTGAGAAACTTCCTTGCGGTGACACTGAAGGCACACTTGGAGGGGTTGAGTCTCATGTTTTGCGTTCTCAGGACCCCGAAGGCTTCTTCCAGGTCATTCACATGGTCCATGCCTCGAAGGCTTTTGACGAGCATGTCATCGACATTCACCTCCATGTTCTGGTCAATGTGATCTTTAAAGACCCGGTTAACGAGCCTCTGATAAGTGGAGCCTACGTTCTTCAACTCGAAGGGCATGACCCTGTGGCAGTTGAGCCTCTGGTTAGTGATAAAGGTCATCTTCGAAATGTCTGGGGGGTACATCTGAATATGGTTATATCCAGAGTAGTCATCCATGAAACTCAACAGCTCTTGTCCGGACGTAGCATCAATTAAGGCATCGTTGTTGGGAGGGGGGAATGAATCTTTAGGGTAGGCCTTGTTAGGTCGGTGAAATCGATACACATACCTCATTTGTTGTTGGCCTTCTTGACCAGTATGACGTTAGCTAACCACTCTGAGTTGTTGACATCTTGGATGAACCGAGTGGAGAGGAGTTTGTTGCCTTCATCCTTCATCGCTTGTTGCCTTTCGGGGGCAAACTTTTGGCATTTCTATTGTACTGGCTTGGAATCTGGGTGGACGCTTAACCACTGCATGATGAGATCCTCGAATATTCCTGCCATATCTGAGGGCGTCTATGTGAACAAGTCTTGATTGCGGCGGATACAACCGATAACTTCTCCCTTGAGGGCTAGAATGGATACTTTCTCATCTTGAAGCATATGGCGGGCTTGGCCTTAAAGAACGGGATCTCCTCGAGCTCGTCCATGGGCTCAGAGCTTATTGAGCTTTGGTTCGACAGGAGCTCGACCGCTTCAAGAGGGAGGACATTGCCTCCCACCGTGGCGGCATAACATGCTCGAGTTGCCTCATGATTTCCCTTGACGACCCCGACCCCAAACTTGGTTGGGAACTTCATGCACATGTGGTAGGCCGATGGTACTAACTGGAGGGAAATGAGGCCAGGTCGGCCCAGAATAGCATTATAGGTGGCCTTGATCTGGACATGGGTGCTAGAGAAGCCATGGAGGGTGTACCCTGCTGGTTTTAGCCTCTTCCGAGATAGTTTCAAGTCTTCGAAAGCTGCTAAGAACATGATATTCACCGAACTCCTATTGTCGACGATAATACGACAGACCTCATGATTGGCAAGCGCAAGACTTATGGCCATGACATCATAGAGTGGGATCCGAACGCCTTTGAGGTCTTCACTCGAGAAAGAGACAGTCAACCCAAGGCCTCGGGGAGGGGGACATTTGTGAACGAAGTTTATCTCCCGGATGAAGGCCTTGACGGAGAAGTTAGACTCTCCCCCCCATGGGCCCACCATGGACTCATTGGAGGATGGCCAGATTATCAGTATCTTGATGTTCGGGCTCTGGCTCTGAACATTTATTCGCCCTGTAAGGGAGCAAAGAGGCTCTCGGACCGTTCCGAGTGAATTTGGCGAGATAACCTCTCCAGATGAGGGCCTCTATTTCGTCATTCATGGCTCAGCAGTTGTTAGTGTCGTGGTCATGGTTCCGATGGAAACGATAGTAGTACCTCCGGTCCCTCTTCTTATTGGGGTTGTTGGACCGAAGAGGGTGTTGAAGTATGTCATCGCCCTCTATTTCCATCAGGATGGCTATCACGCTCATGTCGCCTCTGCCCAGAGGCATCTTTCTAGGCCTTCTTGGAAGGCTTGGAGCTGTCCACCTTCATTTTTGCTTTAGAGGATCTTTTCTGACCTCCCGGGTGGAGGGCCTCTTCTACTCGGATGTACTTCTCGCTCCTATAGAGAAGGTCAGGGAAATCGACAGGTGGCTTCTTGGATGGGAGGCCTTCACCGAGCCATGGCGGACATTGTGTCGGAAATCCACCACTGCTACCCACGTCGAGGGAGGAGATCGACTGAGCCTCAGCCATGAACCTTTGGACAAAGTTTCACAGGGCTTCCCCAACCTTCTGTCTGAGGTCCAGCAGAGAGGCGCTCATCTTCTCAGCATTTTGACTGGTCACGAAGTGGGCGATAAAACTCTTCTCGAGCTGGTTGAAGGAGTAGATCGAACCAGGGGCAAGTTTGGTGAACCATTTCCCTGTGGGGCCTCTCGGGGTGGCTGGGAATGCATGACAGAGAAGGGGGATCCGAGATGCTGTGAATCATCCTGAGGGTTTGGAAGCCCTCGATGTGATCAGCAGGATCTGTTTCTCTATTATAGGCCTCAAATGCTGGAGGCTTGAAGCTCCTCAGGACGGGAGCATCGAGGATATGAGAGGAAAAGGGTGGCCTATTTGGCTGGTATCTTTGTTCGGACTGCATCCCACCTTCGGCGATCCAGGCAAGGAAACCTTCCATTTCTTGTAATCGTTTGAGGATAGGGTCTTCCCATCCCTCGGATCGAGTTGACCCGTGGGGCTCGTTCGTTCTCGGGTCTGACCCATCCGGCTTGGTCAGCACGCTGCTCGGTCCGGGCCCCACCTCTGATCGCCGGAGAGTTTCATCCCGGAATTCATGGAATTCTGCTCTAGTCACGTGACCCCCATCTCCGTGATTGTTCGAGGTTGACGATCCCTCGGGGAGCGGCTACGCTCCTTATCTCAACCATGAGATGAGTGGAGACTCCGACTCGGATTGCGGTCCGAGGGCTCACCCCCATTCTGAGATCGGTTGAGGCGGTTTTGAAGGTCGTCCTCATTCTATCAGTTGCCGATGAAATTTCTCAAGTCGGAGATCACCGGATGGGTGACCTCTCGTGCCACCGAGCGAGAAATGCTCGGGGCAGGCTTCTGTAGCCCTTGGTCTTATGGCTATCGAGACCCTTGGGTCGCAGCTCGGCTTCGCGTTGGGCACGGAGAAGGAAGTGGAAGTTCGAACTGACGACCCCCTAGGTGGAGTCTTCTTGGCTTTGAGATCCATAGGGAGAGAATCACGGGGTAGAATCTGAAGAATGAGCTGGATTTGTGCTTCCCACATATGGTGCCAATCTGATGCTGCTTGTTTTCGGGTGTAGGAGCAACAGATAATGCGAGTTCTTTTGGGAAAGAGGAAACTCATATCTCAACCTCCGATCTGACTCCACCGTGAGGCTGACATTATGGATTGGGTGGATGGGTGGATCTGGGTGGTTCAACTGCCGTCGGACACCTGCAAATAAGTCTGAGGCACTGGGAGGACTCCCGGTGATAGACCCTCCTATGCTCAAGTCAATAACCAGAGGATTAAGAATGGCTTAAGTGGGTAAAATTGTGATTACCTGGTTACTATAGAGGTAGGACTGTATTTATAGGTGTGAGAACCTGATTGTGGAGTGTTCCCAGGTCCCCTGAATTATGGGGAAGCGACCTGGTCCAAGTTGGGTTGGATTTGGGTGATGGGCTTATATGTGGCCCATAAGCAGTTGTGAGATCTCCTCGAGATTCGTGCCAAGATCGAGCCGCGTAGATCATCTGCCATTTGTACCATCATTAGTTTTTATTCTTTTATATCTATTGTTACAGGCATGAGCAAAACCAACAGCTTTCGTTGACCTCATAGGTATGTTTTACTTGACTTTCTTAGCCATTTTAAATTTGTTTTAAACAAATTTTACATTAGTTTCATAAAAACAAGTTTATTAAAACTTTGATATTAATATGGCTAAAAATAGGGTTAAATCGGAACCATCCGAATTGGGCACGAATCTTAAAGCTCGGGGGTAAAATGGTAATTTCACCTACAGGCGGGTCTGAAATGGGTACTGGTGCGGGTTCGAACCCGCAAAGAGCCCAGTCCAGCTTGATAGAATTAGGGTTTATGATTATACTTAATCAACGGCCCTGATTGACTCTATTCATTCACTGGGAAGTAGGAATTTGATCTTATCCCGAAACTGGTCCCTAAGGCGGCTATAAATACCCCCCATCCCCCACTGTTAACAGGTAATCAATCTTTTGCTAGTAAAAGCTCATTCATAATCTTTCTGATTACTGACTTGAGCGTCGGAAGGAGCGTCGCCGGGATCCACCCCGGTGTTTCGCACTTTTTGCAGGTTAACGGCGGGAGATCACGGTCAAATTCCGGTGGAAAGGTTTCAGGTTTGACTATTCGACATCCCAAAGAATCCACAAATTCTATCTGTTTGCCCCCACACCAGATTTAGCGGTAACAGATTGGCGCCGTCTGTGGGAACCCACGAATAGCAATCCTTCCTCTTCCCTTGGTTAAGATCACCTCCAGCCATGCCTCCCCGAAAACTGAGATCCAAAGGGTCCAACCGTGGACCCACTCCTCCTCAACCACAACAGGAGATCTCCCTCCAAACCGTCCAGCAGCAGGGGCAACTCCCTCCTCAGCTTGATCAGCCCCTGCAACAGGAGCAACCCCTTCTTCAATCCCAGCGGGCTCCACTCGGGCCCCAGAATGCCGGTGTAGGGACCTTTCATCCCAATCCTCAGAAACAACCCCTTCACCATGACCACGTCTCCATACATAACCCTTCAACCGTCTCAATGGCATCTCACAAACCCCGGCCTTCCAAAGACCTCCGCAACATCCTCATCAACCGGCAGAAAGAAGAGGACCTTCGCTGCCGTTTGGATGAAAGACGGGCCCGTGAGGGAGCCACCCGCTCAGAACGTCCAAATGAGCGATCTCCTCGTCGCCGCGACCACAGGTGGTCCCCTCCTCACAGAAGGCAGAGAGAGTCCCCTGAGAACCATCGAAGAAGGCATCACTCTCCCACTGGTCGGCAGCCCCCGAGGGACGAAAACGGGCCTATCACCCGAGCCGAATTCCAACAATTCCAAGCCACAATCTTGCAAGCCCTCAACTTCCGACCAAACAACAACAACAATGCTCAAAGGGTCCCCACTCTTCCTCCGGTCCAAAGTCCTCGCCATCGGTCCCTAACACCTCCTCCAGCTCCGAGCTGCCACCATCATATCCCTAGTCCTTGCCATTCCCTGAGCTACCGTCGTCGTAGCCCCGCTCCCCTTCGTACGAAGACGAGTTCAGAGACTCATATGGCTACCATCGGAGGGATGATGTTGTCCATCGTCGTCTCCACGAGATGGAGAGGCGCCTCAGCCAACTAGACAGGGAAGAGGAGCTGAGAGGAACGACCCTCCATCCAAGCCGACCTCCCTTCTATCGAACAATCATGGAGGCGCCCGTTCCAATAGGCTTCAAGCCCCCGCAGTTTGAGACTTACTCTGGGAGTCAGACCCCGTGGACCACATCGAGAGCTTCAAGACCCTCATGTTGATCCACCAAGCTTCCGATGCTCTACTGTGCAAAACCTTCCCAGCTACTCTTAAGGGTCCGGCCCGAGAATGGTACTCTCGTCTTGCCCTATCCTCCATATTCTCCTTTGAACAATTTGAGACCCTTTTCATCACCTACTTCGTGAGTAGCCGCCGCACCGAGAAGACTAGTTTTTCGCTACTCTACCTCAGTCAGAAGAAGGGTGAGAAGCTGAGAGATTATGTGAAGCGGTTTACCACGGAAGCTAGGTCCATCGCCTCCCTTGACCAATCGGTCACCGCTGTAGCCTTCCAGTCAAACGTCCTCAACTCAAGCCTTCGGTCCTCCCTAGCCAAGAAGCCCCCGCAAAACTTCTCCGACCTTCTTCTCAGAAGCGAGAAGTATATCCGGACTGAGGAAGCTGAGCATCGCCCCACTTTTGAGGGGTCTTCCTCTGGGACCAAGAGAAAGGCAGCTGAAGAAGAGGGAGCAAAGAAGCTCCAGAAGGACAGCGGGGGCCAGCGCCGCCCGCCTCCCAGATTTGAGAAGTTTACCACTCTTAACGCCAACATTTCTACCATTCTCATGGAGGTCGAGAAGGAAAGAGTTCTGCCTCCTGCCTCGAAGATGAATACTCCTGGCAAGAAGAGAGACAAGGAAAAGTGGTGCCGATATCATCGAGACCACGGCCACGATACCAACGACTGTCGGGCCCTGAAGAATGAAATTGAAGCCCTCATCCAGAGAGGACAGCTATCTAAGTTTGTGAGAAAGGATCGAATTGATCTTCCTCCACCCCCTAGGGGGCTAACAAACATCCCGAGAGGCGGGACGAGACTCCTGAGTTTGAAGAGGAACGCATCTTGCATCTCATTCATGGAGGTCCCATGGGAGGAACCTCCAACTCTTCGCGGAAGGCTTTCATACGAGAAGTCAATTCGGTTCACGGCATACCCCCTCCCAAAGGCCTCGGAGTCCCGGTCAGTTTCTCGGATGAAGACCTAGAGGGTGTCCGAACCCCCCATTGTAATGCATTGGTAATCAACCTCCATATGGCCAACTTCAAAGTGGAGAGGATTCTGGTAGACAATGGTAGCTCTCTCAACATCCTCTTCCTGGCGGCCTTCCGAGGACTCAAGTTATCGCAGAACAAGCTCAAGCCTGCCGGCTACACGCTTCATGGGTTCACGGGAGTGCTTGTGACTATCGAAGGGGTAATAACATTCGACGTAACCGCTGGCAAAACTCCTACTACTCAGACGGAGCCAATGGATTTCATGGTCATCGACGTCCCAGCTGCTTACAATGTGATTCTAGGCCGACCTGACCTAGCTGCTTTAGAGGCCGTCCCGTCGGCTTATCATCTTAAAATGAAGTTCCCCACCAAGTCAGGTGTAGGGGAAGTAAGGGGTAGTCAAGAGATGGCCCGTAAGTGTTACATGACCTCCACCGGGGGGCCTGTCCTCTCCCTCGAAACTCTCGAGATTCCCTAGGGGAATACCCAACCTATGTCCGAACTAGTGGACAAGCTAGAGGAAGTGCTCTTTTCTGAGCAAGATCCGAACCGCAAGTTCTTCATTAGCAAGACCCTCCCCTCTACCCTCTGTTCCGACATAATCCATTGTATCAGGAAGAACCATGACCTCTTCGCCTGGTTGGCTGCCGATATGCCAGGAATTTCCAAGGAGCTCCTCCTCCACCACCTAAGCGTTGCTCCGGGGTCCAAACCGGTCTAGCAGAAGAGGTGCAAATTTGCCCCCGAGCGCCAGCAAGCCATAAAGGAAGAAGTGGACAAGCTTTTCAAAACCCGGTTCATACAAGAAGTCAACTATCCCGAATGGCTCTCTAATGTCGTTATGGTTAAGAAAGCCAACGGAAGTTGGAGAATTTGCATTGACTTCACGGACCTGAACAAAGCATGCCCTAAGGATCCATTCCCTCTCCCCAGCATCGACACCTTGATCGACGCTACTTCAGGCCATGAGCTGCTGAGCTTTATGGATGCCTTCTCCGGATATAACCAAATCAGAATGTTCCCTCCGGATATCCCGAAGACCTCCTTCATCACTGATCAAGGACTCTATTGCTACAGGGTAATGCCCTCCGGGCTGAAAAATGCCGGTGCAAACTACCAATGCCTCGTCAACAAGGTCTTCCAGAATCAGATCGACCGAAACATGGAAGTGTATGTTGATGATATGCTAGTTAAAAGCATCCATGGGGCCGACCATGTTGCCGATCTCCAAGAGGCATTCGATGTGTTGAGGAAGCATGATATGAGGCTCAACCCGAACAAGTGTGCGTTCGGAGCCTCGTCGGGAAAGTTCCTAGGCTTCATGGTCAGTCAAAGAGGAATCGAAGCCAACCCTGAGAAGATCAAACCCATACTGGACATGGCACCTCCTACAAGTGTGAAAGAGGTTCAGAAGCTCACGGGGCGCCTCGCGGCCATACGGGCGCTTCTTGTCTAAGTCGGGAGAAAAGTGTCTTCCTTTCTTCAAGGCCCTCAGGGGGGCTAAGGGCTTCGAGTGGGGCCAACAGCAGCAAGAATCATTTATCAGCTAAAGGCTATCTGGTCAATCCCCCTCTCCTCAGCAAGCCTATTCCCGGGAAAACACTCTACCTCTACCTAGCTGCCTCCGAGCAAACCCTCAACACTGTTCTAGTGAGGGAAGAAGACAAGGCTCAGAAGCCTATCTATTAGGTGAGCAAGGTACTTCAGGATGCCGAGCTCCGCTATATGAGATTAGAGAAGATAGCATACGCCTTGGTTTTGGTAGCTAGGAAGCTCCATCCATATTTTCAATCCCACTCGGTGGTCGTCTTTACCGACCAGCCGCTCAAACAAGTTCTACACAAGCCCGAGACCTCTGGGCGTCTGATGAAGTGGTAGATCGAGCTGAGTCAACATGACATATCTTACCAGCCTCGGACCGCAATCAAGGCCCAAGCCTTAGCTAAATTTATTATTGAAAGCACCATCCCGGAACTTAGTCAAGTAGCAAACGGGCTAGACAGTATATGTAGACGGGTCCTCTTGCACCGAAGGGAGCGGAGCCGGGCTCATTCTGGCAGGCGCATATGACTTCGTTCTCCAATACTCCCTCCGCATCAACTTTAAGGCCTCCAATAACGAAGCTGAATATAAAGCCCTTATAGCCGGCCTAGGTATGGCACGCAAAGCAGGGGCACAACATCTCCGAATATTCAGTGATTCCAAGCTAGTGGTGAATCAAGTCTTAGGGGAGTACTAAGTGCGAGACGACCGAATGGCTAAGTACCTAGCCAAGGTCCAAAGTCTCATGGCTTCATTCGCAGAGGCGCTGATCCAGTGGATCCATAGAGAAGAGAACTCCCAAGCAGATGCCCTCTCCAAACTGGCCTCCTCCTCCCTCCAAGGTCTCGAGCAGACCATCCTCATCGAAGTACTCCTAAGACCGAGCATAGAAGAAGAAGTCCCCCGACTCGGTGGAGTCATTGCCCGTCCAACTCCGGAACAACTGGATGTAGCCTTTGATAGAGTTTCTCAGGGATGGTGTCCTTCCCGAAGACCCTAAAGAAGCCCGTCGAATCCGAACGAAAGCGGAGAGGTACACCCTTGTTGAAGGAGTCTTGTACAAACTCTCCTACACCCAAGTGGATGGAAGACCCTACTTGAGGTGCCTATTGTGGAACTACCGCACTACGAAACGGACCCCCACAGGAGAGTCTCCATTCAATCTCACCTATGGGTCCGAGACTGTGATCCTCTTGGAAGTCGGTCTACCATCTCCTCGCCTTATGGCCTATGAAGAAGAGCAGAATGCCAGAGAGCTTCGGGCAAATTTGGACCTGATTGACGAGCTCTGTGAAAGGGCTTCCATCCGCCAGCAAAGTTATCGAAGAAGGATTGAGCAGGCCTACAACAAAAGGGTTCGTCCCACAGATCTCAAGGAAGGAGACTTGGTCCTCAGAAAGCTAGCTATCTCATTCCCTAGCCAAAAGAGTAAGCTAGCTCCGAACTGGAAAGAACCGTACAAAGTTTCCAAAGTAGTCCGCCCCGGAGCATATCGTCTAGAAGACCTTGAAGGCAGAGAGATACCCAGATTTGGAATGCCGACCATTTACTGAAGTACCAAGAGAGCGCCTGAACGCCTCTCCGAGTACCTTCAAATGTCGAGCCATTCCTATCATTTTATTTGTATTTGCTTCTTTACTTTCTCATTGTAATAACGGTTTGTAACTTAGAAGCAGTCGATTAGCAGCTATCAATAAAGAACTTCTTTCCCCTGATAATTCTCTTGTGATTGCTTTTATCTCTCTGTTTAAAGCCTTTAATTGCTCTTACTCAAACGACGTGTTCGAAGTCCAAAACTTGGCTCGATTTCGCTTCGCAAGCTTGCTCTTAAGCGAGCTAGAAGTGGTTCACCATTCGGAACTGGTCCCACAACCGTTGAAATTTACTCGACCGACGTGTTCGGAGTCCAAAACTTGGCTCGATTCAGCTTTCCAGGCTCGCTCGTAAGCAAGCTAGAAGTGGTTCGTCATTCGGAACTGCTCCCACAACCGTTGAAATTTACTTGACCGACGTGTTCGAAGTCCAAAACTTGGCCCCATTCCTGCTTCGCAGGCTCGCTCGTAAGCGAGCTAGAAGTGGTTAACCATTCGGAACTGCTCCCACAACTGTTGAAATTTACTCGAACGACGTGTTCGGAGTCCAAAACTTGGCTCGATCCTGCTTTGCAGGCTCGCTCTTAAGCGAGCTCGAAGTGGTTTGCCATTCGGAACTACTCTTACAACCGTTGAAATTTGCTCAAACTAAGCTATCGAAATTCGGACCACTCGACTGGGTAACTGACGAAATTTCTACAACTATACTAGACATGGGAGAAGAATACTTGGAGTGCTTGAACGAATGCCCCATCGCTTCGCTTAGCTGAATAACTGATGAAGATATTCAGGCATACGTTCCTGAGCGACTTGCATTCTGAGCTGCATATTGAAGAAAAATAACTTTCACCCCAAAATTTGTGCAAGATCTTGATCAGACGGCTCAAATCATGCCACGCCCACAAAACGACAAGATAGCATTTTCTCGTGATCTGAACCTCTAACCTCGTGATCCGCACCTTGATGAACAACTCAGATCGCCCCACGTCCCTCAGAATCCAAAGCCAAGCAACAGACGATCCGAGCTGCGTATTGGAGAAAAACCACTTTCCCCCAAAATTTGTGCAAGATCTCAATCAGACGGCTCAGATCACGCCACACCCACAAAACGACAAGATAGTATTTTCTCGTGATCTGAACCTCTAACCTCATGAACCGCGCTATGATGAACGGCACGGATTGGGTCACGACCACAAAATGACAAGATAGCATTTTCTCGAGATCCACACGAAACCTTCAGATAGACACCTCAGATAGGGTTGCGTCCCTCGGAGTTCAAGGTTTGGCAAGACCCCACTTCTACTCCTTGCTCGTAAGCAAGCAAGAAATGGTCCACCCTTCAGAAACACCCTTACAACCACAAAAGATCCACTGAACACGCCAGCACAAACACAAAGGAGTGAAACAAGCTTTCACTTTTATAAAAGTTTAAAGTTCGAAGAAACTCAAATTACAAGACCAGTTACTCTTATCTACGACAAGCTACAAGGTCCGAAAAGCTAAAATTACAAACTACTTCAACGACTCTTAGGAAGAGGGATGTTCCTCTTGAGAGACAGGCGGGGGTGGCGCACACCTTGTCGTTGCGATCCCGCACTCGTTGAGGTCCCTAGGCCAGCAAGCTTAGTTGTGTCTCTCAACATTGCGCCAGCTGAGGCTTCGCTCGACGAGATAGCCACCCCACTTTGGGCATCACCAGGACTTTGCCGAGCCGCAGGGCGAGCGAGTCGCAAGCTCATAGAACGAATCGCTCGCTCTCTCTCTTCCCGGGTACACGAAGTATTTTTGACGTTGACTGGTCCCAATCGGGGTTTCAAGCGAGCAACCTCCCCCTCTAGCTCGACGATACGTTGCTTCAGAGAGTCATCCTTCACGGCTACCTTGAAGCTAGGAAGCCGAGCAGACCCTTCGGCGTCGGAGCTGTCGGCGATGATTCGACGGAGATGGGTAACTTCGATGCTCCTATCGACCGTAACCCTCTTCAACTCGTCGACCTCCGCCGTCAACTCATCACGCTCGACCATCAACTTACCCACCATAGCTGCTAACTCATCTTCCTCCGTCGAAAGTTCTTCTTTTGCTATCTTCAGGTGATGAACCTCCGGCAGTAGTTCACCTTTCTCCTTCTCAACGTCGAATAGCATCTTCCTAAGCAACTCCACCTCGCCTTCAAGACGAACCTCGCGAGCTCACTTTTGTACTTGTTTCAACTCGGAGAAATACTCTCTCGATGTTGCCTTGAGATCCTCTAGCTCCAACTTGCTCTTAAGAAAACACTCTCGACTCCGGGAGAGCGCCAACTTCGTTGCTTTCAAGTCAGCGCGAAGACGAGAGGCTTCAGCTGCTGAACTCGACTCGACGACCTGTAAAGCGAAAACACATCAACACAAAGAGCAAAAGGTATTTTCAATGCTTAGCGAAATTCTCAAAGTGTTCACAACACTTGCGTTCTCAACACGAAGAGCAAAAGGTGTTTTCAATACTTAAAGAAATTTTCAATAACAAGACATTCACAACACAACACTTGAAATCTCAAACACTTGGCCAAAGACTCAAAAAGTCAGTCGTTTCATTAAAATTCAAAATGTACATAAGAGCAGTGGCCAGTCGTCCGCGGTTCGACGTTACCACAAAACAAAAGAAACAAAAACAACAAGAAAAGAGGCGACTAAGTCAAGGGGCCACCTCATGGAGCTGCTCCGAGGCATCATCGCTCGGCACATGGACGATCACTCTTTCAGCATTCCTCTCGTCCTCGGCACCCTCCTCCGCATCACCGCCCTCTGGCTCGGGCTCGAGCTCCGCCAGCGGAATCTGCTCCTTGCCGTCCACGGGATCATAGAAGTAGTACGAAGAGCTGTCAAAGCCGGGGATACGGGCCGCCACATGCTGCAGTGCTCGGGCATAAGCCTCCTCCATGTTTGCCATCATGTGGGCTTTGGCCTCGTCCCGAACGGCCTGCTCGGCCTCCGCTACCTTCATCGCCTGGCCATTCAGCACCTCTTCAGACGCCTTCAGGGCCTTGGCCAACTCCTCTTTGAAGCGAGCCCTCTCTTTCTCCAGTGCCTTAACCTTGGCAGTTTCGGCTGCGGAGTTCTTCAATGCCTCGGCGAGCTTCATCTCGAGGGTCCCTACCTCGGCCGTACGTGTAGCCGAGAGTTGCTGCTCGGCCTCGAACAGCTTGACCGCTTTGGCACGTTCCGACCTCTCCCGATCGTTCGCTAGGTTCATCTCCTTCTCTTGCTCGGCAAACTGCTCGAGCATGTGGCTGAAGTGACCGAGGGTCTGCGTGTGGCTGAAGTGGCAGAGGGTTTGCGAGCAAAACGATGGGAAAGAGACGATTAGAACCGAACAAAAAAACTTGGAAAATTTTTAACTTGTTATCATATTTAGCTTATACTCACCGACATAGTGTTTCGAGCAATCTGTAGGGCGTCGTTGCCAACGGTGCCGGCCTTCATCGCGGCACGGTCCTTCGGGGTCGACAGGTGCTTCACCACCTACATGCATATCCCCCCATCACCGAGGAATCCGTCCACCTTCATCACCCTCCAGTCGGGGATGAATAGACGCTTGTGCTCCTCGGTAAGGATCCTCTCCGCCTCGGCAGTAAGTGGCGGCACCTCCAATGCCAGAGCCACGCTGACAGTGAATGCCCCGCTCGACGAACCCGGGGCATCGACCTGGAGGGGCTTGAACGGGCATTTCCGAAGGGTCCTCGGTCACCGGCCCCACGATGGCTGGAGGTGCGGAGGGTGCAGAGGGGACCTTCGCCGTTCGGCCAGAATGAGGCCCCGCCGTGGTCCTCTTCCTCTTCCTCATCTCTGCCTCCTTCGCCGCGCGAGTCTTGGCCATCAATGCCTTGTAGTCCATGCCGGGGCTCTCTGCATACGAAGAGGAAACTGAGCAAAAAAGTTAGAAAAAATAACTAACAGTAAAAGACACTAAGAAAAGCGAAGAAACAGAAAGAAAGGGAGCGTACTGGGGTCGATCAGACTGAGACCCCCACCGAACAAGACTACCTCAATGATATCCTTCCAACTAAGGGTCGGAAGTCTGAGGATCTTCGCCATCACCTCTTCTTCCTCCCTAGTAAGCACGGGCTCCTTCTTCGCCCACTTCGGGACCCCGTCCTTCCACAACGTCGGGAAGCCCCACGGTTCGGGACCGCGGATAAGAAAATACTTCTCCTTCCAGTGTTTGATCGAGTCCGGATTCTCGATCAACTTAACCCCCTCCTCGGCAACAAATAATACCGATCCTCCATCTTGCTCATTCGGCAGATGCGATAGAGGCTCCGAAACAAAACGAGCTACGGTTGCGTGCCGACCGCTTGGCACTGAAGGACGAAGGCAATGACATGCCGCTACATGTTCGGCATATACTGAACAGGGCTCAGGCCGTACCACTGCAGCTCCTCGACCACAAAGGGGTGCAGTGGCAGCCGAAGACAGGCATTTAGTGCATCGTAGGGAAAGACGCAAGTGTCAGCCGAAGTCCCCGTACACGCTCGGACACCGGGACCAAGGAGTAGCAGGACGTACTCCTTCGAGATGCGGAATCCCTTCCTGATCTGGTGCAGATCTGTCTCGATCAAGATTGAGGGGATCTCATCCACCTCGGAAGGGTCCCTCGGGTCGTTCTCCTCATACGCCGAAACCATCCCATGCACCACCTTCTCCAGGATGTCCTCGAGGTAACTCCTCACTCCGCCGACACTAGACAGAACGGTCGGATGCCGACCCAACTCTCCCGCACCCTTCGGATTCTTAACTATCGTCGACACCCCGACCGGATCTACCACTTCTTTCCCTTTCCTCGGCTTCACTACTACCGCTCGGCTGGAATCTTGTTCCGAGGTGGAGGTCTCATCCCCAGAAGATATTCTAACCATTCTCAGAGATAAGGGAAAAGACTAACCTTGAAGTGACGTATATGGTCGGAAAAGATAGCCGGAATTCAAACTCGCCTTGCCACAAAAGCTAGTAGCGCCGCTCGAGAGCAAAAACACCCCTAGCAAAGAGTAAAAGTGAAAGTGAAAGTGGAAGTGAAAGAATGAGATAAAGTATGGGGGAGGTGAAAACTTATAGTAAAAGAAACGACTCTTGGGCTTTGTAACGTAAAGTTGTGACTCTTAGGCCCACCTCAAGACGTTAAAGAAGGCTAAACGACAAAGTAGAGAAAGGCGGCAACGGTTCATAAGAGTGACGACAATTCAGACTGGGCCACACCGCTCGGCTATGCCTCTAGTTCCGAGCCGTCGAGGCACTTTGCCGAGCTATCGAGGGACGCCTCAGATCGCCCCATGTCCCTCGGAATCCAAATCCGAGCGACTGGCGATCCGAGCTGCGTATTGGAGAAAAACAACTTTCTCCTCAACAATCGTGCAAGATCTTGATCAGACGGCTCAGATTGGACCACGACCACAAAACGACAAGATAGCATTTTCTCGAGATCCACACCGTCTTTCACATCAAGATCCATGCCAGATCCTGTGATGAACGGCTCAGATTGCCCCACGTCCCTCAGAATCCAAATCCGAGCGACTTGCGATCCGAGCTGCGTATTGGAGAAAAACAATTTTCTCATCAACAATCGTGCAAGATCTTGATCAGACGGCTCAGATTGGACCACGACCACAAAATGACAAGATAGCGTTTTCTCGAGATCCACACCGCCTTTCACATCAAGATTCGCGCCAGATCTCGTGATGAACGACCCAGATTGCCCCACGTCGCTCGGAATCCGAGCAACTGGCGACCTGAGCTGCTCACCTGAAGAAAATAACGCTGCTCGGAATTCCGATCCGAGCAACTGGCGATCCGAGCTGCTCACGTGAAGAATGTAGCGGCGAGCCACGTCGCTCAGAATCCAAGCAACTAGCGATCCGAGCTGTTCACGTGAAGAAAGTAGCGGTGAGCCACATCGCTCGGAATCCGAGCAACTGGCGATTCGAGCTGCTCACATGAAGAAAGTAGAGGTGAGCCACGTCGCTCGGAATCCGAGCAATTGGCGATCCGAGCTGCACATTTGAAGAAAAATGCCACCGAGCAACCCCAACCATCAGATTGTCTCAAATTTCGTGCCGGAAGATGACGAGTGGCTCAGATCACGTCACGACCACAAAACAGACAAGATAGCATTTTCTCGTGATCTGAACCTCTTACCTCGTGATTCGCGCCATGATGAACGGTTCAGATCACCCTGCGTCGCTCGGAATCCCAATCCGAGCAACTGGTGATCTGAGCTGCTCACATGGAGAAAACAATGCCGAACCACGTCGCTCGGAATCCGAGCAACTCGGGATCTGAACTGCTTATGTGGGGAAAATAGTGCCGAGCGACACGAGTCGTCCGATCTCTCAGAATTCCGCACTGAATCAAGATGGAAGGCCCAGATCATGCCACGTCATAAATCGGGATAAAAATTAATTTTTTATTTATTAAAATCGAATTATTTATTTTAAAAAATTGCAAAAAATGATTAAAAATTCGGGAAAATTGAATAAAAATTCTAAAAAAAATTATAAATTCGGGGAAATATTTTTGAGCCACTGGGTAAATAATTATTGCTTGGGATAATTAATTGAGGCCCCTCGAACGATAAATCACCACTTCGCAAATTTATATAAATGGTCCGAAAAATTGATAAAAATTAAGAAAAAACACCAAAAGTCCGAGAGAGCTCAAGAACAACCTTGAGCACGTAACTAGCTCTGAAACTCACCATAATACCTCATACAAAGATTCGACACCCCTCATTTGGACTCCGATACAACCCCGCAAGTCATTAAAACAGTAAAACTACTCCTCAAAAACTGATCAAACTAAGTCTTCGGGAGTGAGGGGCTCGTGATATGGCTAAAAATAGGGTTAAATCGGAACCGTCCAAATTGGGCACGAATCTTAAAGCTTGGGGGTAAAATGGTAATTTCACCTACAGGCGGGTCTGAAATGGGTACTGGGTGTTTTCTCCAAAGACCCAATAGGCACATGAATGGATCCGCCTTAACTGGGTGCGGGTTCGAACCCGCAAAGAACCCAGTCCAGCTGGATAGAATTAGGGTTTATGATTATACTTAATCAACGGTCCTGATTGACTCTATCCATTCACTGGGAAGTAGGGATTTGATCTTATCCCGAAACTGGTCCCTAAGGCAGCTATAAATACCCCCATCCCCCACTGTTAACAGGTAATCAATCTTTTGCCAGTAGAAGCTCATTCCTAATCTTTCTGATTACTGACTTGAGCGTCGGATGGTGCGTCGCCAGGATCAACCCCGGTGTTTCGCACTTTTTGCAGGTTAACGGCGGGAGATCACGGTCAAATTCCGGTGGAAAGGTTTTAGGTTTGACTATTCGACATCTTAAAAAATCCACAAATTCTATCTGTTTGCTCCCACACCAGATTTAGCGGTAACAGATATCAATATGTTCATATACAAAATCATATTGTAGCTATATGTTGACCTCCTTGTTTTCTTCTACTAACTTCCAAGTTTTACATGGTATCTCTATCATTATTAACAGAAATCGCACTTTGACTCTCCCGAATGGTCTGCTTTACAAATTGGTGACTTCACACATTTGTTATATTCATAATTTCATATTAAAGAACGTAGATTATTTCAAAGCTTTAGACCCATTCGTGTTCATAAAAAGGTTATCTACTTGAGAGTTCCCTCACATCTAAATCCAAAGCACAGCTCTCATTATGAAGCACAAGCATATATTTCGTGAAAATGATCATCTACATAAATTGATAAATAACTATTAATTAGGCTTCATAAACTTTGCATTCTTCAGTCTCAGGATTCGTTTTGCAGAAGTCCTCCAAAGGATCTCCGCCTCCTTGTGCAGCTGTTCCGGGCCATTTGCTCGCCACCAAATGTGCCAAATCCACCACTCGTTGGCTGAAAATGAATGTATATTGATTCAAATTAACTCGCAAACAGATGCTGGTTATATAATCTACATTGAAGTTAATAGATAAAAGGAACAAAAAATACATTTTTGTGAAGAACTAATATGTATATATGAAATTTGTGGGGGACATGTTTTCTCACCTGTATCCCCACTCGTTATCATACCAAGCCACCACCTTGAGCATGTCGTCTCCCATCACCATAGTAAGAGAAGCATCAATCGTTGAAGAGACGTCACTGCACCTAAAGTCGACAGAGACTAAGGGAACATCGCAGACAGCCAAAATGCCGTTCAGTGGGCCCTCAGCTTCCTTCCTGAAGGCGGCATTCACATCCTCAACTGTGATGCCTTTCTTCTCAACATTCACCACTAGGTCGACCACTGAGACATTGGGCGTTGGCACACGGAGAGCAATGCCATTGAGCTTTCCTTTGAGCTGTGGTAGCACCAGTGAGACAGCCTTTGCTGCCCCGGTACTTGTTGGAACAATGTTTAAAGCTGCTGCTCGTGCTCGCCTTAAGTCTCGGTGAGATGCATCCAAGAGTCTCTGTTATTCATACAAAAATTTTGAAGATTTTAGCATGATAATGAAATACTTTGTTTTGTGCAATGCTACTTTTGAAATTTTTTACTTGTCATTCTTTTGTAAGTTTTCTCTTAATCATAGTTGTTAGAGATTATAGTCCCATATTGGATAGTTTGCTAGTTTTGTATTTGGTTCCTCCTACATATAGTAGATATTGTACTCAGTTATTTCTCAATTCAATATTCAGTATTGTTTTCACATTTCTCTGATTTATCTTAACATGGTATCAGAGCCAATTATCCAAATTTTTCCCTTCTTAAATTTCCTCTACAAAAATTCTCAAATCCCAACAGCCAGGTTATACAAATTTCTTCCCAAAACCCTAGATCCAAAAAAAAAAAAAAAAAAAAATTCGGAACCCATCTTCAGCAAATGTCTTCAACAATACTTTCGTCATCTCCGAAGTTTCAGTTCTTCATTGTCAAAAGTAGGGTTTGAAAATCCTCCAACATCCTTCAACAATACCGTGTTGGATCCTGTAGGCAATGCAAGAAACACTAGAGGGGGACTGAATAGTGTTTTATAAAAAATTTAAAATGCAGAATTGAGAATTTCTTCTGTTCAGTCGACTTGAGAGATAGATCAGTCGACTGAAACCACAAAAAGAAGTATTTTAAAGAAGTCTGTTAAGTCGACTTAGAGATGAGACAGTCGACTAGACACACAAATTATTTCAGAGTAGTACGAGTCTGACCAGTCGACCTATATGAGTACACAGTCGACTGTCCAGACAAGTTTCACAGTAAAAATTATAAACTGAGAAAATAGAAATGCAAGTAGAGAGATACAACCACAGAGTGCACACGATGTATCCTGGTTCGGTCCTCCCGACCTACATCCAGTCCCCAAGCAACCCACTTGAGATTTTCCACTATTCTTGAAAAAGATTATAAGAATACCCTACGGCGTTCAGACAACAACATTTTCCAACCCGTAGTCCTTTTTCTCAACCAGAGAAAGCAATCCACTCTTCCACCAAGAGTGACAAAATCCGACTCTACACCCTAGAGTCCTACTCTCCAACCGAGAGGAAAAAGAAAAACAATAAAATTGTTTATAATCAACCTATAGCCTTGTTGTAATTGTAATATAGTACGTGGCTAATTGGTTGACTTCCAAATCCAGTCCAAAACGAATTCAATGTTATACTGGACTGAAGACAGAGAACCAAGACTTAGTGAATATTGAAAGCTTTTCTTTCTTGAATGCACAAATCTTAAAATTGTTCTAAAAAATTCTTAGTAACCTTTTGAAGGTGAACCTTAGGCTATATTTATAGACTAGGATCCCTGGCAGTTAAAGACAGTTACCCATAACCGTTTGATCAACGGACAAATAACGGATAACTCTTTTAAAATCGAAAAACAGCTTTTAAAATCAGAAAATGGTCAAAAAGCACTTGAACAGTCGACTGGGTTGCCACTATGAGTCGACTGATCAGAGTTTGAATAAGATCAGGCAGTTTTGTACAGACTCAATCGACTGGTATAAATGGCAGTCGACTGGTACTCAACAGTTGATCTAGTTCAAGCTGTTTTGACCTTTGGATTTTGTAAACTCACAGTTCTAAAAAGTTATATGTGAGTGTATGTGTGTGTGACAAGGCTGTACATCAATCTAAAACTCAAAAAATAGAAAACATATTACATTTTTACAAGACACACAATTATATGACATTTGAAGCGTTGGTCTTGACTTGAGTCTTGAGTGAAACCATTGTCTTTATCCGGAGCTGTGCTTGATCATTTGTTCAGCTTTAGAGTGATGAGGCCTTTGTGTATCTTCTTGATACAACCTGCAATTATATATAGAGCATAGCACAGATATATGTTGCATTGTGTTGTAATCATCAAAATCAAGAATCAACATTCTCCCCCTTTTTGATGATGACAACTCAATAGCTGATAATGAAAGAAAATAATACAAGCATTCATATGCTCCCCCTGTCAAAAATACATTTTGCATAATTTATCACAAAAACTTTTAAGAAATGTCAATCGACTTATCACAAAATGTATAGCTATAGTAGTCGACTTATAAAAAATGTCAGTCGACTTATCACAAAAATTACCAACAGAGAGAAGATTATCAGTGTTCTCTCCCCCTTTGTCATCAACAAAAAGACAGAAATGGAAAGAATAGTTCACTGAAAGAAAATACCACACAAACAAAAATTAATTCATAAAAACTTAGTCTTTGAAACTCTTACAAAATACCAAAATACATTGTAGTAAAAAAATAATAAAAAATCATCAGTCTTCGTCTTCGTCATCATCATCGTCGTCATCTTGAGAGGGAGGTGGAAAGTGAGTAGTGAAAAGATGAGTAAGATGAGAAAGTTGGGATTCAAGAGCATCTTGACGATCCATGAGATAGTTAACAGCATTATAGATACTGCGTGGATCATCAAAATCAGCTCGGGGGCGAGAAGAGCTAGATGCTGAAGATGGTCGAGCAGAAGTTGCTAAAGGAACATGGGTTTGGGGAGAAGACCTAGTGGTAGATCTAGGTGGATGCTCAAGAAGCTTCATGCGTGCTAAACTTGCACGATCAAAGCATTCATAATGCTTGACAACATTGGTCTCTGAGTCGAGATCGATATCGTAAGCACGGAAAACAAGAGTTAGTAAAGCACCATAGGGAAGAAAAGTGGAGTGAGACTTATGAAGTCTAGGAAAGATGACACGACTCCAATTAACATTTATTTTACCAAAGATTGCATATACAGCTTGTTGCAATTCCAAGGAATACTGATCATAACTCCCTGTTTTAGGGATAATATTATAGGATAGTATCCGTGCAACAAGTTTTGCAATAGGAGTAATGGATTTATTAGACATAGGAGGTCCATGATTCGGCAAAAAGATTTTAGACAAGATAGAAGCATCATCCATTATGATTTCTCCTAAATCAAGTCCTTCGTCATCTATACCCATAATCAGATTAATTCTTTCGGATGTGAGTTTTATCTTCTTATTTTTCACAGAAGAATAGATTATAACTTCACCATCATCCGATTGAACCACCCTCATATTTGTATAAAATAGATAAATGAGCTGAGGGTAATAATGGGGTTGATTTTCTAAGGACAAGAAATCTTATAGGCTACAATTTTGAAATAGGGACACAAGATTAAACCTATCAAGATCATTAAAATTAACAAATCTATCCGGAAAAATAAGCATGGTACAAATGATATACCATTTTTCCATAAGATCAGGACTTCTAAGATATTGAGAATAGTCCTTAGAAGAAGAACCTTCATCAACATGAAAGGTTTTTGATCTTTTTGGTGCCATAATAAGAGTGAAGAGAAAAAGATTTTACCAACAGACAATGCAAGATCTGGGTGAAATCAAACAGCAAAGGATCAAGAAATCAACTCAAGACAGCAGCACCTCAGTCGTCTTCTTCTCTATTCTTCTCTTCTCAAACTCCAGATCTGGGTGAAAATAGATGGGATAAAAGTGAAAAGAGGGGAGGCAGTGATTTAGGGTTTTAACTTGATGAGAACGGCTGAGATCGAAGGGGAAATGAAATCAACGGCTAAGAATGGTCAAGGTGAGTCAAAATATGAATAGATATCTCAAAATCAGTGCGACGATTCGAAGTTGAAGACAGACTGAGTCGCGACAGTAGACTGTTCTTAGTATTCAGTCGACTTAGTCGAGAGAAAAATAGATAATTATCATAACTGGGCAGTCGACTGGTTGAACATATCAGTCGACTGTTAAAAGAAATAAGTATATATATATAAAATATGTGGAAGTCGACTGAATAATATGTTCAAGTCGACTTACAAAAAGTAAAATTCAACAAATATCAAGAAAATCACATATCCCTAGTTCTCTTCTTAATGTAATAAAGGTGTCTTTTTTAAGGGGTTTGGTAAAGATATCAGCTACTTGTTTATCAGTAGAGATAAAGTCTAAAGAGATGTCTCCTTTTAAAACATGATCACGTAGAAAATGATGTCGAATATCAATATGTTTCATACGCGAATGTTGAACTGGATTTTTAGATAAATTAATTGCACTGGTATTATCACACATTATTGAAGGTTTTTCAAAAGAAATATCATAATCTAATAAGGTTTGTTTCATCCACAGAATTTGTGCACATGCCAAACTTGCAGCGATATATTCAGCTTCTGTAGTAGATAGGGACACTGAATTTTGCTTTTTACTGCACCAAGAAACCAGGGAATATCCCAAAAAGTGACATGTTCCACTAGTGCTCTTGCGATCAGTTTTACTACCAGCAAAATCAGCATCACTATACGACAAAAGTTGGAAATTATCGGTGCGTGGATAAAATAAGCCATAATCAGATGTGCCTTTAATATATCTTAAAATTCGTTTCACTGCTTTTAAATGAGACTCTTTAGGACTAGACTAATATCTAGCACACAAACATACACTGAACATAATATCTGGTCTACTAGCGGTAATATATAGGATCAGTCGACTTGACAAGTTCCTCAGTCGACTGATTTACATCAGTCGACTTGATGTCCTTATCGGTCGACTTATCTGCGAGACTAGTTTGTTCTAAAGATGTAATTACTTTATTTAAAGGTGATGAATCAGTTTCATCATCTTTAATTAAATTTGATGAAGGCAGAGATTCATCAAATGTAACATGCATTGATTCTTCAATAGTCATTGTTGACTTGTTGAAGATTCTATATGCTTTACTCCTATTTGAGTATCCTATAAAGATACCCTCATTAGATTTAGGATCAAATTTATCTAAATTATCTTTAGTGTTCAGAATAAAACACTTACAACCAAATATCTTAAAATAAGAGACCTTAGGAATTTTATTAAAAAATAACTCATAACAAGTCTTCTTTAGCTTAGGTCTTATCAAGATCCTGTTTAAAACATAACAGGCTGTAGCAACAGCTTCAGCCCAAAAATACTTATTGCTTTCAACAAGCATGGTACGTGCACATTCTTGCAAAGTCCTATTCTTCCTTTCAACCACTCCATTTTGTGGTGAAGCTCTAGGAATTGCAAATGAATGAGTTATACCATTCTTGTTGCAATATTCTACAAACGTTTCATTTTCAAATTCTCCACCATGATCACTTCTAATAGTGACTATGGTTAGAGACTTTTGATGTTGAATCCGTTTACCAAAATTTGCAAATTCATCAAAAGCATCATTTTTATGTTTTAAAAAGAAAGTCCAAGTGAATCGTGAAAAATCATCTACTAAAATAAATACATATCTACTTTTATTTAAAGAAGCAACTCTAGTAGGGCCAAATAAATCTATATGAATTAATTCGAGCGGCCTACTAGTAAAAATTACTTCTTTTGTTTTAAAAGTAGATTTAATTTGTTTACCTGGTTGACATGCATCACATAACTTATCCTTTTTAAAGGATAGTTTTGGCAGCCCTTTAACTAGGTTGTACTTAGATACTTTAGAGAGATTTTTCATATTCACATGACCAAAACGTCTATGCCAAAGCCAAGAATCATTATTAGAAGCTACTAAACAAAAATCATTCGAAAACTCATTTGTATTCAAACATAATTCATAAATATTGTTTTTTCTGTAACCTTGAAAAATAATGTTTTGCATAGTGGAATCATAAATTAAGCAAGAATCTTTTTCAAACACAATTTTATAACCTTTGTCACACAATTGACTAATACTTAACAAATTATGTTTAAGTCCACTAACTAATAAAATATTTTCTATAGAAGGGTTAGTGTCCTTACCGACCATGCCGATTCCTATGACTTTTCCTTTATTGTTATCACCAAAAGTAACTGTTCCTCCATTAATGCTTTGTATGGTAGATAGGAGATTGGCATGGCCAGTCATATGCTTAGAACATCCGCTGTCAAGTATCCAACGATCTTTCTTTGGTACCTATAAAATATTCAATGTGAATATGGTACCCTTTTTATTGGGTCCAAAAGATATTAGTTTGTGGAAAACCAAACCCATGATGAGTTTGATTTTCCACCATAAGTAGGAATGAAATTAACAGAGTTACATACATTCAGCATATATGAGTTTATATAGGCAATTCTATCTTTCGTACTCAAATTGACTGGAACCCATACATGTTTGTTATGTCCAGTCGACTTTATAACATCATTCAGTCGACTTCAACTATATGTCAGTCGACTGGATGATAATATAGGTCGGCTTATATGAGGTTTTGGTCTTTTTGAATAAGACTCGGTACTTCTGGACAGACGACTGGTGGATGGATTCAGTCGACTTGACTGAAATTTAGATTTGCTTTTATCAATAGAACTTACAAACTTAGGTTTTTCAAAGAACTCATACAATTTATGTCTAATACTAGAAATAGATACAGATTTATTTATACTAGTGTTATTTGAAGAATGATCTTTTTCAAGAGAATTTTTAAAACCAAGTCCAAACTTTTGACTAGATTTTACTTGATTTTGAAGAACATCGTTTAAATTCTCTTTTCCTTTATTAAACTTAGATACGTTCTTGGACATCTCTTCATAATTCTTCTTTAGAGATTCAAGATCCATATCTAAACTTGAAATACGAGAATTTAAAGATTTTACTTCTTTATCAAGGTTAAGATTCTCTTGAGAGAGTATTTGATTGACTTTCTCTAAGTTCTTAACTCTAATCTTTTCCTTTTTCAGTTCTTGAAAAATTTCATTGAATGCATCAAGTAAATCGTCTGAATCACACTCATTACTTACTTGATTCTGTGATGCCAGGAAGCACACGTTTGCAACCTCGTTGGTCTCATCAATTTCTTCTTCTGAAGAAGAATCGCTGTCATCCCAAGTTGCTTGATATGCCTTTTTGTTCTTGGCAAACTTGTTCTTGATGTACTTATCCTTCTTGAAGTTAGATGTCTTTCCCTTAGACTTTGTATTTTCTAGTAGACAATCCTTCTTCATATGACCTGTTTTGTTACACCTGAAACAAGTTGGAGGATCATTAGAATCTTTAAATTTAGAATTGAACTTACCTTAGAAAATTTTTGAATCTCCTTGTGAACATAGCAATCTCCTCCTCATCTTCTTCTTCATGTTCGGAATCTGACATGGCCTTGAATGCTAATGTTTTCTTCTTTGACTGTTGTGGTTCGGCATCCTTCTTGCATTCTTCGATTTGTACCTCATAAGCCATTAGATTTTCCACAAGATTCTCAAGAGAAAGTTGTGATAAATCATTGGCCTCTTCTATGGCAGTGGTCGTCTTTTTCCATTCGGGGGTAAGTGCACGAAGTACTTTTCTCACCATCTTTGCTTGAGTGTATATCTTCCCAAGTGCCACAAGTGAGTTTGTGATGTCTGTAAATCTAGTAATCATCTCAGACACACTTTCATTTTCCTTCATGCGGAACATTTCAAACCTGTGAACAAGAACAGATATTTTATATTCTTTCACTTTGTTCGTTCCTTAAGAGCATCTGTAGTCGTTTGCTATATATCGATAATATCGATATTTGGTTAAAAAAACAGCTGCAGTCGTTTGCTATATATCGATATTATCGATAAATCGCTACAGTAGATTGCTATATAACATTTATCGATAAGTGAGGGACGGCGTTCGAAGCGCCGTCCCACGAAAAAAATTACTATTTTAATCGTCGGACGGCACTCGAAGTGCCGTCCGTTTGGAAAAATTATATTTTAATCGTCAGAAGCCGCATATCCCGGACGGCACTTAATGTGCCGTCCGTCGAGTTTTAATAAAAAAAAAACCGTTCATGTGCTTAAGTGTGTGTGTCAGTGTGTCAGTATGTGTGTGTGTCAGTATGTGCTTAAGTAGTGTGTCAGTATGCTAAGTGTGTGTCAGTATGTGCTTAAGCATGCTTCATGTGCTTAATGTGCTTAAGTATCCTAATGTTTGGGTCAATTAACTTGTGTGTCGGACGGCACTTCATGTGCCGTCCTAGACACACGGCCGTATTTTTTTTTTTTTTTTTTTTTTTAAACGGACGGCACTTCATGTGCCGTCTGACGAATGGCACCCAAATTTTGCGGTTCTTCTCCTCCGACGGCACATCAAGTGCCGTCGCTTAATATTATACTATTGATTGCTATAAAATAGCTTTCGACGAGTGCAGCGAAATCGAAATTCTTATTTCTATTTATCCATATATGGATAATTTTACCATAAACGACTACAGATGCTCTAATGAGTTACCTCGAGTGTATGCCAGATTTGATGTGCGGTTGTTGCATTCGACACACGGTTGAACTCCTCCTTTGTGAGAGCACAGAATAATGCATTCACTGCTTTTGCATTTTCATTGTCTGGTTCTTCATGTCGTCATTCCATTGTGCATATGGAATAGTAGGAGCGGTGTATTCTGTTTCCGTCATGTTCCATATTTCATAGTTGATGGATTGTAGGTAGATCTTCATTCTACACTTCCAATAATTATAATTTGTTCCATCGAAGAGAGGTGGCCTTTGTGTAGATTGGCCTACATGGTACTGACTTGCATTTGAAGTAGTTGGCATTGCACTCAACCTTGCTCTAATACCAAGTGTTGGATCCTGTAGGCAATGCAAGAAACACTAGAGGGGGTGAATAGTGTTTTATAAAAAATTTAAAATGCGGAATTGAGAATTTCTTCTGTTCAGTCGACTTAAGAGATAGATCAGTCGACTGAAACCACAAAAAGAAGTATTTTAAAGAAGTCTGTTAAGTCGACTTAGGGATGAGACAGTCGACTAGACACACAAATTATTTCAGAGTAGTACGAGTTTGATTAGTCGACTTATATGAGTACACAGTCGACTATCCAGACAAGTTTCACAGTAAAAATTATAAACTGAGAAAATAGAAATGCAAGTAGAGAGATACAACCACAAAGTGCACACGATGTATCCTGGTTCGGTCCTCCCGACCTACATCCAGTCCCCAAGCAACCCACTTGAGATTTTCCACTATTCTTGAAAAAGATTACAAGAATACCCTACGGCGTTCAGACAACAACCTTGTCCAACCCGTAGTCCTTTCTCTCAACCAGAGAAAGCAACCCACTCTTCCACCAAGAGTGACAAAATCCGACTCTACACCCTAGAGTCCTACTCTCCAATCGAGAGGAAAAAGAAAAACAATAAAATTGTTTACAATCAATCTATAGCCTTGTTGTGATTGTGATATAGTACGTGGCTAATTGGTTGACTTCCAAATCCAGTCCAAAACGAATTCAATGTTATACTGGACTGAAGACAGAGAACCAAGACTTCGTGAATATTAAAAGCTTTTCTTTCTTGAATGCACAAATCTTAAAATTGTTCTAAAGAATTCTTAGTAACCTTTTGAAGGTGAACCTTAGGCTATATTTATAGACTAGGGTCCCTGGTAGTTAAAGACAGTTACCCATAACCGTTTGATCAACGGACAAATAACGGATAACTCTTTTAAAATGGAAAAATAGCTTTTGAAATCACAAAACGGTCAAAAAGCACTTGAACAGTCGACTGGGTTGCCACTATGAGTCGACTGATCAGAGTTTGAATAAGATCAGGCAGTTTTGTACAGACTCAGTCGACTGGTATAAATGGCAGTCGACTGGTACTCAACAGCTGATCTAGTTCAAGCTGTTTCGACCTTTGGATTTTGTAAACTCACAGTTCTAAAAAGTTATATGTGAGTGTATGTGTGTGTGACAAGGCTGTACATCAATCTAAGACTCAAAAAATAGAAAACATATTACATTTTTACAAGACACACAATTATATGACATTTGAAGCTTTGGTCTTGACTTGAGTCTTGAGTGAAGCCATTGTCTTTATCCAGAGCTGTGCTTGATCATTTGTTCAGCTTTAGAGTGATGAGGCCTTTGTGTATCTTCTTGATACAACCTGCAATTATATATAGAGCATAGCACAGATATATGTTGCATAGTGTTGTAATCATGAAAATCAAGAATCAACATACCGAAGTCCAGTTCCAAGTCCAGTTCGGAACCCATCTCCATCTCCTTCAGCAACAACACTAACCCAGTTCGAAGTCCAGTTCGAAGAAACAACAACATTGACTGTTAAGTATTGTGTTCAACTGTGGTCGTCCAGATCCATCATCAACTCATCGGCAACCCATCGGCAACCCATCATCAACTGCAGTCATCCTCCCTCGTCTCAGCCACCCGATCCGCCGTCCAGATCCGGATCCGATCGTCCTCGTCAGATCGCCGATCCCGAGCCGCCGCCATCCTGATCCTTTCTCTTCTTCTTCTTCTTCTTCTTCTTCTTCTTCTTCTTCTTCTTCTTTTTGATATTCATAGGTTATTTCTGATATTTAACCTATCAGATCGCTGAACCCGGGGCGTCCTCGTCCAGATCCTTTCTCTTCTTCTTCTTCTTTCCAAAAAAATGAAAATAATAAAAATAAAAATAAAAAAACGAAGATTTTTTTTTAAAAAAATTATCAGTCTACCCGTTCCACTTTTGGTATTCCTCCGGCTCGTTATACACCTGATGCCACTGGTCCTTCGGACCAGTTTGGTTTTGCCACCCTAGCTTCCTACTCACCACAGTTTCATGCATATCTCACTGCTATACACTCTATACGTGAGCCCAGAACTTATCAAGACGCAATTCAATATCCTGAATGGAGGAAAGCTATTGCAGAGAAATTCAGTGCATTTGATCAGACTGGCACTTGGGATGTTGTTCCTCTGCCAGAGGGCGTTCAGCCTATTAGCTGCAAGTAGATCTTCAAGGTTAAATATCAACCTGATGGATCTATTGAGTGGCACAAGGCTCGTCTAGTAGCCCGAAGATTTACTCAGGAGCATGACATTGATTATGATGAGACCTTTGCTCCCATTGCATAGATGACTACTGTTCGCACTCTTCTTGCTGTTGCAGCTATCTGCCAATGACCGTTATACCAGATGGACGTGAAGAATGCTTTTCTTCATGGTACCTTATCTGAGGTTGTTTATATGGATCCTCCTCCTTGTCTCCCTACTTCTCCTCGTCATATTTGCCGGTTGCGTCGAGCTATATATGGTTTGAAGCAGGCCCCTCGAGCCTGGTTTGAGTGTTTTCACCTTGTCATCACCAAGGCTGGTTTTAGTCAGAGTTCTCAGGACCATTCTATGTTTATGCGGTCATCACCTGTAGGAGAGGGTAATTCTACTACTCTATGTTGACGATATAATCATTACTGGGGATGACTCTGCGGGCATTACATCCACCCAGAAATACCTTCATCAGCAGTTCCATATGAAAGACCTTGGCAGACTATGTTATTTTCTGAGTTTAGAGATTGCTCATGGATCTCAGGGGATACTCATTTCTCAGCAGAAATACATATCAAATATTATTTTCGCTACATGTCTCTCTGACAGTCGATCAGCTGATACACCCTTAGAGCTCCATGTGAAGCTTCGTCCCACAGATGGTGAGCTCCTTCCTGATCCCACTAGATACAGGCAGATTGTTGGACAGCTTGTCTACTTATGCATGACCAGACCCGATATTGCTCATGCAGTTAGTATTGCCAGTCAGTTTGTTTCCGCTCCTACATCAGTTCACTACGGTGCTCTTCTTCGGATCCTCAGATATCTTCGGGGCACTATCCCTCGCTCATTATTCATATCTTCTACATCCAAACTAGAGCTCAGTGCATATTCTGATTCAGATTTGGCAGGTGATCCGACTACCAGAAGGTCTACAACAGGTTTTTGTCTATTTCTTGGTGATTCACTGATCTCATAGCGGAGCAAGAAACAGGCAGTTGTTGCATGTTCTTCCACCGAGGCTGAATACAGAGCAATAACAGCTACTACTAGAAAGATTGTTCATGTTCGTTGGCTGTTATCAGATATGGGTGTCACTCTTACAGGAGCTACTCCACTTTATTGTGCTAACCGGAGTGCATTACACATTGCAAGCAACCCGGTCTTTCGTGAACGAACGAAGCATATTGAGATTGATTGTCATTATGTTCGTGAGCGTTTTGAGGCAGGGACCATCTCTCTCCATTCTGTTACCTCTTCCCAGCAGACTGCAGACTTCTTCACCAAATTCCATAGTGTTCAGAGATTCCGACACTTAGTAGGCAAACTCACATTGTTTGACCTATCGTGAGTTTGAGAGGGGGTGTTAGAGATTATAGTCCCACATTGGGTAGTTGGCTAGTTTTGTATTTGGTTCCTCCTATATATAGAAGATATTGTACTCAGTTATTTCTCAATTCAATATTCAGTATTGTTTTCACATCTCTCTGATTTATCTTAACAATAGCTTAACAATAGTTTATCTGAAACTTTCAATGTTTGAACTCATTATTGTTGCTGCTGCAGTGGATTTTTACATCACCTGGTGAGTAGTCTTAGAGTTTAATGATTTCTACACCTATATTATGGCGAGTTGACTTTTATTTCCTGTTCCCTTATTTTTCTTTACAGTTATCATCCTCCTGATTGTACCTGATCTTCAGTAGGCCTCTAGATAGTTAGATCATAACTAACAACACAATTTCCTTTTGTGAGTTGTGAAATAGTACATATCATGAAATCTAATTTAGTTGCTTTTTATAAGCAGAGCATATTAAACGAAATCGGGAATGGACAGTTATTGTTCCTTAAAAAAAGGCTAAAAAACTCTTTAGTTCTCTGATTTGTCATGTAATGAGAAAGTGCATAAGAGTTCTATAAGGACAATGTACTACCTGATCCCCTGTGTATGAATGTGTAGTTGTCATGGTTCCCTTCACAATCCCTATAGAGAAACACAATATTTCAGAAGTCTAGCGATAAAGAAGTCTATTTGTTCTATCCAGTTCTGAATGTGAAAGAAAATACTCACCAAACCCTTCATCGATGACCTTCACAAATGGAGCCAAACAGTTGGTTGTGCAAGATGCATTACTACAAACAACAGAGGTTGTAGACAAATATATCACAAATTGCAGTTCACTTAAAATGAAGTAATAAGCTGTTTACTTTTGCATTAAAAAAATTCTTAGTAAGAGAAATTCCACACCTTATGATGTCAGCAACTTCGTGAGAGTAATCACCTTCATTCACCCCTACGACGTACGTAGGAATATCAGCTCCTTTGGCCGGTGCAGTGATGATCACCTTCTTAGCTCCAGCTTGTATGTGTTTTCCCAGCACCAGGGCCATCAACAAACACTCCAGTCCCCTTCATCAAAACAAATGGTAAATATTTAACGATCACAGAGTAAGGACTCTCTTCATCTTTTAGCATGAACCTAAATTTATGAGTTTCTGTGAGTAAATAAGCAATGAGGTATATCAGATACTGCTCAAGGGTAACTAAAATTTGGCTAAATATATAAAAACCTCACACAAGTGTTGCCCAGTTTAAAAAAAGTGCAAAAAAAGAAAAGAAAAAAAAAAGAAAAAAAAAAACTCAACTATGTTTTGAACACAATTTTTTAAAAAAAAACCTCAGTCACCCATGCCTAAAACATGTCGAGGGAGGCTTTTTTTCTACAAAAAAGGTTGAGTATGGTTTTTTTTAACTGGGCAATACTTCTTTTATATTTAGCCTTAAAATTTGGAGGGAAAAAGAAACTGTCATTTGTTGCTAAAGTCATATGCTGGGTTTTGTTACAGAGCTAGGAACTTGAGAATAATAGATGGGAAGATTTTTAAAAGAGATTATTTGTGAAAATAATTTACGATGAATGTCCAATTGTAGAAGTTGATGATTGTGGAATTTATGTGGTTCTAACATGTGTCAAAATATAAGAGGAACTCGGTCGAAATTCAATGCTTGCCTTACAAGTGTAGATCTTGTTGAAATATAGTAATTGTATATTCTGTTTCCTAATATAGGAAACAGATTCCCCAAATCTCTCATCTTCTCAATCTTCTCTCAATCTCTTTTCTTCTTCTCCAAGAATGTAATCCTTATATATAGATGTATACAGTGAAGAATAAATATAACAAGAAGAATAAGAATTATTTTCCCCAAAAATATTTTCTTCGTGGTATCAGAGCCTAATCAGATCTAGGCCAAGTGAAGACGAAGAGGAGGAGGCTGATCACCTCTGTCTTGATCTGATTCCGTTGTTGATCCCGTCACCGATCATCGACTCCGATCCCGTCAGACCCCGTCGCCGTCACCGCTCTGCCCTCATCCCAGACCCTTCTCTTTCCTCCTCTCGTCTGATTTCGAAACCCATCGCCGCAACCCATCCACCCACCTCCTCACGCCCCCGTCGTCATCGCAGTTGCCACCTCCAAATGACCACCGACGACCGGCCATTGCAGCACCTCTGTCTGCTGCCGCTCGCCTCTACCGCTCGAACGCACCTCCTCACCCAGCATCTTCCTCGTCGAAGCCGCCGCTTAGGGTTTCCTCAAATTTCGTGCTGCCGTTTTTTGCAGAAGCTCCTCATCCTCCACCCGTCCTCCGCCATCCCGTTCACCCCGTCAATTGCCGAGATCCACCACCGCAGTCACCCCCTGTTCTACCTGCCGCCAGCAATCACCTTGCGCCTGAACCCCCGAAGCTGCCATTGCTGATCTTGCTCTTGCTGTTTTGTTTGCTGATGTCTGCAGTTTTGGATACTCTCGTTTGGTGTTTTAGTCTGCTGTAGAGTTGCTATTTGGGCATTGGATTGTTGCTGTTTTTTGCTGTTTGTTGGAGACTTTGAGCTGTTCCTAGCCAAGTTGTGCCGTTTGCTATTTGCTGCTGAAGATCAGATCCGTTGTTTTCTTGTGCCGCTACCATGGGACAAACTGATGGAGCTAAGAAGAATATTGGACTCGCATCTACATTAGTTACAGCTGCAGATAATGATGGTAAGGTATTTAATATTTCTGCTTCTGTTATGAATAGTGCATGGATAATTGATTCGGGTGCTACCGACCATATGACTTTTGATTCTAGACAAGTTCAAAATTTTCAACCATCCACTAAATCAACTGTGTCCACTACCAATGGTGATCCTGCCACTATTACTAGCGAGGGTACCATACACCTCACAAACAACCTAACCTTAGATACTGCCCTAGTTGTGCCATCCTTGAATTTCAACCTATTGTTGCCCAAATAACCACTGCCTTACATTGTATTGTAGTTTTTCAGGCCTTCACATTGTGTGTTTAAGGATATTCGGATTCACAAGACGATTGGTTATGGGGTTAGACATGGAAAGCTCTATTACCTAGATTTAGAATCTGAATGTTCGAGCAAGTTAACTCAAGCTCTAAGTGTGGAAGGATCCGAAGATGAGAAGAAGAAATCAGATATTTAGCTATGGCATCGACGTCTAGGGCATGCTTCTTTTGGTTATTTGAAGAAATTATTTCAAAGTTTATTTTTGAAGTTGGATATATCTGCCTTTCGGTGTGTTGTGTGTGAACTCGCAAAATGTCATCGTGTCTCTTTTCCTCCAAGTCCAAGTAGAAGCTCCCTTCCTTTTATGATTATTCATTCTGATGTTTGGGGTCCATCCAAAATCACTACATTTGGAGGAGCTAAATGGTTTGTGACCTTTATTGATGACTGTACCCGTATGACCTGGATTTGTTTGATGTAGTCGAAAAGTGAAGTTAGTGGTTTGTTTCAGAAATTTCACAAGCATGTTATGATTCAGTATAAATCACAGATTCAAGTTCTTAGGAGTGATAATGGCGCAGAGTACCTGAGTTCAAATCTGCAACAATATTTGGTGGAACACGGAATTGTTCATCAGACTACATGCTCGTATACACCTAAACAGAATGGAGTTACAAAAAGAAAAAATAGACACTTACTCGAAGTGGTCCGTGCTTCTCTCATCCATGGAAATCTGCCATTCATTTATTGGGGAGAAGCCCTTGCTTCTGCTGCATACTTAATCAACCGAGTTCCCTCTAATATCCTAAACTTCCTCACACCATTTCAAGCATTAACTGAAGCTGTGAATGCACCAAAAGTCGTCAACTTGCCACCTCGTGTGTTTGGGTGTGTTGCATTTGTTCATCTTCATCAACATGAATGCAATAAGTTAACTCATCGAGCTGTCCGCTGTGTTTTCGTTAGATATGTACAGAATAAGAAAGGGTATCGGTGCTATCACCAACCAACTCAAAAGATGTTTGTGACTATGGATGTTGTGTTCCATGAAGATGAGATGTATTTCTCCTCTGAGGTTGAACTTCAGGGGGAGCACCGAAGTGAAGTTCAAACTCTTACCTATGATGAAGTGGTTACTATTCAAACTGAACAATCAGATATAAGGAGAGAAAATCAGGATGTAAGTAATGACGATCACTCGAATGAAGACTTGGTTGAAGAAGAAAATTTTCACGAAGATCTGCAGTCAGTGCCGAACCTCCATGAAGATGAGCTATCTCCACCACCAGCACCATCTGAACCACCTCCACCACCAGTACCATCAGATCTATCTCTAATCCCAGCAGAACTCCAAAACCAATCGTCATCGCTGTCCGAAGCTCCAAGAAGAGAACTCCCAAACCGTACTACTAGAGGTATCCCCAAACCCACTTACGAGCTTAATCCCACTAGTAATGTCAAGTATCCCATGAGTCATTATGTGTCCACTCACTGATTGTCTGAATCAATTATCTGCTGTATCTATTCCTAATAGTGTGCAGGAAGCCCTTACTGATCCAAGGTGAAAAGCAGCTATGGATGAGGAGATGAAATCCTTGAAAAAGAACGAGACTTGGGAGATAGTCGAGCTACCAGCAGGAAAGAAGCCAGTAGGATGCAGATGGATTTATACAGTGAAGTATAAGTTTGATGGTTCAATAGAGCGATACAAAGCAAGGCTGGTTGCCAAAGGGTACCCTCAAACGTATGGAACTGATTATGAAGATACATTCGCACCAGTGGCAAAATTCAGTACTGTCCGAGTCTTACTGACACTTGCTGTCAATCTTGACTGGCCGTTGGAGCAATTTGATGTGAAGAATGCATTTTTGCATGGGAAATTGACAGAAGAAGTCTATATGGATCTTTCACCAGGGTCGAACAGACCAGTCCAACACAGCAACAAAGTATGTCGTCTGAAGAAAGCATTGTATGACTGAAGCAGTCGCCAAGAGCCTGGTTTGGGAGATTTACAAAGGCAATGAGGACATTCGGATACTATCAGAGCAATTCTGATCATACTCTATTCCTAAAAAGGAAAGAAGGTAAAATTACTGTTCTCATTATTTATGTTGATGATATGATAGTAACTGGAGATGATTCTGATGAGATGAAGGCATTAAAGAACTACTTGTCACTAGAGTTCGAAATGAAAGATCTTGGTCCTTTGAGATACTTCCTTGGTATTGAAGTTTCTCGCTCAAGAAAGGGAATATTTCTTTCTCAAAGAAAATATGCTCTAGATTTATTGAAGGAAACTGGAATGTTCGCTTGTCAACCGATTAGTACACCATTGGAAGAAGGACTGAAACTATGCAACGAAGCTGATCAAGTGCCTTGTGATAAGGAAAGATATCAGAGATTGGTTGGACGACTAATGTATCTTGCACATATACAGCCAGATTTGTCATATGCTTTAAGTGTGGTAAGTCAGTTTATGCATACACCTCGGGAACAACATATGGACACGGTAATGAGAATTATGAGATACATTAAGTCAGCCCCAGGAAAAGGAGTCTTATTTGCGAAACATGGACACTTGAAGGTTGAGGCATATACTGATGCTGATTAGGCAGGATCTACAATCGATAGGCGCTCCACTTCAGGATATTTCACCTTTGTTGGAGGAAATTTAGTTATATGGAGGAGCAAGAAGCAAAATGTTGTTGCACGCTCTAGTGCAGAGGCTGAGTATCGCGGAGTAACTTTAAGTATAACAGAAGCTTTATGGCTGAAATTCCTGTTGCAGGACTTAGGTTATGGTCCAAAGGAACCTATGAATGTGTATTGTGACAGTCAAGCGACGTGTGATATTGCGGCTAATCCAGTTCAGCATGATAGGACGAAACATGTAGAGGTGGACAAATTCTTCATCAAAGAAAAATTAGATGAGAAAGTTATTGAGATATCCAAGGTGAAGTCAGAAGATCAACTCGCAGATATCCTAACCAAGGCTGTTTCGACTCGGCTCTTCTTGAAATTTGTTGACAAGTTGGGCATGCTCGATATCTATGCACTAACTTGAGGGGGAGTGTTGAAATATAGTAATTGTATATTCTGTTTCCTAATATAGGAAACAGATTCCCCAAATCTCTCATCTTCCCAATCTTCTCTCAATCTCTTTTCTTCTTCTCCAAGAATGTAATCCTTATATATAGATGTATACAGTGAAGAATAAATATAACAAGAAGAGTAAGAATTATTTTTCCCAAAATTATTTTCTTCAGATCTTATAGTTGAAGACTGCATAAGTAGTTCTAAAAATACCTTCTCCAATTTTATTTTTTTTTGATTAAATTCCAATTATTTTTTGATGGAAGATAAATATGCCTCAGACATTATAGTGTCAAATTTTGACTCGTCGAGCAATGTGTGTTAATTGTATTGAACAGTTTCGTAATTTTTGCTTTTACTTTCATCCTTTCTATTAAGAGGATGATTTAGTTGTCTCATTATGTCTATTTGTAACAGGGTGAGAGTATCTTACTTTTCGCTAAAACTGAAAATTAAAAAATAAATTAAGCAATGAGATATATATACCTCAATAACAATGTCGATGCCTAGTTCGGCCCATGGAAGCTTCAGAGGGTCACGGTTTGACACAACCTTGATCAGCTTTCCGTCAACGCTGATTGTCTCCTTATCGACAATCTTCACATCAGCTTTGAAGGTTCCAAGCATTGAATCGTATTTTAGAAGGTGTGATGCCTACAACCAATCATACATTTACTTATAACCAATCCATGCATCTCCCCTTTGCATCAATGAAAGAATGAATGATAACAAATGGAGATTATCTGAAATCTTACATTCTTAACACCACCACTGTCATTCACAACGACGACTTCTAAAGGAGAATTTTTCCTCCCATGCCAGCACCTCAAGAAATTCCTTCCAATTCGTCCAAAGCCATTGATGGCAACCTTCAGCTTTGCCAGAGTCTCCCCCTTAATAGGTACAACGCCTGTTGCCTGGTACAATGCATATAGTTTACAACAACAGCAACAACATAGCATTTTTCCCAACTAGTTGGGGTCGGCTACATAAATTCTGGTTTTCCATTCTGCTCTATTTAGCGCAATATTTTCTATAAGGTCATGAGCTATCATATCTTTTCTCACCATTTTCACCAAAATAAGTTTAGGTCTTCCCCTGGCCCTAACTTTACTCTCAATACTTATCAAATCACTCAATCTAACGGGGGCACTACTAGGTCTACGTGTGACATGTCCAAACAACTTGATACGATTCTTTCTTAATTTATTTTGGATATATAGCAGCTATCTTTATCATGTGTCGTATATACTCGTTTTTAATTCTATTCCTTATGGTTATACCACACATCCATCTTAGCATCCTCATCTTCGCTACACTCATTTTTTTTTGGACATGTTATTTTTTTATTGCCCGACACTCTGCTCCATACATCATTGATAGTCTAATAGCTGTACTATAAAATTTTCTCAAAAACATCAAAGATATACGTTTGTTACACAACCACTGACATTTCAAGCCACCCTGCTTGGATCCTATGTATAATATCTTCACAATCTCTCCATCTCTTTGTATAATGAGCCTAAATATCTGAAACAGTCTCTATTAGGTTACAATTAGAAAATGTTTAACTATATTATTTTGTTTCTATCCAGGGCTACTTAAAAGAATAGATGTTTTTCCCACATGTTAACAAACATTTGACAGGAGTTAACTAATGTAGGTACTAGTATGCTGCACGTGCGATGCACGTGGAGGAAGAAGGAAAAAAAAGAAGGGAATGAAAGTATTTACCAAACTAATCTACTTCCGAAAATATTTACCAAACTGGTCCACTTCCGAAAATATTTACCAAAGTGAGCACGTGCGATGCACGGGTTTGTTAACAAACATATTTACCGAACTGATCCCCATCTCTCCCATTATAATAGTTATAGATTATCAACAACATTTTAAAGGAGGCATGAGTCATCAATAAATCTCTAGTGTCTTTAAATTTTATTTTCCATTTTTAATTACGTTTGTGGAATTTAATTAAAATATAATATGTTTCATTATGTCAAACTAGTATAATATATGTGCAATGCACGTCTAAAAAAGTTAAAGTTATCAAATTAAATGAATACAATAGCAATGCACGTGCATTGTACGGGTTGGTAGGTGGACAAATTACACTAAGGCCTTCTCCCATTATAGTAGTAGAGATTGTCAATTTATATCACAGGGTGGGACTTTCTCCTTTTTACTCAAAACAAAGAGAGTAGTTAAATATCTTTTATCCAGCGATTAATATCTTTGATTTTTTATTGTTTCTAATTTCTTATTCATAAGAAGAAAAAACTTTTCCCGTAAAATGTGGATTATTTCTTATAGTTCTTGCTTCTAAGAAAAATGATAAGGGTGCTGTAAATGCACAGTTGAATGAAGAAAAATGAGTCATGCAGTCGGTAAGCAGTAGTTTTAGCAACACTTTGGGAAATTTACTTAATAAGAGAGGACTCACCTTGGCAGCCAATTGGGAAGCCACCACATCAGCGAAAAAAGCTTCTCTAGTATGGGTTCCAAGGGCAACACTGGAACTTGCTCGAAGCCCGGAAAATTCTGCCACCTCGAACCTCTGCTCTCAACGTTCAATAACCGTTAGTTTTAGTGTAAATTTGTGTCTGTATAATAGTTGTGTCTTTATGCGAGTAAAAGAAAGAGAGACCTTAGTGAAGCATGGAGTAGATGAAGAGGTTTTTGAGTGGTGTAGCTTCATGGAGTTCGAGGGGATCCTGTATGAGGCAAGAGCTGCATGGCTGGCCATTGTGAAGCAACCAAGATCTCAAAATGATTTCCAACTGGTGATAAATTTATGCTTTATATCTTGTGCAATTTATTGGGTGGCTGGCATTTCCGATGTTCTTTGCATGGTGATTCTTTGAAGTACAAGACATGTTGAGTGGAACAACGGTGTGTTTGTAATGATTTGTGGTGCCTGAAGGCGAGAAATGCGATAAGAAGATGGTGAGTGATTTATATTAAGAGCCACACATTTCTTAGCCTAGTTCTGTATGTAGTATCCTGTAACTATGCTTCAAACGTCTGCTCTTTAGGGCCACATGTGAGAAACAAAGATCTTGTTGATTATTGAAAGGAAATTAAAGGTTCATTATTTCTTTTGGAAAAGTGAAAACAATGAACCCCCCAACCCAGTCAAAGAGGTGACATGCATATCAAAGTACTAATGAATGTTTTCATTCTGAACTTCATGGGTGGTTGAAAAATAATTTCTCTAATGTGAATTCAATCAGCTTTCGCTGTTTCACATGTCGCTCCCGCTTTTATTTTTATAGCATTATTGTTTTAAATTTTATTGATGGAACCCTCACTACAAGGAATTTGACATATAGTGACAGCAAAAAACCGTGGGTATAGCGCAAAAAACCGTAGGTATAGCCCGTAAAACCTATACCAACGGACATATTTTTCCGTCGTTTTTAATTAGCTATCCCCACGGCAAAATGTCGTCACTATAGCCTATAGCGACGGTTTTTTCACCGGTTGGTATAGGTATCGGTGTTATACCCACGGTTTCGTAACCGTTGGTATAGGTTTTAAGGACATCACTTGCTTTCCTATACCCACGGTTGAAACTCCATTGCTATAGGTTTTAGCGATGGTTTTCACATCCAATTATTTGAATATATACCCATCGCTCTATACAATTTTTTATATATTAATTACGCGTATGATAATTTAATATTTTCTTTTATAATATTAATCCAATTATTAACTAAATACACAATAAAATAGATAAATGTGTTTATGAAACAAAATTAGATAAAATTAAACTTCAATCATATTAAAAATTAATGAAGTATTACAAGCATCTCAAATTACAAAATAGTTAATAACCAAGATACACAATTACACAATTGACTGGAAAAAAAAACATTGACTGCATCAACTTCAGAGCAAAAAAGTCCTTTCTGGTATAACATGTTGGATGATTTTCTTTTTTTCCCCCTGTACAAGGTTCATACCAGTGAAGAGTGATATTGTAGTGTGCTTGGTTGTAAGCCGTAATTATTATGGTGTCACCTTTGCGAGCTTTAATAGTTGGTCCAAGAAATTGTCCATTCACTGTCAAGATTTTCTTGGTCTGGCAGAGTCTGAGTGTATGAAGTTTCTTTTATCTGTTAACAATCAAAATCAGAAGATACCTGTACATAAGTAACTAGATGAATGTTTTGGCTAAATGAAGTGAACATCGCTTTATCATATGAAGTGAATGTCACTTTACCACATTGATTGATGTATTTTGTGATCATGCTAGACTTTGAAATTTGTATTCTGCACACTAAAAAGAAGAGAGAAGTTGAAGAAAAATGATTTGTTTTGGGAAAACAGGTTGAAGATCATGTCAGCATCAATTTTCTGTAGGAGACTACAAAAGGATATCAATTTTATGAAACTACTACAAAATGTTGAGATAATTCAATCAAAATAAAAAGGTAGAACTTACTTCAGGATCCAAATTAGACACTATGATGGTGCGGCCTATGTTAGTACCAGTTATCCCAGGAGGCAAGCCCCCACCAAATGCAGCTGCCACAGCAGCAGCATTGCCCATCTAGCAAAAAAGTGGAATCGCCAAATGAAACAACTTTTGTATAATAAATGTAATCAAATTCAGGAACATAGACAAATGAAATAGATATTGGCATCTGAAAACAACAAGGGACAAATGAATCTTTTCTGGCCAAGCAAACACTCACATGAGAAAATGCAACTGAAAAAAGAAAGAGACAAAACAAAAGGAATCAGCAAAATGGATAATCTACATAAGAAATGAATAAGATAGAACATTAACAAGTAGCCAAGCACCTGATCTGGCTCCCGGTGGGAGGGCATACGGGCCTCCACCATCTCCATATCCATGTTGTCACACAAAATAATGTTTCATCAATTTGATGATTTTGAAACGTACAAGGATGGTAAATGGTCCATAAGTAGAAGAAAGTCACTTACTTGTGAGGATCTACCTCTTTGTTCAGAAGGCAAAGATGGATTTGTGAAATCTCTGAACAAATATACCAAATCAAAGCAATAAGAAGAGATTTTGCAATCAGTAAGGAGAGGACGAAGATATAGATATTAAACAAAAGTAGTGTCTGACTAGTCACATATAAAAAAGAATAGAGAAGATAGCTAGACATTAAAATATTTATTGTAATTCCCAAGGAGCATGAATAGTTGGGAATTTAGAGTATTTATGTCAAATCCTCAGTATGCTCAGAAAGACAGAAACTCTAGGAGCATGAAATGTATAACCAGATAAGAAAAATGATACAATTGTCAATTAGAGCATAATGTGTAACATACCTAGAACGGTCGTTGTTATAATTAACTTGCAGTTCAGTGAGGCTGCGTTGTGAACAGAGAAGGCAAGCTGGTAAGACATCCAATAAAAGAGATGAAAGACATGAGAAAAGCGAAAATTAACATCAAGAATAACATACTTGGAATACTGTATATCTAGCTGACAGCAAGCATCATATATATTGCGTCCCTGCAAAAGAATTATAAATTTTATAAATATAAATTTTATGACGAGACACAATTTTAAATTGCAAATAGTTTTGAAGGAAGAACTCGGCACATACTTGCAGGTTATTCCTTGCTTGCACAGCACATTGGGTTGACTGGTATTGTATAAGAGCCAAGCTACATTAAGAAACAAACTTGTTGAGTTGTTTTCTTAGCATTACAGTAAAGTCACTAAAGCCAAGCTAAGTATAATAGAAACAATCATTGCCAGTACAAAATATAATAGAGAGCAACCATTGTAATAGCCTGAATTGCAAAATTTAACTCATCCAACAATACAACAAGTCTTTACCAGACAAAAATGTATAATTTTTTCTTCTCTACCGAATTAAGGAAGATTGTTTAAAATATAATTAGAACATTCCCTTAAACACATACCAGTGTCACCCCAAAAGCACTCTAATTTACCAAGAAAAGAACTGTAAATTACAATGCAAAATAGATATGAAAATTGATGGAATTAAAAAAACAAATGATTATCCTGCAATGCAGAATAACTTATTTGAGTTACCAAGCTATTCTACAACATATAAAAAAGGACAGTGCGGATACAAAGTGTTAACTAAAGATTCCAAATTTTAAGTTTCCACAAATGATTATCCTGCAATGCAGAATAACTCAAATTTTATGTTTCCACTCAAATTTCAAGAACAGCATATTCATCATGTTTACTGGAATTGTTTGATTGATGCAAAAATTAAACATAGAATAGCTGCACTTCCCACCCACCATGCTTTATGTGGGATCCCAAATGATAATTCATCGCAAACTGGAAAATAATGATAAGACAGTCAAATCAAAATAAATACGCTGAAAAAACATGAGTAAAATTGCTAAAAAGAGAAGTCTCGGTCATAATCTACACTAATCTATAATGGGAGAAGGGTGGGTGTGATCGTCTACACATACGTGAAATACATGTGAATCTTTAAACCAATTGAAAATTTGATGTAATTTTCATGCTTTGGAAGAATAAATGAGCTCTCGATAGTAATTGTCATGATTTGAAAAAATAAGTGAGGTACTACTAACTGACAACCATTGATTGAAATATAAACGTGTGCACATGCTAAAAACTAGTATAAACTAATTGCAAATCCACTTTCTTAGAAAGAAACATAATTAACAAAATATTTCAAATGTTTGTTAATGAAATCAAAGTAATGACAGTAGACTATGAAATTGTTCCCCTAGATTTAGAAAGGATTTAAATACAAATACAAATAGTTACTTAATATTTTACTAATTAAAAGTGACATTGAGGTCAATGCTAACAACAGAACATGTAGAAGGTAAGATCATATTAAGCCTTAGCTGGTTGGTTAATTAATCAGTTATCAGTAACCCTTTTGTGCATATGATATGACACTATTATTCATAAAGCAACATATGGGTTGATACTCCAATCTGAAATGGTGAAGGAAATACCAAAATACTCATACCAAAAATGGTATTAGATGAACAAAATCAAGTGAAGATGCTTATCATCCTCTTACAAGTTTCTTTGGCAAATTTCACTTAAATGTGTTTAACACTAGAACCAATATCCAAGTATGATGGTAAAAATATTAAATGAAGGATGAACCCATAAAGCATTATACTAATAAACCAAGAATGATAAGTAGTCTATAGTCAATTGAATACCTATATTGAACAAGGCGATCTTACTTTCTTCCACATTTGGTTTTGCAACAATACCAGCAGCTGCTACAGACACCAGAATATACATCTCACTCTGACCTGAACTCTACAGATAAAAAGCTTATAAGAGCTTGACGCAATATTCCAAAAATATAATAAAGATAACCTGAACACAGACCTTGAAAATTAATTTCTTTTAAAGATGCAAATCAAACGAATCTATCCCAGAAAATATCAAGAAAATATCCAGGTCCTGCACAAATATATCCCAGAAAAAGGTTTACCGAAATAAGGATATTTTGAAGTCTAATGAAGAGTGGCCTAATAAAAGGAGTTATCTAATGACCATACCAAGTGGAGATATTTCATCTAAGCCTACTGAATGAACTACAAGTGCTCTTTCCATACCGAATCACTGCAGTGCTTTAGCCATTTTCAGAACCTAAACAGAGAGTTTGTCATAAGAAGTTTTTAAAGCTCAAAAGTAAGTTTCAGTAGAATCAAGTAGAAATTACTCAAGTAAATAGACAACATTTTTCTACTATTGTCTTGCTGTGGTACTACTATTGTCTTGCTGCTGCACTGCTTTGCTTCTTCTTGTTGATCTTCTCTGTTATTCTACAAACCATTTTGTACCATGTATTCAATCCACCAATTCCAACAAGTGGGTCATGATTATACCAAACCAATTCATTAGTACATTCTGATAGATCATGAGCATAACTGGCCAAGATACAGAATGAAAAAACTTGCCAAGATACAGACAAACAAATTATCTATCTGCACCAAATTTCATCATCATCATCTAAATCTTGTAGCACCATCATCTTTAAAGACATACCTGAAACCCTTCTCTCAGAGCTCTCTCCACCAACTCCTCCTCCGAGTAAACCCTAAGCTCCTCAACCCCAAGTTCGTCCTCGAAATCGGCGGTTGAATCGAGTTCGGCTTCGAGATTCTACAACCAAAATCAAACCAAATCGTCAAACTAGGATTTCGTTGCTTGAATTGAAAGAGAAATCGAAAGAGTAAGAAGAAGGGTTGAATACCGAGATTAGATTGAGGGAGGAGATGAAGGCATGGATGGAGGTGAGGGGGCCGATGAGGTCAGGGACGAAGATGGGGCCGCCACGTGCGAAGCGCGGGCGACGGTAGCGGGAAGAGGCGATGGCAGCAGGGAAGAGGGGGGCGACGGCAACGGGAAGAGGAGGATTTAGAGATTGGGTTAAGGGAGAGAGGGATTTAGGAGTTTTAGATAGGATAAAATGAAATATTTTGGGGGAAGAGAGAGGGAAAATGAAAAATTTTGGGGGAAAATAAATTAGGGCTATACCCACAGTCTTTTATCTCATTTGTAGGTATATGATACCTATACCCACAGTTTTAGAGATCCGTCACTATAGGTGTCCGTTGGTATATGGCAAATTTCTTGTAGTGCCTGCAATATGAACTCTTTCTTATGATTAATTGGATGTCATAATTTGGAACACTTCGTACGCAGTGGTAAAAATATACATACACTGTTAATATAGTGCCCATCTTGTGGATGATGTATAAAAATTTCCTTAGTCTCCCTCTACATGTTTAAAACTGCATCATATGAGAAATTAATGTTGGAAATCTAAACAAATTCATTTTAAAGTTATGTTGAATGCATGCTCAATAGTCGAGAGTCCTTTAATATTCATGGTCAAGAGCCAAAGAGTCTTTTGTTATTCCTATATAATTTAGTATACATGTCATTCTAGAATGTGCATCTAACAATCTCTATATGTGTTAGGATAGTGAACTCAAATACATAATGCACAAGATTAGTTGATGTTGGAGAAGAGAAGAAGACACGAGGACATCAAGCGAGACAGCAGCAACAAAAGGAAAAACAATAAACAGAGGCAGAGGACAGTCGACTGTGCAGTCGGCTGCAAGGGACAGTAGACTGGCGGTTGGTGCAGTCGACTGCCCCGCACTTTGTTTCAGTTTGAAGAGAAGTCGGTCGACTGCGTTCCTTGCCAGGCGACCGTATCGAGCGGGTGACTATTATTTGGGTTGCGGGTTTGGATCCAATTGTGTGTTTATCATAAGGTTTATTGGGGCTATAAATATAGATGTAAATCATAGGGTTTAGTGTACCGATCATAACTACAACTTGAAGTGGGTCCTTTGTGTCGAGTGATTCCGAAGGTGAAGGAGAGATTAGAGTGTGATGTCTTTGTATCTTTATATTTCTTGAGTAATAAGAATTATTTGTTATCTTTGCATATCGTTGTGTACTTGTGGTTGTGAGATCTTGTGTATTGTGTGGTAGATCTTATTATTGGTGTTTCTAGGTCTTGTGGGCGTTCATGGGCACTACAAGTGGTATCAGACCTTAGGGTTTTCGTGATGGCTGATAGCAAGTAGAAACTCGAGAGGTTCGATAGGAGAGATTTCATGATGTGGAAGATTTAGATGGTGGCGTATCTCCGTCAGAAAGATCTAGATGGTCCGTTATTTCATGAGAAGCCAGAAGGTGCACACAAGGATGCGAAGATCTTAGCGACATGGAATTGTTTGGATTAGAAGGCGCTTTGACAGATTCAGTTAGCACTGATTAGGAAAACGTTATTTCATTTCTCGAAGGCAAAAACCACATAGGAGGCTATACTTATTCTGATGGATGTGTATGAGAAACCGTTGGCATCTAATCAAATTCTTTACTTGAAGAAATTAGTTAACATGAGGTTGAGAGAAGGGGTTCAGTAGCGAAACATGTGAACAATTACTGTATGTTTTACAACAAGATGGAAGCTATAGGATTAAAGTTTTCAGAAAGGGGACGATAATTGTTACTTCTATCTACTCTACCAGACAGTTATGGTATGGTGGTACAAACTATTACAGGGACTATGACAGATTTCATGACTCTACAGGATGTTGTGAGCAACATCATTCACGAGGAGGTGAGAAGGAAGAGAAAAAGAGAGTTTTCATTATCTTTTAGCCATCCCACACTTTCAGTTAAGAGGCATAGAAGATCTAAGGGAAGTCGAAGAAGAAAAGATCAGAGAAGTGAGTCCGATAGTGGGTCTGATGACAAAGACGATGGTGGTGGTCCTTAGTGTTGGTATTATCACAAGAGGGATCATATGATGCGCAACTGTAAGGATCTAAAGAAGAAGAGGAAAAAATAATCAGAGCAAGCCAATGTGGTGGCCAATAATACAACTGATGACTGCTTATGTTTATCAGAAAGGGTGGACTTGGACACGTGAGATTGGTGTATTGACTGAGGTACTTCTTTTTATTGCACTTTGAGGAGGGAGGTGTTTGAGGACTACATAGAGGCTTCTTTCGGAGATGTGATCGTGGGTAACGGCCAGTGGTGCTCTGTGATTGGAACTAGTACTATTTACGTGAAAGCGGATGATAGTCAGCAGATTGTGTTGTGGAAGACGAGATATGTCCCAAACTTGAAAGAAAATCTTATCTCGATGGGAAGGCTCGACGAAGAGGGTTTGTCGACTACATTTGGTAGTGGAGAGTGGTGTATAACTGCAGGTTCAGAAGCGTTAGCAAGAGGGAAGCGTGAGGGATCACAGTATTTTCTACGAGATTAGGTATGTCCTTCTACTGTAGTTGATTCTCATCCAGAATCGAGATGTAGGTTGTGTGCGGTACAACTGAGATCTAAGAGTTGTGGGGCAGACACAGAGGTTGCACATTGAGTGGGAGCTGATGTCCGAGGTGAGAAGGATCCTAGAAGAGAGCAAGACGTTGTTGCAATGAGGGTTCTTTGTGATATGGCAGAAACAATGAGTTGCTCTCGTGATATTGAGAGCATTGGTATCCATATGCAGGGTGATGTCGATCAGCATGACCGAGTCAGTCATGATGAGGTTGTGAGTAGGTTTTGCAGTCTGCGGATATTGTGGAGGTGTCTTCCATAGAAGTTTCAAGTGCAGAGAGCGTCTTGGCCTTGAGAGGTTTTGTCACGCCCCACTTTCCAAAATACGGAAGTACGGGCACACAACTAAAGTCAAGCGAACGATATAAGTATACCAACTCATATCATCCATAAGCTGTACAATACTAGTAAGCTTGACAATACAATATATTCACATGAACAAGAGTATAATACAATAACCAATATTTGGGATACAAGAACTTACAAAAAGTCTGAGAATATACAATGCAGTAAACAGTTCGCCAAGATTCTTCAGTATCCCATCATCTGTACCTGCATAAATATTAACTCAAAGAAAGGAAGGGGGTGCCCGTTAGAGCAAGCTTTGGGCGCAAATAGTAGCAAGTAGTTAAACAATAAAATGACGATATAACAAAAACAAGAAATTGAAACGATAGCAGTGTCGATAAATAACAGACAATAACATGATCAATAGTGCAAGGGTCGGTAAACAATAGCGATAATGCAATGATCGATAAACAGTAATCAATAATGTAATGATCGGTAACCAATATTCAATAATCAATGATCGATAAACAAATAAACAATAATTATTAATACAAGTGTCAATGCTCAGTGTCAATCTTAAGTCTATCAATTTTTTATTAACTTATCTAATGCACGCAATCATGCATCTCATACCACAGGTTTGGGTGCATACAATCAAGTGAACGTTTCGACTATCGTGGTGAATTCTATAGGGTCGTGTACTCGGCAACAATAATCAATAATCAATAAGCAGTAATTACTAAACGATACAGTACACGATAGTTGGGATACTGAAGTTAGTAATCCACAATCAATCGATAAAATAATAACCGATATCAGTAATCAGTACGAAAAACACGGGCCCCTCCGCCGAGTATAGTCTCCTATAATATCCACTACTAAGTCGTTCCCCTTTTTACCCTGGCTTGTTATTATTTTATTAAAATATAATGAACATGCAATTGATGGAATGAGTGTCAAGGAACGATATCAAGGAGGTGTTGATGACTATGAAATGAATGGTATGCATTGCAATTCATTATATGTGAAAGTTTAGACATATTCATATTTTAAAACATGAAAATACAATTATGGACAACAATACGTCGTTGTACAAAACTAACTTTCTCGCTGCTACGGAAAAGCGAAATTAGGTTCCGTCATAGGTTCTAGAAACTAGACTCTCTGCCGGTTCCAATGCATATTCACACGATACATTATCATTATAATAACTACATCTACCAGTCAGCTCTTTAGGAGATTACTGTTTAGGCAGCAACTCAATGTAAAGTTATTATCTGTATAATTTGGCTAAAAACATAATTATAATTCTGACAAAAATCATAATCTACTTCATGGCACTGTTCATTAACATTCTTGCAAATCTTAGGTCCTAATTCTTAAGTTAACCTACTGTTGATAGCTCAGTTATCTAAATGAATAGATAATCTAAACACAAATAAAAAACCTCGCAAGTGTACGAATCGTTTTCAGAAGCGTAGTGAAAAGCAAGGGTCAATCCCATAGAGATTGTAGTAATTAACTTACTAATCAATAATCAGAAAGCTTTTATTAAGTTTTATTTCTAAATGTATATCTAAAAGGAAATGAGATTTAAATCTAGATCAAGTAGTCCTAAATTTGGTAAATTTGAGTCACAAAAATATCTATTGAATTAGTTGGGCTCGATTTCCACCTATAGCCAAGAATGTTCGATCAACTTCTACACTACTCTGATCACTCACGTTTTTTCATTTAAGAGCATGGTATCTACTTCTTAAATTAAAGATTTCCCTGGGCTAAGAAATTAGGCATGGTATCTACTCTAATTCCTTTCTCTCCCTAAGTATTTTAGCATGATATCTACTAAGTTGCACTTGAAGAAAGCATAGAAACTGTGGAAATTAACAAACACTCAAAGCTCTAGAAGTTGGTATCAAATCTAGATCCTCCAATTTGATTAAACCCCAGAGTTCTTGTGTTACTAATCATGAGCACTAGATTCGGTCATCTAAATCGGCTCATGTAACAAATTCAATTTTATAATAAGCATACTTGAATAGTAAGAATGTCAAGCATCAAAAGCTGCATATTATAAATTTGATCCCGAACTACCAGGTTTAATCAATAAGTGATCGGAGTAATGCAAAAGAAGATCTATTACATGGCTAAGGTTTCAATCTGCCCAAAATGAATTTAGTTGCATATAATCCAACTTTTATTGACTAACAGTTTTGAATACATGACTCTAATGAATTTAACAAGAATAAAAATTAAAGAGAGAAGAAGAAACACTGATTTGTATGATGATCAGCTTGAAACCAATCAGCCTGAAGTCGACTTGATCTCCTCTGAAGTCGACATGTTCTCCTCCCCACTCAATGCCGAGTTGTCGTTCTTGATCCCTCCTTTCTCCTTCAATTCCCTTTTTCAATTCTCTTCTTTGATCCTTTTTTTATAGCATCTTTTCTCCTCATCTGCAGATCTAAAGCTCCAGATTTCAATATACTCAACTACCGGATATGGATTGAGTCAAATTCTCTTCATTAACTACCAGACCAGATCTCTTGATTTTTGGGAAGTTGTTATTTTCAGTTATATAATATTTATTTCCTGGATAGCTCAATCTGATTTGTTTTGCAGATTTGGATGAGGGTGTATCTGAACTGTGCTTATCTCTAATTCCCGTTGAATGCCAGTTCAGTCGACTATTGGCTAAGAATCAGTAGACTGTTCCGCGAACTTTTGGAAACTCAAACCAGTCAGAGCAGTCGACTGTTGACTATGAGTCAGTCGACATTTCTGCGAAGCTTTGGAAACTCAACCCACTCTGTTCAGTCGACAGTCGTTAAGGAATCAGTCGACTGTACTCAGGAGCTTCTAACAAGTACAAAGTTAAGGTTCTTCATTCCAGTGTATCATCCTCCCAGTGATGGATTAGTCTTGAGTAAATCTTGAATCTGCTTCATTTAGTTGCTTTTAGGTTGTTTCCTATGGAAAAGAGAAAAGAAGAATAAATTACCAAAGAAAGAGAGTTTAATTTTCTAGTTGCATTCAGATTATTGGTCTAAAATGTGGACTTTAACAGATTTATCAAATACCCCCGAACTTAGCTTTTGCTTGTCCTCAAATAAAAATAAGAAACTAAAACTACAAGCATCGCAAGACTCACTTGATCCTTCCAACATTTACCTCAGAGAACTTGCTACTTTTAGTGTCAAGATTAGAACAAGCATTAAGATAGGCCTAAAAAAATTAGTTCAAATGTTAATCACTTACTCACTAGAATACTCAACTTGAACATCACTAAGTAGGGTGACCAATGCCTATGCAACATAATCATGATTAAGGTTAGCAAGTTCAACTATATTTCAACTCCAAAATCTCACCATGGCATACACTCCCAAAAAAAAAAAATAGCTCACATTAACATGGGTTGTTCAAATTAGATCTCTTGACAAATATTCATTACTTGGATGAAATGAAACCATATGCTTGATCTTGTTACTACATCTTCACTCCCTTGATTTGCACAATACTTGGATCAAAAGGTCTTGTATAGGTTGTAATGGGGCCATGGGTGGGGGTTAAACAATTGAAGGGAAAAAAGGAATACAAAATTTCTAAAGAGTTAGTAGAGCAACTTGTATTGTTCTAAGAGATTATATTCCCCCCCCCCCCCCCCCCCCCCCCCCCCCCCCCCGCTTTTTTTTTTCTTTTTTTTAAATACAATCATGAGGCCATATATCACAGGCCTATACTTTATTTCTACCAACACCTCTCAACCACCCACAACTCAGCAATTTTCATTTGATGAACAACTTTTCATATTTCTTATAACAAATCCTCCAACTTTTCTTTCCATTTTTATATATAGTTCAACCCCTCACCTTGACATACCACATCTCTTTTACAATTTTTGCTCTACTAACTCAATAGATATAGGTAAGGTAACCTATTTATCTAAGCATGGTTAAGGATGATGTGTCTTACAGAAAGAAAGCTTTTATAGGCTTCAAGGGAACAACCAATGAATAATTGATGTTGGGTAGGCTATTTGTCTTTGGTGATAGATTCTTAGGTGCCTTAATTACTTCCAAGTTTTCATGCAAAATCCAAAATAAGTTTCGAAAAGTAACAAAAACAAGTTCTAGTTCATCGCAAGAATGTAGATACATGTAGTCAACTAAATCATGAATATTGAGATCTTCAAGTATATGACTCTCTCAAAAAAAATATATTTTAGGCTCAAAACTCACAATTTGTGTATTTAAGTTTACTCATAGTTGAACTTGCTATTCTCTTTCAAAATTCGTCGAATTGACATGGCCAAATGAATATAAGTTTCAAGCATGATCCATATGATAAGTTATTAACATTTTTAAAGATAAAGACCACAATTAATACTTGTTCTCCACTCTCTTCCTATAGTAACTGAGCTCATGTTCTCATCATTGTTGCTAGAAAGGGGTTTTTTTTTTTTTTACATAATCAAAAGACTCCAAATGTGAATAAATACCCCCAAACGTAGATGGAACATTGTCCTCAATGTTTGAAAAAAACTTAAAATAGGCATGTGTCACCATCCAGTTTGAAGGAAAGAAAATGAATAAAGAGATGAATAGAGAAATGAATAAAGAGAAAAGTATAAGAACTTCCCTGACAATTGGGTTGCCTCCCAATAAGCGCTGCGTTTCTTGTCCTCAGCTACTTGACGAGTTTATGCAATGTATTGAGCTATTCTTATCCTCTAGGGTTTGGTATAGTTTGTGATGGGAGTTCTCCTGCCTTCCTTTCACTTAACTCCTTAGCGATTTGACCAATTTGGGTCTCCAATTTTTGAATGGCCTGCCCATGTTGGTTGCTCGTTTGATGTTGCTGTTGGAGCAATTGAAGAACGGTGGATTCGAAATCCAACTTCTTCTGTTCTTGAACTGGCCGATCAAATCCATTCCCGATCTGGAAGTTCCGCGCATGCCCTTGTGCGATTTGAGTGCCTTGATTGTTTTGATTATTGTTCCATGAGAAATTTGGATGGTTTCTCCACCCTGGATTGTACATTCGAGAAGGGATTGTTCTTGGGTGGAAACACTCCCTGTCCTACGTAGTTTGCGTGCTCCTGATCTGTGAAAGAAGACATGGGACATGCATCAATTGCATGATCAGAGTGAGAACAAATTGCACAAATTTCTTTTGCTTGGTTTTTTACGCCACCTAGCGTCGAAATTGCATTAACAAGCATATCAATTTTTTTGTTCATGGTTACTATTTCTAATTGCATGTTGTTACTACTAGAAATTTCGTAAACTCCCTATTTTTTCGAAAAACCCCTTCCTCTTGTTGAGAATTGTTGTGAGTTCTCGCTGAGTTCTTCGAATAGCTCGATGGCCTCCTCACCACTCTTCCTCATCAAGATTTTCATTGCAAGCTGAATCTACAATTGCTTTGTTAGTGTCATTTAAACCCTCATAGAATGCTTGTACCTGATCATCCTTAGGCAAGTTGTGCGTAAGATACTTGAGAAGTTTGTTCTTAAAGTCCTTCCATGCCTCGAAGAATAAATCGCCATCTTTTTATTGGAAGAGTTGAATTTCCCTTTTTAGTTGTTTGGTTTTCTGAGCTGGAAAGAATTCCTTCAAGAACTTTGTTGCCAATTGCTCCCATGATTGAATTGATCCTGGTTCCAAAGAATTATACCACAATTTAGCATTAAGTTTTAATGAAAATTGAAATAAAATTAACCTAATTTGTTCAGGGGATAAGCCCTTGGACGCTTTGCGTTCTGCAAAGATCAAAGAAATCTTGCAAGTGGAGATGAGAATCCTCGTCTAGTTTGCCACTAAAGTGGGGAACCATGCTAAGTAATTGAGGTGATAAGTGCATATTCCCTGTGACATTAGGTTGATAAGCTATGCAAGAAGGTTGCTCAATATTCTTCGGAGTGAATTTGTCCTGCATTGGTACTCGATTTGGTACTTCCTCACCCATTATTGCTTTTGGAATGTTTTGCGGTACAGTCGACTTACACCCTAAAGACAGTCGACTGGACTGGCTTGGTTTCTGCAGAGTGTGCTCTATCTCTTAGTCAATAGGTAGTAGCTTGGGATGAAGTGATCGTCTCCCGTGCATACACCAAAGTCATGTAACCTCAAATTGGATTGTACCTAAAAAAGAGAATATTCATAGTGTTCAGTAAGTAAAATAAATTTTTTTTTATTGATTTGCAAGTTAAAGTACTAAACAATCCCCGGCAACGGTGCCAAAAAATTGTTGTAGCTCAGTTATCTAAATGAATAGATAATCTAAACACAAATTAAAACCTCGCAAGTGTACGAATCATTTTCAGAAGCGTAATGAAAAGCAAGGGTCGATCCCATAGAGATTGTAGTAATTAACTTACTAATCAATAATCAGAAAGTTTTTATTAAGTTTTATTTCTAAATGTATGTCTGAAAGGAAATGAGATTTAAATCTAGATCAAGTAGTCCTAAATTTGGTAAATTTGAGTCACAAAAATATCTATTGAATTAGTTGGGCTCGATTTTCACCTATAGCCAAGAATGTTCGATCAACTTCTACACTACTCTGATCACTCATATTTGTTCATTTAAGAGTATGGTATCTACTTCTTAAATTAAAGATTTTCCTGGGCTAAGAATTAGGCATGGTATCTACTCTAATTCCTTTCTCTCCTTAAGTGTTTAAGCATGATATCTACTAAGTTGCACTTGAAGAAAGCATAGAAACTGTGGAAATTAACAAACACTCAAAGCTCTAGAAGTTGGTATCAAATCTAGATCCTCCAAGTTGATTAAACCTAAGAACCCAAATGAGTTCTTGTGTTACTAATCATGAGCACTAGATTCGGTCATCTAAATCGGCTCATGTAACAAATTCAATTTTCTAATAAGCAAACTTGATAACTCAACATTGGTTGTGTTAACCAGAACGTCAGTTCAGTCGACTGTCGTAAGGAGTCAGTCGACCGTTCATCAACAAATACGTTGAGTTAACAATACTTGATAGTAAGAATGTCAAGCATCAAAAGCTACATATTATAAATTTGATCCCGAACTACCAGATTTAATCAATAAGTGATCGGAGTAATGCAAAAGAAGATCTATTACATGGCTAAGGTTTCAATCTGCCCAAAATGAATTTAGTTGCACATAATCCAACTTTTATTGACTAACAGTTTTGAATACATGACTCTAATGAATTTAACAAGAATAAAAATTAAAGAGAGAAGAAGAAACACTGATTTGTATGATGATCAGCTTGAAACCAATCAGCCTGAAGTCGACTTGATCTCCTCTGAAGTCGACATGTTCTCCTCCCCACTCAATGCCGAGTTGTCGTTCTTGATCCCTCCTTTCTCCTTCAATTCCCTTTTTCAATTCTCTTCTTTGATCCTTTTTTTATAGCTTCTTTTCTCCTCATCTGCAGATCTAATGCTCCAAATTTCAATATCCTCAACTACCGGATATGGATTGAGTCAAATTCTCTTCATTAACTACCAGACCAGATCTCTTAATTTTTGGAAAGTTGTTATTTTCAGTTATACAATATTTGTTTCCTGGATAGCTCAATCTGATTTGTTTTGCAGATTTGGATGAGGGTGTATCTGAACTGTGCTTATCTCTAATTCCCGTTGAATGCCAGTTCAGTCGACTATTGGCTAAGAATCAGTCGACTGTTCTGCGAACTTTTGGAAACTCAAACCAGTCAGAGCAATCGACTGTTGACTATGAGTCAATCGACTGTTCAGCGAAGCTTCGGAAACTCAACCCACTATGTTCAGTCGACTGTCGTTAAGGAATCAGTCGACTGTATTCAGGAGCTTCTAATAAGTGCAAAGTTAAGGTTCTTCATTCCAGTGTATCATCCTCCCAGTGATGGATTAGTCTTGAGTAAATCTTGAATCTGCTTCATTTAGTTGCTTTTAGGCTGTTTCCTATGGAAAAGAGAAAAGAAGAATAAATTACCAAAGATAGAGAGTTTAATTGTCTAGTTGCATTCAGATTATTGCTCTAAAATGTGGACTTTAACAGATTTATCACCTACTGTTTTAATTAATTGAACATGATGATGTATTTTAAAAATAATGATCTGGAATCAAGACGTTCAGGCATGAGAATCTGAATATCTTGTAATCCGTTAGTCGGTTGCAAAATCGTTAGATTGTCTGGATTCCAAAACACTGAGGGCTACAACTTTTATTTAATAAGTTTTAATTTATATTATCTGTAATTAGGTCAAAATCTCACTTCAAGTTGGAGCAAACAGTAGGGCAGTAGTACAAAATTTGTAATTGTAACAATTATGATTTACAACATGTGGTTTTATATCTAGAATTGAACATACATTCTCATCTAGTAATTATGATGGATTCTTATTGTTAACATGATGAAAGTTATTATTATTTCTACTGTATTAAACTACTGACAAAACTATAATATTACATATAATCAAAATTCCTTCAAATCACTACATTTATCTATATACACATATTCAGATATGATTCTAGTTTATGTTCATGGAATGCATATGGCGACAATGAAATCTATGATTTTTGGGTGGGTATTGAATCAACGTAGGCAAATGGATTGATTCAATGTATATAAAGATTGATTTAAATATAAAACGATCACAAGCCATGCAACGATATTATTGTTCAACAATTTAGATCTACAAAGGATATTTTATGAACATGGACGATAAACGAACTTCAAGATACGATGATCAAATTGAGATACTACTTGCGAGAGGTCAAGAAGATGCTTGCACAAGAACAATAAGGTTGTACAAGAGATGCTTTCCTTTTTACTTGATGATTACTAATGTGGTGAGAACCACGGGAAGAAGAAACAACGTTGGCTATGGTGGTGGCAGTAAGAGTACGACAACATGAACGGAGAAAGGCGGTGGTAATTAACAACAACAAGCAAGAGCAACCACAACAACAAGGAGATGAAGGCGATGATGCTATGGGCAGCAAGGTGATCGGCAGGTGAGCAACAAGAGGATGAAGGTGATGGTGCTTAGGTAGAGGGTGGTCGGGCTGCTGGTTGCTTTGCTGTTCGAGTTTGGTGGAGTCAAGGCAGCGGTTGGATGGTTACGGTGGAGCTCAGACAACAACAGGGTTGAGAGTTGCAAGGTAGCAAGGAGTCCAGGGAGGCAGTCGAGGCTGGAGTTGGCCGGTTGGGGAGGTGGTAGGGTGGAGACAGGCTTGTTGTTTTGAGAGGATGATGTAGGGCATCAGGTTGTTGGTGGTGCCGGTGAGGAGTCGGTGGCTGCAGTGGTGGATCAGCAGTCGGGGGTGGCTAGAGTGGGGGTCACGGGATAAGGAGCAGTGACGTTCGGCAGTGCTAAGGTGGTCGGTGGCAATGGAGAGTAGTTTGGTGTTGTGGGGCTATTGATGGGGAAATGGAGGTTCAACCGTGTGGTGAGTGAGATGAGGTAGAAGGTCAGAGGAGATGCAGCTCAGTGGTGTTATGGGTTTGGAGGAGAGACACATAGGAGGGGCTTCCGGCCTGTCATGGAAGGAGTGGGAGGTGATGGAGCTCGGTGGTGATATGGGTTTGGAGAAGAGAAACAGAGGAGGGGCTTCCGAGCTATCATGGAAGGAGTAGGAGGAGATTAAGAGAGAGAGAGAGAGGGGGGGGGGTGATTATTATGTAATTAATTAAGAATTAGTGGTGTAGGTTATGGTTTTGTTTAATAGATTTTAATGGATTGTAATTAGGTGCACAGTGGGGATTTCAGTTTAAAAAATGAAGAGTTGGGGGTTTGGCTGTTGTTTTATTTGTTTGGTTTGTTTTGAATAAGAGTACGGGCTTGGGGTTGGGAATTCTTTCAATAATAAGGTAATAAAATAATTATAGTATGAATTAGGAATTAAATATGGCTTACAAAATAAATAATTAAACAAATTATAGGGTGGACTAGGATTGGGCTTTACATACTAATAATAATACATATAAAAGAAAATATGATTGAGCTTTATTCAATAATAAAATAATGAAATACTTATAGTATGGATTAGAGCTTTGAGTTTACAAAATAAATAATTAAATAAAAAAATTATAGATTGGATTAGGAGTTTGGCTCAAAATATAATAAGGAACTAAGTAATTATAGGATGGGCTAGGATGAATGAAAATTGTAATTATAATAAAACGAGTTTACAAAATAGATAGCTAAATAAATTATGGAATTGATTGGGCTTTGACAACATAATTGATTATTCAAATATATGCAATAGGATTTAGAAGAACAGAAAGATTAACGAAACATTGAATACAATAATACGAAGAAAAAGAGAATACAAATCCATTTAATAGGAAGCGGTAGGGTTGGAAAATAGGTATAACGGGCCAAGTCGGGTCGAACCCGCCCGGGTTGGAACCCAACTTGGGCGGGTTCGGATCGGGTCATTGGGTTAACCGGGCCGGGTCGATAGGGCTAATTCTCGACCCGCCCAACCCGTGAACCCTTTCGGGTCCAACCGGGTCGGGTCAGGTCGTGTCGCGGGTTGGCCCATCTAAAGTTAATTTTTTTTTCACTTAAACAAAAAATGTAATGTAATTTTAATAATAAACAAAAAATGTAATAATAATAATAAGATTGAAAGAGTGAAATTGCCAAAAAAAAATTATATATTATTAATATGATTTTATACAAGTTTCACAATTTGTAATAAGAAATAAAAATTTTCTACAAATTTGTTTTATACAATAACAAATTTCTTAGATACATTTTCAATTTTCTTTAATTTTCCTAATTTTAAATAACAAAAAAAGATTTTATAGAATTTTTTATACATTTACAATTGTCTTCAATTTTATGTTGTTGTTGTTAGTCTTGAATTCTTCATTTTGGTTGCAATTGTTGTTGTTGTTGTTGTTGTTCCGGCAAGGTGCTCCCACTTGTCGACATGTCGAACGCTTTTCCTTGAGTCCTATCTTTGGCCTTCAGCCAGTCTTCTGTGCAGACGAGTATCTGCAACGATTGGGGCTTCAAGCGATTCCTGTAGTCGGTTAGAACCCTGTCACTTGTAGAAAATGCACTTTCTGAAGCAACTGTAGAGACAGGAGGAGTTAGTAGATCTTTAGCCGTTTATTTAAGAATACTATAAGTATGTTCATGGTTTTCCCACCATTGTAAAATATCTATCGAAGAAGTAAAAGATTCAGAATCTTTTTGATTATACGAATTTAATTTATTTGGTTGATTAGTCCTAGGTTTCTTTAATTGAATTTGTACAAGTAAATTAAAATTTTTATCATCTAATTTACTCTTACCCTTATCTTTAGAAGTAGCAGAAGAAGAACTAACTAAAGAAGTTGTACTACTAGATGCAAAACTTCTATCATAATAATCATACAAGTTATTTAATGTCGATTCAAATTTAACTAAAAATGTTCCGCAATCAATTTCAGATTCATCTGGCCTAAGTAAAGTAAAAAAACATTTCAATCAAACTCTTCGTACCTTCTAATTTGATACAAGGATCCATCACAGTAGCAACACAATACAACATAGGAGGAGGATTAAAATACTTCAAAAATTTTACATATTCAGGTTTCACAATATGACCAATAAAAGCATTATCGATTATTTCTTTGAAAGTTTGCATCATAGTAAATTGAAATAAAAATGCTACTAGAAGTAGATTTATAAGATTTTGAAAATTTGTAAGTTGCGGTTTTAAAAGGTTCTAAAAATTTCAACAAAGATTCAGCATAATACCAATGTTGGGGAGTCATTTCAAAATTTGGCATATTTTTGCAATACAAAAATTATTTATACATGCTTTATATTCAGTAACAACTTGTAGCAAATCAAAAGTAGAGTTCCATTGGTGTTTAACATCCTTTCGAAATTTTCTAACATGTACATTTTTAAGCCTACACCAAGCTTTCCATTCTTAAAATATGGTTCCACTTAATGCAATAAAATGTACACAATTCCTAATGTTAACTATATATGGTTCGGCTATTTTTAATGCATTTTGAACACACAAATTTAAAATATGACATGCACATCTAACATGAAAAATATTATCAGATGGAGAGTTTAATGCGATTTTTAAAATACTAATTGATGCATTGTTGTTAGATGCATTATCAAAACTTATACACATAATTTTATCACGAATATGAAAAACATCACAAATTTCTAAAATACGGTTTACAATTTTATTACCACTATGGGGATAGGGCAACGCGACACGTGATATGATCTTTTTTAGAAGAATCCAATCACTGTTGATCCAATGACAGGTCATTCCCATCATTGGAATATTGTTGCAACCCGTTCAACAATCAGAAGTTAAAGAAACTGTACAAGTTAAACTCCATAAAATTGCAATCAAAGCTTCCTTCATTTCATTGTACATTTTAAAACAATCTGATTTGCAAGTATTCCTAGGGATTCTTTTAAAATAGGGGTTTAAGGCGGTTTGATTAAAATTTTCTAAGTCTCTACTCTCGGGATAGGAAAATGGTAACTCTTCCTTGATTACTAATCGGGCCATTTCCCGACGAACAAGTTCGAGATCATAAGAATGGCTATCAACTACACCGGTACTATGATGGATTTTTGTTGGCCGGGTAGGTCAACAAGAAGTTCTTTATGCACATTTTGGATGTGTCATCTAATTGTACCCTTGCCCTCACCCCTCTTCCATTTGTATGGCTTCGAACATGTTTTACAAACTTTTAAACCTACACCCGGTATATTTTCGTCCAGAATATAATCATAAAATTTGTGCCAATCACTACTTTCTCCTCTAGTTTTCCTACTACTATCCGTGGGTGTTGTTTTGGTTGCTTGTGTTTGTTGTTCTTTTTCTAATTCTATGTCTCCTACAAACTCATCGTGTGTACCATTGTATTGGGTCATAGGATTAGGGTACTCTTCGGCGGGCTCATTTTGTGGGACAATTGGAGGCCTACGGGAAGTGCTGGTGGAATCTTGTCCACTTTGGCTACGGCCGCTACCTCGTGATCTAGACATGTTGATATATAGTAGTGTATGTGAAAAAATTAAATACAATATAGGCGCGATAAGTTACAAAAAAGAATCTAGAAAACAAAAGGGTTGTGAGAGAGAAGATCAAAAAACCAACAAACAAATATGATACAAAAAATTATAACTACAAAATAAATAAAAATAGAAGAAGAGGGTTATGAAATTTTGATACCGTTCACTACGGATAGTCATATATAAAATGAGAGTGAAAATAAAAATAGAAGTAGAAGTAGAAGTCCGGAATTGAAGACTTGAAGAGAGCTTCTTTGTTTGATCACTTGGAGGAGTAGAAGACTTGAAGACATAGTTGAATGTTGAATTTGATACGATCGGAATTTGTCGTTTGATCGTTTATATGTTGCTACCTTCTTCGTTCAATTGTTCACAAAAATTGAAATGACATGAGTAATAATAGTAGAGAGAGTAAGAGAGTAAGGTGTAAATTTTTAGTTTGAGTTTTAGGGGTATTTATAGGGAAAAAATAAAAAAAACAAAAAAGAAACCAAAAAAACAAAACTAACGGCTAAAAGAGCCGTTGAGCTGCTCTAGGCAGAAATTGCGACCCGTTGGACCCGCGGGTCAAACGGTCGACCGCGCGAGTCGAACGTGGGTCAAACGGTCTTCAATCCGCGAGTCGACCCGCGGGTTAGGCGAGCGAGTCGGATACTGTAGTGCAGGTTATTGGGCCGGGTTGATCGGGTTCAATTCGTTTATTTTAAGAACCGGGTCGACCCGTTTCTATTAACGAGTTCAACACGAACCTGAACCGGTTAATCACGGGCCAGGTTTGGCGGGCGGGTTGCGGGCGGCTCGCGGGTCGACCCAGCCCGTTTGCCATCCCTAGGAAGCGGGGGTTATAAGTTTTGAACCATATTCGATGTTAGCGGAGATTATGCAAATTGAGGAGTCTTGTGACACAACACCTGACATGGTGGAGAGGGGAAAGTGTTCCTTCGTTATTCGTGTCCTATGCAATAGATGGTGGGGTACATCCTTCATGAGTCTATAAGGGGTGTTAGTTCTTTCCACGCGGTGGAGAGGCAGGAGGTGCTCTTCATGAGAGTGAGAAGTACTTGGTCTTCTATGAGTATGGAAAACTGGCAGAGATAATGCGAGAAAAGATACAACTGGTTTGAAGATTTGTGTATTTGATCAACATGGGAGATTGTTATGTTTGTGGACTCAAACACACAGTGCACAAGATGAGTTGAACTTGGAGAAGAGAAAAAGACATGAAGACAACAAGCGAGATAGCAGCAACAACAAGAGAAAAGCACTAAACAGAGGCAGGAACAGTCGACTGCAAGGGACAGTCATCGGCGGTTGGAGCAATCGACTGCCCCGCTCTCTGTTTCAAACTAAAGAGAATTCGGTTGATTTCCAAGGAGGGCAGTCGACCGTATCAAGTGGGTGGCTGTTATTTAGGTTGTGGGTTTGGATCCAATTGTGCTGTATTTAAGTTTACCTTTAGGGTTTACTTTGGGGCTATAAATATAGATGTAAATACTAGGATTTAGTGTACTGATCATAACTACACCTTCAAGAGCGTCTGTGTGCCGAGTGATTCGAAAGGCGAGGGAGAGATTAGAGTGTGAACTCTTTGTATCTTTGTATTTCTTGAATAATAAGAAGTATTGCTTATCTTTGCATATTGTTGTGTTTTTGTGGTTATGAGATCTTACGTATTGTGTGGTAGATCTTATTATTGGTGCATCTAGGTATTGTGGACATTCATCCCAATGAAGGTGTCACTTGGCGAGTAGGATTTTTGGGAAATTTTGGAGAATGGTTTTGAAGTACCCAAAGATGAAGCTGCATTAATGGAGGCCCAGTAACAAGCCTTAAAGGATTTGAAATGAATAATCTTAGTGCTTTGTACACATCTATCGATGTATAGATGAATATGCATTTGAGACAAGGAACAAGTGCATAGTCATATGAGATGTCCTTCAAAACTCATATCGAGGAGCGAACAAGGTGAATAAGTTCCGATTGCAGATATTTCGAGAAGAATTAGAAAACCTCAGAATGAAGGAGTCTGAATCCATTTCAGATCAAGGGTTCTAGCTATTGGGAACAAAATAAGAAGAAATGGTGAGAAGAAGGAAGATTCTGAGGTCGTAGAGAAAATTTTACCATCATTGGATGATAAGTTGACTACATCATGGTGGAGATCGGAGAAGCAAATGACATGCAGAAAATCACTATAGATGAACTTATGGGCTCACTACAAGCCTATGAGAAAAAGCTTCTGAAGAAGGAGAAAGAGCCAATTGAGGGAGCACTTCAATAAAAGCTTACCTTCAAAGAAGTTGGTGGAAGTAATCAAAGAGGGCATGGCTGAGACAGTGGTTGGAACCATGGAAGAGCATGAGGCCGTGGACGTGGTCAAAGTAGAGGCGAAGGTCGTGGTGAAGAATCCAAAAAGAAACCAAGAGGGCGGTTCCAAAGTGGAGGAGGACGTAGTCGAGGTGGTTCAACAAGATGGAACAATATGGCAAAGAGATCATTGTCATGTTTGTAGAATCACACCCCGTATTATGATTTTGAAGTTTAACTAATTGCATAATTAAAGTATCGAATGAGTCTATCAACTGTATAGGTGATATTGCAAAGCTAAAAGATGATGGATGGAACTCAAGTCTCACCACTTGCAAACTCAACACAAACCTTCAAATGAACAAGTTAAAGGTTCAAATAAAGAATTCCAACACTTGAAGTGAAGATTGTGGATATTCGAGCCAAAAGTGAAGTATCGAACGAAGACGAAGACTTATACTCCATCAAAATTGAGCTCGAAGCACAAAATTGGTGTGAGTATTTATTTTATTAGGTAACTTGTTATTAATTAATCAATAGGGGAATCTGACCTAGATTTTTTATATACATGCATTATATAAAGCTTTTCAACTTAAAATTTCTCAAAATGACTAGTCTCGGTTTCCATGCATCACAAATGATTTTTGAACCTTGCATTAGCAGATAAATATCTTTTACATGTATGATGAAAAGTTTTGTAATTTTTGAGAACTTATTCATACTCCTATTGCATATAATTTTTCTCAAGTATCGGAGTGTCGGTTTTCTGAATATTTTTCTCAAACTAAACTCTTTTTGAAACAAAATCCTATAGGGGGTCAGTTTCCAAAGTTATTACCTGGGCGAGCTTGTTGTTGCCTCGTCGGCTTAAGCCATAGTTGGGAACTGCAACAATAGTTATACTGAAGCCATAATTCCCGGTTGCGGCTTCTTCAATAATTTTTTTGAGCATGCCGCAGCTGCTAACTACATCAATAGTGTTTGCCGCAGTTGGCAATAGCATAATTTTGAGACACAGAGAGCCAAGTGGCGGAGATAGAGTTGGATAGTTAAAGAAAATACTAAGTAAATTTTGTTAAAGAGAGGCTGCTGTGGGAACTGCGCCCTCGACCTAAATAGAGGTCGCAGTTCCCACAACGGCCTCGATTATATTGAGGTCACAGTTGGTAACTACAGCCTATGTTGGGACCTATTTGAAAACCTAGTTAAGTTTTGGGTTCTCGCCTCTCCCTTTAACTTCATCTCTCCCAACTATCTCTTCCAACATAGAAACCCAAATCTAAATATCAAAATCCCCTAATTCCTCCAACTCCTCTGATTCCTCCATCTCTGTGAAATCTCTTTCAACTCATCTGACTCCTCCAACTTCGTCAAAGCCCTTTGTGGTTGCCAATTTCACATCTCTTTCTCCAATTCAGAAATCCTGATTTATAGATATCCTCTAATTTCACCTCCCTCTCTCCAAACCAAAACCTTAATCCAAAAACTTGCATCATCTCCAACATCATCGTTAATCGTCTTCGACATCATCTACGTTGTCATCTCCGCAGTCAAATTCCGTATTTTTTCAAGGTATTCATAAAACCTTAAATTATAATTTTTTTTATCCTTAGTAAAATTCATTTATTATGCTTGTTTGAATTCTTATGATTGGTTCATAAGAATTCGCCTAGGTTTAATACTTCCAAGTTGGTTAATAAGAGTAGTGTATGTATGTTATGCTTGTGATTGGATAATACTCACAAATTTCTCGCTTTATGTATAGGTATGAATTACAAAATTCTTATTTGGTTATATTATGGGAGAGAAATAATTCAAGACCCAAAGCTAGGAGCATGTTGTAGAGGTGTTGAACTGGAAATAGTTTGTTCTCCTTATAATATTATGAAACAAGGACTTGTAGATAAGATATATGAAATTACTAACTGGGCTAGATGTGAATGGAGTGTTAAATTCCTAGCTCGAAGCAAACTTGTTCAAAATGTTGTCTAAAAGGACACAACAAGCGTCGTTGTCAACGCAACGAAATAATTTGATTATATTTTAGTTTTGTACTTTGCATTAGTTCATTACACTCTTTTCAAATATGGATTAAATAAACTACTTCATTAATTGACTAATGTTTTTAACCTTTATATGCCATATATCATCTTATTTGTCTATTCTTTAATTGACTAATATTTTCAATTCTACTTTGCAGAGTCATCATCGCACTACTAGCACGAATGCTCGGTAATGCAGGACCCTCGTGTAGTACTTAGCAGGCCCCGGGTAAGTCATATGGTTTTGGATGTTTAAAGAATATGTTTATTTTCATGCATTTAACAAAAACTATTTATTTATGTAGGACAATACGAATGAAGCTGTTGGTATAAGTGGCCGAGGATGCGGATACACGCTTGCACATGTAAGAATAATTGATGTATATTTTTAGTTTTGAATTGGTATATATAATGTGGTAGCTAATATAAAAAATATTTCATGTTGGTGTTGGTTGTTGAATCATCTTCGTCTACCGATGTTGGCCAATCATCTTCATCTTCCATTACACATCCAGGTTCAGGTCTAGTAGACCCAACACTGCTAATGTTGCAACAGAGTCACAGATCTCAGTCCATGTGGAATGGTTCATCAAAGGAGTGCACTTTTCGTACTCACACGACGTTGCCAATGCACCCACGTATACACAACTTGTTAGGCGATGCTGGTTGCTACGGAGTAGGAATGATAGGTTCTATGAAGCTGGATCGTGCTCTACTTATTGCTCTTCTCGAGAGATGGCAACTAAGGACACATTTGCTCCATCTACCTGTTGGACAGATGACCGTCACATTTCAGGATATTGCAGCATTTCGATTGATGTGATAATCATGACTAGTAGTATGGGGCTTGATAGGGACCAAATAGTTAGATATTTCCTTGGTGTTCATCCAGGTAAAATACTTTTGTTGGCAAATCTATCTGACTCTCCTGGCTTAAGACTATGTTCCACGCTTCTTGAACTGCGATTCATCTGAATTTCATGTTGAGTGCTACACCTAGGCTTACCTAGTGACACTATTTGGAGGTGTTCTCTTTTCAAACTCGTCAGGTGATACTGTGCCACGGATGTACCTCTTGTTGATCACTGACCTTAGAAAAGCTGGCCGATACAGTTGGGATAGTGCCGCATTAGCATCTTGTACTGGAGTTTGTGTGGAGGAGCGTTGAATGCGGTACAGATGACAGGGCCGACGGATGTACTACAGGTGTGGATTTGGTCTCATTTAAATGCTGGTCGAACTCACATCACAAAGCAGTCATGGGGTGGATGGGACATGCAGAGAATGTGGTAATGTTGGCTCACATTGGTGTGTACTAGACTGGGGGACACACGTGGAAAGTAACCCACGTGGGATGTTGACCTGTTATAGAGATGAGCTTGAGTAGTTGCGAGAGGAGTTCGTCAAATGGGATCCATATACGACCGAGAGATTGAATAATCTACCACCTGTTTGCAAGATGACTAGAGAGATATAGTTTGCGAGGGCACCATTCACCAACTTTGGTGTTGTAGAGTTTTACTTTCCAGACCAAGTGCTTCGACAGTTCAGACTCCATTAGAGCATACCGGTCGCACGATCATATGACACTGCCCTGCACGATCTCAAAGGGATGGGTCATTGGCCTGATCATGGTTGGGCAAAATATCACCAATTTCATGTCGACGCATGGAATGATCGTAGGTTTGATACAATCGTTGCAGGCATTCCTCCATATGATGGATCGTTACACGGTGTGTACATGTCCTGGTATCGGAGGATTACACAGTTGTATACTGCTCCTTCCACTATAGCAGTAGGGGTCCAGCTACCGGTTCCATGGAGAGAGATGGTACTAGCTCCTGGGTATTCCTTTTTTCAACCCATATATCAACCGAGAGCATCGACATCTCGATCCATTGTAAGATAGAAATTTGTTGTTCATTTCATATATTAACGCATTCAATACTCTTTTCTTTTTTCCATATGAATCATTCTAATTTGTATATAATACATTCATTTGTTGCAAATTAATGATGCATGGGAGTTTGCACAGAGAAGTGCTCATGCCTTGACGAGTAGTATGACCAATGCTATCAAGGAGTTCGCACTAGAAATTCTTAAACTGTGCGGGTTGCAACTTGAATAGGTTGGTGAGGGAGCGAGACTTGATTCTATGTTGATAGCTATAGTTCCTTAAACAAGTAGACTTAAGAAGGTGGTTCGGAAGCCCAGGTGACAGACATAACAAAAGGAACAACAACCAGAAGAGCCAGCACAAGAAGAAAAGATAGCACATGAAGAGGAGCAAGTTGATGACCTTGATATGCCCATCTCATAACTGACACAGTAGGTGTTAGTCAGCCATAGCCCGTTCGGAAGAGGAAGAAGACCACATTTTATTCATCAAGTTAGATTTGTCCTTTCTTGTATGAATGTGATATTTTGGTCTTGTGATGTATGTGATATTTTGGACTTGTGATATACTGTGATATTTTGGTGCCGATTGTGATATATTTGAATATTGTGATATTTTGGTATCGATTGTGATAAAAGTGTGATGTTGTGCGATAGTGATATACTGTGATATTTTGATATAGTGATATATTGCGCATATTTTTAGTTGAAAACATGGAAATAGTGATATTTGATTTTCAGATATCACAGTTTCAACAGATTTCGCAGTTGGAACTTCGGCTTTAGTGTGAAGGAATTTTGCTTTGCTCTCTGACTCAAAGAGCCAAAATTTTCAAGTACAGTGTAGGTCGCAGTTGAGAACTGCGACCTCTCTTTAAAGAACTTGTTCCAAAGAGATCTTGTTATCTAGTCTAAGTGCAGCCTTTATGTCTTAAGATGTAATACCCTAGATTTTTATTAAATGAGAATTGTTGATTACGTGTTGTGCACGTACAAATTTTTGTATAAATATTATATATATATAAATGATTTTCTATAACATGAACAAATAATTATTTTCTTTCCTTCTCTTTATTTTAAGCCCATTTTTTAAAGCCTAAACTTGTTTTTCGAATTTAAGCCCACCATAATTAAATGTTTTATTATTTGACCCATGAGTCCAAAGCCCACTATTTTGAAGCCCACAAACTAATTAATCTTTTAATTGTCATAACTTGTCATGTAGACACAATTAGTAGACAACTGATTAATTAGTTTTGTACAACTTAATAGTGGAGGACACTAGGAGGCATGTGCATGCACTAGAGTGTGCATTGCACACCCTTTCTAGGGATGGCCGGATTTGAGCAAAAGAAAGAAGGAGAGTGGATGAAGTTGTGGAGAGTAGTTATGTGATCATGGAAGTTGCTACAACTTCCCATTCCATCTTGATCCTTGATCTCTAACTCCTTGATTGAATCCTAGTCATCTACTCTCATCCTAAAAGTATATAAATACCCCTATATTTCTTCTCATTAGTTCACAAAACAATTCATTAAGAGAGAAAAAGATTAAGAGAGGAAAAGATTGAGTAGTAATAGGGAATAAAAGATTAGAGTGTGAAATTTTGTGTGTGTTTCCAACCAAGAGGAGGCCGGCCAACCATTCAAGGAGCACAAGAAGGTCGGGTTCCAAGCTTTCAAGGAGGAGAAAGCAAATTGCAATATATTCTAGGAGGAGAAGGCCACTTTCTTGCACTCTAGAAACTTTCAATTTGTTTGTCTCCAATAGGTGGGTGTTTCTCATGCTTCTAAATTTTAGATGCCATGCTAGGAATGATGTGATAAAATAGTTAAAGAGAAATCAAGAAATTCTAGTATCATGTTTGATAAATTAGAGATAAAATGATAATTTAGAGAATGATTGTGAAGATAATTGCTAATTGATAAATGTGTGAAATTGAAATGCTAGAATCTAGTCATGTTTTATGTTTATAAATCATGCTATGTGAAGAAAGTTGTGCTTATGAGACACAAATTGATTAAATACATCATATGGAATTAATAGTTTGAATTAAAACAACTCTACTGTAGAAAAGGAGATCTTGTGTTCTAATTATTGTAAGGTGTTAATAAGTAAATGAATAAAGACATAAAGTGAATTTGGTGGAAACTTAGATTTATAGATTATATAGATATGGAAATTGTTCTCAATGTCGAAATTATAGACATATAACATAATAATAGAACAAAAATGCATGTTTTATAAAGCAAATAATGAATATGAAAGTACTAGTTTACTCTAATTTTATATAGATTACAATCTGGAAATTTTTATTGTGAAAAGAGAAGAAAAAGAAACAAAATCGTTTTGAAAATTGGGAAATTAGTAATGAACAGAGAACTGAGTTATAAACAACTCAACTCAAATTGAGACAATCTGGTTACTTAGACCATTTGGTCGGAAGGGTTTCAGTCGCTACAGTAGGGGGGGGGGGTGTTTGTCTCTAGTATCGGGTTCGATTCCGAGTAGGAGCCTGTTGTTTTTGGTTTTTTTTGTTAAAAACCCGAATGTCGAGATCTAATATAGATGGGTCGAAACCCAATCCATATCGCCTCTGTGGTTTGGCCAGTGGTTTTGGGCGTTGTCCTTTAGGCCGCTGGTTGTGGGTTCGAAGCCGGGTGTGGGTTTCGGTTTAAAGAAGTGGTTTTGATGAAATAATTAATTTTTTTTTTTGGGTTATAAAAATAAATTAAAATTGAAACAAAAATGTGGGAAAATTCCTAGAAATTATCTAGTCTTCATGAAATAAATTTCTAAAACTTTTGATGAAATGTAGTTGAAAATTCGAGACTATTTTTCAAGAAGGGACTTATTTTAATTATTAACTTAAATTATCTTTTAGATAAAGAAAATTAAATGGATTTTTTTAAGAAATTTAGAAATGAGATTTTGTAATGAGAAATTTGAAAAGTGTGAATTGTGAAACTAAATGAAATTGTGAATTGTGAAATTAGTATGGATTAAAATAAAGATTAAGAGAATTATGTGGAAATATGAACTAGTGAATGTGACATGTTAGAAGAATTGAATTTTAATTATTCACACATGATATTCTACTTGAAAATTGAAATTAGATGGCATGATGAGTTATGAAGAGCATTATGAATATGAATACATGAATACTATGAATATGAAATGTGAATTATGATTAATCATGAAAGAGAACTTTATGAGTATGAAAACTCGATGTTGTAATTATGAGTTGAAATTAAGAACTAGGGTGTAGCTAAGCCTTATACCGGCAATAAAAGAAATATTGAGATGAAATTTGAAATAAAAAGACCAAGATTTGGGTCATGTGAAATGAATGAATAAGACCGGTATAGTAAGAGTGCTAACCCTAAGGGATTAATTTTGTTCATGATTCAATTAAATTAAGAACCAGATACATAGTGAAGATGTGATGAAAGTAAGAGAAAAACATAAGTATGAGGGCCATTGGATTGACAGTGTGAGAGTATTCACAGGATGTCCCATGATGTGTCATGAGTAGGACGTGAATACTGCTCCAGAGTACCGTCCCGGTGGCGACGCTCGTGGGGTGTTTGGTGACTGCGGGTGGTGTCATGTCTATGGTAGGAGGTGAATTACCACAGGATGCCTGCATGAAGAGTCATGTAACGGTGCGTTGGGATTCTCATCAGGATGCCTAGACATGAGTTCGTAGGTCATAGAATATCTAGGATACTTACCGTAATTACAGTAGTAGATTAAGTCATGGCGAGGGATTGAACCCTACAAGATGAAGAACGGTTATGGGCTTGCCCTCGGACCTATGTAGTATGGGCTGCATAGACTCTGAACAAGTGCGCATTAGTGTCATATAACATAAATAATTGCATTAAGGACTAAGTGCACATTCACCACACGACATCAATAGGATAGTCTCCTTAGTTTTGTTTGTGAACAAGTTTGTGGTTTGTTAAGTGTTGAGAATCGTTATATTGTTTTCGGCATAGAGAGGATGGCCGTGTATAATATTTCGTCAGTTGAATGAACTGACGTGCCCACAGTTTCCATGCAGGGTAAAGCACATGAAAAAGTCAAAAGATGAATTGATGCTTAAAGATTTTTCAACTGTTGTATTTCATTCATTGTTGTAAAATTTGCTTCCACTGTATAAATGTTAATGTAAATGTAACTCTGATGTAAAGTAAACTTTTATTTCCTTGTAAAATTGTACGAAGAGAAGTGAAAAGATCCTGTGGAACTCGAATTCAGTATGTTTTGAAATTCGGGGTGTTACAGGGTGGTATCAGAGCCACGCTTCCAAGTAGTACAAATTTATAAAGAACGACACCCTAGAAGTGGACATTAGAGTGTGTGCTGAGTCTAGAGATTTAAATGTAAGTCACTTACATTTGTGTTGCCCTACAGTTTATGCTTCTTCTTCTCCTTTCTCTAAGATGGCGGATCACTTCGACCCAACTGGAGATAACGATTGGTACATCGTTGAGGAGGATTCCTACCCTGGGCAAGCTGATTCAGACGAAGAGGATCCTGAAGAATTCGAAGAGGAATGGCCTGAGTCCCGAGAGATCACTCCACCTCTGGATTCATCTGATAATTCCTTTGACGAGGAAGAACCAGTTCCGAGTAGTCTCATTGTGTCTCTTCAGAGGCAAGTAGAGACTCGGAGGGAGAGAGCAGAGTTGCTACAGGCACAGTATGCGAAGTGCAAGGAAAGCATTGCAACTCTCAGTCAGCGTGTTTGGGAACTCGAGAAGAGGAAAAACATGTACGATGTACTGAAGGAAGAGGTGACAGAACTACGGGAAGAGCTTCGAGAAGCTAAGAGGAACCATAGAAACTAGACTATTGTATCTTCTTATTGCTTTCTTTTGATGACAAAAATATTTTAAATTCGAATGTACAATGTTTGAAATTCAATGAAATGAAAAGTTGATTTAAAATTCATGTTTTATACTTCGAATGTAATGGATCTTTGCATCAGATTATAGCTAGAAGAGGAGCTCGAAATGGAGAAGGTCTGGACTTGGAAACCGAACTAGTGAGGGTCTATCAGACACTCAATGCCGTTACCATGAATCAGAATCAGGGAAGGGTGCCTGCGAATCCAATACTCGAAGCAATCAAACTCGTGGAATCATTCAAGCGGATGAAACCATCGGTGTTTGAGGGGAAGTCAGACCCTAACTCGGCTGACAATTGGATTCGACAGGTAGAGACTATCTTCGAAGTCATGGAGACTTCGAGGACAGCAAGGTGAAGTTGGCTGCGCTGCAGTTTTAGAAGGATGCGGCTGTGTGGTGGCAGTTGATGAAGTGGACGATGGGAGACATTGTTCTTGGCTGGAAGGAATTCTTAGAGGAATTCCGCAGTCATTATTTTCCCTCAGATGTCCAGGAGAAGAAGGCCATGGAATTTCTTGTGCTGCAGCAGGGCGACATGTCAGTTAGGGCGTATGAGACAAGATTCACTTAGCTCTCTAGGTATGCACCCGAACTGGTGATGGACGAGGCGAAGAAGGGTCGAAAGTTCGAGTATGGTTTGAGGCCAAGTCTGAGATTGCGGATGATACCCCTCGGTATCAGGAGGTTTGACAAGCTGGTCAAACGAGCGGCAGCCACTAAGGCGGACATGGAGCAGTTCCACGCTGTTCAGAATCGGAAGAACAACTGGAATGTGGAGAAGAGGCCCGCAGTTGTTGGGAATGTCAGGGGACAGCCGTCAGCTCAAAGGTTCAAGCCTATGGGTGCGAATGCTATTCAGGTGGCGAGAAGACCTGGGAATACTTGGGTGAGACCTTCTGTGACTTGTTTCAACTATGGAGAGACAGGCCACTACAAATCTCATTGCCCCAAGCTGCAGGATGTCATTCGTAATGGACCAACTCAGGATCCCGTCATCACTGTACGAGTGAGGGTGTTTAGGAGTGTTTTTTTGTTGTCTCTTTTACCGCTTATTTAGTAAGACTGTTATGTAACGAGTGTGTGTTATGTAACAGGAGAACTTTATTTGAATGGAAAGAAAGCTGTTATTTTGTTCGATACTGGGTCCTCTCATACTTTTGTATCACCTAAATTTGCTAAAGTTCTGGGAGTTGAACCGAAGATATTTCCAGGCAAGATTTTAGCAGTAGCTACTCCGTCAGGGGAGACTTTAACCACTGATCGGTACTATGCAGACTGCGAGATCGTGATTGGAGATAGAATTTTCGGGATTGATCTGATCGAGCTAAATGTCTTGGGAGTCGATGTTATCATTGGCATTGATTGGATGTCGGTGTACAGTGTGAGCATCGAGCGCAAGACCAAGGTAGTAACAGTGAAGGCTCCAGGTGGACCTGAAGTCACTTTTCAATGGAAGAGGAGATGTTCAGATTTGGTGGCTGCTATCAGCCAGAAGAAAAGGATTCCTGTAGAGGTGCATCAAATCCCGGTGGTTTGGGATTATCCGACTGCGTTCTTGGAAGATTTGCCTGGGTTACCCCCGCATCGTGATGTGGAGTTCAGCATCACTATTTAGCCAGGGAGTGCACCTATTTCCAAGACACCGTATAGGATGGCGCCTGTGGAGCAAGATGAGATCAAACGGCAGATTGAGGAACTATTAGAGAAAGGCTTTATTCTACCGAGTGCGTCACCTTGGGGAGTGTCGGTGCTTTTGGTAAAGAAGAAGGATGGTTCGATGAGGATGTGCATCGATTATCGACAGCTGAATAAGGTCACTTTTCAGAACAAGTTTCTCATTCCCCGAATTGACGACCTGTTCAATCGTCTATAAGGAGCAGCTGTTTTCTCCAAAATAGATCTTCGATCAGGATATCATCAAGTTCGAGTGAAAGATGAAGATGTGCATAAGAATGCATTTAGAACTTGACACGGGCATTACGAATTCTTAGTTATGCCGTTCGGAGTGACGAATGCACCTGCAATCTTTATGGACATGGTGAACAGAGTTCTGAGGCCGTTCATTGATTCTTTCGTCGTGGTATTTATCGACGACATTCTTGTGTACTCCAAGTCGGAGGAGGAGCACACGGAGCATCTGGCAGCAGTTTTGAAGAAGTTGGAAGAGCAGGAGTTGTATGCCAAGTTATCCAAGTGCGATTTTTGGAAATCTGAAGTGGCATTCCTAGGTCACATCCTTTCTAAGGAGGTAGTGGCAACTGATCCTCAGAAGATAGAGGTAGTGAGAGATTGGGCAAGGCCTGCTACAGTAAAGGAAATCAGGTGTTTCCTTGGATTGACAGGATACTACAGGAGATTCATTCAGGGTTATGCTAAGTTAACCATGCTACTCACTGGTTTGACCAAGAAGAATTTAAACTTCAAGTGGACCGAGCAGTGCGAGGCAAGCTTTCAGGAGTTGAAAGAGAAGCCGACTGCTGCAACTATTTTGGTGTTGCCTAGAGCAGATGTTGAATATGATGTTTACAGCGATGCTTCACATTGTGGGCTTGGTTGTGTCTTAATGCAAGAAGGAAAAGTGATCGCTTATGGGTGTAGGAAACTACGACCGCATGAGAAGAATTATCCGACTCATGATCTGGAGTTGGCTGCGATTATCTTCGCCTTAAAGTAATGGAGACACTATGTGTATGGTGAGAAACTGAACATGTACACAGACCACAAGAGCTTGAAATACATCTATCAGTAGAAGGATCTGAATCTGAGGCAGCAGAGATGGTTGGAAGTGCTTAAGGACATGCATCCTGAGATCAAGTATCATCCTGGGAAGGCTAATGTTGTTGTTGATGCACTTTGCTGCAAAAGCAGTTTGGCTAGTTTGATTACGACTCAAAAGCACCTGCAGAGGAATTGGATCGGGTTGGTATTGAAGTTGTCTTGCAAGGCTTGGGTGCATCCTTAGCTCAGTTAAGGCTTCAGCCAATGCTGAATGGAAGGATTACTGCTAGTCAGAAGGAAGATGCTGATAATGTAACCAATGTTTTTCATTTTTGTGTATTTTTGGAGTGTATTTTTTGCTTTGGTATATTTTCTCTCTTGTATTTTTTTGAACCGTATATTGAGGTTGTTTTCAATATATATTCGTTTTATTTCATTTTGAGCTCTTTGTTTTGTTGTTGTCTCTTTGGGTTCGTTCTTCATTATTGTGTTCTTTCTTTCATTTGGTTCTTGTCTTCTTTATTTTATTTTTCTTGGGTGCTTGTGGTGGTGATTTGGTTGTGATCCTTTTCCCAATCCTATTATTTGATCCCTAATAAGATTACTAAAGCCAAATTAAATTCTCAATCCTATTTGATATCCTATACAATTTGTATCCTAATTAAATCCAAATTAAACAAATCCTACTACTACTCCTAATATACCCACAACCCATTACCCATTAAACCTAATCCCTCCATATAAATACATCCTCCCTCACACAAACCTTAACCCTAATACCCTACCCTCTCTCACCCGGCCTCCCTCTCTCTCCCTTTCCTTGCTTGCGCCGCCGCACACAGCCGGCCCAACCCCTAGGCCAGCCGACCCCTCTCCAACCTGTGTGCACACCCCGACAACCCCCAAACCTGATCGGCCTAACCCTTCCCCTTGGCCGACTACCTCCACATCCCGACCACCACATATAATCCCTCGACTCTCTTTCTTGGTGAACTCGCTTGGACGCAAGTTGTCGCCATCTCTCGCTCTCTTGATCTCTCGCTTTGTGGAGTTTTGTTCGTGTGGAGATTTTTGCTCAAGTTGCTTGGATTCATTCATTCGCGGATTTTCGTTCGTGGGTTTTGCTCGTTACTCTTGCTTTTCGTTGTTCTTCATCTTCGGTTAAGACAAGTAACTTGTACTCCAATTCATTTGTTTGATACAAGTCAAAAATACCACCTATAGTGTAGTTGGGTCCAGAGACGACTCTTGTTTGTGTTATTCTTGATGTGTTTTGTCTCTATTATGAAAATTTGACCATAGATAACTCACGACATAATATAGACATGAATTAACTTAGGTTTTACCCGTTTTAAATTTTGATCATGTATGTGGGACTTTTGTGAGAATTCGTGATTTGGTTGAGACCCATGTGATATATTTTGTGTGGACATGCTAGATACCCTAATTCATGATGTTTGGATACTTGGTAGACTCGATTTCATGTTTGGTTGAGCTTTGAACAAGTTTGGTATGATATATGTTGAGTTGTTTTTAAGGGAATAAAATCTGTATTTTGTCGCTGATCTATTTTGTTTGCTGTTTTGGACTGTCTTGAAATCAGTATCTTAATTTTGGTATAAAATATGAGTTTTAGAGAACTTCGTCTATTTTCAAACCCCTCTAACCTTACTTGATTTCGTTTTCGTATGAGTGAGTTATGACTGTTTTACTACAGAGGTGTCGATCTTTTCCAGATTTTGTATTTCGATGATTTTGATGACTAAATAATTTTGATACTGATGCTAGACTTATTATTTTGATCAAAAACTTTGGTCAGTGTTCTTTCTCTAGTTAGGGATTACCCAGAATTTTGGTGGATTTTATTGATGAGTTTTATGTATCGTTTCATGCTCGTTTATGAAAACTATTCTTGTTGTATTTCGCTCGCTATTCTGTAAAGAACCTTATTTTCACTATGATTCCTTTTACTATAAAAAAAATATTTGTGATATATGAAAGTTAGTATATTTTATCTATTTTCATAGCCCTTTGGAGGAATTGGATTTCGTTTCACTGGTTGCGAGATATCATAGTTTTCGTACTGCAGTGTTGGGAATTCCAGATTTGCCAAACTACCGTTTATTGATGTTTTCTTATTTTTGATGACTGAACTAATTTTATTGGAAAATTCTAAAACTTTATATTAGATACTAGACATATAGGGGAATATCCCAGATTTTTCGTGGATTTATTTAATGTGTTTTCATGCTGATTTCCTATTCTTGAATTTGTTATCCTAATTTCTGGCTGAATCTATTTTTAGTATTCAAATTAGTTTTGAGCTATGTTTTTGTGAATTAATATCTGACTTATTTATATTCGCTGGATTCATGTGGAAGTCTATTTTCCAGATCCTTCGACAGATCTAGATTTGAATGTTTGTAACACTGGGAATTACTGTTTTACTACAGTATGGTCTTACTGTCCTGAACTTGAAATTTGTCTATTTTATTCCTTTATGAGATATCTTGCATTCGTAAATATTCATCTTGCAACTTGCACTTGCTACATGATCATGCCATGCTATTCTTGATATATTTTACACATATACATGCTTGTTTGACAATAATAATAAATAACCAAGCCGGAGTTTAAGGGACAGATCTAATAGTGGATAATTCAGAAACGTGTACTCGGAAGGGGATCCACTGATCCAACGTGATTACTTGAGACATGATACTTGACAAGTGATTATTTGATACTTGCACGCAAGACACGATACTTGCCACTTGCACACTTGACACGTGATTACATGATTCATAATACTTGGAGCTTGGAGCTCGATTACTTGACTTGTACCTGAGTGTACTGCCCTCTATGGTCCGCTATGAAATCTTAAGAGAAACTATTTTAATGTAGCAACCATGTCTTATGGGATGCATTAAGTGCTACCAAGATAGTAATCACTACAAGACTTGATACATGGTACTTGAACTTGATACTTGAACATGATACATGCTTGTTTGTTACCTGACTACATGATACATGAGACTTGAAACTTGACATTTGTTTACATGATTACATGATACTTGACACTTGATGTATGTTTACATGAAACCTGATTACTTGAAACTTGATTCAGGCCATTTATACTTGTTCACTTTGCCATGCTAGTTGTTTATGTTGACATCACACTTATACCATATTGCTAGTTAGTTTTTCCATGTGCTTGTATCTTACATTATAAGTGGCCCGTAATTTGCAATTGACGGGTACTTGTTTTTCTCTTTTTCCTCTTTCCTGCATTCGTTGAATTGCAGATTTTGGAGAACAGGTTCCAGATGGTATCGGAGACATGAAGTATTAGTGCTGCATTTTATTATTATTATTTTTTGTAACTTGCTTGAACAATTATTGTATTCATGTACTTGGATTTATTCTTGTATTTGAGCAATGTGATCCAAGATATTTGTTTTATTCAGATCATGACTATTTGAGATTTATATATTTTGTTTCAAGTATTCTTGTTGGTATTTTGGCTCATTATGTGCATATAGTTGATTCTTTTGCTTCCGACTCTGAAGATTCTTGTGAATATTGTGAAGATTTCTTGAACAGCTTATGGATGATGAAAATCATTCGCTGGGTTTTTGTTGCGTATCCGTATTCCGTATTCTTTTTGGAAAGTAGGGCGTGACAGGGTTTTTAGTGGTATCAGAGCACAGGTTTGGCTAATGTATTAGTTGCCTAATATATTAGACAAGCTTGGCTCGAACTGGGATCTGCGCAACATTTCACCAAGCATGCATGCATAAATGAATCAGTTATTACCAACATTGATCTGGATATAGTCTTATTCCATTCTTTTTTATCCCTTATTTTTTTATTTCTTTTGGGTATGAATTCATTCTTCTCGTACCCATATTCTTGATTTTGGTGTCATCCATTATTTTCTTTGTCACTTTTGCTTTCTGTCTTAGGTGTTGTGCTTGTGTGCTCTTTTCCTGTTCATGTTCTGTTTGATTCTGGGGCCACCCATTCTTTTGTCTCTTCTCGATTTGTCGCTCACCATCAGTTGGAGTGTAGTAACATGTCAGAGGCTTGGAACATTGTGACAGGTGGTGGAGTTGTTATTTATTCCCGGGAGTGCAGGCAGTGTCCCGTGATTATTGGTAGCGCAGAGTTCAAAGCCAATTTGATTGTAATTGGAAATTCGGGATTCGACGTTATTCTGGGTATGGATTGGTTGGGTGAAACCCATGCTATTATTGATAGCCGTGCCAAGAAAGTTGTGTTCTGGATTCCAGATCGCACAGAATTTAAGTTCCATGCTAGGGAGTCTTCCCTTGGCCGAGCTGCAGTTGATCAGGAGATTTGTGCGATGGAGTTGCATTCAGGCTGTGAGGCTGTGCCTCTAGTAGTTCGTGATTTCTTGGATATTTTTCCAGATGAGTTTCCTGGCTTACCCCCTGATAAGGAAGTGGAATTCGGTATTGATGTTCAGCCTGGAACAGTGTCGATATCGAAGAGTCCCTACAGGATAGTACCGATTGAGCTAGCAGAGCTTAAGGTGCAGTTTCAGCAGTAGCTTGATTTGGGTTTCATCAGACCTAGTATTTCACCTTGGGGTGCTCCGGTCCTTTTTATCGACAAGAAGGATGGTGGTCGTCGACTGTGCATGAATTATCGAGAACTGAACAGAGTTACTGTGAAGAATCGGTATTCGTTGCCCAGGATCGATGATTTGTTTGATCAGTTGAGTAGGCGTGCTATTTTCACAAAGTTGGATCTTTGTTCTGGGTATCACCAAGTCAAGGAGAAGGCTGCAGATATACAGACGACTGTTTTCAGGACTAGATACGGGCACTATGAGTATCTTGTGATGCCGTTCGGAGTTACGAACGTGCCGGCTGTATTCATGAGTCTTATGACCTGGGTCTTCTCTCAGTTCTTGGATAGATTTGTGGTGGTCTTTATTGATGATATTTTGGTGTATTCTCGGAATCGGGAAGATCATGCTAAGCGTCTTAGAGTGATTCTGCAGACTTTGAAGGAGAATCAGTTCTATGGGAAACTCAGCAAGTGCGAGTTTTGGCTCGACAGGATTTCATTTTTGGGGCACATTATCTCAGGTGATGGTATTTCTGTGGATCCTGCCAATGTTGATGTAATAACCCGGACGGATATTACATTGTATAAATTATTATTTTATTTTTATTTTATTATTAATTGTTTTAATTCCAGAATCGAAATATTTTGGTGGTTGTCACCCAGTTTTGTTCATAAACATCATCTGTACACATATACCAGTCAGTATACATCCGTATTGTATCAAATTGATACCGTGATCTTCCGAACTAATAATAAATTTTATTTTATTATTATTTCCGAAATTACATTATTTTATACGGATTATGCGAAGATTTTCAGTATACACGTATATGCATACATATGTGTGTTGTAGCAAATTAGTACATTGTACAAATTATGTGGTGTGTATTTTTGGATAAAACACTTCTCTTTACCATGAAAAATGGCTAAGTTTGGGATTAGGAGGCTTAAGATAGGGTTTAGTGTGCATAAGAGAACTAGGAGATTTCTTCTACAAACTTGCACCATGCTTCCACCTCACCATGGCACCATACCTCCACCTCATCCTCACCCTCCTTGGTAAAAACCGGCCCCAAATGAAGGAAGGGGTTTTGTGCACTTGGGTGAGTGCAATTTTGCACTCTCCACCTTCTCCTCCACCTATAAATACCCCCTCCCGTCACTCATGTCTCATTTTTACAAGACCAAAAAGAAAGAAAGGAAAAGAAAGAGAGAATAAAGACTAACTGGAGAGTTTTTCTTTATAGGTTTTCTTAGGAGTTCCTAGGAGCTATGGGGAAGGAGAAGGAGCTAATCTAGTTCTTCCATCAAAAAAAGAATTAAGGTGGGGGGGCTTCTCCATTTTTGCCTTGTTGTTGAGTTGTTGTTTGTTGATTTTTCCTTGGGTGTTGTTCTCTTTCATGAGTTGTTTTGTGTGTTGTTGTTTTTATGTTGTTGTGATTAAACAACTTGGATCAAGAATAGTGGTGTGGATAAAAGGAAATGAAAACAATTGGTAGCACTAAATAAACATAAAGGTTGAACGTTGATGGTTGTAATTGTTGTTCTTGTTGTATTATCTTGGACTAATGAACTAAGCATATGGTGATTGTGTATACACCCATTTTGGGATTGTAGGACTTGACATTGGACTCATACACATATGCATATGGACGTGTGTACATACCCATTTTGGGTTGTAGAACATACAACTTGGACTTTTGGACAAAAGGCATATGAAGATTGTGAACTAGAATATTTGTGTAACCATTTTTGGGTTATGGAACTTTACTACTAAATAATGAGTCTTTTATTTGCTTCTTTCTCTCTACTTTGTTAATTAATAAAGCTTGCTAGTTCTTAGTTCATAAAAGGGCAAACTACTTGTTGTAGGAACTAAGAGAAAATAATGTTGTGTTAAGTAGGACTTGTAAATTGTTGTATGAATTTATGAGTTAAAATTGTTGAAAACTTGCTTTTGTTTTTGTAAGAAAAAGAGATAGTCTTGTAATAGCTAGTTAATAGATATCCATGCTTAAATATAGTAAGCATTCATGTTAAGTTGTAGTAGCATCTATGCTTAAGCATTAATGAGGATCCATGCTTTGTAGTAGGTATCCATGCTTAAAATATAGTAGATACTCATGCTTAAGTTAAAGTAATTATCCATGCTTAGTTGTAGCAATTTCCCATAAGCATCCATATTTAGATTGTAGTAGGAAAATTATATACCATGTTAGGTTGTTGTAAAATTGGTACTCATGCTTTCTACTATACTTAACTTGTTGTAGGGATTAAAGTAAGCATCCATGCTTAGTTGTAGCAATTTTCCATAAACATCCATGTTTAGATTGTAGTAGAAAAATTATATACCATGTTAGATTGTTGTAAAATTGGTACTCATGCTTTCTACTATGCTTAACTTGTTGTAGGAATTAAAGTAAGCATCCATGCTTAGTTGTAGCAATTTTCCATAAGTATCCAGGTTTAGATGGCGTAGGAAAATTTTATACCATGTCGGGATTGTTGTAGGAAAATTATATACCATGCTTAGATTTTGTAGGATTAATGCTTAGGAATGTTGTAGGTTAATGCTAAGTAGGTATCCATGCTTAGATTGTTGTAGGATTAATGTTAATTAATCTACCATGCTTAGGAATGTGTAGGATAGATGTTTCAATTACCTACCGTGCCTAAGATTGTTGTAGGAATACTTAAGTAGTATGTTATGCTTAAGATTTGTTGTAGGTTCCTACCATGCTTAAGAATTGTTGTAGAATAATGTTTAAATTGTATACCATGCTAAATTGTTAGTACTCATGGGTAAGCTGTAGCATTAACCATGCTTAAGGTAGTAAGAGATATCCATGCTTAAATCTAGTAGCTATTCATGCTTTAACTTATAGTAGATTTCTACGTAAGTTGTAACCATGCTTGTAGTTAAAATGGTTAGCAAAGAGATTAATCGTGTTGTAGTTATGGTAGTAACTATCACATTGTAGTTGTAGTATTAACTATCGCGTTGTAGTTATAGCGTTAGTAAGGAACTATCATGTTATCGTAAATTGTGCTAGTAGAGACTAGCATGATGTGGATTGTAACGTTAGTGGAGAACAAATCATGTTGTAGTTGCAATATTAAGTTGCGAGGTCGTTCTAGCAAATCCCCTAGAAGGAACTCATGTTGAGATTGCTTAGTTGTTCTAGATTCCAGAACCATGCATACTTGAATGGTATATAGTAGCTTCAGAGATAAATGTTGTAAGGTCGTTTGGGGCTTCGCATTGGTAGAATGCCTGTTTTAGGCTGTTAGTAGATCCTTCTGTTGCTTCTAATAACAGAAGATCAAGTTTGCTTGTAAGCACGTTTGGTTGCTTCTAGGTTGATTACTTGTATGGTTCTTTCTGTATGTGGTTGTGCTCGTACGTGGCTCGATTGGCCCGTATGTAGCTGTGGGTCTCATACGCGGCTTAATTGGCTGGTATGTATGTTGTCATCTCATACGAAGCCCGCCTGGCTCGTAGGTGGGTGTTGGTTCATACGTAGCTTGTTGGCTCATAGGTGTTCTGGTTACTCGTATATAGCTTGTTAGCTAGTACGCAGTTTTGTTGTGCTCGTCTAGGGCGATACTATTACCCTAGGGGCTATCGACCATCAAGACAAATGTTTTCTTATTCCTAAGGGACTATGGACGAGTCACTCCGTGTGTACCGTCGGATCTTAACCGGTGTAGGTTGATCGCGGACCGAAGTATAGACGGAATCCAAGTTCAGGACAGTGGCATGCATGTATGTTCGTATTGCCGGGGTCTTGGATCGATAGGCCATGAATCAGATCCTTAGGGATTCTGGTAAGTCTAGAATGAGTTGCCTAGTAGATTTGTCTTGCAAAGTCTAATTTAAGACCTAGCATGTTGTAATATTGTCATCCCTAGGATTGTTCAGGGTTAGTGACATCGTTAGGGTAGTGACTTATAAAGATCCTTTACTTAACCATTTTGCCAGAAAGAGAGGAGTTGGTAGTAGGGGGCACCTTACAACCAACTCATCCTTTGGGGCCGACCTTAGGTGGTGTTATTGGGTTGTACCTTCCCGTCAAAGGAATACGTACGGTGCCTTCTCACGAGTTGGGAACACGGGTTGCGTATCTCACACTGTTAATTCCCGAAGTGCCATGATAAGGCGGGCGGAGCTAGGGGATGGACCCCGGAACTCCGTCAGGTCCTATGCCAGGGAAGCGAACAGGCCATAGATTGCGGTCTATGAGTTAGAGGGCCACATGGGATGCTTCGAGCTAACCTGTGTTGCGGTAACCCCGAGGGTTCGTCTGGTTTTTGAGTGAGGTCCGGTTAGCCGGGTAGTAGTGGCAAACATAGATACCATGAGCAGACTGTATTAGTGGGACTTGACCACGTCTGCAACCTCATCAGTCATGTTGTATCTGTCGGGAACAGGTTGTGTACAATTAGAATTTCATAACGTGGGTTCAAATCCATATAAGGGAGAAACGGCTTGAGATGGGGCGCATGTAGTATGAGCTGCATGTTGCTTTGGAGTCTTGCTGGCAGTAGAATAAGAGCATCCTAGTTTTAGTTAATATTGCATTAGATTCTAGTCATAGCACTCACGAACACTTAAACAACACCGACACATTGTCATGTTTCTGTATGTTATTTGGGAGATTCGCTGCTATGTTATCAGCCTTAAAGCGTCAGTGAATACTGACGTCCCCACTTCAATAGGTACTGGATCGCAGAAGTACAGGTGCGAGATTCAGGAGGACTTAAGGTAAGGAAAGCGAGGAGTCGGTGTCATGCTTAGTTTTCGCTGTAATAATTATGTTGATTATCTATTTGTCGAAAAGTACCCAAGTGGGAATTACCAAGTGTTGTTCTTCATTCATTGTACTCTGATGTAATTGGTTGAAAGTTGTAATGCTTGGGGTTGTAAGGGTATTATTGTAACACTATTGTAATGTATTGCAGTTGTATAACATTCAGACTTGTAATACATTGGGTGTTGAATAAAAAGTTTTAAATTCTCCTATTTTTCTGTGTATTGTGACTAATTGAATGAAAAGGTCCTGGCTCGTGTCTCGAATTCTCCATATAGAAAGTTCGGGGCGTTACAGAGTGGTATCAGAGCCGACTTCAATTTACAGTCCAACACAGTAGGAAAATTAAACTTGGATGCCTTTTAGGAGTCGGGTGTTAGCTAGTTGTAAGCGATTATAATTCATATTTTTGTTTCTTTCAACTTATGTCTTATAAACTTTCTATATCTTGGTTAATACCCATGTTTGTTGTCCTCTACCAGATGTCTCATGGAACCAGGAGTGGTAGGAACAACCAGAGTGAGGGCGAGGGTAGTGGAGGAAATGGCACGGTGCTGGATATAGGGACGGAATTCGCTCGTATGTACCGGGCACTTAGAGACCTAGCCGAAGCGAGCAGAAACAATGTGCAGCAATAGGAAGCACCCAGATGCATCCGGGGAGCAGCAGCTACTGACCCCATTAAAATGGTCGAATCATTCCGAAGAATGAGGCCACCTATTTTCGAGGGAAAGGCAGACCCGACAGCGGCTGACGAATGGATTCGTCAAGTCGAAATTGTGTTCGAGGTGATGCTGACACCCAATGACAGCAAGATCAGGCTGGCAAGCATTCTGCTGGAAAAGGACGCCGGGGTCTGGTGGCAATAGGTGAAGAGGGGCATAGGTGAAGGACCCATTACCTGGGAAGACTTCTTGAAGGAGTTCAGGATGCACTACTTTCCATTGGATGTGCAGGAGGGCAAGGCTATGGACTTCCTCAATCTGAAGCAGGGAAGCTTCACAGTTCGTGAGTACGAGACCAAGTTTACGCAACTATCCCGGTATGCTCCAGAAATGGTAGAAGATGAGGTCAAGAAGGCCAAGAGATTCGAGCAAGGGCTCAGACCGGCACTCAGAACGAGGATTGTACCTTTTTGCATTCGAAGGTTTGAGAAATTGGTCCGTCGTGCGGCAATAACAGAATTAGACATGAACCAAAACCAGCAAAATCAAAACAAGGTCGAGACGGGGAAAAAGAGGAAGAAGCATATTCTCACCAATGACCAAGACAAGCAGAACTCAACTTACAAGCCCAGAAAGCTTAACACCAGCAAGGGGACTAACCAAATGATGGTGTGTTACTTTGTAAAGAACCAGGTCACTTCAAGAGTCAATGCCCAAAAAGAGCCCAGACAAGCACTTGCCACAATTAAGGAGAAGCCGGGCACAAGAAATTAAATTGCGTTTTTGCAAGTTATGGATGATGAACTTGTAATATGTTCTGTATCAAAGTGATATGGCTAAAAATAGGGGTTAAATCGGAACCGTCCAAATCGGGCGCGAATCTTGAAGCCCAGGGGTAAAACGGTAATTTCACCTACCAATGGGTCTGAAGCGGGTACTGGTTCTCCTCCTCAAAGATCCACTAACCTGCGAACGGATCCACCTCAACTGGGTGCGGGTTTCAACCCGCAGCAAACCCGGTCCAGAAGGGATAGAATTAGGGTTTCTGATTAAATCTTAATCAACGGCCCTGATTCATATCTATCCCTTCACTGGGGATTAGGAATTACATTCCTTATCTAACCACATGGGGATTACATTCCTAATCTGATCCCAGCGGCGCCTATAAATACCCCCCATCCATCTCCATTAAGAGGTAATCAATCTTTTGCCAGTTTTTGCGCTCTTTCATAATCATTCCTGATTACTGACTTGAGCGTCGGAGGGTGCGTCGCCAGGAACAACTCCGGTGTCTTGCACTTTTTGCAGGTGTACGGCGGGAGACAGTGTCAAACTCCGGCGGAACAGGTAACAGGTTTGCTATTCAGTTTTCCTAAGAATCCACAAATACTATCTGTTTGCCCCCACACTAGATTTAGCGGCAACAGATTGGTGCCGTCTGTGGGAAACTAACGAATAGCAACCTCCCCTCTTCCCGTTGGTCAGATCTTCTCCAACCATGCCTCCTAGGAAAGCCAGATCCAGAGGGTCCAACCAAGGGCCCAACCCCGATCAGCAGCAGGAAGTCCCCCCTCAACCTGCTCAACAACAGGGGCAACTTCCGCCGCAAGCCGTGGACCCTCTCCAACAGGACCTGCCTCCTCCTCAGAATCAACAACCTCCTAAGGGTCCCAACCCGCAGAAACAACCTCTCCATCCGGACCACGTCTCCATCCACAATACCTCTTCGGATTCGATGGCCTCCCACAATCCCCAAGCTTCCGACCTTCGCAACACCGTCCTCAATCGGCAGAAGGATGAGGATCTTCGCCGCCGTCTGGATGAAAAGCGGGCCCGAGAGGGAGCCTCCCGCTAACACCGTCCAGATGAGCGATCTCCTCGCCGCCGAGAATACAGAAGGTTCCCTACCCGAAGGGGGTGGAGAGAATCCCCCGAGCATCACAGAAGAAGACCACACTCCCCTACCGGTCGGCAACAGCCTAGGAACGATGAGGCACCCATCACCCTTGCCGAGTTCCAGCAGTTCCAAGCAACCGTCCTACAAGCTCTGAATCTCCGTCCCAACACCAATACTCCAAAGATCCCCTCTCCTCCTCTGGTCCGAAGTCCTCTCCGACGGTCCCCAACTCCTCCTCTAGCTCCTAGCAACTCCCGGCATATGCCAAGTCCTCGCCGCTCCAGGAGCTACCGTCGTCGTAGCCCCCGCTCTCCCTCGTACGAAGACGAGTCTAGAGGCTCGGCTGATTACCGTCGAAGGGATGACACCGTCTACCGCCGTCTCCATGAAATAGAGAGGCGCTTGGGTCAGTTAGACCGAGAAGAGGAGCTTAGAGGAAGGACCCTTCGTCCTAGTCGACCTCCTTTTTCCCAAACAATAATGGATGCACCCGTACCAATCGGCTTCAAGCTTCCTCAATTCGAGACTTATTCTGGAGAGACTGACCCCGTCAATCACATCGAAAGCTTCAAGACCCTCACGCTCATCCATCAAGCTTCCGATGCCCTCCTCTGCAAAACCTTCCCCGCAACTCTCAAGGGTCCAGCTCGAGAATGGTACTCTCGCCTTACCCCATCCTTGATATTCTCCTTCGAGCAATTCGAGACCCTCTTCGTCACCCACTTCGTAAGTAGCCACAGAACTGAGAAGACCAGCATCTCGCTACTCTACCTCCACCAAAAGAAGGGTGAGAAGCTGAGAGACTATGTGAAAAGGTTCACAGCTGAAGCCAGGTCCATAGCATCCCTCGACTAGTCGGTCGCTGCAGCAGCATTTCAGTCCAATGTCCTCAACTCCAGCCTCCGCTCCTTACTCGCCAAGAAACCCCCACAGAACTTCTCTGACCTCTTCCTCCGGAGCGAAAAGTATATTCGGGCCGAAGAAGTTGAGCACCGTCCGAACTTGGAGGGGTCGTCCTCCGGGTCCAAGAGAAAGGGTACAGAAGAGGAAGGAGCCATGAAGCTCCAAAAGGATAATGGTGGCCAGCACCGACCTCCCCCCAGATTCGAAAAATTTACTCCTCTCACTACCAATGTCTCCACCGTTCTAATGGAAGTCGAGAAAGAGGGGGTCATACCTCCTGCTCCGAGGATGAACACCCCCGCCAAGAAGAGGGATAAAGAGAAGTGGTGCCGTTACAACCGGAACCATGGCCATGACACCAATGATTGTCGGGCCTTGAAGAATGAGATAGAAGCCCTCATCCAGAGGGGGCAGCTGACCAGGTTCGTGAGAAAGGACGGAGCCGACCTTCCTCCCCCATCTCGGGGGGCTAATAAGCGTCCTGAACGCGATGAAACACCTGACTTCGAAGAGGAGCGTGTCCTACACCTCATTCATGGGGGCCCAATGGAGGGCTCCTCAAACTCCTCTCGAAAGGCGTTCATTAGGGAAGTCAGTTCGGTTCACGCCATCCCTCCTCCTAAAGGCCTCGGAGTGCCCGTCACATTCTCAAACGAAGATCTTGAAGGTGTCCGCACCCCCATTGTGACGCACTCGTCATCAATCTCCATATGGCGAACTTCAAAGTGGAGAGGATCTTAGTGGACAATGGAAGCTCCGTTAACATCCTCTTCCTCGCCTGCTTTTAAAGGCCTAAAGCTCTCCCGAGACAGACTCAAGCCCGCCGGCTACACGCTCCATGGGTTCACGAGAGTGCCAGTGACTATTGAAGAGTTGATCACCCTCGATGTAACCGCTGGCAAAACTCGTACTACCCGAACGGAGTCGATGTACTTCATGGTGGTAGATGTTCCTGCAGCTTACAATGTCATTCTGGGTTGGCCCGGCCTAGCTGCCCTTGAAGCCGTCCCTTCTGCCTATCACCTCAAGATGAAGTTCCCCACCCGGGCAGGAGTAGGGGAGGTAAAAGGAAATCAGAAAATGGCCCGCAAGTGCTACATGACCTCTACCCTCGGTCCAGTCCTCTCCTTAGAAACTCTGGAAATCCCCCAAGATGCTGCCCGACCGACGTCCGAGCCGGTGGATGAATTGGAGGAAGTGCTCTTCTCTGAGCAGGATCCAACCCGAAAGTTCTTTGTTAGCAAGACCCTCCCATCCGCCCTATGCTCAGACATAGTCCAGTGCATCCGAAAGAACCGAGACCTCTTTGCTTGGTCAGCTGCAGACATGCCCGAATTTCCGAAGAGCTCTTGGTCCACCACCTCAGTATTGCTCTGGGCTCCAAACCGGTTCAACAGAAGAGGCGCAAGTTCGCCCCCGAGCGCCAGCTAGCTATAAAAGAGGAGGTGGACAAGCTCTTAAAGGCCCAGTTCATACAAGAGGTGAACTATCCCGAGTGGTTTTCGAATGTAGTAATGGTGAAGAAGTCCAATGGGACTTGGAGGATTTGTATCGATTTTACCGATCTCAACAAGGCTTGCCCCAAGGATCCCTTCCCTCTTTCGAGTATTGACACTCTGATTGACGCCACTTCGGGTCATGAACTCCTCAGCTTCATGGACGCCTTCTCAGGCTACAACCAGATCCGGATGTTCCCCCCAAATATTCCTGAAGACCTCATTCGTGACCGACCAGGGCCTCTACTGCTACAGGGTTATGCCCTTCGGTTTGAAGAATGCAGGCGCAATATATCAACGCCTCGTCAACAAGGTTTTCCAAGCTCAAATCGGCCGGAATATGGAGGTATATGTTGACGAGATGCTTGTAAAAAGCATCCGAGGAGCCGATCATGTGACTGACCTACAGGAGGCGTTTGATGTTCTGAGAAAGCACAACATGAGACTCAATCCGAATAAGTGTGCGTTCGGAGTCTCGTCACTGAAGTTCCTCAGCTTCATGGTCAGCCAACGAGGAATTGAAGCAAACCCTGAGAAAATCAAGGCCATATTAGACATGGTCCCTCCCAAGAATGTTAAGGAAGTTCAGAGGCTAATGGGCCACCTAGCCCCCATAGGGCATTTTCTCTCAAAGTCTGGGGAGAAATGCCTCCCCTTCTTCAAGGCCCTCAGGGGGGCTAAAGGTTTTGAATGGGGTCAGCAACAAAAGGAGTCGTTCGACCAGCTCAAGGCTTACCTCGTCAACCCTCCTCTCCTCAGCAAACCCATTCCTGGTGAACCCCTCTACCTCTACCTGGCAGCCTCTGAGCAGACCCTCAGCGCCGTTTTAGTAAGGGAAGAAGACCGGGCTCAAAAGCTCATCTACTATGTGAGCAAAGTACTCCAAGATGCCGAGCTCCGCTACCCGAGGATAGAAAAGATGGCTTATGCTCTGGTAATGGCTGCGAGAAAGCTTCGCCCGTATTTTCAGTCCCATTTGGTGGTCGTTCTTACTGACCAACCGCTGAAGCAAGTGCTCCACAAGTCGGAGACCTCCGGTCGTCTTATGAAGTGGTCTATCGAGCTGAACCAGCATGATATAACTTATCAGCCTCGGACGGCGATCAAGGGTCAGGCCTTAGCAGAATTCATAGTTGAAAGTACCATCCCTGAGTTCAGCCAAGCAATAAGGGACCACTTGTTTGGTCGGTTTATGTGGATGGCTCCTATTGTAACGAGGGAAGCGGGGCCGGGGTCATTCTGGCGCGCCCAGATGACTTCATCCTCCAGTACTCCCTCCATATTAACTTCAAGGCCTCTAACAACGAAGCGGAATACGAGGCACTCATAGCCAGCCTGGAAATGGCTCGCAATGCAGGGGCGCAACGCCTCCGGATCTTTAGCGACTCTCAGCTAGTCGTAAATCAGGTCCTCGGCGAGTATGAAGCACGTGATGACCGGATGGTTAAGTACTTAGCCAAGGTCAGGAGCCTCATGGCACTATTTGAAGAAGCCCTCATCCAACGAATCCCTCGGGAAGAAAATGCCCGGGAAGAAAAAGCCCTCTCCAAGCTAGCCTCTTCCTCCCTCCAAGGTCTCGACCAGACCGTCTTGATAGAGGTCCTCCTGAGGCCAAGTATAGAGGATGAAACTTCCGACTCTATGGAGTTGCTTCCTGTCCTGCTTGAAGATAACTGGATGAAACCCCTCGTCGAATTCTTAAGGGACGGACTCCTCCTCGAAGATCCTAAGGAAGCTCGAAGAGTGAGAACCTGAGCCGAGCGATACACACTGATTAGAGGCATCCTATATAAACGCTCCTTCACACAAGTAGACGGCGGGCCTACCTGAGATGCCTCTCCCCCGAGCAGGCCAACTACGCCCTACAAGAACTTCACGAGGGCATCGGCGGGGCACATTCAGGGTCCAGATCCTTAGCCCGCAAAGTATTGAATTACGAATATTTCTGGCCCATTCTCCTACGAGATGCCGAACGACACGTTCGGCAATGCTGTAACAACCCAAAAAATAGCATATGGCAATATTGCATCGTAATGTGTGCGCAATTGAAAATTGCACGCGAGTATGTATTTTTCTGATAACAAATAATTTTAATTGAGAAATATCAGTTATTGTCTACCTTATTTTATTATTATTTTCGAAATTAAATTATTTTTATACGGATTATTACGAAGTAGTTTTAATGTATTTTGTGTTGTTTGGATTATTAAAGTAGAGAGTTGGGTTTTAATTGAAATGTATTAAGGCTAGGGGGCTTATACGAAACATTCCCTTAGATATTTATCTATCTAGTATTATTTAATTACATTTTTACAAAAGACCCCCCCTTCCTTCTCCTCCTCCTTCTTCCTTCTCTTTTCTTCCCGTCCGGTTCCACCCCAGCCCAGAACCCACCTCCCCCGGTTCCCTTCTCCTTTCCCTTCCCCTACTATCTCCTCCCGTTCACTCCTAACCAAAGAAAGAACCCAACCCCTCCTCCCTTCCTTCTTCTTCTTCCTTCTTGTTCGATGCTGAACCAAGAGAACCCCAACCTCCTCCTCCCATCTCCTCCTCCCGTTCGCGCCAGCTCCAAATCGAAAGAAACCCACCTCCGTTCCCTTCTTCTTCTCCTTCTTTCCCTTCTGATCTCCATCCCGACGCTCAAAACCGAGAACCCATCGATCGGTACTTCCCCACCTCGAATCCCCTCCGATCTTTCGTCAAATCCAAATTAAAGTGAGGGGTAGACTAATGGAGGGATTCTCTACATAGTGGTAGCGTCGAATTTTCGAATGGATTCAGGAAGGTAAAACCCTAACTATTTTATTGTATAAAATTTAGTTGGGTTAAATTTTATTGAGTAGGAATGTTAGGGTAGAGAGATTTAGAGATATTAGAAATTGTAGATGGGAGAAATTAGCGGATTTTTAGAGAGATTTCAAGTTGTTAGTAAAATAGGGTTTTGGGTTTGTAAAAGAGAATTATACGGGTATGAATAAATTCTCGTATAGTAATAGAAATTATAGTCGGGCTATTAGAACAATTGGGGGTGTTTTTAGTAATTGTTTGGAAATAGGAATCTCGTCGGTATTAGATTATCACGTGCATCGTACGTGTATATCCCAAGCGTTCAATAAACGCTTGTGTGATATTTGGGATGGTGTTATTAGATTTTATAATTGGTTTGGATGATTTGAGTTTTAATTGCTTGAAATTGATGATAGGATATATTACGACCTTGGACGCGAGGTGGCATGGCGCTTGGATCTTCGCAAATTATGTGAGTTTAATTTATTTATATATATTTTTGTGTTTTAAGAAATATAGTGAGTGTTAATTTATTATGTGTTCTTGTGTGTTAAGAATTATGTGAGTGTAATTTATTTGCGTATTTCTGTGATTATAGAAGTTATGTGAGTTAGTTATTTATATATATATTTGTGGGTTGAAGAATATGTGAGTATCAATTTATCTACGTATTTTGGTGTTTTTAAGAAATATAGCGAGTATCAATTTATCTACGTATTTTGGTGTTTTAAAGAAATATAGTGAGTATCGAGTTATTACGTATTTTGTGATTGTAGAATATGGTGAGTATGATTATTTATGTAGTGATGTTTAAGGGATGTTGAATAACATATATGTGTATATGGGGATAAGTTTTATTCATATGAAGACATCAAATATGGTGGGTATGGTTCTATATACGTAATTGATATTTAAAAGAAGTTGGATGAACTGAAGAGGTGACATGATTTATGGATGAGGCGTATGGGGAAATTAACTATCCTTGAGTATGTAAAACCTATATAATGGATTAGTTATGTATGTGGGGATTCTCGTCTTCTAAGTTAGTTGCTTGCTCTCCTTATCTATTTATATATGTGTAGAAAGAACCATCTTTAGGGTTACTACTTGTGTAGGTGAAGAAAAGAACCAATCTTTTAGGTGCGAGTTGTTGTGAGTTGAGAAAGAGCCCATTTTGAGGGTTGAGTAAATTGTGGAGGCCAAAAGAACCCAACTTGATGTTATGTTAGTTGTAGTACGATAAAGAAACAATCCTTGATGTTGCCAGTTGTAGGATGTTAAAAGATCACACCTTTATGTCGATTACTTGTTGTAGGTTGAGAAAGAACCCATTTCTAGGGCTATATTATTTGTGTATGCTAAAAAGAACCATTCTAGTTGTTAGTAGTAGGGGGTAAAAAGAACCATCCTATGGATTTGGATTGTTGTAGAAAAAGAACCCACACTTGTGATATAGAAAGAATCCATGCTTGAATTGTCATAGAAAGAAACCCATGGTTCAGTTGTTGTAGAACACCGGGTTGGAGTTGTGTGAAGAACCCATTCATGCCTATGTGACATTCCAGTAAAACCTATCATGGTTGAGTCGATTTTAGAAAGAAACTCATGCTAAGTTGATTATAGTAGATCCTTCTGTTACTTCTAATTATAGAAGATCAAGTTTGCTAGCAAGCACAGTTGGTTGCTTCTAGGTTTGATTACTGTATGGTTGTTTACCTATGGTTGTGCTCATACGTGGCTCGACTGGTCCGTGCGTAGCTGTTGGTCTCATACGCAGCTTATTTGGCTGGTATGTATGTTGTCATCATACGTAGCTTATTGGCTCGTATGTGGTTAGTTACCATATATAGCTTATTAGCTAGTACCCAGTTGTTGTGCTCGTCTAGGGTGATATTGTTACCCTAGGGGCTATCGACCATCAAGATATATGTCTTCTTACCCTAAGGAACTGTGGAGGAGTCACTCCTCGGGTGCCATCGGATCTTAACCTGTGTAGGTTGATCGAGGACCGGAGTGTAGACGGAATCCAAGTTCAGGGTAGTGGCATGCATATATATATTCGCATTGCCGAGGTCTTGGATCGATAAGCCATGAACCTGATCCTGAAGGGTTCTGGTAAGTCTAGGTTGAGCATCCTAGTAGAGTTGTCTTGCAAAGTCTAATTTAAGGCCTAGCATATTGTGGTTATAATATTGTCCTCCCTAGGAGTGTTCAGGGTTAGGGACATTATTAGGTTAGTGACTTATAAAGATCATTACTTAAATCCTTTGCCGGAAGAGAGGAGTCGGTTGTAGGGGGCACCTTACGACTAACTCGTCCCTTGAGGCAACCTTAGGTGGTGTTATTGGGTTGTACCTTCCCGTCAAAGGGATACGTACGGTGCCTTCTCACCAGTTGGGAGCACGGGTTGCGTATCTCACTCTGTTAATTCCTGAAATACCATGGCTTGGGGTGCCACAGGATGCATTGTGCAGTCCTGCGCTTGCGAGACCCCAGAGGGTGCCACAGGGTAGGCTTCGTGCTACCCTATGCTTGCGAGACCCTATGGTTTGATTTTGGAACGAGGTCCGATACACTGGGATCGTCTGGTTTGGAGTGAGTTCCGGCATGCCGGGTAGTAGTGGAAAACGGAGACACCATAAGCAGACTGCATAGGGGGACTTGACCCCTTCTGCAACCTCACAGAGTCATGGAGTATTGTCAGGAACAGGTTGTGTACAATTAGAATTCATAACGCGGGTTCAAATCCCTATATATGAAGAAACGGCTTGAGGTGGGGCGCATGTAGTATGGGCTGCATGTTGTTTTCGGAGACTTGCTGATATTAGAATAAGAGCATCATCGTATTAGTAATCTTGCATTAGAATAAAGAGCATCATTGTATTGGTAATGTGCAATGAGATGTTGGGTTGGACATGAATGAGTGTCGTAGTGTGCGAATGAATGCATATGTCTATGATGTGATACGTGATATAATGCAATAAGATCAATATTTATATTATGAGAGGGGTTATTCAAATGATTACTAAAGATAAGTATGTTATGAGCGGGTATGGGTATACATACAGGTGATGACTCAGAGAGTATTGGATGTGAAATTCCATTTATGAGGTTTACGTGTTCAGATGTCGAGTAAGGTTTGCTTATCTTGGTAATTGTGAGTTCGTTATGTTTTCTTGTAAGTTAATTTATTTACTTATTTAATAATTTATACTCACACCAGAAATGGCTAACCCCTTAGTGTTTGGGGGTTAGGGAGTCCCTGGACTACCCTAGGTCCCTACTGTTACAGGTCTTCAGCAGTGCAGAGGTGAGGTGTAGGTACAGGTTTCTGTGGGGTGGAGCTCTAGTTATAATTCGTTGTTATGATTTAATTGTAAATAGTAAAGATTTATGCTTTAAATTGTATTTTTGATGTATAAGTATGTGGATGATGATGAAGAGTATAGTGTGAGGCGGCAGGATATGGTTTTGACCCGTAACCATTTCGTGTGGAGTGCCGGGCGTCGTGGTAGGTTTTTACAGGTTATTTTCTAAAAACTTACTACGTTTTCAAAAGGATTTATGGTTTTTAATTGATAATTGTTATACCGTTATGAGTTTTGGCCCCCAGAGCATATATATATATTGCCTGTGTGATGATGCTCATTTTGGCCTGGGGAGCCCGTGATATTATTGCCTATAATGTGAGCTACGGAATTTAGAGCAGAATTCCGTAAACTTTTTCTGTTTTGGGGCAGAAATTACAGGGGAGACTCTGCCCAATTTTCCTTTGAAACAAAACTATTTTAGTTTATGTTTAAAGTGATATAGAAATTGGAAGAATTGAGTTTGGGGTCAAAAAGGAAAAAGGGCGGGCGCTACAGTTGGTATTACAAACTGATATTTGTAATTACTGCGTGGTAACTCTGTGTTCAATAAAAAGTTTTAAATTTCCAGCATTTTTGTGTATCGTGACTAATTGAAGGAAAGATCTTGGCATGTGTCACGGTTTCCCGGTTACGTGGAAATCGGAGCGCTACAAATGCAGCTCTTGTCAGAAGTACTCCGATATCCGACGCTTCCCACAAGCTCCACTCACTTTCCTATCAAGTCCGATCCCCTTCGCAATGTGGGGAATGGATTTACTAGGGCCATTCCCACGCGCTCCCGGCCAGTTCAAATTCTTAGTCGTGGCAATCGACTACTTCTCAAAATGGATAGAGGCCGAGCCCTTGGCCATGATCACCGAGAACAAGGTAGTTCAGTTCTTTTGGAAGAGCGTAATCTGCTGATTTGGTGTCCCTAGGGTCCTCATAACAGACAACGGAACCTAGTTTACCGGGGCTACCTTCCGAGCTCTATGTGAAGACCTCGCCATCCAACACCGATTCTCCTCCGTTTTCCATCCACAGTCGAACGGTCAAGTCGAGAATGCTAACAGACAGATCCTCTCCGGTATTAAGAAGAGGTTGGATAAATGTTCCAAAGGCTTGTGGGTCGATCAGCTCCCCAACGTGCTGTGAAACTACAGCACCACAAAACGGACCCCCACAGGCGTGTCCCCGTTCAACCTCACCTATGGGTCCGAAGCTATGATCCCCCTAGAAGTTGGTATACCCTCTCCTCGTCTAACGGCTTATGAAGAAGAACAAAATGCCAGAGAGCTCCGAGCAAATCTAAACTTAATTGACGAGATCCGTGAAAGAGCTGCCATTCGTCAACAAAGCTACCGGAGAAGGATCGAGTTAGCATACAATAAGAGAGTCCATCCTACCGACCTCAAAGAAGGGGACTTGGTCCTCAGAAAGTTAGCCATCTCTTTTCCTGGTCAAAAGAGCAAACTGGCTCCAAATTGGGAGGGCTATAAGATCGCCAAAGTAGTTCGGCCCGGGACATACAGACTAGAAGACCTCGAGGGCAGAGAGATCTCCAGGACCTGGAATGCCGACCATCTTCTAAAATACAAAGAGAGAGCACCAACGCCTCTCTAAGTATCTTGGGATGTCGAACCGTTCCTCTTCTATTACTTGTAATGTTTTTCTTTTATTTCTCTCTTGTAATAACGGCTAGTAACTTTAGAAGCAGCCGACATTAGTCATCAATAAAGAAAGCTTTTTCATATTTTACTTGTAAAAATTGTTTACATCTCTCTGCTTTTACTCTTCACTCTAACGATGGTTCGGAGTTCAAAACTTGGCTCGATTCTACTTCGCAAGTTCGCTCTTAAGCGAGCTAGAAGTAGGTCGCCATTCGGAATTGCTCCCACAACCGTTGAACTACTCTAACGATGGTTCGGAGTCCAACACTTGGCTCGATTCTGCTTCGCAGGTTCGCTCTTAAGCGAGCTAGAAGTAGGTCGCCATTCGGAATTGCTCCCACAACCGTTGAACTACTCTAACGATGGTTCGGAGTCCAACACTTGGCTCGATTCTACTTCGCAAGTTCGCTCTTAAGCGAGCTAGAAGTAGGTCGCCATTCGGAATTGCTCCCATAACCGTTGAACCACTCTAACGATGGTTTGGAGTCCAACACTTGGCTCGATTCTACTTCGCAAGTTCGCTCTTAAGCGAGCTAGAAGTAGGTCGCCATTCGGAATTGCTTCCACAACTGTTGAACCACTCTAACGATGGTTCGGAGTCCAACACTTGGCTCGATTCTACTTTGCAAGTTCGCTCTTAAGCGAACCAGAAGTAGTTCGCCATTCGGAATTGCTCCCACAACCGTTGAACTACTCTAACGATGGTTCGGAGTCCAACACTTGGCTCGATTCTACTTCGCAAGTTCGCTCTTAAGCGAACCAGAAGTAGTTCGCCATTCGGAATTGCTCCCACAACCGTTGAACAACTCCAGCGATAGTCCCCATTCCAATACTCGGCTCGGCCCTGCCTTGCAAGCTCGACCTTAAGCAAACAAGAAGAAAGGACTTCGGGAGCAACAGGCAAAAGCGGAGGCTACCCCTCCGCCGCATAAGGCTCACTCATCTCACAAATTCACGAGGTTAAAGGACCGAAGCAGAGCTCAGCACCACTGGCCGAACACTCATGATGCCGACCCCCAAACGAGCAGAAGACCAACTCGGGGACCTCGGCACGATGAACACAGTCACAAACAAAACAACCACACAAAGCCACTGAAAACGTGCAAGTCTAAGAAAGAAATATTATTAAGAGTGGAGACACAGTACAAAGCGACTCTTCCTTACAACCAGATTACAAGGCGTTAAAAAGTAAAAATTACAATGCCGACTTGTTACACTTAGGCTAAATACAAAGGCTTCAAAAACAAGATCTTCAACGCCTCCGTGGCGCAGGGATGTTCCGCTTCAAGGACACTCGAGGGCAGCGATGTTTGTCTCCGGAACTCGACCCCAAACCGGCGAATTGAGACGTGTCCTCGGCGCTGCTCCTAACAGTCGCTCCGACGGATGCTTCGCTCGATGAAATGGCAACAGCACTTTGTGCATCCCCTGGACTAGGTTGGCTAATGGGTGAACGGGTCGCGAGCTCATAAAACGAAATGCCCCGCTCGCTCTCCGCGCGAGTACATGAAGTGCTCCTCACATTGATCGGCCCCGAACGCAGTTTGAGGCGAGCCACCTCCGTCTCCAGCTTCGAGATCCGCTCCCTCAGAGAGTCATCTTTTACATCGACCTCGAAGCAAGCAGGAATTGCGGAGCTCGGGATGCCAGAGCGACTGGCGATAAGACGGCGGAGATGAGTGACTTCGATGCTCTTGTCTACCGTGGCTCGCTTCAGTGCGTCGACCTCAGTCGTCAGTTCATCGTGTTCGGTCGTCAGTTTGGCCACCTCGTCCATCAATCCCTCTCCCTCCGTCCGAAGCTTCGTCTCTACCGTTTGCAGGTGACGAATCTCAGAAAGCAGATTGTCCCTCTCCGCTGTTATTTTTGATAAAGTGTGGCGGATGCACTTGGCCGAAGGCCGTAGCTAAAGGCGGTCGATGAACCATCATCCTCTCCTAAGGGGGCCATCTCGGCGAGCCTGCTCTCCAGTCGCCGAATCTCGATGTCCCGCCGACCCAGGATGAGTTGCAGGTGGTTCCGCTTGCTTACGGCTCTGTACAACCCCAGCTCGACTTCATAGAGCCGCTCTCGGCACCTCGTCAAGCACAGCCTCGTCGCTCCTAAGCCAACCTCGGGACGAGTGCTGTCCCCCGAGCAAGTAGGCTCGACGGCTTGAGTCACCACCGCAAGCTGAAAAGAAGTCAAAGCAAACAACAAATTTTCAACACATCGCCGAATTCCTACACTTAGCCAAATTTCAAGAGTTTTTGAGAAAAGATAGAGAGACGCGAAGTCAAGCACAAAAAGATGTTTTCATTCATTACAAAAAAGCGGTGGCCAGTCCGCGATTAGGCATTACACGAAAAAACACAAAAAACAGAAGAAAAGAAAAAGCAAGCAGAGTCAGGGCGCGACCTTTTTCCCGGGGCGGCGAGAGTGGGTGGGGGTCGACGTCCCTGAAGGGGTCACCACCGCCAGCGGGGTGACCACAGACCCTTGGACCTCGGCGACGACCTCGACCTCAGGATCAGCTTCGTCTTCCCCTTCTTCTTCTTCTTCTCCTTCCGACTCGGGGTCGAAGCCTTCGACGTGGCCAGGGAACAATCTCCATCCCGAAATGTCCACCTCGGGGTACTCCTTCGACACCCGGGTGAGGGCTTCGGCGTAGGCTTTGGCCATATTCTGGGCAAGAAAGCCTTGCGCCTTCACCCTAGTCGCATCCTCCGCCTCCTTCACTGTGACAGTCTTGGCCTCTGCCGCTTCGGCCAATTGCTTGGCCGCCTCCTCCTTCTGGCGAAGAGGTCGCCCTCCAGCTTCGCGACCTGACCCTCGAGGTACTCTACCCTCGTCGTCCTCCCTTCGAACTCAACCCTGAGCTTGTCGAGCTCTTTCCCCATCCGAGCCTTCTCCTTCTGAGCTTGGTCGGACTCCTGCTTCAGCTCCTTCTCCAGAGCTGTCAACCTTTCCGAGAGGTGACCAAAGTGGACGATGATCTGCGACAGGAGACGAGGTGTTAAAAGAGTTAGAGAAATTAGACATAAGAAAAACCAATAGCAGCAAAAAATTCAACACTTACCAAGACCGCCGAGCGTGCAATCTCGATGACGTCGTCGCCTTCCAGCCCGGCCTCCATGGCGGCCCGGTCCTTCGGCGTAGCCAGGTGCTTGACCACCTGCATGCTCGCCAAGGAGTTGCTGAGGAACCCGTCATGTTTCCGAACTTGCCAGTCCGGAACATGAATCCTCTTATGCTCCTCGGTTAAGAGCTCCTCGGCCACCACAGTCAGTGGGCGCGTCGCCATCTTGAGGGCTGCGGCGATGGGGAAGTCACCACCCTCGGTTGACGCCGAGGCACCTACATCGGCAACGGCCGGGCTCCCCTGGGTCTCCGCCTCCTCGACCACCTCCGTGACCCTCGGAGTCTTCGCGGTCGACAACTTGGTGGCCACCCTCTTTCACTTCTTCGGAGCCTTGTTGGCAAGACCAGCCCTCAAAGCCAACACAGCCTCGTAGTCCATCGCCTCTGCATTAAAAACGAAGTTTGTTAGCACAATACATGTCATAAAAAGTGAAGTATGAAAAAGAAAGCACGGAAACGTAAGAGAAGCCGTGTACTGGAATCTACGCGGCAGAGCCCTCCCCTGAACAAGACACCCTCGGTCAGCTCCCGCCAATCATACTTCGGCCGATCGAGAAGGGTTCGAACTGCCTCTTCATCTTCGGGGCGAAGCTTGGGCAGCGCCTTCACCCTCTTCGGCACCTCTTCCACCCAACTGGAGGGGATAGGCCAGGCCTCCTCACTCCGCACTATCAAGTACTTTTCACGCCAGTGCTTAATGGTGTCGGGGCATATGACGAGCCTACCGCCATGCCTCGAAGCCAGGTAATACCGGAACTCCGACCGGTTCGCTTGATGAAGCCGGTAGATCATCCGAAATACACTCAGCTCCGGCTCGGTCCCTGCGGCTTGGAAATGAAGCACGAAACCATTTATGACTCTCCATGCGTTCGGCATAAGTTGGATGGGGCTGACCCCAAACCACCTCAGAATGAGGATTGCGAACGGATGGAGAGGTAGCCGAGCCCCGGCGATAAAGGCATCAACCAGCCAGCAACACATAGTCACTGGCAGCGGCGAGTTGGCCCTAACCTTGGGGCCCGGTAGCATAAGTTCGTACTCGTTCGGATTGTGGAAACCATCCCGGATCACTGCCAAGTCTTCCTCGCGGAGGATCGACACCGTCTCATCCGCCTCGGTCGTCTCCCTCGCCTCATTCTCATCAAAAGTCCTCCCATCCCGTGAACAATGCGCTCGACATGTTCCTCCGAAAGTTCTCGAACTTTGTGGAGTCCCGTCAGTTCCCCCGGCAACCTGCCGAACTCCCCCATGCGCTTCGGATCTTCCACGATCGTGTCTCAGCCAAACACCTTCTTGCCCTTATCAGGGCGACTCGAAGTGTGGGCTTCGACAACTTCAAGGGAGGGCTCGGACCAAGAAGAAGACGACTCAGAGATATAGGGAAGAGACATATTTATACTTGAGAAGAGACTAAGTATAAATTACCTTAAAGATACGCTGTCGGAAACTTCGCCGGAAAACGGATGACGATCACCTGAAACACTGGCTTAGCACAAATAACAGCATGAGTAAAAGAGAGGAGAAGTGAAAAATGAGAGGGGGGGTGAGGTTTTATAGAGCGAGGCACGCGAGACGAGGTTAATGGGCCCAAACTGCCAGCCCATTTACGCAAAACGACAAAAGCAATCTAAACCGTCGCCTTGTTTGCCATGCCAAGCCGTACATCGCATTAATTTTTGTTCCATCTGACAGAAGCTCAAAGATCACCGCATTAAATAAGCGTCTCATCCGTCAAAGCTGTCAGAAGTTCAAAAGCCATCACATTTAATGGCTACCACGTCTGCCAGGAGCGCAGAAGCCACCAACTCTGCAGGGCGTGCTCCGCCAAAAATGACAAGTCTTGGACCTCGGCACCAGCTGCCGAGTGTTCTTGACACCGACCATGTTACATGGAAAGTTGGACCTCGGCACCAGCTGCCGAGCATTCTTGACACCGACCATGTTACATGGAAAGTTGGACCTCGGCACCAGCTGCCGAGCGTTCTTGACACCGACCGTGTTACATGGAAAGTTGGACCTCGGCACCAGCTGTCGAGCGTTCTTGACACCAACCATGTTACATGGAAAGTTGGACCTCGGCACCAGCTGTCGAGCGTTCTTGACACCGACCATGTTACATGGAAAGTTGGACCTCGGCACCAGCTGCCGAGCATTCTTGACACCGACCATGTTACATGGAAAAAGCTACCTCGGACCTCGCTGAACTCCCTCTCCGCGCTCACAACCTGGCCGAGGTGCCTCTGCTCTTCGGCAGAAGGCGCCGAACCACCCATGGACTTCGGCCTCCTTGGCAGCGAGCGCTCGAAGGGGTCGGCGGTGTGATACAAGCATGTAGGCCACACAACGAAGGAAAACAACCGAGCCATTCGCCAAAAAATTGCGAAAAAACAATCAAAAATTCGGGAAAGTTAAGGAAAACTCCTGGAAGATAATTACGAAGTTGGGGAAACACGTTCTAACCCCCAAGCAAGTGATTACTGCTAAGGACAAACTATTAAGACCCCCGAACAACGGATCGACACTCTGCAAAGTTAGACGAATATTCCTGCGAAAACACCACATGACCAGAAGGACTCAGAGCGCAACCAACCTAAAAAATCACCGTACTACCTCCTTCAAAGATTCAAAACCTTCCATTTGGACTCCGATACAACTCCACTAGCCATTAAAATAATAAAACTACTCCCCAAAGGCTGATCAGACTCAGTCTTCGGGAGTGGGGGGCTCGTGATATGGCTAAAAATGGGGTTAAATCGGAACCATCCAAATCGGGCGCGAATCTTGAAGCCCAGGGGTAAAACGGTAATTTCACCTACCAATGGGTCTGAAGCGGGTACTGGTTCTCCTCCTCAAAGACCCACTAACCCGTGAACGGATCCACCTCAACTGGGTGCGGGTTTTAACCCGCAGCAAACCTGGTCCAGAAGGGATAGAATTAGGGTTTCTGATTAAATCTTAATCAACGGCCCTGATTCATATCTATCCCTTCACTGGGGATTAGGGATTACATTCCTTATCTAACCACAGGGGGATTACATTCCTAATCTGATCCCAGCAGCGCCTATAAATGCCCTCCCCATCCATCTCCATTAAGAGGTAATCAATCTTTTGCCAATTTTTGTGCTCTTTCATAATCATTCCTGATTACTGACTTGAGCGTCGGAGGGTGCGTCGCCGGGAAAAACCCCGATGTCTCGCACTTTTTGCAGGTGTGCGGTGGGAGACAGTGTCAAACTCCGGCGGAACAGGTAACAGGTTTGCTATTCAGTTTTCCTAAGAATCCACAAATACTATCTATTTGTCCTCACACCAGATTTAGCGGCAACACAAAGTATGGTGACTTTTTATGATACATGGGAAATTTTGGAATCTCGTGTCTTGTACGCTTTTTGAGAGGACATGAAGTTGGGATTTATGCCTTCTTCGTGGTTAAACTTTGTTTTTTTTCTAAGGAGGGAGTGGTCACCGTCTCCCAAGTGCAGCGACCAGGAGTTGGGAGGCATGCAGGGATCTTGTATGAGTAGTAAGAGGTCAGCTCCAGAATGATCAATGGAGAGAGACATTTCTCAGTATTCTAGATGAGGGATGAAATAGGCCCCAGAATGATCTGTGGAGTAGGAATTGGTCTCTAGTATTCCAGGAACGAGAGCGACACTCATGGAGAAAGATTGTGTAATGTTGGCTCCAGAATGATCCAGGGAGTGAGATATTTCCCTGTATTCCAGACGTGGGATGAAATAAGCCCCAGAATGTTCTATGGAGTGGGATTGGTCTCCAGTATTCTAGGGACGAAAGCAACATTCACGAGCAGGCTAGTGGAACGTTGGCTTCAGAATGACCCATGGAACGAGATATTCCCCAGTATTCCAGATGAGGGACGAAATAGGTCCCAGAATGATCTGTGGAGCGGGATTGATTTCTAGTATTCCAGGGATGAAAGCAACATTCACAAGCAGGTTAGAGGGACATTGACTCCAGAATGATCCAAGGAGTGAGGTATCCCCAAGTATGCCAGACGCGGGATGAAATAGGCCCCAGAATGATCTGTGGAGTGGGATTGGTCTCCAGTATTCCGAGGATGAGAGTAATGCCATGGGAAAACTATAGATAAGGGAGGCTCCAGAATAACACATAAAGTGAGATATTCCGCACTATTCCAGAACGCAGGATGAAATAGGCCCCAGGATGTTCTGTGGAGAGGGATTGATCTCCAGTAGTCTAGGACGAGAGCAATATTCTCCAAGGTGATTCATCCCCAGTACGGTGGATGTGAGATAAGTCAGACCCCTGAATAATCCACGTGATGGGATTAATCTCCGGGATGGAAGAATGCATTGAGCACTTGTGGCATGTGATCCCGTGTTGAGCACTCGAGAGTCAGTTATTTGAGATGATCATGGAAGGTATCTTCTGCTTATTAATGTTTGTTGCTTCCCAAGCGTAGTTCTGAGGACAGAACTATTCCAAGGAGGGAGTATTGTAATATCCCGGACGGATATTACATTGTATAAATTATTATTTTATTTTTATTTTATTATTAATTGTTTTAATTCTAGAATCGAAATATTTTTGTGGTTGTCACCCAGTTTTGTTCATAAACATCATCTGTACACATATACCAGTCAGTATACGTCTGTATTGTATCCAATTGATACTGTGATCTTCCGAACAAATAATAAATTTTATTTTATTATTATTTCCGAAATTACATTATTTTATTCGGATTATGCGAAGATTTTCAGTATACACGTATATGCATACAAATGTGTGTTGTAGCAAATTAGTACATTGTACAAATTATGTGGTGTGTATTTTTGGATAAAACACTTCTCTTTACCAAGACAGATGGCTAAGTTTGGGATTAGGAGGCTTAAGATAGGGTTTAGTGTGCATAAGAGAACTAGGAGATTTCTTCTACAAACTTGCACCATGCTTCCACCTCACCATGGCACCATACCTCCACCTCATCCTCACCCTCCTTGGTAAAAACCGGCCCCAAATGAAGGAAAGGGTTTTGTGCACTTTGGTGAGTGCAATTTTGCACTCTCCACCTTCTCCTCCACCTATAAATACCCCCTCCCGTCACTCATGTCTCATTTTTACAAGACCAAAAAGAAAGAAAGGAAAAGAAAGAGAGAACAAAGACTAACTGGAGAGTTTTTCTTTGTTGGTTTTCTTAGGAGTTCCTAGGAGCTAAGGGGAAGGAGAAGGAGCTAATCTAGTTCTTCCATCAAAAAAAGAAGTAAGGTGGGGGGGGGGCTTCTCCATTTTTGCCTTGTTGTTGAGTTGTTGTTTGCTGATTTTTCCTTGGGTGTTATTCTCTTGTATGAGTTGTTTTGTGTGTTGTTGTTTTTATGCTGTTGTGATTAAACAACTTGGATCAAGAATAGTGGTGTGGATAAAAGGAAATGAAAACAAGTGGTAGCACTAAATAAACATAAAGGTTGAACGTTGATGGTTGTAATTGTTGTTCTTGTTGTATTTTCTTGGACTAATGAAGTAAGCATATGGTGATTGTGTATACACCCATTTTGGGATTGTAGGACTTGACATTGGACTCATACACATATGCATATGGACTTGTGTACATACCCATTTTGGGTTGTAGAACATACAACTTGGACTTTTGGACAAAAGGCATATGAAGATTGTGAACTAGAATATTTGTGTAACCATTTTTGGGTTATGGAACTTGACTACTAAATAATGAGTCTTTTATTTGCTTCTTTCTCTCTACTTTCTTAATTAATAAAGCTTGCTAGTTCTTAGTTCATAAAAGGGCAAACTACTTGTTGTAGGAACTAAGAGAAAATAATGTTGTGTTAAGTAGGACTTGTAAATTGTTGTATGAATTTATGAGTTAAAATTGTTGAAGCTTGCTTTTGTTTTTGTAAGAAAAAGAGATAGTCTTGTAATATCTAGTTAATAGATATCCATGCTTAAATATAGTAAGCATTCATGTTAAGTTGCAGTAGCATCTATGCTTGAGCATTAATGAGGATCCATGCTTAGTAGTAGGTATCCATGCTTAAAATATAGTAGATACTCATGCTTAAGTTAAAGTAATTATCCATGCTTAGTTGTAGCAATCTCCATGTGTAAAGTAAGCATCCATGCTTAGTTGTAGCAATTACCCATAAGCATCCATATTTAGATTGTAGTAGGAAAATTATATACCATGTTAGGTTGTTGTAAAATTGGTACTCATGCTTTCTACTATGCTTAACTTGTTGTAGGGATTAAAGTAAGCATCCATGCTTAGTTGTAGCAATTTTTCCATAAGCATCCATGTTTAGATTGTAGTAGGAAAATTATATACCATGTTAGATTGTTGTAAAATTGGTACTCATGCTTTCTACTATGCGTAACTTGTTGTAGGAATTAAAGTAAGCATCCATGCTTAGTTGTAGCAATTTTCCATAACCATCCATGTTTAGATGGCGTAGGAAAATTTTATACCATGTTGGGATTGTTGTAGGAAAATTATATACCATGCTTAGATTTTATAGGATTAATGCTTAGGAATGTTGTAGGTAGATGCTAAGTAGGTATCCATGCTTAGATTGTTGTAGGATTAATGTTAATTAATCTACCATGCTTAGGAATGTGTAGGATAGATGTTTCAATTACCTACCATACCTAAGATTGTTGTAGGAATACTTAAGTAGTATGTTATGCTTAAGATTTGTTGTAGGTTCCTACCATGCTTAAGAACTGTTGTAGAATAATGTTTAAATTGTATACCATACTAAATTGTTAGTACTCATGGGTAAGTTGTAGCATAACCATGCTTCAGGTAGTAAGAGATATCCATGCTTAAATCTAGTAGCTATTCATGCTTTAACTTATAGTAGATTTCTACGTAAGTTCTATCCATGCTTGTAGTTAAAATGGTTAGCAAAGAGATTAATCGTGTTGTAGTTATGGTAGTAACTATCACATTGTAGTTGTAGTATTAACTATCGCATTGTAGTTATAGCGTTAGTAAGGAACTATCATGTTATCGTAAATTGTGCTAGTAGAGACTAGCATGATGTGGATTGTAACGTTAGTGGAGAACAAATCATGTTGTAGTTGCAATATTAAGTTGCGAGGTCGTTCTAGCAAATCCCCTAGAAGGAACTTATGTAGAGATTGCTTAGTCATTCTAGATTCCAGAACCATGCATGCTTGAATGGTATATTGTAGCTTCAGAGATAAAAGTTGTTAGGTCGTTAGGGGCTTCGCATTGGTAGAATGCCTGTTTTAGGCTGTTAGTAGATCCTTCTGTTGCTTCTAATAACAGAAGATCAAGTTTGCTTGTAAGCACGTTTGGTTGCTTCTAGGTTGATTACTTGTATGGTTTTTTTTGTATGTGGTTGTGCTCGTACGTGGCTCGACTGGCCCGTATGTAGTTGTGGGTCTTATACGCGGCTTAATTGGCTGGTATGTATGTTGTCATCTCATACGAAGCCCGCCTGGCTCGTAGGTGGGTGTTGGTTCATACGTAGCTTGTTGGCTCATAGGTGTTCTGGTTTCTCGTATATAGCTTGTTAGCTAGTACGCAGTTTTGTTGTGCTCGTCTAGGGCGATACTATTACCCTAGGGGCTATTGACCATCAAGACATTTGTTTTCTTATTCCTAAGGGACTATGGACGAGTCACTCCGTGTGTACCGTCGGATCTTAACCGGTGTAGGTTGATCGCCGACCGGAGTATAGACGGAATCCAATTTCAGGACAGTGGCATGCATGTATGTTCGTATTGCCGGGGTCTTGGATCGATAGGCCATGAATCAGATCCTTAGGGATTCTGGTAAGTCTAGGATGAGTAGCCTAGTAGATTTGTTTTGCAATGTCTAATTTAAGACCTAGCATGTTGTAATATTGTCATCCCTAGAATTGTTCAGGGTTAGTCACATCGTTACGGTAGTGACTTATAAAGATCCTTTACTTAACCATTTTGCCAGAAAGAGAGGAGTTGGTAGTAGGGGGCACCTTCCAACCAACTCGTCCTTTGGAGCCGACCTTAGGTGGTGTTATTGTGTTGTACCTTCCCGTCAAAGGGATACGTACGGAGCCTTCTCACGAGTTGGGAACACGGGTTGCGTATCTCACACTGTTAATTCCTAAAGTGCCATGATAAGGCGGGCGGAGCTAGGGGATGGACCCCGGAACTCCGTCAGGTCCTATGCCAGGGAAGCGAACAGGCCATAGATTACGGTCTATGAATTAGGGGGCCACATGGGATGCTTCGAGCTAACCTGTGTTGCGGTAACCCCGAGGGTTCGTCTGGTTTTTGAGTGAGGTCTAGTTAGCCGGGTAGTAGTGGCAAACATTGACACCATGAGCAGACTGCATTAGTGGGACTTGACCACGTCTGCAACTTCATCAGTCACGTTGTATCTGTTGGGAACAGGTTGTGTACAATTAGAATTTCATAACGTGGGTTCAAATCCGTATAATGGAGAAACGGCTTGAGATGGGGCGCATGTAGTATGGGCTGCATGTTGCTTCGGAGACTTGCTGGCAGTAGAATAAGAGCATCCTAGTTTTAGTTAATATTGCGTTAGATTTTAGTCATAGCACTCACGAACACTTAAACTACACTGACATATTGTCATGTTTCTGTATGTTGTTTGGGAGATTCGTTGCTATGTTATCAGCCTTAAAGCGTCAGTGATACTGACGTCCCCACTTCAATAGGTACTGGATCGCAGAAGTACAAGTGCGAGATTTAGGAGGACTTAAGGTAAGGAAAGCGAGGAGTCGATGTCATGTTTAGTTTTCGCTGTAATAATTATGTTGATTATCTATTTGTCGAAAAGTACCCTAGTGGGAATTACCAAGTGTTGTTCTTCATTCATTATACTCTGATGTAATTGGTTGAAAGTTGTAATGCTTGGGGATGTAAGGGTATTATTGTAACACTATTGTAATGTATTGCAGTTGTATAACATTTAGACTTGTAATACATTGGGTGTTGAAAAAAAAGTTTTAAATTCTCCTGTTTTTCTGTGTATTGTGACTAATTGAATGAAAAGGTCCTGGCTTGTGTCTCGAATTCTCCATATAGAAAGTTCGGGGCGTTACAGAGTGGTATCAGAGCCGACTTCAATTTACAGTCCAACACAGTAGGAAAATTAAACTTGGATGCATTTTAGGAGCTGGGTGTTAGCTAGTTGTAGGCGATTATAATTCATATTTTTGTTTCTTTCAACTTATGTCTTATAAATTTTCTATATCTTGGTTGATACCCATGTTTATTGTCCTCTACCAGATGTCTCATGGAACCAGGAGTGGTAGGAACAACCAGAGTGAGGGCGAGGGTAGTGGAGGAAATGGCACGGCACTGGATATAGGGACGGAATTCGCTCGTATGTACCGGGCACTTGGAGACCTAGTCGAAGCAAGCAGAAACAATGTGCAGCAATAGGAAGCACCCGGATGCTACCGGGGAGCAGCAGCTACTGACCCCGTTAAAATTGTCGAATCATTCCGAAGAATGAGGCCACCTATTTTCGAGGGAATGGCAGACCTGACAGCGGCTGACGATTGGATTCGTCAAGTCGAAACTGTGTTCGAGGTGATGCTTACACAAATGACAGCAAGGTCAGGCTGGCAAGCATTCTGCTGGAAAAGGACGCCGGGGTCTGGTGGCAATCGGTGAAGAGGGGCATGGGTGAAGGACCCATTACTTGGGAAGACTTCTTGAAGGAGTTCAGGATGCACTACTTTCCATTGGATGTGCAGGAGGGCAAGGCTATGGAGTTCCTCAACCTGAAGCAGGGAAGCTTGACAGTTCGTGAGTACGAGACCAAGTTTACTCAACTATCCCGGTATGCCCCAGAAATGGTAGAAGATGAGGTCAAGAAGGCCAAGAGATTCGAGCAAGGGCTCAGACCGACACTCAGAACGAGGATGGTACCTTTTTGCATTCGAAGGTTTGAGAAATTGGTCCGTCGTGCGGCAATAACAAAATTAGACATGAACCAAAACCAGCAAAATCAAAACAAGGTGGAGACGGGGAAAAAGAGGAAGAAGCATATTCTCACCAATGACCAAGACAAGCAGGACTCAACTCACAAGCCCAGAAAGCTTAACACCAGCAGGGGACTAACCAAATGATGGTGTGATAATTTTGTAAAGAACCAGGTCACTTCAAGAGTCAATGCCCAAAAAGAGCCCAGACAAGCACTTGCCATAATTGCGGAGAAGTCGGGCACAAGAAACTAAATTGTCCACAACTGCAAGGGGACCCCAATAACCAGATACGGAAGGTGGTCGATAAAGGAAGGAAGCCTGTCCGTCGGGGATGAACTTCAGCATAACTAGAAGGAAGTATGTAAAAGTGAGGGCTATCGCGGTCCATAAACAGTAAAATGTTTTGTTGGTTGCGTTTTTGCAAGTTATGGATGATGAACTTGTAATATGTTCAGTATCAAAGTATGGTGACTTTTTATGATACATGGGAAATTTTGGCATCTCGTGTCTTGTATGCATTTTGAGAGGCATGAAGTTAGGATTTATGGCTTCTCCGTGGTTAAACTTCGTTCTTTTTCTAAGGAGGGAGTGGTCACCGTCTCCCAAGTGCAGCGACCAGGAGTTGGGAGGCATGCGGGGATCTTGTATGAGTAGTAAGAGGTCGGCTCCAGAATGATCCATGGAGAGAGACATTCCTCAGTATTCTAGACGAGGGATGAAATAGGCCCCAGAATGATCTGTGGAGTAGGAATTGGTCTCCAGTATTCCAGGAACGAGAGCGACACTCATGGAGAAAGATTGTGTAATGTTGGCTCCAGAATGATCCAGGGAGTGAGATATTTCCCAGTATTCCAGACGTGGGATGAAATAGGCCCCAGAATGTTCTGTAGAGTGGGATTGGTCTCCAGTATTCTAGGGACGAAAGCAACATTCACGAGCAGGCTAGTGGAACATTGGCTTCAGAATGACCCATGGAACGAGATATTCCCCAGTATTCCTGATGAGGGACGAAATAGGTCCCAGAATGATCTGTGGAGCGGGATTGATCTCTAGTATTCTAGGGATGAAAGCAACATTCACAAGCAGGTTAGAGGGACATTGACTCCAGAATGATCCAAGGAGTGAGGTATCCCCAAGTATGCCAGACGCGGGATGAAATAGGCCCCAGAATGATCTGTGGAGTGGGATTGGTCTCCAGTATTCCGAGGATGAGAGTAATGCCATGGGAAAACTATAGATAAGGAGGCTCCAGAAGAACACATAAAGTGAGATATTCCCCACTCTTCCAGAACGCAGGATGAAATAGGCCCCAGGATGTTCTGTGGAGAGGGATTGATCTCCAGTAGTCTAGGACGAGAGCAATATTCTCCAAGGTGATTCATCCCCAGTACGGTGGATGTGAGATAAGTCAGACCCCTGAATAATCCACGTGATGGGATTAATCTCCGGGATGGAAGAATGCATAGAGCACTTGTGGCGTGTGATCCCGTGTTGAGCACTCGAGAGTTAGTTATTTGAGATGATCATCGAAGGTATCTTCTGCTCATTAATGTTTGTTGCTTCCCAAGCTTAGTTCTGAGGACAGAACCATTCCAAGGAGGGAGTATTGTAATATCCCGGACGGATATTACATTGTATAAATTATTATTTTATTTTTATTTTATTATTAATTGTTTTAATTCCAGAATCGAAATATTTTGGTGGTTGTCACCCAGTTTTGTTCATAAACATTATCTGTACACATATACCAGTCAGTATACATCTGTATTGTATCGAATTGATACCGTGATCTTCCGAACTAATAATAAATTTTATTTTATTATTATTTCCGAAATTACATTATTTTATACGGATTATGCGAAGATTTTCAGTATACACGTATATGCATACAAATGTGTGTTGTAGCAAATTAGTACATTGTACAAATTATGTGGTGTGTATTTTTGGATAAAACACTTCTCTTTACCATGACAAATGGCTAAGTTTGGGATTAGGAGGCTTAAGATAGGGTTTAGTGTGCATAAGAGAACTAGGAGATTTCTTCTACAAACTTGCACCATGCTTCCACCTCACCATGGCACCATACCTCCTCCTCATCCTCACCCTCCTTGGTAAAAACCGGCCCCAAATGAAGGATGGGGTTTTGTGCACTTTGGTGAGTGCAATTTTGCACTCTCCACCTTCTCCTCCACCCCCTCTCTTCACTCATGTCTCATTTTTACAATACCAAAAAGAAAGAAAGGAAAAGAAAGAGAGAACAAAGACTAACTTGAGAGTTTTTCTTTGTAGGTTTTCTTAGGAGTTCCTAGGAGCTAAGGGGAACAAGGAGCTAATCTAGTTCTTCCATCAAAAAAAGAACTAAGGTGGGGGGCTTCTCCATTTTTGCCTTGTTGTTGAGTTGTTGTTTGTTGATTTTTCCTTGGGTGTTGTTCTCTTGTATGAGTTGTTTTGTGTGTTGTTGTTTTTATGCTGTTGTGATTAAACAACTTGGATCAAGAATAGTGGTGTGGATAAAAGGAAATGAAAACAAGTGGTAGCACTAAATAAACATAAAGGTTGAACTTAGATGGTTGTAATTGTTGTTCTTGTTGTATTATCTTGGACTAATGAACTAAGCATATGGTGATTGTGTATACACCCATTTTGGGGTTGTAGGACTTGATATTGGACTCATACACATATGCATATGGACTTGTGTACATACCCATTTTGGGTTGTAGAACATACAACTTGGACTTTTGGACAAAAGGCATATGAAGATTGTGAACTAGAATATTTGTGTAACCATTTTTGGGTTATGGAACTTGACTACTAAATAATGAGTCTTTTATTTGCTTCTTTCTCTCTACTTTGTTAATTAATAAAGCTTGCTAGTTCTTAGTTCATAAAAGGGCAAACTACTTGTTGTAGGAACTAAGAGAAAATAATGTTGTGTTAAGTAGGACTTGTAAATTGTTGTATGAATTTATGAGTTAAAATTGTTGAAGCTTGCTTTTGTTTTTGTAAGAAAAAGAGATAGTCTTGTAATAGCTAGTTAATAGATATCCATGCTTAAATATAGTAAGCATTCATGTTAAGTTGTAGTAGCATCTATGCTTGAGCATTAATGAGGATCCATGCTTAGTAGTAGGTATCCATGCTTAAAATATAGTAGATACTCATGCTTAAGTTAAAGTAATTATCCATGCTTAGTTGTAGCAATCTCCATGTGTAAAGTAAGCATCCATGCTTAGTTGTAGCAATTTCCCATAAGCATCCATATTTAGATTGTAGTAGGAAAATTATATACCATGTTAGGTTGTTGTAAAATTGGTACTCATGCTTTCTACTATGCTTAACTTGTTGTAGGGATTAAAGTAAGCATCCATGCTTAGTTGTAGCAATTTTCCATAAGCATCCATGTTTAGATTGTAGTAGGAAAATTATATACCATGTTAGATTGTTGTAAAATTGGTACTCATGCTTTCTACTATGCTTAACTTGTAGTAGGAATTAAAGTAAGAATCCATGCTTAGTTGTAGCAATTTTCCATAAGCATCCATGTTTAGATGGTGTAGGAAAATTTTATACCATGATGGGATTGTTGTAGGAAAATTATATACCATGCTTAGATTTTATAGAATTAATGCTTAGGAATGTTGTAGGTTGATGCTAAGTAGGTATCCATGCTTAGATTGTTGTAGGATTAATGTTTATTAATCTACCATGCTTAGGAATGTGTAGGATTGATGTTTCAATTACCTACCATGCCTAAGATTGTTGTAGGAATACTTAAGTAGTATGTTATGCTTAAGATTTGTTGTAGGTTCCTACCATGCTTAAGAATTGTTGTAGAATAATGTTTAAATTGTATACCATGCTAAATTGTTAGTACTCATGGGTAAGTTGTAGCATAACCATGCTTGAGGTAGTAAGAGATATCCATGCTTAAATCTAGTAGCTATTCATGATTTAACTTATAGTAGATTTCTACGAAAGTTATATCCATGCTTGTAGTTAAAATGGTTAGCAAAGAGATTAATTGTGTTGTAGTTATGGTAGTAACAATCACATTGTAGTTGTAGTATTAACTATCGCGTTGTAGTTATAGCGTTAGTAAGGAACTATCATGTTATCATAAATTGTGCTAGTAGAGACTAGCATGATGTGGATTGTAACGTTAGTGGAGAACAAATCATGTTGTAGTTGCAATATTAAGTTGCGAGGTCGTTCTAGCAAATCCCCTAGAAGGAACTCATGTAGAGATTGCTTAGTCGTTCTAGATTCCAGAACCATGCATGCTTGAATGGTATATTGTAGCTTCAGAGATAAAAGTTGTTAGGTCGTTAGGGGCTTCGCATTGGTAGAATGCCTGTTTTAGGCTGTTAGTAGATCCTTCTGTTGCTTCTAATAACAGAAGATCAAGTTTGCTAGTAAGCATGTTTGGTTGCTTCCAGGTTGATTACTTGTATGGTTGTTTTTGTATGTGGTTATGCTCGTACGTGGCTCGACTGGCCCGTATGTAGCTGTGGGTCTCATACGCGGCTTAATTGGCTGGTATGTATGTTGTCATCTCATACGAAGCCCGCCTGGCTCGTAGGTGGGTATTGGTTCATACGTAGCCTGTTGGCTCGTAGGTGTTCTGGTTACTCGTATATAGCTTGTTAGCTAGTACGCAGTTTTGTTGTGCTCGTCTAGGGCGATACTATTACCCTAGGGGCTATCGATGATCAAGACAAATGTTTTCGTATTCCTAAGGGACTATGGACGAGTCACTCCGTGTGTACCGTCGGATCTTAACCGGTGTAGGTTGATCGCAGACCGGAGTATAGACGGTATCCAAGTTCTGTGCAGTAGCATGCATGTATGTTCGTATTGCCGGGGTCTTGGATCGATAGGCCATGAATCAGATCCTTAGGGATTCTGGTAAGTCTAAGATGAGTAGCCTAGTAGAGTTGTCTTGCAAAGTCAAATTTAAGACCTAGCATGTTGTAATTTTGTCATCTCTAGGATTGTTCAGGATTAGTGACATCGTGAGGGTAGTAACTTATAAAGATCTTTTACTTAACCATTTTGGCAGAAAGAGGGGATTTGGTAGTACGGGGCACCTTACAACCAACTTGTCCTTTGGGGCCGACCTTAGGTGGTGTTATTGGGTTGTACCTTCCCGTCAAAGGGATACGTATGGTTTCTTCTCACGAGTTGGGAGCACGGGTTCCGTATCTCACACTGTTAATTCCTGAAGTGCCTTGATAAGGCGGGCAGAGATAGGGGATGGACCCCGGAACTCCGTCAGGTCCTATGCCGGGGAAGCGAACAGGCCATAGATTGCGGTCTATGAGTTAGGGGGCCACATGGGATGCTTCGAGCTAACCTGTGTTGTGGTAACCCCGTGGGTTCGTCTTGTTTTTTAGTGAGGTCTGGTTAGCCGGGTAGTAGTGGCAAATATAGACACCATGAGCAAACTGCATTAGTGGGACTTGACCACATCTGCAACCTCATCAGTCACGTTGTATCTGTCGGGAACAAGTTTTTTACAATTAGAATTTCATAACGTGGGTTCAAATTCCTATAATGGAGAAACGGCTTGAGATGGAGCGCATGTAGTATGGGCTGCATGTCGCTTCGGAGACTTGCTGGCAGTAGAATAAGAGCATCCTAGTTTTAGTTAATATTGCGTTAGATTCTAGTCATAGCACTCACGAACACTTAAACTATACCGACACATTGTCATGTTTCTGTATGTTGTTTGGGAGATTCGCTGCTATGTTATTAGCCTTAAAGCGTCAGTGAATACTGACGTTCCCACTTCAATAGGTACTGGATTGCAGAAGTACAGGTGCGAGATTCAGGAGGACTCAAGGTAAGGAAAGCGAGGAGTCGATGTCATGTTTAGTTTTCACTGTAATAATTATGTTGATTATCTATTTGTCGAAAAGTACCCAAGTGGGAATTACCAAGTGTTGTTCTTCATTCATTGTACTCTGATGTAAATGGCTGAAAGTTGTAATGCTTGGGGTTGTAAGGGTATTATTGTAACACTATTGTAATATATTGCAGTTGTATAGCATTCAGACTTGTAATACATTGGGTGTTGAATAAAAAGTTTTAAATTATCTTGTTTTTCAGTGTATTGTGACTAATTGAATGAAAATGTCCTTGCTCGTGTCTCGAATTTTCCATATAGGAAGTTCGGGGCATTACAGTTGAGGCTGTGAAGGATTGGCCTATTCCCAGGTCAGTTTCAGAAGTCAAGAGTTTTCTCGGTTTGGCTGGCTATTATCGGAAGTTTGCCCAAAATTTTCAAAGATAGCAGGACCGTTGACTAAGTTGACTAGGAAGGATCAGAGGTTCTGTTGGTCTGATGAATGTATTGGAGCTTGTGTTGAGTTGAAGAACAGATTGACGTCAGCGCCTGTGTTGACTATTCCCGATGGTTCCGGCAGATTTGTAATTCACTGTGATGCTTCTGGTAAGGGTCTTGGAGCAGTTTTGATACAGAAGGGCCGAGTCGTTGCGTATGCATCGAGGCAGTTGAGGCCGCATGAGAAGAACTATCCGACTCATGACTTGGAGTTAGCGGCAGTGATTTATGCTTTCAAGCTGTGGAGACATTATTTACTTGGGGACCGAGTGGAGATCTTTACAGACCACAAAAATCTCATGTACGTCTTCACCCAGAAGGAGTTAAACATGAGGCAAAGGCATTGGTTGGAGCTTATGGCCGATTATGACATCAGTTTGCAATACCATCCTGGTAAAGTAAACTTGGTGCTAGATGCTTTGAGCAGGAGACCGGCAGTTATGTTCTTGACTTAGCAGAGGGACCTAATTGAGCAGATGAGGAGTTTGGAGTTGGAAGTTTTGTTGCCGAGTTCTGATCGGAGTTGTTTTGTAATACCCCAGAATTTCTAATATATAAATATATATATGATTTGAAAATATATTGAATTTGGATTTGTCCTATAGAATATTCTATAGGAAGGATTGTTTGAAAAATTGGTTGGAATTGATTGGATATGAAATCCGGGTTGTTGAAGAAAGCACAGAATGTGTATTTGGCTTGGTTGACTTGGTCTTGTGATGATGACGTCATCGAAAATGTATGGTCTCAGGATTATGTTTCGGAATGTATATATGTGTGAAGATTTGAATTGATTTCGGGATTTAATGCTTACGGGATTTGTGACAGGTTTGGGAATAATAGTCCCATATTGGAAATGCACAAAAATAATTTGAGTATAAATATAATTGCCTATGATCAAAAGTCACCTAATTGGTTAACCACCTTTTGAGAGGCAGCCTGTAGTGGGCAGTTGTACTACATAGTATCTAATTTGTCTTCTAAAAATAATAAAATTGTCTGAGTATTGGGGCGGGGCGTTACAAATGGTATCAGAGCCGACTTTCGACACCGGGTGTAGAAGAGGGCCTCAGTATGATCCGCAGTGTTGAGAGTCATTTATCTCCGGGGTCAGGTATATTCTGCGGTATTGAGTGTCACTGATCTCCGGGATCAGGTAGGATCTGCGGTGTTGAGAATGATTGATAGCCGGGTATCCGATCTGCGGTGTTGAGAGTGATTTATCTCCGGGGTCGAGGACGATGCTACATCGGCTAGAAAGGCGGATCCTACACTAGATGTGTGCCCCGTACTCAGCGAGGACGCTGATTTCTAAGGTGGGGTGTATGTAATATCCCATAATTTCTAATATATAAATATATATATGATTTGAAAATATATTGAATTGGGATTTGTCCTATACAATATTCTATAGGAAGGATTGTTTGAAAAATTGGTTGGAATTGATTGGATATGAAATCCGGGTTGTTGAAGAAAGCACACAATGTGTATTTGGCTTGGTTGACTTGGTCTTGTGATGATGACGTCATCGAAAATGTATGGTCTCAGGATTAAGTTTCGGAATGTATATATGTGTGAAGATTTGAATTGATTTCGGGATTTAATGCTTACCGGATTTGTGAGAGTTTTGGGAATAATAGTCCCATATTGGAAATGCACAAAAATAATTTGAGTGTAAATATAACTGCCTATGATCAAGAGTCACCTAATTGGTTAACCACCTTTTGAGAGGCAGCCTGTGGTGGGCAGTTGTACTACATAGTATCTAATTTGTCTTCTAAAAATAATAAAATTGTCTGAGTGTTGGGGCGGGGCGTTACATGTTTGGTGCTTTATCCGCAGTCGTCTCTTGTTGATCAGATTAAAGAGGCGCAGGCTAGTGATGCACAGTTGCAGAGATTTCGAGCTGAGGTTGAGTCTGGGTCCAGGACGAACATGGTTATTCATTCGGATGGATCGCTTCGTTTTGGGTCCAGATTATGTGTCCCGAAAGGTGATGTTTGTCAAAGGTTGCTTGAGGAAGCCCATCAGTCTTCGTATTCTATCCATCCTAGCGGTACTAAGATGTATCGGGATTTGAAGCTTCATTTCTGGTCGCAGGGTATGAAAAGAGCTGTGGCTCAGTTTGTTGCTCAGTGTTTAATCTGCCAGCAGGTTAAGGCAGAGCATTAGAGAACCGCAGGACTTCTTCAACCGCTTCCTATTCCAGAGTGAAAGTGGGAACATATCACTATGGATTTTATGACTGCTTTGCCAAGGAGTCCTAAGGGTCATAATGCCATTTGGGTTATTGTCGACCGTTTGACGAAGAGTGCTCACTTCATTCCTTTTCGTGTTGAGTAGTCTACTGAGAGCCTACCTGAGAGGTACATGCAAGAGATTATTAGACTTCATGGGGTTCCAGTCTGTATTGTATCCAACAGGGATACGAGATTCAGATCTCAGTTCTGGGAGAGTCTTCAGAATAGTTTGGGGAGTAAATTAAAGTACAGTACAGCTTTTCATTCCCAGACTAATGCACAGTCAAGCAGACTATTCAGATTCTTGAGGACATGTTGAGGTCCTGTATGCTTCAGTTTGGTGGGTCGTGGGAGGATCATTTGCATCTCGTAGAGTTCTCGTACAATAACAGCTTTCAACCCTAGTATTAAAGCTGCTCCGTTTGAAGCACTCTATGGGCGGAAGTGCAGATCGCCAGTGTGCTGGGATGACATTGGTGAGAGGAAGTTGTTGGGTCCGGAGTTGATCACCAAGACAGTTGATGCGGTGTTTCAGATCAGGAAGCACTTGTAGGCAGCTCAGGACATGCAGAAGCGATGGGCTGATGTCCATCGAAGAGCTTTGGAGTTTGGTATTGGTGATCATGTTTTCCTAAAGGTATCGCCGTGGCGCGGTGTCATTCGGTTCGGTGGTGGGGGCAAGCTTAGCCCTAGGTTTATTAGACCGTTTGAGATTTTGGAGCGAGTAGGCAAGGTGGCCTATCATCTTGCAATGCCGTCAGCATTATCAGGAGTGCATGCTGTTTTCCATGTCTCACAACTCAGGAGATATATCCGATATGAGCGCCACGTGATCGACTATTCTGAGTTCACCATTCGGCCGGATTTGACTTGTGAGATTCCGCCAGTTGCTATTATGGATCGGCGGGAGAAAGTGCTTAAGAACAAGTTCATCAAGTTGGTTCGTTTTGCTTGGGATCCTCACTCGCCTGGTGAGTCGACTTGGGAGCTGGAGGAGGAGATTCAGCAGAAGTTTCCTCATTTGTTTGAGTAGTTTTTGTTTTGTTCTTTTGGTTGTTTTGGGGTTACCCTATGTATCCTCCTTTTTGAATTTCGAGGACGAAATTCTTCTTGTTAGGTGGGTAGGATTGTAACCCCTGTTTTTCATTTTTGAGTATTTTTGGAGTATATTTTTTGTTTTGGTGTATTTTCTCTCTTGTATTTTTCTGAACCGTATATTGGAGTTGTTTTCGATATATATTCGTTTTATTTCATTTGAGCTCTTTGTTTTGATTTGTTGTCTCTTTGGGTTCGTTCTTCATTATTGTGTTCTTTCTTTCATTTGGTTCTTGTCTTCTTTATTTTATTTTTCTTGGGTGCTTGTGGTGGTGATTTGGTTGTGATCCATTTCCTAATCCTATTATTTGATCCCTCATAAGATTACCAAAGCCAAGTTAAATCCCCAATCCTATTTGATATCCTATACAACTTGTATCCTAATTAAATCCAAATTAAACAAATCCTACTACTACTCCTAATATACCTACAGCCCATTACCCATTAACCCTAATCCCTCCATATAAATATATCCTCCCTCACACAAACTCTAACCCTAATACCCTACCCTCTCTCACCCGGCCTCCCTCTTTCTCCCTCTCCTTGCTTGCGCCACCGCACACAGATGACCCAACCCCAGGCCAGCCGACCCCTTCTCCGGCCTGCACCGTCCAACCCGCCAACACCCAGGCCAGCCGACCCCTCTCTGGCCTGTGTGCACACCCCGATAGCCCTCAAACCCGTTCAGCCTAACCCCACCCCTTGGCCGGCTACCTCCACATCCCGACCACCACATATAATCCCTCGACTCTCTTTCTTGGTGAACTCGCTTGGCCGCAAGTTGTCGCCATCTCCCGGTCTCTTGATCTCTCACTTTGTGGAGTTTTGTTCGTGTGGAGATTTTTGCTCGAGTTGCTTGGATTCATTCATTCGTGAATTTTCATTCGTGGGTTTTGCTCGTTACTCTTGGTTTTCGTTGTTCTTCATCTTCGGTTAAGGCAAGTAACTTGTACTCCAATTCATTTGTTTGATACTAGTCAAAAATACCACCTATAGTGTGTTGGGTTTAGAGATGACTCTTGTTTGTGTTATTCTTGATGGATTTTGTATCTATTATGAAAATTTGACCATAGATGACTCACGACACATTATGGACATGAATTAACTTAGATTTTACCCGTTCTTGATTTTGATCATGTATGTGGGACTTTTGTGAGAATTCGTGATTTGGTTGAGACCCATGTGATATATTTGGTATGGACAAGCTAGATACCCTAATTCATGATGTTTGGACACTTGGTAGACTCGATTTCATATTTGGTTGTACTTTGAACAAGTTTGGTATGATATATGTTGAGTTGTTGTCAAGGGAAAAAAATCTGTATTTTGTCGCTGATCTGTATTGTTTGCTGTTTTGGACTATCTTAAAGTCAGTATCTTGATTTCGGTATAAAACATGAGTTTTAGAGAATTTCTTCTATTTTCAAACCTCTCTGACCTTGCTTGATTTCGTTTTTGTATGAGTGAGTTATGACTATTTTACTACAGAGGTGTCGATCTTTTCCAGATTTTGTTTTTTGATGATTTTGATGACTAAATGATTTTGATACTGATGCTACACATATTATTTTGATCCAAAACTTTGGTCAGTGTTCTTTATCTAGTTAGGGATTATTCAGAATTTTGGTGGATTTTATTGATGAGTTTTATGTTTCATTTCATGCTCGTTTATGAAAACTATTCTTACTGTATTTCGCTCTCTGTTCTGTAAAGAACCTTATTTTCACTCTGATTCATTTTACTGTATGAAAAATGTTTGTGAAATATGAAAGTTAGGTAGTGTTCTTTTTCTCCTCTTATAAGAGATTTACCTCTTGTAAGAGGTGGTGTAAGAGGTGGTCCACCTCTTACAAGAGTTTTTTTAGCGTTCTTTTTTTACCTCTTATAAGACATTTTCTTCAAAATCTCTTATAAGCCTAAAAGACTTCTAGTAGCGTCTTTCAAATTCTTATAAGACTTCTATCACTTAAAAGGTCTATATTACCCCGAAGTCTATATTATAATTGTTGATGAAGGTTTCTAATTTTCAGTATTATATATCTCGTCTCCATGCATTTGCTAGCATTTTACTCAGGAGTGTCATTTGTTTGCATGGAATGTCTCCTTTTGAATGTTCGAATGACTTATAGTTCTTCAATTATCATTGTTTTACTTTTAAAATTGTCACATTGCCTGCTAATATGTTGATGATTTATTATAATCCCTTATAACAAAGAGCTTCGTCAAATGGACTAGTTCGTGATTTTTATGCTTCCGCTTCATTTCTTGTCTTTCCTATTTTGATTGAACTGCTGGGTTAGGGCTGCGTTTGGTTGGACTTATTTCAGTCCAAAATGACTTTTGAGCTGGGCTAAAATTAAGCTCAACGAAACGGGCCCTTAGAATATACGCAAACTTATGTGATTGTAGTGGTCACTATTCATAAAATAATATATGTGCATCATTGAAGTGGTCACTGTCCATGATGTTCTTGTATAGTTGATGTATTTGAAGTAGCGTTGTATTTGACACAATTCGCACTAGAACAAAGTCGACTCAAACTATTTTCAAACCCAATTTTTTTTTAAATATTTTTTTGTTGTTGTGAATTTAACTTTCCATTGAACTAGTTTATATATTAGTAATTCGAACTTATCTTTTCTTGTCCTTCATCTCACTATTATTATACTTTGGGGTAATATAGACTTTGGGATAATATAGGCTCTTGTAAGAGGTGAAAAAAGAACAGAAATATCTTATAAGAGGTTCTTATAAGAGGTTATTTTTATATAAAAAGAACACCTCAAAAAGAGGCTCTTCCAAGAGGCTCTTACTGTAAATCTCTTATAAGAGGTAACCTCTTGTAAGAGGCAAAAAAAGAACAGTACCTTAGTATATTTTATCTATTTTCATATCCTTTTGGCGGAATTGGATTTCGTTTTCCCTGTTGCGAGATATCATAGTTTTCGTACAGCAGTGTTGGGAATTCCAGATTTGCCAAACTACCGTTTAATGATGTTTTCTTATTTTTGATGACTGAACTAATTTTACTGGAAAATTCTGAAACTTTATATTTAGATACTGGACATATAGGGAAATATCCCAGATTTTTCGTGGATTTATTTAATGTGTTTTCATGCTGATTTCGTGTTCTTGAATTCTTTTTCCTGATTTCTGGCTGAACCTATTTTCTGTATTGAAATCAGTTTTGAGATATATTTTTGTAAATTAATATCTGACTTATTTATATTCTCTGGATTTGTGTAGAAGTCTATTTTTCAGATCCTTCGACGGATCCAGATTTGAATGTTTGCAACACTAGGAATCACTGTTTTACTACAGTATGGTCTTGCTGCTCTGAACTTGAGAATTGTCTATTTTATTCCTTTATGAGATATTTTGCACTCGTAAATGTCCATCTTGCAACTTGCACTTGTTACATGATCATGCCATGTTATTCTTGATATATTTTGCACATATACATGCTTATTTGACAATAATAATAAATAACCAATCCGGGGTTTAAGAGACAGATCTAATAGTGGATAATTCAGAAACGTTTACTTGGAAGGGGATCCACTAATCCTACGTGATTACTTGAGACATGATACTTGACACGTGATTACTTGATACTTGCACGCAATACACGATACTTGCCACTTACACACTTGACACGTGATTACATGATACATGATACTTGGAGCTTGGAACTCGATTACTTGACTTGTACCCGAATATACTGCCCTCTATGGTCCACTATGAAATCTTAAGAGAAACTGTTTTGATGTAGCAACCATGTCTTATGCGATGCATGAAGTGCTACCTAGATTGTAATCACTACAAGACTTGATACATGATACTTGAACATGATACATGCTTGTTTATTACTTGACTACATGATACATGAGACTTGAAACTTGACACTTGTTTACATGATTACATGATACTTGACACTTGATGTATGTTTACATGATACCTGATTACTTGACACTTGATTCATGCCATTTACACTTGTTCACTTTGCCATGCTAGTTGTTTATGTTGACATCACACTTATACCATGTTGCCAGTTAGTTTTCCCTTGTGGTTGTATCCTACATTATAAGTGGCCCGTAACTTACAATTGAAGGGTGCTTATTTTTCTCTTTTTCCTTTTTCGTGCATTCGTTGAATTGCAGATTTTGGAGAACAGGTTCCAGATGGTATCGGAGACATGAAGTATTAGTGCTGCATTTTATTATTATTATTTCTTGTAGCTTGCTTGAACAATAATTGTATTCATGTACTTGGATTTATTCTTGTATTTGGGCAATGTGATCCAAGATATTTGTTTTATTTAGATCATGACTATTTGAAATTTATATATTTGCTTTCAAGTATTGTTGTTGGTATTTTGGCTCATTATGTGCATGTGGTTGATTCTTTTGCTTCCGACTCTGATGATTCTTGTGAATGTTGTAAAGATTTCTTGAACAGCTTATAGATGATGAAAATCATTCGCTGAGCTTTTGTTGCGTATCCGTATTCCGTATTCTTTTTGGGAAGCAGGGCGTGACAGATATTCTGAAGATGAAGGAGCAGGTTGTTGCAGGCTGGTTTCCCAGATTTCAAGAGAGAGGCTGTGTGTTCCGGATTAGTCGGACTTGAAAGAAAATTTTCTTCAAGAAGGCACATGCTACTCTTTTGTCAATACATCCTGGGAGTACTAAGATGTACAAGGACATTAAACAGCAGGTGGTCAGATTTGAAGCAGGATGTGGCTGAATTTGTGTCGAGATGTGAGATTTGTCAGCAAGTCAAAACCGAGAATCAGAAACCCGGAGGTCTATTGCAACCGTTACCTATTCCGAAATGAAAGTGGGATAACATCAGTATGGATTTCATCACGGGTTTGCCCAAGAGTTCAAAGGGCAATGATGCGATTTGGGTTATAGTCGATCAACTAACCAAGTCCGCTCACTTCTTGGCGATGAAACTCACTGCTTCGATGGGCAAGTTAGCTGAGATGTATGTTGGTGAGATCGTCAGGCTTCATGGTGTTCCGTTAACCATTGTGTCTGATCGAGATGTGCAGTTTACTTTGCATTTCAAGAGGAGTCTTCAGACAGCTTTGGGCACCAAGACGGATTTCAGCACTGCTTTTTATCCACAAACCAATGGGCAGACCGAGAGAGTCAAACCGTATTCTTGAGGATATACTTCGGTATTGTGTGCTAGACTTTGGAGGCTGTTGGGAAAGGCATCTAGTTTTGGTAGAGTTTGCCTACAACAACAGTTTTCAGACTATTATTGGGATGGCACCGTACGAAGCTTTGTATGGTAGGAAATGCAAAACATCTGTTTGTTGGTTCGAAGTTGGGGAGCGTCAGATGTTTGGGCCTGAGATTGTACAGCAGACCTCTGAAAAGATTGATCTGATCAGGAAGAGATTGGTGGATGCTCAGAGTAGGCAGAAGAGCTATGCAGACAACCGGATAAGGGACCTTGATTTTGAGGAAGGTGACTTTGTCTTTCTGAAGGTATCGCCTAGTAAAGGGGTGATCCGATTTGGCAAGGGTGGAAAGTTAGCCCCGAGGTTCATAGGCCCATATAAGATATTGAAAAGGATCGAAAAAACTGCTTACCGGCTGGAGTTACCGGAAGATTTGTCTCAGGTGCACAATGTATTTCATGTGTCTATGCTGGAGGTTACATTCCAGATCTCTGTCATTATTTGCCCGAAGTGCCAGAAGGTTTGCAATTAGATCTGAGTTACATTGAGCTCCCAGTTGAGATTGTTGATCGTCTGGAGAAAGTCTTGAGGAATAAGACGATACCGATGGTCAAGGTAGTCTGGAGAAACCATTTGGTTGAAGAGGCTACTTGGGAATCTGAGGAGAGGATGATGAAGGATCATCCCGAGCTCTTTGTTTGATTTGTATTTTCTTTTCTTTCTTTTATTGTGTTTTGCTTTCTCACCCTTTTATTGTAGTTCCGGGGACAGAACTATTCTAAGGAGGGAGTGTTGTAATACCCTGAATTTTTATTAAATGAGAACTGTTGATTTTACGTGTTGTGCACGTACAAGTTTTGTATATATATATATATATATATATATATATATATATATATATATATAATTATTTTCTATAACATGAACAAATAATTATTTTCTTTCCTTCTCTTTATTTTAAGCCCATTTTTTTAAAGCCTAAACTTGTTTTTCTAATTTAAGCCCACCATAATTAAATATTTTATTATTTGACCCATGAGTCCAAAGCCCACTATTTTGAAGCCCACAAACTAATTAATCTTTTAATTGTCATAACTTGTCATGTAGACACAATTAGTAGACAATTGATTAATTAGTTTTGTACAACTTAATAGTGGGGAACACTAGGAGGCATGTGCATGCACTAGAGTGTGCATTGCACACCCTTTCTAGGGGTGGCCGGTGGCCGGATTTGAGCAAAAGCGAGAGGGAGAGTGGATGAAGTTGTGGGTGGTAGTTATGTGATCATGGAAGTTGCTACAACTTTCCAATCCATCTTCATCATTGATCTCTAACTCCTTGATTGAATCCTAGCCATCTATTCTCATCCTAAAAGTGTATAAACACCCCTATATTTCTTTTCATTAGTTCACTAAACAATTCATTAAGAGAGAAAAAGATTAAGAGAGGAAAAGATTGAGTAGTAATAGGGAGTAAAAGATTAGAGTGTGAAATTTTGTATGTGTTTCCAACCAAAAGGAGGCTGGCCAACCATTCAAGGAGCACAAGAAGGTCGGGTTCCAAGCTTTCAAGGAGGAGAAGGCAAATTGCAATACATTCTAGGAGGAGAAGGCCACTTTCTTGCATTCTAGGAACTTTCAATTTATTTGTCTCCAATAGGTGGGTGTTTCCCATGCTTCTAAATTTTAGATACCATCCTAGGAATGATGTGATAAAATAGTTAAAGAGAAATCAAGAAATTCTAGTCTCATGTTTAATAAATTAGAGATGGAATGATAATTTAGAGAATGATTGCGAAGATGATTGCTAATTGATAAATGTGTGAAATTGAAATGCTAGAATCTATCTTATTGTCATGCTTTATGTTTATAAATCACGCTATGTGAAGAAAGTTGTGCTTATGAGACACAAATTGATTAAATACATCAAATGGAATTAATTGTTTGAATTAAAACAACTCTACTGTAGAAAAGGAGATCTTGTGTTCTAATTATTGTAAGGTGTTAATAAGTAAATGAATAAAGACATAAAGTGAATTTGGTGGAACTTAGATTTATAGATTATATAGATATGGAAATTGTTCTCAATGTCGAAATTATGGACATAGAACATAATAATAGAACCAAAATGCATGTTTTATAAAGCAAATAATGAATATGAAAGTACTGGTTTACTGTAATTTTATATAGATTACAATCTGAAAATTTTTATTGTGAAAAGAGAATAAAAAGAAACAAAATCATTTTGAAAATTGGGAAATTAGTAATGAACATAGAACTGAGTTATAAACAAATCAACTCAAATTGAGACAATCTGGTCACTTAGACCATTTGGTTGGAAGGGTTTCAGTCGCTACAGTAGTGGGGGGGTTGTCTCTGGTCTTGGGTTCGATTCCGAGTAGGAGCCTTTTATTTTGTTTTTTTTGTTAAAAACCCGAACGTCGAGATCTAATATAAATAGGTTAAAACCCAATCCATATTGCCTCTGTGGTTTGGCGCAGTGGTCTTGGGCATTGTTCTTTGGGCCGTTGGTTGTGGTTCAAAGCCGGGTGTGGGTTTTGGTTTAAAGAAGTGGTTTTGATGAAATAATTAATTTTTTTTTGGGTTATAAAAAAAATTAAAATTGAAATAAAAATGTGAGAAAATTCTTAGAAATTATCTAGTCTTCATGATATAAATTTCTATAACTTTTGATGAAATGTAATTGAAAATCCGAGACTATTTTTCAAGAAGGAACTTATTTTAATTATTAACTTGAATTGTCTTTTAGATAAAGAAAATTAAATGGATTGTTTTAAGGAATTTAGAAATGAGATTTTGTAATGAGAAATTTGAAAAGTGTGAATTGTGAAACTAAGTGAAATTGTGAATTGTGAAATTAGTATGGATTAAAATAAAGATTAAGAGAATTATGTGGAAATATGAACTAGTGATTATGACATGTTAGAAGAATTGAATTTTAATTATTTACGCATGATATTGTACTTGAAAATTGAAATTAGATGACAAGATGAGTTATGAAGAGCATTATGAATATGAATACATGAATACTATGAATATAAAATGTGAATTATGATTAATCATGAAAGAGGACTTTATGAGTATGAAAACTCGATGTTGTAATTATGAGTTGAAATTAAGAACTAGGGTGTAGCTAAGCCTTATACCCGAAATAAAAGAAATATTGAGATGAAATTTGAAATGAAAAAAACCAAGATTTGGGTCATGTGAAATGAATGAATAAGACCAGTATAGTGGGAGTGCTAACCCTAAGGGATTGATTTTGTTTATGATTCAATTAAATTAAGGACTAGATACATTGTGAAAATGTGATGAAAGTAAGAGAAAAATATGAGTATGAGAGACATTGGATTGGCGGCGTGAGAGTATTCACAGGATGTCCCATGATGCGTCATGAGTAGGACGTGGATACTGCTCCAGAGTATCGTCCCGGTGGCAACGCTCGTGGGGTGTTTGGTGACTGCGGGTGGTGTCATGTCTATGGTAGGAGGTGAATTACCACAGGATGCCTACATGATGAGTCATGTGACAGTGCATTGCGATTCTCTGCATGGCGCCTAGACATGAGTTCGTAGGTCATAAAAAATCTAGGATACTTACCGTAATTACAGAAGTAGATTAAGTCATGGCGAGAGATTGAACCCTACAAGATAAAGAACGGTTAAGGGCTTGCCCTCGGACCTATGTAGTATGGGCTGCATAGACTATGAACAAGTGCGCATTAGTGTCATATAACATAAATAATTGTATTAAGGACTAAGTACACATTCACAACATGACATCAATAGGATAGTCCCCTTAGCTTTGTTTGTGAACCAGTTTGTGGTTTGTTAAGTGTTGAGAATCGTTATACTGCAATCGGCATAGAGAGGATGGCCGTGTATAATATTTCTTCAGTTGAATAAACTGACGTGCCCACAGTTTCCATGTAGGGTAAAGCACATGAAAAAGACAAAAGAGGAATTGATGCTTAAAGATTTTTCACATGTTGTTGTATTTCATTCATTGTTGTAAAATTTGCTTTCGCTGTATAAATGTTAATGTAAATGTAATTCTGTTGTAAAGTAAACTTTTATTTCCTTGTAAAATTGTACGAAGAGAAGTGAAAAGATCCTGTGGAACTCGAATTCAGTATGTTTTGAAATTCGGGGTGTTACATAAGACACATTCGCTGTTTCCAACTACGACAAACATTTACACTGTTGTCGCAGTTGCAACTACGGCATGCTCAAAAAAATAATTGAAGAAGTCACAGTTGGGAACTGTGGCTTTCCTTATAACTGTTGTTGCAGTTCCCAACTGTGGCTTAGGCTGACCTGGTAACAACAAGCTCGCCTAGGGAATAACTTTGGCAACTGACCCCCTATGGAATTTTGTTTCAAAAAAAGGCTTTGTTTGGAAAAACAATTTCGGTTTTTCTTTTGTTTGTTGAAAGTGATACAGAATCATATCCTACAAATCATGATTCAAAATTCAGTTCTACAAATTGGAATTACTCAAAATTGAGTTTTCCTAACTTTGAGCTAAGTTTTGTAAATTTTGGAACTCATTTGTTAAGATTCCACTTGTTTCATTCTCATTTTAAGTATATTATAAACTACGGAAGTAGATGCTTTCCTAAAGTTATAACTTCTTGCATATACATCTAAATGATATCTTGTAACCTGGATTTTGTCACCAATATACTCATATACTATCCAACCAAGTTTTATGTTTTTTGGAAATTTATTTATATACATACTATATTTTTCAATAATGCCAAATGATCACAAAATTACCTTTTACTTGGCCATTTTCTGGAGTTGTTTTGTGTGCATGTCAACCAAGGGTCAACACGAGCAAATTGCAGGTTTCAGTCGGGTTGACCTAAGGTCAGACCTGTGTATGCTTTTTTCCTTTAAAAAACAAGGGGATGTCGACCGAGAGTCGACCTACACACTCTTTTTGTGCTTTTTTCTCATTGGTTTTTAGGTGAACTTTTTCCAGCTTTCCCCCATCTACAAATGACCAAAATACCCATCTAACAGTTTGAAAAAATGGTTGTTACCTAGGGTATATGGTATATACATATATGGGCTGAAATTTGAATTTTTGAACTTGGTGTTCCCCCCCAACTTTCTTGTATAACCTTTCAACTTCTCTATTGATTTAAACAATGAGATTTTACTCCTAAAAGCTTTCACATTTTAATCTTTTGCTAAAAAAATTTTAGATCTTGAATCCTATCACGTTGCTTGATTATTTTAGAACCTCCAATTGTATTATCACATTCTATTGTAAGCATGAGCTTCAATTTGTTCTCCATTTGTTAGAGAACTTCTCTTTGTTGTAATTAGGCTTTGATTCTAGGTTTGTGGAGGTAAAATCCTACTTGGGTTAGGTGGAAATCCACAAAGGAGAGGTGCAAAGTCCTACAAGGTGCTGTAGGTGGTCAAATTTATTTTTGGTGTGTAGCAAAGTTCTCAACAAGAAGAAAAAGTTGTAAAGATTGTGCCTTTTTGCTCTAGTTGGAGCAAGGCAATTCTAGTGGAAGCCTAGGTCGGAGATCCTTAGGGGTGGAGTAGGGAAGGGTTCCCGAATCTCCTAAAAGTTTTGTTGTCTTTGTGATTTGGCTCTCACACTCTCTAACTCTCTCTCTCATTACTTTTGCAACTTTAAATTTCTTAAATTTGGTTATTATTATTTTCATTGTTAGATTCATTGGAAGTAAAATCCCTAAATTTATTTTGTGGGGGTAATTTGGTTTAATTGGGCATAACCTAATTCACACCCCTCTAGGGTTACTTTCAATTGGATTTAGAGCTTGGTTCTCTTGATTGGTTTAACAACCTAGAGTGATAATGACCCAAAATGGTACCCCCAGTACTATATGTGGATATGCCTCCGGTTTTGCCGATGGTAGATCTACTACTTGCCCACCTTTCCTTCAGGGAATTTTTTTTTTCATATTGAAAATCAATTATGGCCGACTACATCCAAGTTGAAAAATCGGAGTTGGGAACTTCCCATGGTTGAGGATGAAAATAAAGTACTCATTTTCAAAGATAGAAGGAAGTGGACCAATGATAAGTATAAGCCTGCTAATCTTAACTCATGTGCCAAAAAGGTTATTACAAATGGACTTAGTGAATATGATTACCAAAGGATATGTCATTGCACTCCGGCCAAAGAGGTATGAGAAGCTTTAGAATTCCATTATGAAGGATAGACCGAATATAAAGATACTGGTAGGGGTATCCTTAATACCAACTACGAGAAATTTAGGATGCTTCCTAATGAATGTATTGATCATTGTTCTACTAGATTTCTACTAATTGTTAATGAATTGGGGTATGTTAGGTGTGAATATTTCAACTCATTGCCAAAGTCATGGAATTTGGTTGTCAATGTCATTCACTTCTCCAAGATCATCACCAAATGTCTATTTGAGCTCTTTGGGTTACTCAAAACAGACGATCATGTTGAAAGCAAAAGAACAAGATTACGTGGAACAGGAAGTTCTTCTAAAGATGAGAGGAGTATCACTTTCTGGAACTTCATCTTCTCCTAACATGGCATTCCAATCAACACAAGAGACTCGATCAAAGGCAAAATCTCAAGCGGCACTACAAGTGGCTACATCATCGGATACTGTCAACCTGATACCGATGATGATGTGGATAAGGAGATAGCCTTCTACACCAAAAGGATCAACTATCTCAGGAGAGAAGGTATTAAAAAAAATGACAAGTTTCTCCTAATCCAAATTCCTTTGAATGTGATGGGTCGAGCTATATCGAGAAAGATTGCCCTCAATTGATGAACAAGGTGAAAGGACCAAATAAATATGCCTACTTCCAAAAATACAAGAAGGCACTCATGGGTACTTGGGATGAATCAGAGTTGGAGGATTCCGTAGATGATCAAAGCAAGGTGGTTTCAAATGTTGGAGTTGTGAAGAACCTTGCCTTATGATGTCGATGAAGAACCCGATATAACAATTGATGAACTTGACGAAGAATTACTCTAAGTGGGAGAAGATTATCAAACTCTTGGTTCCAAATACGACCACTTGAAAAAGAAACATTCCTTGTGCGAAACAAAGTTTGATGAGCTTAACTAAAAGTTGAGTGAGTTTAAGAGAGAGATATCACCCAAATTAATGATGAAAAAAGTATTTTGCATGCTATACTTGATGAAAACAATAGGATTGTGAATAACGTAAATAAAGAGTTATATGAGCTAAAATTTTCTCTTACTAACTCTAAAAATTCAAGCTCAAGCTAAGCCTAGAGCCAAAGCTAATGAACATTTCTCACATTCACATTCTCATGGATACACACATAGGAGCTATGAATATTCATATGCATTTAATGTTAAATCTAAACTTGTGTGTACCTATTGTTCTCGTCATGGGCATGTCTCATCTAAGTGTAGAGTGGGAGATAATTTGACTAATTATGGCTTGATATGGGTACCCAAGGTTACCAATGCTAACATTTAAGGACCCAAAAACAAATAGATCAAACCAAGCACACAAAGCACACAATGTTCGTCCCGGTTCGGGCGAACCTAGTCCGGAGTGAAATAAGGGAGTTATTATTAACTAGAGAAGATTACAAGAGTTACAAACTCTCTCACCAAGAACCTTTCTATCTCTCAAGCATCCCTAGAAGATAATCTGTTGTTTACAATAGAGAACTCTCAATGAAGTACTACCTCTCTCAATGGAGGCTATTACAATATACAGAGATCTACAAAAACCATAAGTTTAGTCCCGATACAATAACCATCTGATATATCTTGAAGAGAGATCCACATGATAGTACTACGATCTAATTTGGAGTAGAAGATGGGCTCAATACGGATCACCCAGACCTGACCCAAAGAGTTGTTACCGCAGCTGTCGCTCGACTGCTAAAGTGGCAGTCGACTACAATTATTTGATTCGCATTCAGAGAGCGAAGATGGTCGACTGCATCCAAACACAGTCGACTGTTCCTTCGACTGATACCAACCTGTACAACTGCTTCTTCTCACTTCCAATGATGCTCTGAACTGTTCATGCTTCATCGTTTTCTCTTCATATCGAATCCAAGTATGCAAGTTATAAACCCAAGAATAACTAGGTGACTAAATAATGTTTGACTTGCTCAAAATCAATATTAAATTAATTCATAATAATATCTTAGAAATTAACTTTTTTTCAATAATACTTTCAGAAAGTATCAACTATGGCTTATCTCTAAGATTGAGGGCAACCTTCTACTCGCTCCTCCACCATTTTTGACATTAGAATTACACTAGTATTTTTCACGTGTGATGTACGTTTTGATAAGAGTTTGAGAATTTTCACGTGCGATGTACGTGTTAAGAAATAGTTTTGAAGTTAGACGTGTATTGTACGTAATTGGGAAAAATATTTTGAAGAAAAAGATATGATTTGTACGTGCAATGCACATATTCATAAGTAGAATTGGAGTTGTACGCGTAACACGTGTTTGTTTGGAGTTTTAAAAAAATTGAAAACTTGTTTTGCATGTGCATTGCACGTTTAAATAGGTGGATTTTTTTTTTTTTTTTTTGTAATTAACAGTTGGAGTTTGGAGTTGCACGTGCAACGCATGCGTTTGTATATTGACAAATTACAATTCCATTCTTCCATTATATGTAGAGAGATAATGATGATGCAATTATCGGCATTGGTAGTTAGTAGTTAATACCCAGTTTTTAGGAGTATATGGGCCTAAAACAATAATTATGTGACACAGTAGTTTTGCTATTATGAGATGCATGGCATGTAACAGACTATTAACATTAGCAATTATGGTGGTGAAAGAGGCAAAAAAAATGTTGAGCATCCATAAAACAAATTTACAAATAAAAATACAAAATACAAAATTTTAATAACGTTAAATGAGGACCAAAGATACAAATCTGCTATTTCACTATTTGAGATATTTTTTATTAATTTTCTTTCATAACTATCCTACATCCACAACAGATATTCACTATTTCCATGCAAATATGTACCATCTTAGAGCATTTATAGTAGTTTTGTGTAAAAAATGGGTACATGGCAATTATAGAAATAGCAAATAACGGATACGCTGCAGTCGTCCGTACTCATAAATTTGCTTTTGTTTGGAACAAACGACATATGATTTACCATCCCACTTTTTTCTCAATTTTTTGGAAAAAAAAAAGTAGGGAAGGACGGTAGATGATCTACCGTCCCATCCATTTTTTAAAACAGAATTTTTTTTTTGTGAAGAATGGGATATCATATGCCATCCGACATAGTTTTGTTATTTTTTTCCCGAAACGATAGATGATATACCGTTCGACGATTTCAAATTTTTTGTCTCCGACGACAAATGATCTACCGTCCGACTAACAAACGGTAAATCATCTTCTGATTTCCAAAATATCCATAAAATCAACTCCTTCTCCAAATTTGGCCGTCTCCTATTCATGCCATATCCAAAAAATGGGTATATAGACGACGACTGCATATCGTTTTTTTTCCAAAATATCCAATTTTTTTGGATATACAGCCAACGACTACAGATGCTCTAACAGGACAAAAATTCATAAAGTTCAATCCTGCTAAAAATATGTATGGGCCAGCCAAGAGAATGATCTACACCATCCAAACTCTCTCATTTTCGTTCTTAAAGTTGCAATAAGAACTTATAGGTCCATGGCATCTGTCCAAATCATCCCCGATATTGGATATCTGCATTAATTTCCAACAAATTGTTATTTCATATCTCTGGCAATGGTAGTATAGAACTATTTGTTGGAGATATATTAATGCAATATTGTGAACTAGGACTGATGTGCAAAAACCCTGGTTAATTAATTTATAAAAATAAGGTTAAATCAGATTTATCGCGGATAATCCCCGGAACTATATGGTCAACACGAGTAACTACAAACTTTGTTGGTTAAAGCAGAATACTCAACCCACGAGATATACATTGATAAAGAGAGAGTACCAGAAGGTACCGATACAAAATAGAGTGCACAACCTACCTGTTAGAACCTGAATATAAAATAATAGGAAATTCCAACAAAATTGTGAAGAAATCCAATACAGGAAGAAAAACAGTAAGTAAAGAACTTGTACAGAGTCGAGATTTTAGAATCTCTGTCCTTAAAGCAGAATTTGCTCCGTAGTGTGACGGTTACCGGCAAATTGCTTCCCAGGATACAACTGTACCTTCTCTGAAGAATGCAGCACCCTTGCTTCAGAGACAACGAACTGCTGTCTGTGTTGTACTCTCAGTTAACACTTGACTCTGACACAGAGGAGAGGAAGAAGAAAAGAAATGTAAAAATTCTATCTCTGTAAGTAAGCTTCTGTCTGGTTTTATAGAGGAGACTTGGACTGGAGACTGTTCAGCAGCTGCCATTACTCTGTAACAGCAGAGTAATGGGGACTCTTCAGATTAGTAACTGGTGAGCCATTACTCTGCTGTTACAGAGTAATGGGCACCAGTTACTGAATCTGAAAAGCCTTTTCGGTTCAGTAGGGGAAGAGTTTGTCTGGACAAAAAGAAATAAAATAAAAAATTTAAGCCAGACCAAACCAAACCAAGCCGGGGCCGAGGCCGGGCCGGGCGCGCGTGTGTGTTTGTCATTTTGGCTAAGTCCTCTCTCCACTACACGTTAGTGGTAACCCCCGGGCCACGCCCACTAGTCCAGTTTTCTAGTATATATACTAGTAAAAATCTTTTCCAATTTCCGATATGGGACTATCCATTTGTTAAGTTAGTACCTTTCAAGTACCCAACTTTGGTTCAACATTTCTCATTCATACGGAATTCGTTTTTGGCAAGTGAGTATACTACGGAATAGTACTCGACGAGAGGATCGCAATCCACTCATTTTCCGGTGCCGCCGGTGGCCGGAGCCTGCCGGAATCCGGCCCGGAAAACTGCAAAAATTAATTCCAACAATCCCCCATATGAATGGAAATTACCAGACCATGTAATCCAGACACGACAGAAAAACAAAAAACATGACAGAAAGACTCTGAGAGTACAATCGGAAAATCACTACATCAGGAATGGTAGTAATTTTTCAACCTTGAACCACCCTTAGTAATTAGCTATCGGATTCACTTGACCAGGTAGTGATCTTGATGTCATGAACTACCCGGGCGTTCATGTGAACCTAGACAATAATTATCACACAGTTTCATCTCCCCACAGAACTAAGTTCTCTTGTTGTGTTCATTTTGGCCTTGAACATCCCTGGTTAATCATGAGTGAACTTGGAGAATGTAGCCTCTCTTCATTCTCCTAGAAACGGCCCCATTTCACACTCACAAGATGATTGCCCATAAAGAGTATCCTGTTATACCCCACTTTTATTTCAAAGCTATGGGAATCATTAAAAGCCAAGCTTATCCTAACTATTTGCAGGCAGCACTTGTTTTATCATCATAAGAATGGGTATGAGATGTTAATCTCTCGGTGCTTTCGTCGATTCAACAAGATTTAGTTGTCCCTTTGAACCTAGATCTTGGGATCTCCAATTCCTAGGTAGGGTTTCCATCAAGTATCCTCTTTTGTCATAGGCTTTAAACCCATTCCTCTTGATGATCTCACAACCTGCTCTCGCGACAAACCTTTAGTAAATGGATCCGCTAGGTTGTCGGCCGATTTTATATATTCTATAGAGATTACTCCATTTGAGAGCAGTTGTCTAATGGTTTTGTGTCGCCTTCTGATATGACGAGACTTACCATTATACATGCAACTCAGTGCCCGTGCTATAGCCGATTGGCTGTCACAGTGTACACATAAGGTAGGCACTTGTTTTTCCCACATAGGAATATCCTCTAAAAAGTTGCGAAGCCATTCTGCTTCTTCTGCCGCTTTGTCTAAAGCAATGAACTCAGATTCCATGGTGGATCTGGCCAATAGCGTTTGTTTAGAGGATTTCCATGACACAGCTGCACCACCAAGTGTAAAGACATATCCACTTGTGGATTTTGAGTTCTTTGAGTCCGATATCCAGTTGGCATCACTATAGCCTTCCAGTACTGCTGGATATCTGGTGTAATGCAGCGCATAACTCTGAGTATGTCGCAAGTAGTTCAATCTAGTTATTCCTTTCCAGTGACTTCGTCCTGGATTACTCGTGTATCGGCTCAGTACGTTTACCGAATGTGCTAGGTCCGGTCTTGTACAATTTGTTAGGTACATCAGACTACCAATTACACGTGCATATTCCAGTTGTGATATGCTTTCGCCTGTATTTTTGAACAGGTGAAGACTGGGATCGACGGGACTTTTTGCTGTCCCATTGGAATAATTCTTGAATCTTTCAAGTACTTTCTCAGCATAATGAGCTTGAGACAAAGTAATCCCCTCAGATGTCCTGGAAACTTTGATTCCTAGAATGACATATGCAACTCCCAAGTCTTTCATGTCAAACTTGCCACTAAGCATGCTCTTAGTTTGTTTAATAATGTCGTTATTGCTTCCAATAATGAGCATGTCGTCTACGTATAGACAGACCAGAATGTATCCGTTTGGAGTATATTTGATGTAGATACATTTATCACATTCATTTATTTTGAAACCATTTGACATCATAACATTGTTAAATTTTGCATGCCACTGCTTTGGAGCTTGTTTCAGGTCGTACAGTGATTTTACAAGCCTGCACACCTTATTTTCCTGTCCAGGAAATATGTAACCCTCAGGTTGTTTCATGTATATTTCTTCTTCTAAGTCCCCATTTAGAAATGCAGTTTTAACATCCATTTGATGTATTTCCAGGTTACGTAGAGCTGTAATAGCTATCAACATTCTTATGGATGTTATTCTTGTAACTGGAAAATATGTATCGAAGAAATCTAGGCCTTCCTTTTGCCTAAATCCTTGAACCACAAGTCTAGCCTTATGCTTCTCTATTGAACCATCTGGTTTCAATTTTTGTTGAAAATCCATTTGCATCCTAGAGCTTTACATCCAGAAGGCAAATCGACTAACTCCCATGTATGATTTTGCATAATGGAGTCTATTTCACTTTTGATTGCTTCCTTCCACATAGGAGCATCAGGCATAGACATGGCTTTCTTAAAAGTTCTGGGCTCATTCTCTAACAGAAAGGCCGTCACAAAGTCAGGACCAAATGATTTTGATGTTCTAGCCCGTTTACTTCGTCTAGGCTCATCAGTATCATGTTCTGGTTCATCAACTGAAGTGCTTGCATTTTCTTGTTCACGTGTACGTTTGGGGTACGTAGTATCCTTACACGGAAACACGTGTTCAAAGAATGAAGCATTTCTTGATTCCATTATTGTATTTACATGGATATTCGGTATATCCGATTTGTATACCAAGAACCGATATGCACTACTGTTGTGTGCATAGCCTATGAATATGCAATCAATCGTTTTAGGTCCGATGGTGACCTGTTTCGGGTTAGCTACTGCCACTTTTGCTAGACACTCCCACACTTTGAGGTATTTATACGAAGGTAAGTTACCTTTCCACAATTCATATGGTGTCTTGCCGGTTTTCTTGTGAGGTATTTTGTTGAGAATGTAGTTGGCAGTCAGCAACGCTTCCCCCTACATATTTTGGGGTAGGCCAGAATTCAACAACAAGGCATTCATCATCTCCTTTAGAGTTCGATTTTTGCGCTCGGTAGTACCGTTTGATTCGGGTGAGTAGGGAGCAGTTGTCTGATGAATTATTCCATGTTCCGAGCAGAACATGTTAAATGGTGCATCATATTCTCCTCCTCTATCACTTCTAACGATTTTAATCGTTTTGCCAAGTTGATTCTCAACCTCAAGTTTATATTCTTTGAATTTATCCAAAGCCTTATTTTTGCTATGTAACAAATATACATAACAGAATTTTGTGCAATCGTCTATGAAAGTCACAAAGTACTTTTTGCCACCTCTGGTCTGCACATATTTTAAATCACACAGATCCGTGTGAATTAGACCTAGAGTTTCTGTGTTTCTTTCTACAGAACGCGATGGAGTTTTAGTGAGTTTGGCCTCCGTGCAAACTTCACATTTTTCTAAGTTATCTACCTTAAATTTTGGTAGCAAATTCATGTTAACTAATCTACGCATAGAATTTACATTAACATGGCCCAGTCTTTCATGCCAAACAGAAGAAGACTCAACAACATAGGCGATAGGAGTTATTTCATTAACTTTGGGAACAGCAGGAACAATAGTTTTAGGGATGACTGTCATTACATTAAACTTGAACAGTCCATCCTTTACATATCCTTTACCCAAATATACCCCATTCTTGGACAGTACAAAATTATCAGAAACAAGTACAACTTTGAACCCATTCTTACTTAGCAAAGAACCTGATATCAAGTTCTTTCTAATGTCTGGGACATGGAGCACATTTGTGAGTGTTAGCTCTTTGCCTGAAGTCATTTTCAGCACTATCTTCCATGTTCCTTCAATTTTGGAGGTGGAAGAGTTTTCCATGAACAGCTGTTCATCTTTGTTGCACTTCTGGTAGGAGGTGAACATTTCCTTGTCCGAGCAGATATGCTTGGTGGCCCCAGTATCGTACCACCATTCACGAGGATTGCTCCCCACAAGATTGACCTCTGACACAACAGCACAGAGGTCCAGGTCAGAGATACCAGTGGACAAGTTCTCAGCTATGTGTGCGTGGAATTTTTCATTCCCTTTGACATGTCCTGTTTTTGAATAATTACTGTCCTTACTGCGGCACTCAGAAATTTTGTGCCCCAACTTACCACACTTGTGGCATTTCCCAGCAAACCTCTTTGCAAGAGGTTTTTTGTTGGAGGCCTGTGACAGAAACTTCCTCTTCTTGCCCTTCTGTTCATGCTCCACCACATTGGTCTTTTCTATGGACTGATTTCCATAGGACCTCTCAGCCTTGCGATTCTCTTCTTCTATCCGCAACCTGATAATTAGATCTTCAAGAGACATCTCCTTTCGTTTGTGTTTGAGATAGTTCTTGAAGTCTTTCCTAAAGGTGGAAGTTTTTCAATGAACGCTGCAACCTGGAATGGTTCGCACAACGTCATATTCTCTGCAGCAATGTCGTGCATTATAACCTGCAGTTCTTGGACTTGACTCACCACTGTTTTGGAGTCAATCATCTTGTAGTCCAAAAATTTGCCGACAACAAATTTCTTAGACCTGGCGTCTTCTGTTTTGTACTTCTTTTCCAGGGACCCCCACAGGAGTTTGGATGTCTTGAAGACACAGTAGACGTTGTAGAGAGAGTCTACCAAGCCATTCATAATGTAGTTCCTGCAGAGGTAGTCGCCCTGAGTCCACGCGTCAACTGCAGCAACGGAGTGTGCTTCCATTGGCGCCAGCATCGGGGCAGATTCATTGAGGAATCTGTCCAGCTTCAATGTGGTCAGGTAGAATTGCATCTTTCCCTGCCACTTTTTGAACCCAGTTCCATTGAACTTCTCTGGTTTTTCTCCCATGCTTATGTGCGTGGACAGAACGACCGAATGTGCCGCAACCGATTGTGCAGTCACATTTTGGGTCACCAGTGTCTGGGTACTGAGAAGCCCAGTAGCAACTTCAGTGGGTGTGTTCTCCATGATCTGATTCGTTTCTTCTGAAATTGGTTGAAACAGAGATTGTTACTTCTTATTTTTTCCAAACAGAACCTGTAAACAAACTTCACAAAATTTGTTAGAATCTGTGAGGAAAAATTCTGCTTTAAGATTGTTAGAACCTGAATATAAAATAATAGGAAATTCCAACAAAATTGTGAAGAAATCCAATACAGGAAGAAAAACAGTAAGTAAAGAACTTGTACAGAGTCGAGATTTTAGAATCTCTGTCCTTAAAGCAGAATTTGCTCCGTAGTGTGACGGTTACCGGCAAATTGCTTCCCAGGATACAACTGTACCTTCTCTGAAGAATGCAGCACCCTTGCTTCAGAGACAACGAACTGCTGTCTGTGTTGTACTCTCAGTTAACACTTGACTCTGACACAGAGGAGAGGAAGAAGAAAAGAAATGTAAAAATTCTATCTCTGTAAGTAAGCTTCTGTCTGGTTTTATAGAGGAGACTTGGACTGGAGACTGTTCAGCAGCTGCCATTACTCTGTAACAGCAGAGTAATGGGGACTCTTCAGATTAGTAACTGGTGAGCCATTACTCTGCTGTTACAGAGTAATGGGCACCAGTTACTGAATCTGAAAAGCCTTTTCAGTTCAGTAGGGGAAGAGTTTGTCTGGGCAAAAAGAAATAAAATAAAAAATTTAAGCCAGACCAAACCAAACCAAGCCGGGGTCGGGGCCGGGCCGGGCGCGCTTGTGTGTTTGTCATTTTGGCTAAGTCCTCTCTCCACTACACGTTAGTGGTAACCCCCGGGCCACGCCCACTAGTCCAGTTTTCTAGTATATATACTAGTAAAAATCTTTTCCAATTTCCGATATGGGACTATCCATTTGTTAAGTTAGTACCTTTCAAGTACCCAACTTTGGATCAACATTTCTCATTCATACGGAATTCGTTTTTGGTAAGTGAGTATACTACGGAATAGTACTCGACGAGAGGATCGCAATCTACTCATTTTTCGGTACCGCCGGTGGCCGGAGCCTGCCGGAATCCGACCCGGAAAACTGCAAAAATTAATTCCAACACAACCCGCAGAGGAACGTTTCGAATTTGTATATGATCAATAATAAAAGTAAACTGAGCTTACTAATTCTTTAGAGTGCACAACCCACAGAGCAACGTTTCGAATTTGTATATGATCAATAACAAAAGTAAACTGAGCTTACTAATTCTTTCTTTCTTTCTTTCTTTCTTTCAGCCAAAAATACATAATACAGACTAAATTTTAAACCTACATTCCTACAATGGCCAATTTTTTTACATTGAGTTCAGTCTACAGTGATGAATGTAGAGAAACCAAGGAAGTTGAAGAAAGAAGCATCTCCTCCACCATTTCCATATACAATCTCCCTGGTCCACCTGTTTACCTCTTAGCGGAGGTGAAAGCTGCACCATCACCATAGGGGAATCAACCTATGAGCACGGAATAATCTGGGTACCACTTACTGTAGTCAGATTTTGAGCCATTTTGATTACTCCATGGAAAATCGTGTTAAATTTAACAGAAATTGAGAAACGATCACTACAACCGCCGAAGGCTTCACCAGCGTTTTTTTATAGCTTCACCGGCAGTTTTAAACGCTGGTGGATATCCTGCCGGTGCTTCGAACAGCGCCGCACCAACCGCCGGCGGTGCGCGTGCCGGGCTTTGGTGGGCAACCTTCCCCGGCGCTTACAGAACTGCCGGTAGATGTTATATATTGGCCGGCGCTTCTAAACGCGCCGGTGAAAGCAGTTTTTTATTTTAAAAAAAAAAAGAATTTACCCCTACCCCGGCGCTTCAAAAACGCCGGGGCATACATATTTAAATAAAATAATTATTTTAAAAATTTGAAATACTTTAATTTTTAACAATGTTCCCCGGCGTTTTCTAAAACACCGGGGTGTTTTAAATTAAAAAATATATGCTGATTGAGAAAATTAAATTCAGATTTTTTAGCATATACAGATTTGAAATATACAGATTATGAAAGTCTGTATATATATATATATATATATATATATATTTTACGACAGGTAAAAATTTTACAAATTTCCAGTAATATACACAATAAAACAATAAAAATTTTAACTGGCAAAATTCATAATATTTTGTAAACTTCAGAAGTTTAAAATTCTATAAAATTCATAATCGTCGACGGCAATAACACAAGTATCAAGTTACATATACCATGTTTACATCAAAAAAGTTCCAACAAGTTTGTTCATACAAAATGATTTCACCACAAAAAAGACAAAAAATGACTTGCAATTGGTAGATTTTCTTAATCGGTACGCCTTCTTAAGTCGTTGCTTCCATCATGCTCGCTTTGGTTCTCTGGATTTGCCCGACTTAAATTAATTGGAACTCTATTCTGAAACTGTGTAAGTCACATCGTAAAAAAAAATTAGGTAGTAATTTGTGTGAAATCGAGACAAATATAACTCCTACCAAAAAATGAATGCTTGAGATTAGACTACTGAAATTTCCTATATCCATTGCCACTGGAGTAAATGTAGTTCTTTTGTTAAAAGGTAATCTCCACGGGTCATTAACTTCAATACATATATATTTAGAGATGAAGAGAAGTAAATATGACAATCATAAAGATACGACCAAGGATAATACGAGACATGTTCAAACATAAAGATACATTATGAAAAGAAAAGAAAAAAGAAAAAGAAAAAGAAAAAAAAAAGTCTCGGTCACGGGTCGGAGTAGTATATGAAGTGTTGGAGCTAGGGACACATCCAGATGCAGCTTTAGTACGAAAGTGTGCATTGCTACATATGGTCTAACACAGGAGAGCTCAAAGGAACAATTATTTTCTCATCTATATAAATTAATAGAAGGCTCTAAAACATTCTTGATTCGTCCTATACAAACCAACCCCATCTATTCTCTTTAATTAAGTCCAGAATAATAATAAAAACAATCCCCCTGGTAACGTAGTAATCTCCCAGTGCAAGAAAGAGAATGAGAAGATTAATTTATACTAGTAATCCTCCAATGCAGTTTGCAAAGCAGCAAAATAAACTTTTTTTTAATTCTATCGCTCCTACGACTTTTCCTCCGCAAATTAAAACCCCCCAACACTAATAAACACAAATTTACACTACAACCACCGATGGCTTCCCCGGCGTTTTTTTTATTTAGCACTACTACTTCCAAATTGAAAGAGCTTGTAGTTTGGTTACAAAAAGTCGAACTAGGAAGCAGATCTAACCCACTCTAACATGAATGTTTGTGGAAGATCTGTAATGGTCACTTTTGCAAATTTAGCTATGACTAGCATACCCACATTAAATTTGCCCACTTGGGTGAAACGCTAATGGTTAGAATGCATCTGTCAAGGGCCTGTTCACCTAAGGGTGGTGAGTTCAGATGCCCTTTGTGATGTCCTCCTTAACTGTACTGAAACATTACTCCATCGAACAGGCATATAAGTAAGCATTTTGCTAAAAATGCTCTTTTAAGTATAATGTATTAGTAATTTTTGGATAAAGATCTGTTTTATAGATTGTCCAATACAATGCTCATCTTTATTTACAAGCAGGAATTAAATAGTTGTAGGATTTATTTTCCTATGTGTTGATGCTTAATGCACTAAAGAGTCGTAATTCGTAATTATCTTACCATCTCTCCCATTTCTCAATCCAAGATAATAGAGGATCAAGATGACTGGGTAGATAGCTGAGTAAGAACTTAAAATAAAGTCGGACTAATGCAGGAAATGAATCTGTAAATATATGATTTAATTTTTCTGTTCCTTATGAATTAATAGCCCAGTAAATAAATGAGGTGAAACTAGAAAGTTGTTGTGGTCTATAATTTAGAGCGTACAGATTTAGAATTCAAATATAGGTCTTGTTCTAAGGATTTCATTTAGCTGACCTGAGAAATTAGATGAAGGCTTTGTTCTTATTTCTGTTGCTGACCAGCAAGGAAATTTCAGTAGTGAAAGTGAATATTGTTGTAGTTAATTTAAGTTGTTACCTTAGTATCCTGTTGGTACTATTGATTAACTTCTTTTGTCTGTCAGCCTCCTTCCGTCCTGCTTATCAATTTAAGTTTTTCTTGAAAAGTCTATACATATATCATTGTCTCCTTGATTTCTAAAAGTCTATACATATATCAGATTAAAGCAAAGTAATCAAGTATGTTCCGAAAAATATACTTGTAAATGTGATTCAAAGTTAAATAAAATAAGTTAAAAAAAACAATTTCTAACCTGTGTCGGAATAGCTGGATCGGAATTTTGTTGCCTCACCAAAGCTGCAACTACCTCTTGAAGCTGTGACAACCCTAACCTTAAAGAGCGTATCTCCTCATCTCTCGGATCCTCAGCAGTAGACGGACGAGCCTCGAAGACTTCAGTGGGTGTTGGGCCTAAACCCATTCCACACACACGGCCAGGGCGCTCTGGACCTCTTGTTTCGATCAAAGCATGACGCTGAAGTGATAATGCGTCTAAGGCAGATGTGGTAGAGTCGGAGGCCATTGTGGAAGACAGTTCAGCATACTTGACTCTAGCAGTGCTCTGTTAAAATACAAATTGGCATAAAATTATATACGTTATTTACTTCTTAAGCGACTTAACAAATCTAAGAACGCATACTTCATGAAGAAAAATTACCGATATCATCACAGCTGTTGTGGAAACAAATTGGCCATCTGATTTCTTGTGGGTCGCATCAAAAAAATCTAGATCGCCAAACTTATCTGCACCGTGTTCCTCAACCTTTATATTAATAAATCACAGCTATAAGAAAGTTTATAATCTTTGTATATTCATTAGTGAAAAAAAAAAATACTTAACACATACCAATCTCTCACGAACTATAGCGAAGCTACTAGTTCCAGCAGTGTGCAATACATCCTGTTTTCCTCGACTTGCCGAACCAATTTCAGACCTTTTCTGCACATTTCAGATAATTACAACTCAATCAAAATTAGTTTAAATAATCAAATGCAATAATTGTTATTGTATTATTCATTAGTTTAAATAATCAAATGCAAGAAACTGGCGAAATTCAATGTATATTTGTAATTCTCCTATTTCTACATGCTTATAGCTTTAAGTAAAGTAGACAGTACAAAAAATCAAAGATCAAACTAAAGATTTGAGGGGCCAATTGCTGTGATGTCTAATACCATATGTTTATTAATGGGCAGGGAGTAATACCATAAATAAGTGGCATACATTAATACATACCCCACAATTGCTCCATATGACCAAAAATTTTGTAATTAATCTCTTCGCTACAAAGTAACCTAATAATTAATCTCTTCGCTACAAAGTAAAAGGCCTGGAGTTACTATTCTAGCTACACAATTCCCCAATCTTGGCAATGTTTTTATGGATTTACGAATATCTTTTAACAAACACAAACACCAAACACAAAACACAAATACTGGCATTCTGAATAATCACAGGATAATAGAAGATATCTACTAAACACCAAACTGATCTGAAACATTTCAAAAGTTCAGAACTGAGACCCCACCTGAATCTCCCTCCCTCCCTCCCTCCCTCCATCAGGTAATACACCTGACCAATCAAGAGCAGATATTGAGAGGGGACTCCACAAAGGGGAACCAAGACACAGATGGGTGCCAGACACACCCAAATGTCAGAATTCCTTGGTGAGTGAGTGAATGACAGTAGTACACTCCACAAAATTGAATCCCTCCGCTTGGGTCACACTTTAACTCCTAGTTACTTTATACTTTTTAATAAGATTTTCAATTTTACCCTTCACTTAGTATATTTTCTCTTATAAACCTACTACAATACCAAAGATATATATATATATATATATATATATCCCTCGGTCCAGCTCTGGAAACCCTTTTCAACCCAGTTTTTTGACACCATCCCTCGACATTACAGTCAAAGCCCAACTTAATCCACCAGACTAATCATTGATATCAAACACACGTAGCAACAAACATCAACTTCATTACAAACGGATTAACACACACAACCACAACATTACTAGAAATGAAAGCATACATACTCTCCTTTGATTAAATAAGTCAAATTTAAATTTAAATTTAAAAAAAAAAACCAATAACAAAAGAAATGAACAATCAAGAGAAATATATATAGTTTGAATACCTTTTCCTCTGGAGAACTCCAAAAATGAACAAGGTAGTGCCAATCAGAAGGATTAACATTGGGGGGGACAACCCTTGCATTCTCGGCTGCAGACTTATTTTCATCAAAAAATGCCGCTTTTAGTTCACATTTCCAGTCTCTCCACTTCTTTTCCATAGACTTATTCAACCATTTCTTGTCAAGATTGTCGGGGTATTGAAATTTTTGCTGTATAATATGATTGATAAGCAAATATATAGGATTAGGAACAAGTAATATAGGCAAATTTTTGCTGTATTAAATTATCTGTTTGTTGCATTTCTTTCATAATTACTGTTAGGAGTCTAACCTTTGTTACACTATACTGGATCCCCAGAGTTTGGAGGAACAACATTGTATCAGTTACTATACTGATGATACACTAGTCAAAAAATGTATCATGATATCCTGGTGTAATTATAAAACCTTCATCCTCCCACACCCCCACCCCACAAATTGCCATGTAGATTCTCGACTAATTTTTGGCATCTTCACTGTAGAATCAGTCATGATATTGAAGAAAAATAATGTTGTGGAGGTGATTACAGATACTTTGGTACAGAGAGAATGATAACCAAATGACCATCTACTTCTTTTCAGGATCTCATAGACTCATATTCACAATATCTTTGATGTGTAATAATGTTGAAGTTTGTGCTTTATTTACAGAAGTTAAAAAAACATCATATGTCACTTGTAACATGTGTTACATACTTGGACAATTATATTGTTGCTCCTATATTTGTAGAACCTTAACCATCTAAGCCTATACCTGGCTTTCCAGCCCTTATGATTTTTTGTATGCTGCTTTGTCATTCAAATTAAAAAGCCCTCTCCCCCTGCAAACTAAATTAGCAAATTAACACTGATGGATAAGTATTTAGTGACAATTATACAAAATGTTTACCTTCACTTTCTCACAAGATACCTGCAATATTATTGCCCATGGATATACTTCATTAATGTATCAAGGGATAATAAATCTTGGATGTTTAAATATTTCTCTAGTGATTTTATACACTAGGAACAACATTGTATCAGTCACTATACTGATTATGCATGCATGTTGTTTGCATATTATGTGTGTTACTCATGATATTTTCGAGTTGGCGATTGCTCAGGGATACTTAAGAACTTTTTAATCTTACCAAACAAATTGAATGAGAATGAATACCTTGATTGTATTGATGGTAATTGTCTTAGACGTCGCCGGAATTTTTGACCATTTGTCGTAAGACAATGGTAGTATTTGACCATTTCTTGCAATTACCCCTATGAAATTAGCAAATGTAGATGCTTCCTTGCCCACAGGTTGGTTTGCATGGTTGACGGTCACCACAATTTTGTCGTTCGGCTGACGCTTCCAGACATCTCCCATCCTCGTCGGTCCCCTGTTTTTTTTTTATTGCCGGTGCACTCCCTTCACCGATCTCAAACTGAGTGTCAATCTCCATCTCTTCTGGAGACTGTCCCTGCACATCCCCCTTGCTTGGTGTTGGCGAGGGAGCCCTTTTTGTAGGTCGTCGAGGCATTTTTCACTAACAACAAAAAACATCATATTAACTGCAATGTGGGGAAAACCACTTTCAGAAACAAACATCACTTATTGAAGTGCTAATTAAACAAACAAGTATACTATTAGATCTTATTACAATATAAATGTGGACTAGAACATTTATATTTTGGAGGGGGTTTCTGATTGGTGTTTTTAAGGCTTTGAAACCAGCTCACACATTCTGTGTGACCCTTCAGAAATAGTGCATGTAGAATTTCAGGGTGTACAATACATATACTATTGACTTAAAGGTAGGTAGTGTACATAGAGATATATATGTATGTATATCCGATCTGAATCAGTTTTATATTTGTATTTAACTAATTTTTGAATATTTATCAGATTCATATAATTGAACTAACTGCATTAATAACAGCATGTCAGAAATCTAAATTCAAATATGGTAATTACTTTTTGAGAAAGCATATATGGAAGTCAATCATCATAATCTGTTTCACACTAATCCTACTCTTGTAAGGAATCCACCAAAAATATGAAATTTTAGGATTTACAAACCTCTCTAAAATATCTTAAATCCACTAGGGTTTCTATTACTACTCTCTCTTAGACCGTTCTCAACTTCTATAATAACTGAGAAAAACAAAAAAACAGAGCACTTTTGTGGGATTGCAAACACAATATCGTTGAGATAAATTGTGCAGTATTTACACATTTTCATATACAATTTTATTGATCAGCTCTGTTTATGAGTTGCAGAAGACAAACATACAAGAAAATGATAACAGAGTATATGTAACATCAGAGAACCCCTATAAGCATAAAACATCACAAAACCTAACAGAGTATATATAACATCAGCAAATAAAAGCATAGGGCAGCCCCAAAAAAGACCATCAAAATAACCATCCAAAGCACAGTGATGATCAAAAGAAGGACCACACCAGCCATGGGAAAAGGAAGCAGCAGCAAGCATCTACTGGCGAAGCCTCACATCCGCACCCAAAACAAAGAAGATGTATGATTGACACAATAAAACAAACTAATTAAGGAGCCAAATTCACTCCCTGCAGGATCAGGGACCTCAGGGACCTAACAACATCATCAATACGTTGGAGATAGAGACTCCCTCGTAACAGGAGTTAGGAGATTAGACCAAAGATGAACAAAATGAGTGAAGTCTTCAATGAGATAATCACTTGAGCAGACTTTCTTGGTGATAATTTTAGCATTCATATATGTATGTGTAAGCGGAATTTCAGCTCACACATACATATATGAAGATAAAATTAGAGTTAATTGACATATGATTGTAATTAAGTCAATAGTATATGTATCAGTCTCTCTCTCACAATGAAAATTTATTCTAATCTCCTCATTACTGTGATTTTTTACATTAGGCATTTTACTTTCTTTGTATACTTGAGAAACATCCTAACATCACCCTTTCTATTAATAAACAATTAAATTAAACTTTCTGGATGAGGGATATCCTCCATAAACAGAAGCATATATCAGTTTAAAACAATACAAAACATTCTATCACAAATGCTTTACTTTAGCTGCACTTCATATCAGTACAATATATTGTACACTATTTTAACAGAAGTAGCATATAGTAGATATATTTATTTTGATAAGAAAGAAAAAAAAACTACAAAAATGATATATATTGTAAAAAGATCTGATAGTAATCTTATTAGAGAAATTTTTTTAAACATAAATACAACACATTTATACTTGTAGTTAATTTATAAATGGGGACTAGAACAACAATAAACCATCATGCTACATAACTTCTAGTCTTTTATGTTTGGATATTTGATGGGAGACTCTGATATTCAAACTGAAATTTTTGATATACAAAATTTTCTATAATAGATGTAGTCACATATACTTGTTCATAAAGATTGTAACAAAATAGAAAAAGAAAAACCAAATACACATGTAAATCACTACATCTTTGAATCTAAAAACAGAACAGAGAATGTTTATTATAATCCAATATCATCCAAGACATCTCCTGGCTCTCCATCCGTACGGAGCCAATTAGGACTACTGTTGTCATCTGTTATGTTTACATCTAATATTGGAAACTCATTAGCAATATAATTGTTCATGGGATCATCATTCTCATCATCTGCAGCCTCGCCCAACTGAAATACATCTCTTGGTTGCATAATAAGTGCAATTTGAGTTTTGGGGCAAACTGGATCTTCAACATAGAACACTTGAAGGACTTGGGATGGACACACAAATGGCTCATGACTAATGTGTATACCTGTGTGAATCAAATTTGAGAAGTTTACAATTGTAAAACCTAATTTATCCATGTTATTTGGATAATTCTTATCCAAACCAGCCCATTCCCCGCAAAATAAGACTACCCGGAATTGACTGTAATAATCCAACTCGATGATATCCGTGAGCACCCCATAATAGTCAACATCTACATCTATAGGATTCGCGTCTTCCCTAGTAGCATAACTTCTAGTCTTTGACGTGACTACAATTCCACTATTCTGGGACTTCAAATAGCGTTCACGATCTTTAGTATGAAATCTAAAGCCATTGTGTATATATCCCCTGAATCTTCTAACCATTTTATGGGGACCTTTCGCCAGAATCTTTATTTCAGATGATAGATCCTCATCATGCAATTTAGAGACCTACATATGTGACGGTTAATCGTTTAAGTACAGTGACGAATGTAGATATAAAATATTTGCTAATAAGTTGAAATTTCACTTACATGAGATTGAAACCAAGTATAAACTTTTTCATTCATTATCTTAATTTGATCACGTGGTCTCAATCTTCTCGGTCTAGCTGTTCTTTTAATCTCACGGATAAATTCACTATAAATTATAAAATGATAGAAATGATAGTTAAAATTATGTCTCGATTTTAATGCAATATAAACGACTACAAAATTGACTTACGCTCGAAATGACTCAATTGCTGCATGGTGATCTAGTACATATCGGTGTGCTTGTTCCCATGTTAAGTTATCTAATTCAAATGCGTCAACTTTACCAATAGTAGTGCTAACAGTCTGAAAGAGATACTTAGCCCCGCCAAGGTTTGACATGTCTGGGTTTCTCCTTGGCCTATTCAGACTTGTCTCTACACCCATAAGATATCTTGAACAAAAATTAGAGCACTCTTCCGAAAAATAGCCTTCAGCTATCGAGCCTTCTGGATATGCTCTATTTTTAACATATTCCTTAAGACAATAAAGGTACCTATGTAGTTAAATATTTTGGTCATAAAAAATAAATAAATACATCACATAAAGTAGAGAAACCAGATAGATGTTCAATGAGGCATGAATATTACCTCTCAATGGGATACATCCACCGATAATGTACGGGTTCCCCGAGTCTAGCTTCACCGGCCAGGTGGATTATCAAGTGAATCATTATAGTAAAAAATGATGGAGGAAATAACCTCTTCATTTGACAAAGTACCACTACAGCACGTTGCTCCAATTGGTCAAGATCTTCAATATGTAGAACTCTCGAACAAAGTCCTTTATAAATACTACAAAGATCCTTGATGACGGCAGTGACTTGCTCACACATCGAAAACCTTAGAGCCACGGGAAGGAGATCTTGCATCAATATGTGGTAGTCATGTGACTTTGGACCCTGAAGCTTCTTCTCCTTAGAGTTGATGCACCGTGATATGTTAGATGAATAGCCATCAGGGACTTTAATCTCCTGTAACACCTTGCAAAATAATCCCAATTCTTTTTTGGACATTGAATAAATTGCTGGAGGGAGACGGACTCTGCCATTGGGTAAATGCTCTGGGTGCAACTCATGTCGTATGTCTATCGAAACTAAATCAAGGCGACACTTGAGATTATCTTTGGTCTTCCGATCATCACCCATGACAGTTCCTATACAATTTTTGCCGATATTTTTTCCAATGTGCATCACATCTAAATTATGACGTAATGAGTTGAATTCCCAATACGGCAACTCAAAAAAAATGCTCTTCTTCTTCCATGGCCCTAAATCAACCATGTTGTCACATTCATCTGCATCGCATAAGTCAGTGTCCTCATCCCTTACTTTTCTCTTGCCTTTCTTGATGACTTCTGGTTCTTTGCCGTAATTAAAATTATGACCTTGTAATCGCCTAGACACATCTGACCCTGTCAAAATTTCAGGCGCATGCCCCCACTCCTACAACCCATCAAATGTTGAAGTTTCTGACCTGAATATGTGTGTGTCATGCAACCATCTTCGATGACCCATGTAACAAAATTTTCTACCATTATACAACCATTTTGAAACAGTTTGATCAGCACAATAAGGACATGCATAACGCCCTTTGGTACTATAACCGGATAAATTTGCATATGCAGGAAAATCATTGATTGTCCAAGTCAACGCAACCCTGAGACGAAAAGTTTCTTTAGCTGTTGAATCATAAGTTGGAACACCCTCCCATAATTTTTGAAGTTCATCTATTAATGGTTGAAGGTACACGTCTATATCATTTCCTGGACTTTTTGGTCCAGGAATTATCATTGACAACATAAACGATGAAGGTTTTATACATTTCCAAGGGGGCAAATTCTACGGAATTAACACAACGGGCCATATGCTATATGTATTGCTCATTTGCCTGAATGGGTTAAAACCATCACTGGCTAATCCAAGTCTCACACTTCGAGGATCTTCAGCAAAATCAGGATATCTTTCATCAAATTTTTTCCAAGATTGAGAATCAGCCGGGTGTCTGAGAATCCCGTCATCCTTGCGACATTCTGCATGCCATCTCATATCCGAAGAAGTTTTAGATGACATAAACATTCTTTGCACCCTAGGAATAAGAGGAAAATATCGCAAAATTTTTGCATGCCTCATTTTCCTACTTGTTTTAACTGAGTCATCAGCTTCTTGGCCTTCATTTGGTTTTCCTTTCCATTTTGACGTTCCGCATATTTCACAATTCTGTAGTCTTACCTTATCCCCCCTGAACAGCATACAATCAAATGGACAAGCTAAAATCTTCTCATACCCTAAATCAAAAGACTTCAGAAATTTTTTGGTAGCATGGGATGATTCTGGAATACAAATTTCGGGAAATGCTTCATTCAACAACTGAAGTAGCATGTTGAAGGACTTAGCAGACCACCCGTTTAAAGTTTTGATCTGAAATAATCTAACAATGAATGCAATCACGGTACAAAGGTGTACTAGCATCTTCCATTAACTTAGTAAAGGCTTCATATTCTTTATTTACTTCAGAATCTTGTCTTTCCTCTTCCAATCCTCCACTAATGTCTACAGTTACTGTTGGCTCGTTATGGACTTGTGTTGTTGGACTATTGGAGTGTATTGGATTGTTACGAATTCCAAATGCATCCCGTAATAAATCTTGCATCTCATCGGCCACATTTAAGTCGTCATTTGATATGGGCTCGTCTTCATCTTCTAACACACCCGGTTCAACCGGAATTGCCTGGGCATGCTCTCCATGGCAAAACCATTGTGTGTACCCTTGGAGAAAACCATTGATCACCAAATGTGTTTCAACTTCAACGCATGTCTTCAGATGACAGTTAGTACACTGCCGGAATGGACAAAGAATCAAATTTGGATCACGAGAATTTTTCTTGGCGAAAATAATGAAATCTTTAACGCCGTCCCGATACTCCTTTGATAATCGTGATTTGCTCATCCAGCTTTTATCCATTTCAACAATATCACTAAATCTGAAATTAAAATTTCATATATTTAAATATTAATAACATCTACCTTACTATGTTGATTGGTCATGAATAGTATGAAATAATTATTATTACACCTATTAATGGTGGAGTGTCATTTGCAATGTTAATATGCATATGTTATAATTTGTCAATTAATTTATAAGGTGATATATTTCCGTTCTTAATGAGCCAACCAATTTCAGGGATAAAGTTAGGCAATGATAACGATTTTTTGCAGCTTAAAAAAGGAGGGAGTCTTGTGAAATAGGAAATGCTTGTCAATCACATTTGTTCTTGTAATAGCTATTGATTTCAACTTGTGTGTATTGTGTTTGACTGTTTGGAAAAAATGGAATAAAGATGATGGGAAGAAATGATCTTTTAAGCTGGTAAGGTGATTCAATGCTATTTATGAAATTTTTTATCTTAAAATAGATATCATAGCCAAAGTCACAAGTTAAAGAAGCTGCTGAGAAAGAACTTTGAACATAATGGACATTAGGTGCATCCTTCTAATTTTATTTTAAAAAATCTCTAATTTCTAACTGTATCCCTACTTCCCAAAAATGAGCCTTTAGTTAGTGAGATGTACTTTAGGCTCGTTTCTAAACATATAAATCCCCATTAATTATTTATGAATACAACATAGGCAAATTTATGGTAATTGCAGATTTCCATATGATCAGCCGACAGATCAACTAATGTCTCAAGACTCAATGGAATCTATAGCTGACAACGGTTGACTATGGATCAAACATCATAATCATGGTGGTTAATAGTTGTTAGGAATCCTCCAATAAACATAGATGATTGAGATCTGAACTACTTGTCGAAGTTACATGTATAGTATTACTCAGCACATGGTTTTACATCATGGTAGCATCTCAGATAATTAATTGGTTCAATGCAGAGAGAATGCATATGTTTATAATGAAACTGAAGTTGTACAATACTTACCTTTGAAAGCTTATAGTATAAACAAATATAAATAAAAAGTGGAACGCAGACAACACCCAGATAGATTGAATAACTTAAGGAATACACTAAATTAAACTCAATTTCTTTTCATAGTTTGACAGATCCAATAATACCCGTTAATTTTGGTCACAAAACATGAATATTCTATATGCAGATAATATCAACATTTGCTTATGAAATACACAAATTCACTCCATGTACATCAACATCCCTAATATCAAGCAGTTTTCTTAGCAGGCTTGCTTTAGATCTGAATTAGGTGAATAACAACTGATGAGTCTTTAGGCTTTAGGCTTTAGGCTTTAGATCTGAATTAGGTGCATCCTTCTAATTTTTAAAATAAAATTAGAAGGATGGACATTAGCCAAAGTCAAAAGACAGAAATTGGGTGCATCCTTCTAATGCTAATTGTTCATTTATTTGTTTGTGCATCCTTCAAATACAACAAACCCTAATTAGTCCACATTATCAAATCCTAACCCATTCTCAAATCGCAAAATACCCCTAAATCACAGATTATTTCGCACAAAATCCCAAATAATTTCATTAAAAAATAAAAAAATTTATTAAAAGTCAAAAATAATCATACCGGAAATAAGAGAGGGTTTGAGAGCTAGAGAGAAGGGGAGAACGATGGCGTATGGCAGAGGAGCGCGGTAGAGGAGCACGGTAGAGGAGACGATCGGGGGGCGCACGGCGGAGGAGACGAGCGATAGGGTTTGAGAGAGGAGCGAGGGGATTTGGGTAGCGGCGCTGAGAAACCAGCGAGGAGATTTGGAGAGGGTGACGCGCGAGGGGATTTGGAGACGAGGGATTTGGAGAGGAGATGACGGGTTTGGAGAGGAGACGAGGGATTTGGAGATTTGGAGGCAAGGAGATTTGGAGGAGGCGCGAGGGGATTTGGAGATTCGGAGGAGTCGCGCGCGAGGGTTTTGGAGAGAAGAAAATTTTGCGCGTCTAGGGTTTTGGACGAAATGGAGAAGGAGACGATTTTATTAAAGGAAATTATCAAATAAAAAATCTGCAGTTATCGGGAGAATAAAGGGTAATTAGATAACTTCCCCAGCACTTCTTCTACAACACCGGGGAATATACGCTAACCCCAGCGTTTCGTATAAAGCGCCGGTGAATAAAAGTCTTTTTTATAATTAATTCGTCCCCGGCATTTAATTAAAGCACCGGGGTAAAAATGCCACTGTAGGGTAATTAACTTGTAGTGGATTAATTATAACTGAGTACAATATCTCCTATATATAGGAGGAAACTAAATACTAAACTAATACATAATTCGATATGAGACTAAATATATAATATAATATCTAACACCCCATCTCAAACTCACGGTGAGTCGAATAGTGTGGGTTTGCCCACCAAGTATCGAATTTTCTGAACAGTGTGAGATTTGGTGAAAAAGTATGTTGTCTACAGCGAAGAGGTAACAAAATAAAGTGAAATGGTCCCTACTTCAAAATGTTCACGAATATAGTGGCAATCAATTTCTATGGGTTTCATTCGATCATGAAAGACCGGGTTGCTTGCAATGTGCAATGCACTCCGGTTATCACAATGAAAGGGAGTAGTTCCTGTAAGAGTGATACTCATATCTGATAACAGCCAACGAACATGAACAATCTCTCTAGTAGTAGCCACCATCTCTATGTACTCAGCTTCTGTGGAAGAATATGCAACAACTGCCTATTTCTTCCTTCGCCATAAGATCAGCGAATCACCAAGAAATAGACAGAACATTGTGGTAGACCGTTTGGTGGTAGGATCACCCACCCAATCTAAATCAGAATATGCACTAAACTCCAATTTAGATGTAGAAGACATGAATAATGAGCGATGATAGTGCTCCGAAGATATCCGAGGATCCGTAGGAGCGAAAATAAACTAATTAACTATACTGACTGCATGAGCAATATCAGGACTGATCATGCATAAGTAGACAAGTTGGCCAACAATCTGCCTGTATTCCAAGGAAGAATGCCTAACAACTGGAGAATCGAGAAAGCTAGTATCCTCAGTAGAGATCAAGTAGGAAGGAGAGTTTTCCATAAAGGAGACATATCGAAAAATATGGACACGACCTACCGAATGATTAAAACAACGATGTCTTTTGTGCTCTGAACTGATTCCTAGGTGAACGCAGTTTGTAGCGTGAGCGGTGAGCTTCGTGCGCTCAGTGGGAGAAGAAGGACATAATAGGTGCACCCAAATATGCAGTGCATACTATAGACTGGTGTGAGTGGTGAAGAGCCTCATAAGGTGTTGTACCGGATAGGGTGGACGAAGGAGTGATATTAATGAGACTAATAGAAGTCATAACAGCTTCAGCCCAGAAAGAATGAGGAATAGAAGAGGAGAGTAAAGAGCGCGAGCCGTCTTAAGAATATGACGATGTCTGCGTTCAGCTACACTATTTTTCTCATGTGTGTGAGGACATGATTGCTGAAAAAATGTACCGTAAGACTGAAGGATCGATTTCATAGTAATGGAAGTGTACTCATGAGCACCGTCTGAGCAAAAATTCTTGATGCACACACCAAACTGAGTGAAAATCATGGTCGTAAAGAACTGATAAATAATATGAATCTCAGAACGTTGGTACATAAGAAAAATTCATGTATATCGAGTAAAGTCATTGATGAAGGCAATATAATAGAGATAGCCTTTGCACGAAGGTACATGAAAGGGGCCCCATATGTCAGAATGATCAAGTTAAAAAAGATGGGTGGTTTGAGAAGTGCTTTTGGAATTAAAAGGGAGCGCTATGTGTTTTGCCAAATGACAACCTTGACAATCAGACAAATATGTAAAAGAGAAAATGACAAAAGGCACCCCTACGAGCTAAAGTCTTGAGTCGAGACTCACTAACATGACATAAATATCTGTGCCGCAGATAAGCATTAGAGGACACAACACCAAAAAAATTAGGATGAGATTTATGTGTATGTAGAAAACCTAGATGATATAGACGACCATGTCGACTAGCACGTCTAAATTTCTGACTAGTGTGTGAATTAGTAATAAAACAACCTAAAGAATCAAATGTAACGAAAAGACCACTATCGCACAACGCACTAATGGAAATAAGATTCATGGATAAATTGGGAGCATAAAGAAAAAGTAATGTTAAAGTGGGAGAGCTAAAATACTCCTAAGTGTGTAGTGAGAAGTTGTGAGCCATCAATTGTGTGAAGGGATGGAGAGTTAGGAGGAAGTGCAGTGCTAGTGGTGAGCAGCGTATAATTACTAGTAAGATGATGTGATGCACCAGAATCTAAAATTTAGGAAGAATTCATACCGGAAATAATAGAGAATACAGAAGCGGGGGGGTCAGTAGTGAATGACTGACTCAAGTGCTGGAGTTCCAGCTGAGCGAGACGATGCTAAAGAATGAATTAATTAGCAGGAGATGGCAAGGCCAGAGTAACGGTCATGGCTGAAGATGTAACGAAAGAAGTACTGCAAGGAGGAGTGACACTGGTGTTATTGTGATAGGGATCGAAATGAGGAAGAAGATGGTGCTGGTGTTGGGATTGAGATATGGAACTGTATGGTGCTACCAGTGTCGGAAGAAGGGGTGGAACAGGGTTATGGATGATGCTGAGAGGAGAGAGAATGCCAAAATCAGGATGATGGTGGCGTTGTTGCTATCTAAATCTGGATGGAAATCGGGATATGAGGGAGAGTGAAGAGGAAGATGTAGTAGCGGGGAAGTCGGTGGAGACTGGAAGATACTGATAAAAATAAGGTTCCATTGAAGAAGTTCTAGTACCTGCAATAATTTTTTTTTTGACTTTTTTGACTTTTTTTTGACAACGATGACGAATGGTGGCAATCTGCAGGTGGCAGTGACCATCAACGATTGGTAGTAACAAACGAGCAAGAGGAAGGAGAGGTACGATTATGATTATGGTTAGGATAGGTTTGAGTTAGGGTTTTCAGTTGTGGAAAATGTTTTTTTTGTTTTCCTTTTTTGTGGGTTTGGGTGTGGATTTCAGGAGTTTTTTTTTGTGGTAAACGGGTCGGTTTCAGGTATAGAATTAGGAATAATAGATTAGGGTTTTGGGTGGAGATTGGAGTAGTTCTGAGTGGTTTAGGTGTTCAAGGATGAAAGGCAGCTATCTAAGGTTTGGGTGATTTCGAAGATGCAGCGGTGGTGGGTGCGTCGGGAATATTGCAACTTTGGGGGGGGGGGGAGATTGATGGGTTTTAGGATTTGGGTGTGGGGTGCTAGTCAGATCGAATTGATCAGGAATTGGGTTTTGGGTTAGGACGATGAGAAGTTCGGTTGCTGGAAGTGGATTTGATGGGTTTTGGTTGCTGGAAGTCGGGGAGATTGATGGGTTTCGGTTGCTGGAAGTCGGGGAGAGGGAACTTCCGATGTTGATGTTGATGATGAACTCGTTCGAAAAATTTGAAGCTCTGATGTTGTTGATGAAGACAGTTGATGTTGAAGTTGGGTTTCAAAGTTGATGAGGATGATCTGATGTTGATGTTGATGATGATCTCGTTCGGAAATTTGAAGCTCGGATGTTGTTGGGTGAAGTTCGGTTTCGAGGCAGTTGATTTTGATGTTGGGTGTTGCCGAAGTTGTTGTTATTAAGAAGAAGAAAATTTGTGTAATTAGGATTAAGGTTTAGTGAGAATGAAAAAAATTTATGGTTAGTGCTCGCATACTAAATATATAACTGAGTACAATATCTCCTATATATGGGGGGAACTAAATACTAAACTAATACATGATCCAATATGGAACTAAATATATAATATAATATCTAACAAATCAAACAATAGCTTTTGGCAACCGTTTCATATATCAGGGCTCAATCAAAGCTGTTTACAACAACTCCCTTCGCTCTTGGCCTGTGAGGAGAGCGTTTCTCCTCCGACGTGGAGGTGTAGTACTCGTGATTGATATCATGTACAAAGTATATATACAATAAAATGAGGATAGACAACCAAGACCTTCAATCAGAAATCCTGCGAATTCTGTTGAACTTGCAGACACAAATAAAGGGGTAGCAAATTTAAAGAAAGAAAAACACCAAATTAAATCCTGAATCCTGTTCCAGTTTTCAACTTGCTACTTTCATAAAGTTGCACTTAATTATGCCAAATATATTGTAATAAACAAGACAAGAGAGAGGTAACTGACCTCAGAAGTTGGAACTAATACACACTATCTGAGCACCAACTGGGAAGAAGCAGGAAATAGCTAGCAGGAAAATAGGAAATAGGAGGTATTCGTTTAGATACACTGACATCACACGACTGGATTTTGAAAATAGAGATTTAAAGTGGAGGTTACAGAATTGCCATTTGTTGAATCATTCATAGGGAGGTTGAAACACAAAAAGTTATTCCGACACACAGGGGATCCCAGCTTGGAAATATATTCCTAGGAAACGTACAGGATATCCTATACATCAATAGTTCTATCCTTAGAGCAGAGTAGGCGGTAAGAGCGTTCCAAAACGTTAACAACTTTTTCAGTATACTTTGTGTCACTCGCCCAAATTGATTTATGATAAACTAGTCTAAATCTCTATATAATAACTTTACAGAGGAAACCCTAATGAGAATCTAATGTGCAAACTAGTTTAACCATCTATATACACATCGCTTAGTTTCTACGTAGGACTTTCGTTTCAAGTCACATGCTCAAGAATTTTCATCTTGGCTCGAATTTGGAGCTTGAAGGTTGGAAAACCTCAAATAATAAGCCATGCCTCTGACTCGAACATTGTTGTTTTCCGCTAGTCACATTATTTCCTTTCACCTTTTGACTTGACATCTATCTGACTTTAATCAATCACCAAATTGATTTGGCAAGACCAGACCTCCTGTTAACATGTACTTTGACTTGATAAAGACTCTGCCACTAGTTGGTTTCTTCCGGCAATTGGATATTCAGGCGTAAGAGCATCCACAGTCGCTAGTTAAAAATATATTTTATGCATAATATCTTTCAAAAGTTGCAGCAGTCTTTAGCGATTCTATCATTTTTTTTCATTTTTTGCTATAGTAAAAATTAAATATAACATGAGATATAGCAATATGCATATTATGCGTGTGTTTCGTCTGGATTTTTTAATTAATTTTTAAATGATCGGACAAAATATGATATTTCATCCGTAATATTTTATTTTATTTTTTTCATCGGACGAAACATGATATTTCGTCCGATAAAATCTTGAATTATCAAAAGAAAAAAAAAAGCTTAAATTCATAATTTAGTTAGTATTTTAATCAAACTTTTAGTTAAATAATTTGTTAATTAATTAGGTTCAGTTAATTAAAAACATAATTAAAAACTTAATAAAACCCACTGGAACCGTCAGACGAAACATCATGTTTCATCTCTTGTGGGTCCCACGCAATTTTTTATTATTATAAGAAAACCCTTTAAAATTTTTTGAAAAAATCCAAAAAAAAAACATGGTGTGTTTGGTCCGTCAACAAATTTGCTAAATTTTGCATTTTCCCTCTGTAGGGAAACATCTAATAGCTATTGTATAATATCTATAACACGACTGTGGATGCTCTAAGAATTTCAACATCGGTATATCACAATTGGGAATTTAGAAACCCACTCATAAAAAAAACCCAATGGAAAGAGATTAAATTTTATAAACTAGAGATTCATAAATATGCTTTACTAGTTTATACTGTAGAGATTCATAAGAATTTTATTATTCATTATTTATTATTTATTATTATTATTATTATTATTATTTTTTTTTTTTTTTGAGTAATGCTTCATCCACTATCAATTTTACTACTATTTTCTTTACTAGTAGCACACTTCTATTGGAGAGTTTTCCCACCTACTATATCTTTTTCATCTATTGAAGTGTGCGATCTAAGATAATAAAGAGAAATATAGTAAAATTAGTAGTGGACGTAGCATTACTTTTACCCGGAGTCAATCACACCAAAAGAGTTTCTCTCTCTAGATTTTCTAGAGAGAGAAGCTCCTAAAAAAAACCCAAAAAACAAAAACCCTAGATCTAGAGATTGTTTGGAGGGGGTGGCGGCCGGGATCTCGCCGCCCTCTCGCCGTTCGCCGATCGACGCCCAGAATCTCTCGCCCTTCACCCACCTATTCTCCTCTCCCGCCGCGACCCATAGCGGCTCAACCTCTCTCCACCCCCTCTCCTGCCGCGACTGTGCTCGCAACCCACTCACCTCCGTCACCTTTCACCTTTCTTCAGTACCTCCGACGTGCCACCTGGGATCCCCGCCGTGCGACGTGCGCGAGAGAGTGAGAGCGCTCGCGATTTCATGCTCCTCTTCTCGACTCCGCTCTCTCAGATCCGAGCTAGATTCAATCAAGATTCGTTTATCATCGAAGAAGAAGATCGGATCTCGGGTGATGGCGGTGGTGGCGGCGGCGGAGGGACCGGCGGCGAGGAGGTTCTCTTCTTCGTTTATTGATTTCGCTTCGATGTCAGATCTGTGACTTTGCTTTCGTTTATTGATTTTTCTTTTGGAGCTGGGGGTTTGGGGGTGAGTTAATTGGGGTTGGGGTTTGGATTAGGTTGGGTTTGCTAGATATTTGCCCGGATGTTTTTCGTGCTTGCCACCATGTCCACACTCTCGGGGCCAATCACATCTGCGATTGTGATTTGATTTTTGCGAGGGTTGGTAGTGCATGTGAAGAGACAGGGTGTGCTTCTCTATCTGCGAGTCGCTATGATGAGCGAGTTATATTATTTTGCACGATTGTGGAGCTTGGGCCCGAAAATGGGGTTCCTCCGTGGTGTGCGCTCACTTGCCTCTACTTTCGGGGTGCTTGTCTCAACTGTCGCGGAGCGGCTATGTCGCGCCAGAGCATCCTGCCGCACCTGTTGTAGCAAATGCCATGGATCTGGGGTTCAAGTGTGTAAGGTCGGTGGTTCGGTATAAGGCCCGTGGGGCCAGGCAGGTAGTTGTTTGTTGTGGGAGGTGGGGACCGTGTAGCACGTCGTATTGCACGATTGTGGGGCTTGGACCCGAAGATGGGGTCCCCCCAGGATGTGCGCACTCTTGTCTGGGTGTCCAACGATGCCGCCGATGCAGTCTTGACAATGCCTACTATCAGGCTATTGAGCTTCCTCCAGCTTAGACCACTGTTCTGTTACAGCGTCGTCTCTTCCCTAGTTGGGAGTAAGAGTCGAGTTGAGTCTGTGTGGTAAGAAATCGCCTGAGATAGCAAGAGCGTGAGAGAGGTGAAGGTATCCTCTCCACGGCTCTTTTCTGGATCGTGGTTTTTTGGTGGGGTGAGCGAGATAGCTGTTTGGTGAGAAATCGCCTGAGATAGCACAATCGTGAGAGAGGTGAAGATATCCTTTTCACGGCTATCTCTTTGGTAGCGGCTGTGGGAGCTGTTGGTGCGTTTGTAGGCAGGAATCGGCGTGTGTTAAAATCCTGCCAGACTATATTTAGGTGGTGTACATGTGCCATGGAGGCAGTGTACGAAGCTAAACTGACGTACATACAATTTTGTTGGACCGAGCTTATTTGTCAGCCCACCCTGCAGGGTTGTTGGAGGGATTTGTTGTTTGTACGGGTCATGTTACTTCATGTATATTTTATTTTTTGTTTGTAGGAAGTCTGTCTTAGTTCTCTGGTTTTGTATCACTAATTTTTTATTAATAAAACAGGGTGACCATTGTCCTCCTTTTTTCTTAAAAAAAAAAAAAGGTAGCATTACTTTTTTTTTTCATTTTTTTTTTCTTCTGTTCTTCTTTAGGATCGAGCTCGACCAAGTTGCAACTGTAGTGGAGTGGCCCCCATCTGGACTGGTAGTTGAGAATTTGAGTTTGAGTAGCAAGAAAATTTTAAAACTAGAACTCTAGAAGGGACCCTAGAGTGTTATATAGCATGAAGTTTTTAGTATAATTGATACAGGTCTGGCTTAATAAATGGGGGACGTATTTAAATCAGGGCCTGTTTTTTTTAGTCCTTCTGGGTCCTTCGTGATACATTTCAAATAGGGGTGGCAACTGGGCCGGGTCAACCGGCGACCCACCCGCGACCCGGCCCACGAACCCGGCCCGCATAAGGATTTCACGGGTTCGGGTCGAACCCGGTGAATAGGACCGGGTCGACCCGGGTCGCTTTTTTCCCGAATTTGATTCGCCAAACCCGGCCCACGAACCCGGTCAACCCGCGAATTGGACCCGCCAACCCGCGGGTCGACCCGCGAATTTCGACCTACCGACCCGTGACGGGTCGACCGTTCGACCCGCGGGTCGAACGGGTCGAAACCCGCGGTTCGAGGCCGGGCTGACCGTTGGGCTTAGGTGCCGTTGGGCTTCACAGCGTTGGCATGCAGCCAACGGCTCTTAGAGCCGTTGCTGCTGCCGTTAGATAGTTTATTTTTTTTATTATTTTTTTTTTTTTGTTTTTTCCCAATTCTAAGTCTATAAATAGCCCCCAAAAATCTCCAAAAAAATCACACCTCCCTCTCTTACTCTCTCTACTATTATACATCAAAAAAAAAATTTGAAAAATTGTAGTAATCATCAAACAAGTGTACAAGGAGGCGTATACACGATCAAATTTCGGTCGTATCGGAGAACAAAATTCAACGTCTTCAACTCTCTTCAACCATCGACTCAAATCTACTTCAACTCTTCAATTGCGAAATCGGCAAAGCCCTCCTCCATCTTTTCTATTATATTCTAATTTTCACGGTTTTATTTTATACGCGTATTCCACGGTGAACGGTATCAAAATATCTCTATCTCTTTTCTCTTGTTATTATTTTTTTTGCGTTGTAGTTAAAATTATTGTTCGTTTTTTGAACTTCTCTATCTCAACCCTCTTGTTTTTTAGTTTTTTTTTGTATAATTCACCGCTCGTCCCCTCCTACATTGTAGATTTTTTTTTACATACCACATTACTACACTATGTCTAGATCACGCGGTAGCGGTCGTAGTGGACAAGATTCTTCCTCATCTTCACGTAGGCCACCAATTGTCCCAATTATTGAGCCCGCCCAAGAATTTGATCCTACTATGGAACAATGGGGTACACACGATGATGTTGGACACGAACATTTAGAAGAAGAACAACAACAACAAACCGAAACCACACAACCCCGTAGTAGTAGGAAAAGTAGAGGAGAAACTAGCGATTGGCACAAGTTTTATGAGTATATTCCGGACGAAAATACTCCGGGTGTAGGTGTGAAAGTGTGTAAAGCATGTGGTAAACAATACAAATTCAAGAGGGGTGACGGAACCGGTACACTTAGTAGGCACATCCTAAATAATCATAAAGATCTTCTTGATCAAATATAAGGCCAACAAAGAATAAACCCTAGGACCGGTCAAGTAGATAGCCACCCTTATGATCCCGAACTTGTTCGTCGGGAAATGGCCCGATTAGTAATTAAGGATGAGTTACCATTTACCTACTCCGAGAGTAGGAACTTGGAAAATTTTAATCAAACGGCCTTAAACCCTCATTTTAAAAGAATTCCGAGAAATACTTGCAAATCGGATTGTTTTAAAGTGTACATGGAAATGAAGGACGCGTTGATTGCAATTTTATATAGTTTAACTTGTAGGGTTAGTTTAACTTCGGATTGTTGGACGGGTGTCAACAATATTCCAATGATGGGAATAACCTGTCATTGGATCGACAATGATTGGATTCTTAATAAAAGAATCATATCACTTGCGTCGTTGCCGTATCCCCATAGTGGCGCTGAAATAGCAAACCGTATTTTAGAAATTTGTGATGTTTTTCATATTCGCGATAAAATTATGGCTATTAGTTTTGATAATGCATCTAACAATAATGTAGCAATTAATACTTTAAAAAGAATATTAAACTCTCCATCTGACAATATTTTTCATGTTAGGTGTGCATGTCATATTATAAATTTATGTGTTCAAGATGCATTAGATATAGCTGATCCATATATAATTAAAATTAGAGATTGTGTACATTTCATTGCATTAAAACCAAGCATTCTATAAGAATGGAAAGCTTGGTGTAGAGCTAGACATGTTCCTTTTAGAAAATTTCCAAAGGATGTTAGACACCGATGGAATTCTACTTTTGATTTACTAAATGTTGTCACCGAATATAAAGCAGTTGTAAATGATTTTTGTATCGCACAAAATATGCCTAATTTTCAAATGACTGCCGCCGATTGGTTTTTTGCTGAATCTTTGTTGAAATTTTTAGAACCTTTTAAAACCGCAACTTTAAAATTTTCAAAAACATATGAATCTACTTCTAGTAGCATTTTTATTGAATTAGTTAGCATGGTTCAAACATTTAACGAAATGTTAAATGATACCCATATTAGTGACATTGTAAAACCTGCATTTACTAAATTTTTGAAGTATTATTTTCCTCCTCCTATGTTGATTTGTGTTGCTACTGTTATGGATCCTCGTATCAAATTTGAAGGTACGAAGAATTTGATAGAAATATTTTTTGGATATTTAGAGAACATTGTAGAATTAACAATTGATTGCGCTAGTTTTTTAGTTAAATTTGAATCCACGTTAAATAACTTGTATGATTATTATGATAGACGTTTTGCTTCTAGTAGTACAACTTCTGTAGTTAGTTCTTCTTCTGGTGGTTCTAAAGGTAAAAGTAGAATTGGTGATAGAACATTTAGTTTACTTAAAAAAATTCAATCTAAAAAACCTAGGACTAATCAACCAAATGAATTAAATTGGTATAACCAATAAGATGCTGAGCCTTTTACTACTGCACTAGATATTTTACAGTGGTGGAAAGAACATGAACACACTTTTAGTATTCTATCAATTATGGCTAAAGATTTACTAACTCCTCCTGTCTCTACAGTTGCTTCTGAGAGTGCATTTTCTACAAGTGGCAGGGTTCTATCAGATTACAGGAATCGGATGAAGCCCGAGACGTTAGAGATGCTCGTATGCACAGAAGACTGGCTGAAGGCTGAAGATAGGACGCAAGGGAAAGCACTATCGAGTTCCACAAGTGGGAGCAACTCGCCTGAAGAACAACAACAACAACAACAACAACAACAACAACAGCAACAACAATAGCTTTTCTTGTTATGTTAAATTAGAAAAATTGTAGTCAATTAAAATTGTACATAAGAATTAAGAAATATGTTATTGTATAAAACTTATTTGTGAATTGAATTCTTCATTTCGTTATAAATTGTTCAAATTGTACAACTTAAATTCATATGAATAAAATTTCAAAATTTGTTGTCAATTTCACGCTTTCAATCTTATTATTATTATTACGATTTTTTTTGTTTATTAGTATTATTACTTACTTAGTATTATAATTAAACATCATTTGGGGATATTTGATTCAATTTTAAGAATTGTAGTATTATTACTTATTAGTATTATTACTGAATTACATACTTAGACTTAGTATTATAATTAAACATCATTTGGGGATATTTGAAGAATTGTATAATTTATTACTTATTAGTAGTATTACTTACTTAGTATTATATTTTTTTAAAAATGTAATATTCATCAAACAAAAATATGGTTGTTTGTATAATTGTATACATCATTTGTAAAATTATTATTATTATTAGTTCGATTTAAGATACCCAAAAAAAAATAAAAATAAAAAAAAATAAAAAAAAATTATATATTAAACGGGCCAACCCGCGGGTCGACCCGGCCCAACCCGGGTTGAGCCCTAATGGGTTCACGGGTTGGGCGGGCCACCCAAATCAGCATCTGACCCGGCCCGGCCCGCCCACTCGAACGTGCCAACCCGCGCGAGTTGGGCCCGGCCCGGCCTGCTGGGCCCGTTCGCCACCCCTAATTTCAAATCCCTAAAAGCATCTGTTGGCAAGATGACATTTGACATTTGGCATTTTAAAGATGACGTTGTAGTCATCAAATATCTTAATTGGACTTTTGAAATTTTTTTTTGGAAGAGTCCCATCATTTATCAAATTTTTTAAAACAAATATGTGTCGGACGGAAAAAGTTCTTCCTACTTCTTCCGTCCGACACATTTGGCAATTAATGAAGTGAAAAAAAAGTAGGACAGAAGATGATATTCCGTCACGCTTTTTAGGAATTTTTTAAATAAAGGAAATGTGTCGGACGGAAGAACTTCTTCCGTCTGACACATTGCCTTTTTTAAAAAATGGAAAAAAGGGACAAAATAACTTGTTTGGTCTCTTTCAATATTTGGCCATTTCCCAAATTTGATTACATGTTATTTATGTCCGACCTTCACTCACTCAATGCTCGCTCCTCTCACTACTCCCTCCTCATCTATTCACTTATTGCATCCTCTTCAATCCCGCCCCAAACACCGATATCATCGATCCGAATACTTATTGGTAAGATAAATTCAAACCCTTAAGATCATGAAAACACAAGGATAGGAGTTGAAGCGGAGACTCCAAGTGTAGACTATAGCGATCCAACCCAGTGGAAATGGGTAGTCGACGATTGCCAACTTGTATGTAAGCATATTATTGAGCATCCTTATTGGACTTTGCAAATTTAGCGAAATTGGAATGGTCCGATCACAACATACAAAGAACGATGTTCCCGTATCCCACTAATTAGGAGGTTAATCGATCAAGCGGGCTGTCAGCTTTTTTTCATGATTGATACTGAGAAGTCATCGATGCGGCTTGTGGAGGCATTGATTGAGAGGTGGTGGTACATGACCGACACTTTTTACCTGCCGTGCGGTGAGTTGAGATTTACCCCGTTGGATTAGGCAATAACAGGGTTATCAGTCGGAGTCGATGATACACCTCCGTGTAATGACAAGAAGTACCTTTTTTGAAGTCGTACAAACCTGTTTCTCTCCTAAGATTACTGAAGATAATTGGAAGTGTCATGGAATACGTTGCTCATCTTTTAAAAAATATTTTCTCACCTGTATGACCGATCGTGATCAAGAGGATAATATGTTATCCGTGAGGATTGCACGAACATTCTTTTCATTCTTCCTCGGTAAGTTTCTTTTTTCTAATGCTGCGTCAGTTGTCAATGTGGCTATCTTGCAGTACTTAAAGATCTTAATTTAGTGGGCACATATTAGGGTAGTTAGGCACTGTCACTGCTGTATATGTCTCTCGACTCATGTAGAAGAGTTAAAATAAATACATTTAACAGGCCATGACAAGTACTCGAGGTAATATTAAATATAATCGTTATTTATTTCATTAAGTAATACTGTTTGTCAATATCATATGGAAAATAATTTAACTCTGTTTTTTCATTCTGGGCTTATGAATACACAAATATATGTGGCCCAGTATGTGATAGGACGGTTGACTTTGCGAACGTTATACACGTTGGAATCGCGATCAATTGGATATGTGTAGAACATATCAGACTATGTGTCACGCCCCGCTTCCCAAAATACGGAAATACGAGTGCATGACGAAGCCCAGCGAATGATCTTAACATCATTCATAAGCTGTAGGATCGACTCAGCATCACAACAAGTATATAACAAGAGAGATATATAAAACCAAGCATGCATGAATACTTTATTAGCAACAGAAACAACTGAAATATGAATAAACATCCAAGTAGTTTCAAGTCTGAATCAAAGTAAACTCGGGAACATCAGCCCGTTACAAATTCTCAAATCTCAAGAAATAATAATCCAAAATAAACAAATAATGCAAGAATTTAAATATTCTAGTAAGGTCCTTCTCCACTTGGAAGCTAGAACCTTTGCTCACCAATTCCCACGGGTAGCTCGTCTCCAAAGTCTGTTTAATAAATATAAACAGGAAACAAGAGGGGAAACAAGAGAAAATGCCCTTAGTGCAAGCTAGGGCCACAAATAGTGAAAGCAAGTACAAGTAAGGGATAAACAAGAATTGGAATCAAGAATAAGCAAGTTATAAGAAGTAGTAGGCAAATTCAAAGACTAGCTGGCAAGAGGGAACATCTTAATAACTAGATTGGATAACAACTGCTAGTGGTGAAACACATGTCAGGTACACCTATAAGGGTATTTAATATCAAGCAACAACCTCAAGTATAGTGTCATATGTTATTTAATTGTCAGGTCTCAAATGTCAGGTTGTCAAGTTTCAAGTAACAAGTTGTCTAGCTCAAGTTATCAAGTTATCTAGTCTCAAGTATCAAGTTATCTAGTTCAAATTATCAAGTTCAAGTCTAGTGGTGATTACTATCTAGGTAGCACGACATGCATCCATTCTTTTACTACATGGTTGCTACAGTCAAACAATTTCGTTTAGACCTAGTAATGAATTTTATAGGGCGGCGTACTCAGGTATCAAGTATCAAGCAAGCCATGGTTCATGAATCGGAAATTAAATAACAAGTTCACGAAGCAAGTTCGCGAATCCACAAGCAAGTTCAAGAACCGCACAATGCGTTCATGAATCAAACAAGTTCATGAGCCGAGTAACCGACTCCATGAATCGAACAAGATACAACAAGTTCATGAACCAAGTATTGGGAAACATGGGCCCCCTTCCGAGTACACTTATCTATATTGTCCACTCTATAATCTTTCCCAAAACCCCGGCTTGTTATTTTTATTAACTCTTATCAAGCAAGCATACAAGTGTAATATATTGTGATTTAATTCTAGGAAAATTTGGGAATGTCCTATATAGTGTCCAGCAGCTACATATAGAATTTGGGGTCAAACGCTCGCTGTTTACACAGCTAAAATAATTCGCAAAGTAAATAATTATAGCAGTTTTTGCAAAACTGTGTCTACTGACACAGCTGCAGTATAACTGTCATAACTCCTAGACCGTAGCTCCAAATTCGATCAACTTGGAGTCTATCGATATCTACACATCCAGATCTACATTTTATATTCAGGGCTCGGGCCCAAATTCCAATGATAAAAGGGTCGAAACCGCAAAAGAATATTCAGAGAGCAACACTCAGGATCTATTTACTAATGTAGGTTTCATGGAAATATGTAATTTGGTGTCTAAGTTGTTAAGTAGCATAAATACATAATCATGGAGATCAAAACAGCAACTAATAAATATTTTTCAAGTCATAATAGTCGCAAATTCGTCAAAATACTAAATATATATGTATCTACAAATTTTAGGGCTCCTTAATTCATATGTCCATGTGATTCATGTGTTTAAGGGGATAAAAGAGTCCAATTGATTATTATTTAATACGAGGAAGTTTTGTGACTCTTAGATTTGTGGGTTTGAAGGTTCAAAATTGATTTACAATGATATTTCAAAGGGAGTCACAATCTAACTATATGTGGTATTTTCAAGAAAACTTGTACTAGAGCAATAAAATGTACAAGATGAATACTTGCCTTAAATCGACGATTATAAACTCCGCTTGTTGAAGCAATTGAGTAGAAAAATCCCCGAAGATGTCCTCAAAAAGCGCGTGCAAAAATTGATCGGAGATCGCGTTTTCCCGCACACAGAATCTGTCCAGAACAGCGAACAACAAGTAGGATCCGGTGCGGCCAAAACAGGAAACAGCGAAGCCGGCGAAACAGATCGCTGTGAAGCAGCGGATCTGAGACCAGAACAGCGTACAGCAGCTTCGGATCCGGTGTGGACGAACACCGAATAGCAATCACGGCGCGGATCTTGACGCGATCTGACGGCTGTGATTCGCTCCCGCCTTCTCCTCCTTCTTCTTCGTTCGATCGAACAGAGCGCAAGAGAGAGAGCAGCAATGGCGGGGTGCTTCGTTGGCGGTGACTGCGGCAGCGACGGAGTGAGGCGACGGCGGCGACGACGTCGAGAAGCGACGGCGCGGCGATGGCGAGGCTGCTCTGTTCGTGGGTGCGAACAGAGGGTGAGAGCGGGAGTGGCGTTGGGGTTCGGCGGTGATAGGGAGATGGCGGTGGTGGTTGTTGTGGCGCCGAGGGGTTGACGAGGATGGCGGTGAGGGAGCGGCTGAAGGCGAGGCGAATTGTATGGGCGATGGAGGTCGGAGTTGTGGAGGAGGTGGTTGCGAAAGATACGGAGAAGGGAACGGGGTGTGGGGATGATTAGCGGCGGTAGAGAATTAGGTTTAAACAGTATAGAGTGATTAGGGTTAGGGTAGGGGTTTATATACTAGGGTTAGCGGGTTTGCGGGTTCAAGGGTTTTGGGGATCCGTTTCAAAAAGAGCCCAACAGAAGAAATGGTCAAAATGCACAACAATGGGGATTAGAGAGATAAACGAGAAGAATCGGTCTATTTCTCATGAAGAACGGTGCAAGTGGCACACAATCGAAGTTGATAAAAGAACCCACGAATTCGAGTTGAGACAAGAATAATAATTCCATTCAATCAGAAGAAATTACATGATATCAAAATAGACGAGAGAGTACAATGAGGCACAAAACAGCACAAAATACAAATACGGGGAAATAGGAGTTACATTATGTACAACATTTCCATGGCCAGGAACCAGTTGGAGATGAGGTCCTCAGCATATATTATACGGGAGCCACATTTTGGAGCGTCATATGAGGGCGAGATTGATATTCGAGTTGCAAACATGGTGTCTCATCACTGGTTTATCTTCTTGTATTGCTCTCAGGTTAGAGTCCATATTTGTTCCTTTTGTTAAAGATATTCATTTAATTTTTACTTTTCTTATTATAACGTTTACATATGCACTAACATAAATATATGATATACGGTGTATGGTATCTTGGTGATCATTGTTATCGCAAACTTGCTGGGATTATTGTTATCCCAAAAGACCCACCTCCTTCATGTCCCACCTCATAAGATTATTGTTCACTTATTGACGCTACTTAATTGGTCCACCATGTACACACGAGCATATACGATCAATATTGGGCTCAGGTATCAGTAGGATCATGCTGACCCTTTTACATTCAACAAATGTTGATTTCATAGAATCAACTAGCATTGGTGATCCTAATACTGAGTTTCCCTTTTCATTTTCCCCATTTTGGTTGTCGTCGGAGTATCGAACACAACCCCACATTGACATTCCTGCCATGCATGGCGAGTGTGTAGTCGAAGTGTCACATTTTTCTAGCGGTACAATTACAAGGAGTTTTTGGTAGGGATCTTTCCTGTTTGAGCCACGCGGAGTACTATCATATGTGAGTATACAGTAATCGTTTTATGTATCATTACTACATTCATTGGATTATGCTTAGAGTTATGTGCATTAAATACTCATTTAATAGGAGTTATACCGACGTTGCCGGGAACTGTCTAATACTGAAGTTAGCTTACGACGATTAATAATTTCAAACACCATGTTAAGAGACTCTGTTCCCCCTCAAGTATCTACTAGTAGGAGATCTGCATCGAAGGACCGACCATCATCTTCGTGGCAATGGGCAATGCAGAGAATATCGAGGACAACAGTACGGAGACGTCGAGTGCAACACCATCATATGTGCCACGTGCACAGTTTCATAATGAGGACAAGGTGTGAATTCACTACAATTTACATTTTAATCCATATTTTTCTACTTGGCGCTCCATGTGACTCCAACTTTATTTAAATTTTGAAACGTATTGTTCTTTGCTCCGTGTGATAAAATAGAGAAAGAACACTTGTCATATTTGATTGAAAATTTTGAAACAAACCCTATGACAAATGAGAAGATTTTTTTTTGGTTTGATTTAAGAAAAAAAACCAATGTGACAAAAGCTTAAGAAGACCTGTCATGTTTGATTGAAAATTTTGAAACAAACTCATGTGACAAATGAGAAGATTCTTTTTTGTTTGATTGAAAAAAAACACAAACCCGTGTGACAAAAGCTTAAGAAGACCTGCCATGTTTGATTGATAAATTTGAAACAAACCCATGTGACATACAAGAAGATTCGTTTTTGTTTGGTTGAAAAAAAACCCATGTGACAAAAGCTTAAGAAGAATAAAAAGCTTAAAAAAAACAAACCCATGTGACAAAAGATGCATTGTTATTTCTCATTTTTGTTAGATTGTGAAAAAGAATACAACGTCTTCTCGTTTGTCAGTGCATCATGTGATTCCACATAAAGAGCCACCTTCCATATCCAATTACATTCCACAATCGACACTTTCTTCTTCACATTGAGCAATGACCCAATTTACATCATCTTGTTCCTCGACTTCTTCAGACGAAGATTCTGTCACGCCCTGCTTTTCAAAAAGAGAATATGGAATATGGATACGTGACTAAGCTCAGTGAATGATTTTCATCATCCATTACAACGTTTTACAGGAATAATCAGAGTAGGAAGTAAGAGAAGTCAACCACGCATGCATATATGAATCAATATACCAACAGGAATTTACTTGAAATAAAATTTAATAAATTTCAAATAAACCAGAGCTAAACAAGTCAATAATCCTGGGTCAAATAAGCAACTAGAAAATAATAATAATAATAATAGCAAAACTCCAGCATCTAGAATCTCATATCACCTACTCCATCTGGCAACCGATCTCTAAAATCTGCAATTTGATAAATTGCAGGAAAAGGAAAAAGAAAACAAAATGTCTGTCAATGCAAGTTATGGACCGCTTGTAGTGCAGACACAAGTACAAGAAAAAAATAAACAAATATAGAATAACAGCGGAAGTAAGCATAGCACGGAATAGACATGATAACAAAATAGAACAACTAGCATAAATCATGAACAAAATCAAGCAATATAACATGCTAACAGGGTATAGGTAACATGTATCAGGTATCAAGTATCATGCAAGTAGGTAAACATGTAACAGGTATCAAGTAGCATGTACAGGTAATCATGTAACAGGTATTATGTCATTTTAAGTCTTGTATTTATTACATCTAGGTAACACTTCATGCATCCCAAACTTTTGCCACATGGTTGCTACATTCAAACAAATTACATTTAGATCTAGTGGTGGATTTTTATAGGGCCGTGTACTCAGGCGTCAGGAAACAGGTAACAGGCACGAATCACGTAGTCGTGAAATCGCAGCAGTAGGAACATGCATGAATTATGTAGTCATGAAACATGGCAACATATAATAGTAACATGCATGAATCATGTAATCATGAAGCATGACAACATATAATAATAACAGGCATGAATCATCATGAATCATGGCAACATATAATCAGGTAGTAATAACAAGCATGAATCATGTAATCATGAGACATGGCAACATATAATAATAACAGGTATGAATCATGTAATAATGAGACATGGCAACAGGTAATGGGAAACACGGACCCCCTTCTGAGTACACATACCTATATTGTCCACTACTAAGGTCTTTCCCTTAATCCCGACTTGATTACTTCTTATTATTATTAAACAGGCATGTACGTGTCACAAAACAGAGTAAGAATGACATGGCATGAACAAGTAACAGGTACAGGATGAAGGATAAATATGTATAGGTGAAAGACAACTCATAAAAGATTATGATAACAAAAATTCTAGTTCAGGATAGCAAGACAGTACTGCACTAAATCTGTGATTTCCGTTGCCACAAACATACAAATGTGGATCTATAGACTCTTGGCCGAATTCAGCAAATTATATGTCATATAGTATATCACAACAACAGGACTCAATACAGGTTTGTATCCAGAAAACGTGTTCAGCCAGAAATTAGAAGTTTGTATTCATAAACAGGAAAATAGCATAAACTTACTGATTAAATCCACGAAAAATCTGGGGTATTCCCTAGTATGTTTAGTATCAAAAAATAAAGTTTCATAATTTTTCAACATAGATAGAATAGTCAAGTAAAATCAGACAGCAACAAGATATAGCAGTTTTATAAATCTGGAATCATAAACACAGCAGTACTAAAACAGCAATAGTTTACAAAATATAAATTGAAATCCAGATCCGTTTAAAGGGTGGTAAAATAGATACAGTAAGCTATAATTCATGTTCACAAAGTTTTTATAAACAACAAATAGAATTAGGTTGAAATTATGTTTCTTTACTGAACAGTATGAAAATTCTGCAAGTATAGTAGTTGTTTACAAGTATAGAATCGTTCATAAAAGTCATCAATTAAATCCACAAAATTTAGGGATTAATCCCAATCAGGTCTAGTTTTACTCAGCAAAATATTGGATCAGAATATTATCTTTAACCTCAGTATCAAAATAATTTCCCATACAAAATTCATATAAGACTGGATCTGAAATTTTAAACACATATGTAGTAAAATAGTCATAACTTGCAACTCATAAATCGAAACTAAGATCAGTCAGAAAATGTAGAAATTAGACAGAATTCTCTATAATTCATATTCACAAATAATTTTCATACACTGACCTTAATAGGGTCTAAAATACTGATAAAAACGGGGAATCGACAAAACATAAAATATCCTTTAATCACAAAGTCAACTAGTTCATATAAAACTCATCCAAAACATAATCAACATGAGATATGGTGTACTATATGTCCAAGCAACATGGTATAGAGTATTTAACACGTCTACTACGAGTCATACTACAACTAACACAACCGAGCACACGACTTCATACGAACAATATGCATGTATACAACAAGAAGTGGTCATCTCTAAGTTATTTCATGTCATGTGTGTAATGAGGCAACTACGGGTGGTTCAACTAAATAGAGACAAAATATAACAGGAGTTTTGTACAAGAATTGTCTCTAGAACACAACTACACTACAGACGGTATTTAGTACTTGTATTACACAAAAGAAAGAATACAATTTACTTGCCTTATAGCCGACGATAGAAACGATGTAAGAACAAGAATAATGGGAACGGATCTCGGCACGAACTCAACCAACGGATCGAACACGAACTACGAACCACGAACCACTAACGAACCCATGAACCAACACGAATAACACAAACCCAACGATAACACACTCGCACACCAAAAGAAGGCCACAGAGAGACAACGGCGGCATGACGGCGAGACGGCAATGTGTAACATCCCGATCAATTATTAATAATATTTTATTTTACTATTATTTAATTATTTTATTTTATTTTTCAGAATTGAAATATTTTAGGTAGATATTACTTAGTTTAATTATTTATCATTATCTGTATGAATAGCAGTCCATATGTATATGCATCATACCGTTTTGGTATTGGAATCTTCCGAGCCAATAATAAAATTTATTTTTATTATTCTTTTCGAAATTAATTTATTTTTATACCGATTGTGCGGTTTAACAAACAAAAATTATCGGTATATATATTAATGTATACGTATGCGTATTGTATCGATTTCGTACGTTTGTACAAATCATGTAGTATGTGTTTTGGACAAAAATATCTTATTTTTGTCATGATTAATCAATATTGGATGGCTAGGATTTGTTTGGAGGGTTAAACCTAGGGTTTAGGATTAATGAAAATGCATAAGAGTTAATAGGTGGATTTCTACTAGATCTTTCCTCTAGCTCACCCCTCCACCTCACCCTCTCCACCTCATCATATATGGCCGGCCACCTCTTGGACCCAAGGGGGTTTTTGCAAAACCCCTTGGTGTATTTGCACTCACACCTTCTCATTTCTCCTATAACCCCCCCCCCCTTCATCTCTTGCCTCGTTTTCCAAAAGAAAAAAAATAGACAGGAAAAGAAAGAGAGAACAAAACCCTAACTAGAGAGTTCTTCATTTGTAGGTCTTTTTCTAAGGAGCTAGGAGGAAGGAGAAGGTTCTTGGCTAGTTATTCCTACAAAGAAAATCAAGGTGGGGGTTTCTCTATTTTATTTTGTATTGATTCTTGTTCTCTTTTTGTTGTGTGTGTTTGTTGTATGTTCTAATAAATAACTTGGACTAAATCTTAAGCATAACAATGGTTCTATGGATCAAAATGATCCCATTAGAAAGATGGATGGTAGAACTTAACCAAAACAACATAAAGGTGTAATCTTTAAGCTTTGTTATGGTTATTTTAACAACTTTGACTAATTATATGTGCATATGAGTTGTAATACCTCGATTTTCATTTATGAAAAGTATTATTTTATTTTTGCACATATTGTGCACGTGCAATTTTTTGTAGTATAAAATCTTATAATCATTTTCATTATGGATAATGTGTATATATATATATATATGTATGTATGTATATGTATTCTCTAATTGTTTTTATAAAGGCCCATTTTCTTCAAATAAGCATAAGTCTTTTTTAGCCCAAATCTAATTTATTTTGTAAACCATTATTTGGCCCATTAAATAAGGCCCATGAATTTATTTTCCCTTTTAATTACAGCTTGTAATGTAGACTACATTTATAAGATTATTTTTATAAAAAATAAAATGTACAACTTTTTATATGGAGAACTAGTGAATGCACGTGCATTGCACGTACACGTGCAAGAAGCACTATAGTGGCCGGTTTTGAATGGAGGGAAAAGGAAAAAGAGAAGTGGAGTTATGGGTGGTAGTTGTTTGGATCATGGTTGGTTACTACAACTTCCCTTTAAATCCTAGCCTTTTATCTTTAACTCCTAGATTGATCCTAGCCATTCATTTGCTCCAATTTTTAGTATATATACCCCCCCTAGGCCTAGTTATTCTTGCACTCTTCATTTCTCCAAAACTTATAGTAGAAAATACAATTGTTAGTAGTGTAGTAAGTGAGATAAAAGATTGAGAGATTGTGGGTGAGTTGTGCTTGCAACCAAGGAAGGCCAGCATCACATAGGAGCTCACAGGATTGCATCTTTTGAGGCTCGGTTTTGCACATCAAGGAGGAGGAGGAACACTCTTTTGGCAAGCTCGCGAGGGACTCTTTTGTTTAGGAGGTGTTGCAAATTTGTTCTCTTCAAATAAGATGAGTTATTTTCCATATTTCTAATTAGATATCATGCTAAGATTGATTGAAATGATAATGCATGAAAGAGATTAATAAGAGTACACTTAATGGAGAAAATGGCTTATTAGTTGATTGAAATTGTTGTTTTATGTGCTTAGATGGACTTTCGTGATATGAGATAGAATGAGTAAATTAAGACATGTTTTGAGTTATGAAAGGAGGATAAACAGGAAATTGATGTAGGAAGTATTAATACTGAACTTTATTCAAGAAATGTCAAATGAACTATGAAGAGAGTAGTACACAGATTATATTTATTGAAAAAACCCGCAGTACGGTCGACTGCCATGTGCAACAGTCGACTGGCCTGACCATTGATTTCGAGTTTAAAAAATATCGCAGGACAGCCGACTGATACATTAACAGTCGACTTCCCTTCGAATTTTGCATATTGCGGAACAGCCGACTGACCATTTCGACTGTCGACTTTCCCGAAACTTCAGTGAATCTGTCTTCTTTTGTGAGCCAATTCCTATGACTTGTGGCCTAGTATAAATGAGTACAACCTATGAAAATTATTGGGAGTTACTAGAATGAAATAAAGCGTATTTTTTTGAAAGTAAAAGTGAAATCGAAATTATAGTTTACACTCGTATATTTCATGAAAAATGTGTTTTGCAAAGAAAATTCAGATAAGTGCTAGAAACGATAAACTTGAAGGAAAGAAAGTATATGTTGTGAAGTTTGTATGAGTTATTTTTATTAAAGTTTAGCATGGCAATAGTGAGTGGTGAATATTCACTTTGACTAGATATTTTGTGATATGATTTTTAATGTGGAAATACATGTGGATTAAGAAATGTGTGATGTATAATTGAGCTCCAAGTATGATTATTGACTCATGAATAATTTAGAAATCATGTGATTGGAAAAGAGAAATGTTATTGAGTATGAAAACTCAAACATATGAATTTGTGAAATGAAATTGAAAATTAGAGTGTAGCCAAAACTCACACAGGCAAGTGAAAAGTGATGAAATATGATTATTGACATTGAAAAGACCAAGTTTGGGTCATTGTGAAATGAAAGAAACAAGACCGGTAGTAGTGAGAGGGCTAACTCTAAGAGATTGATTTTGTTCATGATTTCATTACAATTAAGGATTAGTTACATAGTGAAGATGTGATGAAAGTAAGAGAAAAACGTTGAGTATGAGGGCCATTAGAATGGCGGCGAGTGAGTATTCCAGGATGTCCCATGATGAGTCATGATAGGGCATGGATACTGCTCCAGAGTATCGTTCTGGTGGCGACGCTCGTGGGGTGTTTGACGACTGCAGGTGGTGTCATGTCTATGGTAGGAGCTGAATTACCACAGGATGCCTGCATGATGAGTCATGTGTCAGTGCGTTGGGATTCCCTCCAGGGCGCCTAGACATGAGTTCGTATGTCAGAAAACATCTAGGATACTTACCGTAGTTACAGTAGTAGATTAAGTCATGGCGAGGGATTGAACCCTACAAGATGAAGAATGGTTAAGGGCTTGCCCTCGGACCTATGTAGTATGGGATGCATAGAATCCGAACAAGTGCGCATTAGTGTCATGTAATATAAATAACTGCGTTAAGGACTAAGTGCACAATCACAACACGACATCAATAGGGTATTCCCTTTAGTTTGATATGTGACAAGTTTGTGTTTGTTAAATATAGAAAATCAGTTATACTATTTCCGGCACAGAAAGGATGGTCGTGTATAATGTTCGTCGGTTGAATAAACTGACGTACCCACAGTTTTGTATGCAGGGTAAATGACATGATAAAGATTAAAGGAGAAATGATGCTTAGCGATTATTCAAATGTGGATGTACCTTTATATAAATGTTGTAAAATTGCTTCCGCTGTAAAATGTAAAGTGTAAAGATTTCTTGTAACTCTGATGTAAAGTGAAAAGTTTTAAATTCGTTGTAATATTGTACGAAAGAAGTCTAAAGATCCCGTGGAATCTCGAATTCAGTGTATTTTGGAATTCGGGTCGTTACAGAGTGGTATTAGAGCCACGTTTCACACTAGTACAAATTTATAAGGAACGACACCGTAGAAGTGGACATTAGAGTGTGTGTTGAGTCTAGAGATTTAAATATAAGTTAATTTCATTTGTGTTGCTCTATGACTTATGCTTCTTCCTCCCTATTTCTAAGATGGCTGGTCACTTTGACCCTGTTGGAGACGACAATTGGCATATCGTAGAGGAAGATTACTATCCTGGACAAGCAGATTCCGAGGAAGAGTACTATCCTGGACAAGCAGACTCCGACGGAGAGGAATGACCTGAGTCCCGAGAGATTACTCCACCTCCGGACTCGTCTGATGACTCTTCTGACGATGAAAAGAAACAGTTCCAAGTAGTCTTGTGATATCTCTTCAGAGGCAGGTAGAAACACTACAGGAGAAAGTCGGACTATTGGAGGCTCAGTTGGCAAAGCGCAAGGATGATTTCGCAGTTCTCAGTCATCGTGTATGGGAACTCGAGAAGAGGAAAAATATGACTGATGTGCTGAAGGAAGAAATTGAAGAACTACGGGGAGAGCTTCATGAAGCCAAGAGGAACCGTAGGAGTTAGACTGTTGTATCGTCTACTGCTTTCATTTTGATGTCAAAAGTGTTTTAAATTCGAATGTATAAAGTTTGAAATTCAATGAATGGAAATATTGACTTAAAAGTTTACACTTCGAATTTAATAGATCTTTTGCATCATAACATGGCTAGACGAAGAGCAAGAAATGGTGAAGGTCTGGACTTGGAAACGGAACTCGCAAGGGTCTATCAGACACTCAATGCCGTGACCATGAATCAGAACCAAGGAAGGATACCTGTGAATCCGGTGCCTGAAGCAATCAAACTCTTGGAATCATTCAAATGGATGAAACCACCGGTGTTTGAAGGGAAGTCAGAACCTGATGCGGTTGACAACTGGATCAGGCAGGTAGAGACTGTCTTCGAAGTCTTGGAAACCCCTGAAGGCAGTAAGATAAAGTTGGCAACTCTGCAATTTGAGAAGGATGCGGCTGTGTGGTGGCAGTCGATGAAGCGGACGATGGGAGGTATTACTCTTGGCTGGGAGGAATTTTGAAGGAATTCCGTAGTCATTACTTTCCTTCAGACGTCTAGGAGAAGAAGGCCATGGAATTTCTGTCGCTGCAACAAGGTGGCATGTCAGTTAGGGAGTATAAGACTAAATTTACTCAACTCTCATGGTATGCTCCCGAACTGGTAATGGATGAGGCGAAGAAGGCTCGTAAGTTCGAGCATGGATTGAGGCCGAGTTTAAGGTCCCGGATGATACCTCTTGGTATCAGAAGGTTTGACAAACTGGTCAAGCGCGCGGCAGCCACGGAAGTAGACATGGAGTAGTTTCATGTTGTTCAAAGTCGGAGGAACAACTGGCAGTCTGGAAAGAGGCCCGTAAATTCTGGGAATTTCAAGGGTCAACCATCGGCACAAAGGTTCAAACCGACAGGGGCGAATGCTATCAATGTGGTTGGAGGACCCGGGAACAATGTTGTGAGACCTCCTGCGGTAAATTGCTATAACTGTGGTGAGACGGGACATTACAAATCTCAATGCCCCAAACTGCGGAATGTTAATCGCACTGCACCGATGCAGCAGACTGGGAAGAGACCGTATCAATAAGGGCGAGTATTTGCCTTGACTGAAGCTGATGCTGATGAGGTGGATCATGTCATCACTGGTACGAGGGAGGATGTTTAAAGGTTCATGTTGTTTCTTTTTCCCGTTTATTTAGTGAACTGTTACGTAATGAGTGTGTATTATGTAACAGGAGAACTTTATTTGAATGGAATGAAAGCTGTTGTTTTGTTCGATACTGGATCCTCTCATACTTTTGTGTCTCCTAAATTTGTTAAAGTGTTGGGAGTTGAACCGAAGATTTTTCCAGACAAGATCTTAGCAGTAGCTACTCCATCAGGGGAGACTTTAACCACTGATCGGTACTATGCAGATTGCGAGATTGTGATTGGAGACAGAATCTTCGGAATTGATCTAATCGAGCTGACTATCTTGGGAGTTGATGTTATCATTGGCATTGATTGGATGTCGGTGTACAGTGCAAGCATCGAATGTAAGACCAAGATGGTAACAGTGAAGGCTCCAGGTGGACCTGAAGTCACTTTCCAAGGGAAGAAGAAGTGTTCTAGGTTGGTGGCAGCTATCTGCAAGGAAGAGATTCCTATGGAAGTGTAAAGGATTCCTGTGGTTAGGGACTATCCGACTGTGTTCTTGGATGATTTTCCTGGGTTACCCCCGCAACGTGATGTAGAGTTCAGCATCACCCTTCAACCGGGAAGTGCACCCATTTTTAAGGTACCGTATAGGATGGCTCCAGTGGAACAGGATGATGTGAAACGGCAGATTGAGGAACTATTGGAGAAAGGCTTTATTCAACCTAGTGCGTCACCTTGGGCAGCACCAGTGCTTTTGGTAAAGAAGAAGGATGGATCGATGAGAATGTGTATCGATTACCGAGAGCTGAATAAGGTCGCTGTTCAGAATAAGTATCCTATTCCCCGAATTGATGACTTGTTCGATCGTCTACAAGGAGTTGCAGTTTTCTCCAAAATAGATCTTTGATCAGGATATCACCAAGTTCGAGTGAAAGCTGTGGATGTGCACAAAACTGCATTTAGAACTCGATATAGGCATTACGAATTCTTAGTTATGCCATTTGGAGTGACGAATGCACCCGCAATCTTCATAGATTTGATGAACAGAGTTCTGAGGCCGTTCATTGATTCTTTCATCATGGTATTTATCGACGATATTCTCGTATACTCCAAGTCAGAAGAGGAGCACACCAAGCATCTGGCAGTAGTTTTGAGGAAGCTGGAAGAGCAGGAGTTGTATGCCAAGCTGTCCAAGTGCGATTTCTGGAAATCTGAAGTGGCATTCCTAGGTCACATCCTTTCTAAGGAGGAAGTGGCAACTGATCCTCAGAAGATAGAGGCGGTGAGAGATTGGGCAAGGCCTACTACAGTGAAGAAAGTCAGAAGTTTTCTTGGATTAACTGGATACTACAGGAGATTCGTTCAAGGTTATGCTCAGTTAGCCGTACCGCTCACTGGTTTGACCAAGAAGAATGTGAACTTCAAGTGGACTGAGCAATGTAAGGCAAGCTTTCAGGAGTTGAAATAGAAACTGACTACTGCACCTATTTTGGCTTTGCCTAGGGCAGGTGTTGAGTATGATGTTTACAGCGATGCTTCACATCGTGGGCTTGGTTGTGTCTTAATGCAAGAAGGAAGAGTAATCGCTTATGGGTCTAGGCAACCATGATCATATGAGAAGAATTATTCGACTCATGATCTGGAGTTGGCTGCGATTATCTTTGCTTTGAAGCAATGGAGACACTACGTGTACGGTGAGAAATTGAACATGTACACGGACCACAAGAGTTTGAAGTACATATACCAGCAGAAGGATCTGAATCTGAGGCAGAGGAGATGGTTGGAAGTGCTTGAGGACATGCGACCTGAGATCAAGTATCATCCTGAAAAAGCTAATGTTGTTGCTGATGCACTTAGTCGCAAGAGTAGTTTATCCAGTTTGATTACAACTCAGAAGCATCTGATGGAAGAATTGGATCGAGCAGATATTGAAGTTGTCTTACAAGGATTGGGAGCATCTTTAGCTCAGTTGAGGCTTCAGCCTACTTTGAATGGAAGGATTATTGCAAGTCAAAAGGTTGATGCTGATATCTTGGAGATGAAGGAGCAGGTGGGTGTTGGCAGGTTGCCCGGATTTCAAATCAGGGATGGAGTGCTGTGGTTCGGAGATAGACTATGTGTTCCAAATCAGGCAGACCTGAAAGAGAGTATTCTTCAGGAGGCACATGCTACTCTTTTGTCAGAACATCCTGGGAGTACTAAGATGTACAGAGACATCAAACCGCATTTCTAGTGGTCAGGTTTGAAGCGGAATGTGGCTGAATTTGTGGTGAAGTGTGAGGTTTGTCAGCAAGTCAAAGCCGAGAATCAGAGACCCGAAGGTCTATTACAACCGTTACCTATTCCGGAATGGAAGTGGGATAACATCAATATGGATTTCATTATGGGATTGCCCAAGAGTCCTAAAGGCAATGATGTGATTTGGGTTATAGTTGATCGACTAACCAAGTCCGCTCACTTCTTGGCGATGAAACTCACTGCTTCGATGGACAAGTTAGCTGACTTGTATGTTGGCAAGATCGTCAGGCTTCATGGTGTTCTGTCAACTATTATGTCTGATCGAGATGCGCAGTTTACTTTGCATTTTTGGAGGAGTCTTCAGACAGCTTTGGGTACCAAGACAGATTTCAGCACTGCTTTTCATCCGCAAACCGATGGGCAGACCGAGAGAGTCAACCGTATTCTTGAGGATATGCTTCGGTGTTGTGTACTAGACTTTGGAGGTAGTTGAAAAAGGCATTTACCTTTGGTAGAGTTTGCCTACAACAACAGTTTTCAGATTAGCATTGGGATGGCGCCGTACGAAGCTTTGTATGGCAGGAAGTGCAGAACGCCTATTTGTTGGTTTGAAGTTGGGGAGCGTCAGTTGTTTGGGCCTGAGCTTGTACAGCAAACCTCTGAAAAGATTGATCTGATCAGGAAAAGGTTGGTAGAGGCTCAGAACAGGCAGAAGAGCTATACAGACAACCGGAGAAGGGACCTTGAGTTTGAGGAAGGTGACTTCGTCTTTCTGAAAGTATTGCCCAGTAAAGGTGTGATTCGATTTGGTAAAGGCGGGAAGTTAGCCCCAAGGTTTATAGGCCCGTACAAGATATTGAAAAGGATCGGGAAAACTGCTTACCGGCTTGAGTTACCGGAAGAGTTATCTCAGGTGCACAATGTCTTTCATGTGTCTATGCTGAGAGGTTACATTCCAGATCCGAGTCATCATTTGCCTGAAGTATCGGAAGGTTTGCAATTGGATCTCAATTACATCGAGTCTCCTGTCGAGATTATTGATCGTCGAGAGAAAGTCTTAAGGAATAAGACAATACTGATGGTCAAGGTAGTCTGGAGAAACCATCTGGTTGAAGAGGCTACTTGGGAGTCTGAGGAGAGGATGTTGAGGGATTATCCTGAGCTTTTTGCTTGATTTGTATTTGGTATTTTCTTGTGCTTGTTGTGAATGTTTTGTTTCTCGCTGTTGACTGTAGTTCCAGGGACGGAACTATTCTAAGGAGGGAGTGTTGTAATACCCCAATTTTTATTTATGAAAAGTATTATTTTATTTTTGCACGTATTGTGCACGTGCAATTTTTTGTAGTATAAAATGTTATAATCATTTTCATTATGGATAGTGTGTGTGTGTGTGTGTGTGTGTGTGTGTGTGTGTGTGTGTGTGTGTATATATATATATATATATGTATATATATATGTGTGTGTGTTCTCTAATTGTTTTTATAAAGGCCCATTTTCTTCAAATAAGCATAAGTCTTTTTAGCCCAAATCTAATTTATTTTGTAAACCATTATTTGGCCCATTAAATAAGACCCATGAATTTATTTTCCCTTTTAATTACAACTTGTAATGTAGACTACTTTTATAAGATTATTTTTATAAAAAATAAAATGTACAACTTTTTTATATGGAGAACTAGTGAATGCACGTGCATTACACGTACACGTGCATGAAGCACTATAGTGGCTGGTTTTGAATGGAGGGAAAAGGAAAAAGAGAAGTGGAGTTATGGGTGGTAGTTGTTTGGATCATGGTTGGTTACTACAACTTCCCCTTAAATCCTAGCCTTTTATCTTTAACTCCTAGATTGATCCTAGCCCTTCATTTGCTCCAATTTTTAGTATATATACCCCCCCTAGCCTAGTTATTCTTGCACTCTTCATTTCTCCAAAACCTATAGTAGAAAATACAATTGTTAGTAGTGTAGTAAGTGAGATAAAAGATTGAGAGATTGTGGGTGAGTTGTGCTTGCAACCAAGGAAGGCCAGCATCACATAGGAGCTCACGGGATTGCATCTTTTGAGGCTCGGTTTTGCACATCAAGGAGGAGGAGGAACACTCTTTTGGCAAGCTCGCGAAGGACTCTTTTGTTTAGGAGGTGTTGCAAATTTGTTCTCTTCAAATAAGGTGAGTTATTTTCCATATTTCTAATTAGATATCATGCTAAGATTGATTGAAATGATAATGCATGAAAGAGATTAATAAGAGTACACTTAATGGAGAAAATGGCTTATTAGTTGATTGAAATTGTTGTTTTATGTGCTTAGATGGACTTTCGTGATATGAGATAGAATGAGTAAATTAAGACATGTTTTGAGTTATAAAAGGTGGATAAACAGGAAATTGATGTAGGAAGTATTAATACTGAACTGTATTCAAATAATGTCAAATGAACTATGAAGAGAGTAGTATACAGATTATATTTATTGAAAAAACCCGCAGTACGGTCGACTGCCATGTGCAACAGTCGACTGGCCTGACCTTTGATTTTGAGTTTAAAAAATTTCGCAGGACAGCCGACTGATACATTAATAGTCGACTTCCCTTCGAATTTTGCATTATTGCGGAACAACCGACTGACCATTTCGACAGTCGATTTTTCCGAAACTTCAGTGAATATGTCTTCTTTTGTGAGACAATTCCTATGAGTTGTGGCCTAGTATAAATGAGTACAGCCTATGAAAATTATTGGGAGTTACTAGAATGAATAAAGCGTATTTTTTTGAAAGTAAAAGTGAAATTGAAATTATAGTTTACACTCGTATATTTCATGAAAAAAGTGTTTTGCAAAGAAAATTGAGATAAGTGCTAGAAAAGAAAAATTTGAAGGAAAGAAAGTATATGTTGTGAAGTTTGTATGAGTTATTTTTATTAAAGAATAGTGTGACAATAGTGAGTGGTGAATATTCACTTTGACTAGATATTTTGTGATATGATTTTTAATGTGGAAATACATTTGGATTAAGAAATGTGTGATGTATAATTGAGCTCCAAGTATGATTATTGACTCATGAATAATTTAGAAATCATGTGATTGGAAAAGAAAAATATTATTGAGTATGAAAACTCAAACATATGAATTTGTGAAATGAAATTGAAAATTCGGATGTAGCCAAAACTCACACCGGCAAGTGAAAAGTGATGAAATATGATTATTGACATTGAAAATACCAAGTTTGGGTCATTGTGAAATGAAAGAAATAAGACCAGTAGTAGTGAGAGGGCTAACTCTAAGAGATTGATTTTGTTCATGATTTCATTAGAATTAAGAATTAGTTACATAGTGAAGAAGTGATGAAAGTAAGAGAAAAATATTGAGTATGAGGGCCATTGGATTAGCGGCGAGAGAGTATCCCAGGATGTCCCATGATGAGTCATGATAGGGCATGGATATTGCTCCAGAGTACCATCCCGGTGGCAACGCTCGTGGGGTGTTTGACGACTGCGGGTGGTGTCATGTCTTTGGTAGGAGCTGAATTACCACAGGATGCCTGCATGATGAGTCATGTGTCAGTGCGTTGGGATTCCCTCCAGGGCGCCTAAACATAAGTTCGTATGTCAGAAACATCTAGGATACTTACTGTAGCTACAGTAATAGATTAAGTCATGACGAGGGATTGAACCCTACAAGATGAAGAATGGTTAAGGGCTTGCCCTCGGACCTATGTAGTATGGGATGCATAGAATCCGAACAAGTGCGCATTAGTATCATGTAATATAAATAACTGCGTTAAGGACTAAGTGCACAATCACAACACGACATCAATAGGGTATTCCCATTAGTTTGATATGTGACAAGTTTGTGTTTGTTAAATATGGAAAATCAGTTATACTGTTTCCGACATAGAGAGGATGGCCGTGTATAATGTTCGTCGGTTGAATAAACTGACGTACCCACAGTTTTGTATGCAGGGTAAATGACATGATAAAGATTAAAGGAGAAATGATGTTTAGCGATTATTCAAATGTGGATGTATCTTTATATAAATAATGTTGTAAAATTGCTTCTGCTGTAAAATGTAAAGTGTAAAGATTTCTTATAACTCTGATGTAAAGTGAAAGTTTTAAATTTCTTGTAAAATTGTACGAAAGAAGTGTAAAGATCCTGTGGAATCTCGAATTCAGTGTATTTTGGAATTCGGGGTGTTACATGAGTAGTGTGAGTCAAAAAAGACCACATGAATAGTTTTGAATGTAGAACTTACTAAAAGCATATAAATATTAGTGTAGTAAAAATACATACATATCCATTCTAGGGTTGAAGAACTTAACAAACTATTAAAAGATAAGTCTTTTGTTGTTTATTGCTCTCTACTTTGTTAAATATCAAATCTTGCTAGCCTTAGTTCATAAAAAGGTGGTCATTGTTGTATGTAGGAACTAGTAGGTTAAAGAAAAGTAGGTTTCGTGATATGTAGGATTTGTAGATTCAAAAAAGTTAGATTTTTGTAATATTTTAAGACTTGTAATTCATAAGAGAAGTAGTCTTTGTAATAGATAGTAAATGAACCCATGCTTGAGTTATATGTAGAACCCATGTTTGAGTTGTAGTAAAGAATCATGCTTGAGTTGTATGTAAAGAACCCATGCTTGAGTTGTAGAAAAGAAACCCATCATGCTTGAGTTGTATGTAGAACCCATGCTTGAGTTGCTAGTTGTTCTAGTAAATGAACCCATGATTGAGTTATATGTAGAACCCATGCTTGAGTTGTAGTAAAGAATCATGCTTGAATTGTAGTAAAGAACCAGGCATGAGTTGTAGAAAAGAAACCCATCATGCTTGAGTTGTATGTAGAACCCATGCTTGAGTTGCTAGTTGTTCTAATAAATGAACCCATGCTTGAGTTATATGTAGAACCCATGCTTGAGTTGTAGTAAAGAATCATGCTTGAGTTGTAGTAAAGAACCCATGCGTGAGTTGTAGAAAAGAAACCCATCATGCTTGAGTTGTATGTAGAACCCATGCTTGAGTTGCTAGTTGTTCTAGTAAATGAACCCATGCTTGAGTTATATGTAGAACCCATGCTTGAGTTGTAGTAAAGAATCATGCTTGAGTTGTATGTAAAGAACCCATGCTTGAGTTGTAGAAAAGAAACCCATCATGCTTGAGTTGTATGTAGAACCCATGCTTGAGTTGCTAGTTGTTCTAGTAAATGAACCCATGCTTGAGTTATATGTAGAACCCATACTTGAGTTGTAGTAAAGAATCATGCTTGAGTTGTAGTTGTTGTAGTAAAGGAACCCATCATGCTTGAGTTGTATTTGTTCTAGTAAAGAACCCATGCTTAAGTTGTATGTTGTAATGGTTTTAGTTAAATTTCTAAAAAGGAACCCATGAATTTAGCTCGCATGCTAATCTAGTTAAACTATTGAAATGAACCGATGTTCCATATTTGTTTCTAGTTCGACTTTTAAGAAGAAACCCATGAAACTAGCTCCATGATAGTTCGACCTCAAATTGACGAGGAACCCATGCATTTAGGTTGTAACCCCTGTTTCCCCAAAAATGTATTTTCTGTGTATTTTCGGTATTTAAAATTTTTGTAAATTAATTTTCAGTTTTCAAATTATTTTTGTGAAAATGTAATGACGGATCTTCTATTAAAATCTATTTTCGATCAATAATTGTATTTGTGACTATTTTCTATGATTTTATATTTAATACAAATCTTATTATTGTTATTATTACCTTAATTTCTATTATTCTTACTATTATTGTTATTTTTATTTTTATTATTATGATGATTATTATTGTTGTTATTATTATTATTATTATTATTGTTTCCGTTATTATCATTATTATTAGTATTTGTATTTTTAACTATTAGTAATATTATTAATTTTGACTGTTTATCAAAACTCAATTTCTATGTACTAACTATAATTGTAGTTATTTTAAATAACGTCTATATGGAAATGTAAATTACATTATTTATAAATTATGTTTTATTGGTCATTTTATGTTTTCTTATTGGATAATCCTATACCCTATAACCCCTTTTAACCCATTTAAGCCTACTACCCAAATATCCACCGAACAACAAAGATCTGCTTATTACCCAACCAAACAAAACCCGTTTATAAACTACCCAAACCCTATATCCTTTACTACCCAATTCCCTACCCACAACCCGTTACCACACCCCGAAACCCACTTCCACCTATATCACCCTAACCCTAAATCATCTAACCTATATAAACCCATGCTTTACACCTCAGCCTGTTCATCTTCCCATCTACACCAGCCGTCACCCAACTATCCTTCATCCCCGTGCAACCCACCTCCTGATCCTCTGACCTTCTCTCTCCCTCCGCCTTGCCTCCTCTTCCTCGTCGCGTAGCTCCCGTAGCACCGCTCCTTGCCCTGTCGCCTTCAGCAACTGCCAGTTGCGACCTTAGCGCTGCACTCTCCCCATGCGCTCTAGCCAGTCGCGACGACTTCCCACCGTCTCTCCTTGCCTCCCTGCGACGTCAATAGCCTACAACATCGATGCCACCTACAACGATGCCAGCGACCCCTGTCGTGATGTCCCTGCGCTTCCTGCCGGAGCGCCGACGACAGCGCTACAGCCAGCCAGCCAGCTAGCTGATCAGCCAGCCAGCCAGCCAGTCAACCAGCCTGCAGTGCGCTTCCTGCCTTGTACCGTCCCCTCACCGTCGCTCTTGCCGTGTGCAAGTGCGGTTCCATTGCCCTTGCCGTTGTTCTTAGCCACTTGGTTATTGGTGTGCGTGCTTTTGGGTTGTTCGTAGTTCGTTCTTGGTTCGTGATTCTTCGCCTTGCAATCGATATTGTGTGGTTCTCGTTCTTGGTTTGTAGTGATTCATGTTTGTCATTCGATCGTGTTCGTTGCCAGGAAATCCGTTGCCGTTATTCTTGCTTGGAGTCGTTTTCGTCGTCGGTTAAGACAAGTAACTTGTACTCAATTTCTTTGTATGATACAAGTCATAAATACCACTTGTAGTGTAGTTGGGTTCTAGAGACAATTCGTGTGTGATATCTCTTGATGAATACTGTCTCTATAGTGCTGTCTTGATCATAGTTTGCTTACATCACATATGACATGAATTAACCTAGGAGTGACCGTTTCTTGATGTGATGTATATGTGAAACAATTATGAGAACTCGTAAGCTTGTGAGATCCATGTGATATACTTGTTGTGGACATGTCGTATACCCCATTTCATGTTGTTTGGACACTTAGTAGACTCTAATTCAGGTTTAGTTATGTTTCGATCAAATTTCGTGTGATTCATGTTGGTTTTGTTTCTAAAGTAAATTCTGTAAATTATCGATAATCTGTCTTGATCAGTAATTTAGACATATTAAGGCCAGAATCTTAATTTCAGTATAAAACTTGAGTTTTATAGGAATTCATCTTCATTCTAACCCCTCTGACCTTGATCGATTTCGTTTTCGTATGTGTGAGATATGGATGTTTTACTACAGAGGTGTATTTCATTCCAAGATTTCGTTTCTTGATGATTTTGATGACTAAATTATATTGATACTAGTGCTAAGCACATTACTTTGATATGAAATTTTGGTTTGTGTTTCTATATCTAATTAGGGATTATCCAGAATTTTGGCAGATTTTATTAATAAGTTTTATATGCCGTTTCATGCTTATTTATTAAAACTATACATGCTGGATTTTGTTCGCTGTTCTGTAAAGATTTGTATTTTAACCCTAATTCTTTTTACTGTATGAAAAATATTTGTGAAAAATGAAAGTTAGAGTATTTTTTTTATTTTCTTCTCCCTTTGGCGGAGTTGGATTTCGTTCCACGGTTTGCGAGATATTACAGTTTTCGTACAGCAGTGTTGGGAATTCCAGATTTGCCAAACTATCGTTTCTTGACGTTTTCTGATTTTTGATAGCTAAACTAATTTTACTGGAAAATTATGAAACTTTATATTCTGATACTGGACATATAGGGAAATATCCCAGATTTTTCGTGGATTTATTTAATGTGTTTTCATGCTGTTTTTCTGACTGTGAATTTGATCTTCTGATTTCTGGCTGAACATATTTTCTAGATTCAAATCAGTTTTGAGCCTTGATTTTGTGAAAGACTATATATCTTATATATGTTTGCTGGATTCGGTCGGAAGTCTATTGTCAGATTCTTCGACGGGTCCAGATTTGCATTCTTGTGGTAGCGGGAATCTTAGTTTTGGTACAACAACGTCTTGCTATCCCAAATTGATATTTTGCCATGTTTGAATACTTGCATGTTGTTTCTTGCATTTTGTGATTTAGAACATGTTCCTTGCATCATATGAGATCTTGATACATTCTTGTCCTGTCCCAATTTTGTTCTCGTTATCGCGTTATCATGTGTATTTTATAATAAAAAGTAACAAGCCGGGATTAAGGGAAAGATCTAGTAGTGGACAATATAGAAATGTGTACTCAGAAGGGGGCCCGTGTTCCCCACATTTGGAATTTGGTATATGATTTGAATTATTTAGAATTTGGTATATGGTTTGGTTTATTTTGAATTTGGTATATGATTTGGTTAATTTGGAATCTGGTATATGATTTGGATTACTTGTCCCTGAGTACACTGCCCTCTATGGTCCACTATGAAATCTAAAGCGAAACTATTTATTGTAGCAACCATGTAGTAAAAGCTGGGATGCATGAAGTACTACGTAGATAGTAATCACTATAAGACTTGATACATGATCCTTGAACATGTTACTTGAACATAATACTTAACACTTGTACTTGACTGCTTGACCCTTGCTACTTGTTACTTGATTTCGTGATACTTGATTCTTGATACTTGATACTTATTTACATGATACTTGTTCACTTGACACTTGATACATGCTACTTGAACTTGTTCACCTTACCATGCTAGTTGTTATACATTATCATCATGTGTATTCCATGTTATTAGTTAGTTTTCCCCATGTACTTGTATCCTGCATTACAAGCGGCCCGTAACTTGTAATTGACGGGTACCTTGTTTTCTCTTTTTCTTTTTCCTGCAATTGTTAAATTGCAGATTTTGGAGAACAGGTTCCAGATGGTAATGGTGACATGAGATATTAGTGCTTGATTTGCTATTATTATTTCTTGTAGCTTGCTTGAACAATATTGTTTCTTGTACTTGGATTTATTTTGTATTTGGACAATGTGATCCAGGATATTTGACTTATTCAGATCATGACTATTTGAGATTAATGTATTTGGTTTCAAGTATTTTTGTTGATATTTTGGTTCAAATGTGCATGATTGGTTGATACTTTTGCTGACGACTCTGATGATTCTTGTGAATGTTGTAAAGATTCTTGAACAGCTTATGGATGATGAAAGTCATTCGCTGGACTTTTGTCGCGTATCCGTATTCCGTATTCTCTTTTGAGAAGTGGGCATGACAGGATTTTTAGTGGTTTCACAGCTCAGGTTTGTCTAATGTATTAGTTTTATTAATATATTAGACAAGATCGGCTCGAACTGGGATCGGCTCAGCATTTCACCAACCATGCATGCATAAATGATCTATAACCAACATTGTTCTGGATACTAGTCTTATTCCATCCATTTTGATCCTTTCTTATTCAATCCCTTGATTCCTTGTTTTCTTCCGTCTCTTTCATTCGTCCTCCTTGATTGACCTCTTGCTGGGTATGAGTTCATTTTATTCGTACCCATATTCCTTGATTCTAGAGACATCCATTCTTTTTCTTTTCTGCAGGATCCATCAGTCGGCATCGCTGGATGCTATTGGCAGAGTCTTCCCCGATCAGAGTGGTGCAGTGGAAGCATTGTGGGCCCATAACCCACAGGTCCCAGGATTCTTTTGTTGTTTCTCCTTCCCTGCATTGTTTGCTTCTCTATTCCTTGTATTCGTTTTCATCCGTTGACTCATTGCTTGGTCTATCACTTCCTTGTCCATCCTTTCTTCGATTCCAGCTCTATCTGTTTCTTCATCTCGTTGGTTTGTTATCTTGCTAGTCTTGTATTGTTTCTTCTTCATTTTTGATACCGGTTACATCTTTCTTGCATTCCATTTTGCCATCATGAACTCATCATTATTTGTTCAACTCTTCCTTGTCCTTTCTTTCTTTGATTCTGGTTCTGCCTACTTCCTATCTTGCTTTGTTATCTTGTGCTGTTTCTCTCCTTTTGATAACATTTGCTTCTTTTCTTGCATTCCATTTGACCTCATTATTATCCACTTCCTTCTTTCTTTTTCTGGTGTTGCCACTGCCTTATTCCTTTCCTTTAATCCTCTATTTTTTTACCCTTTCCCAGTTTGCTTTTGCCATGTCTTATGTACCGCCTAAGCAAATATCGATGACAAAATTTTGTTGTAAGGTGGGTAGGATTTGTAACCCCTGTTTCCCCAAAAATATATTTTCTGTGTATTTTCGGTATTTAAAATTTTTGTAAATTAATTTTCCGTTTTCAAATTATTTTTGTGAAAATGTAATGACGGATCTTCTATTAAAATCTATTTTCGATCAATAATTGTATTTGTAACTATTTCTATGATTTTATATTTAATACAAATCTTATTATTGTTATTATTACCTTGATTTCTATTATTTTTACTATTACTGTTATTTTTAATTTTATTACTATTATGATTATTTTTGTTATTATTATTATTATTATTATTATTATTGTTTCTGTTATTATCATTATTATTAGTATTTGTATTTTTAACTATTAGTAATATTATTAATTTTGACTGTTTATCAAAACTCAATTTCTATGTACTAACTATAATTGTAGTTATTTTAAATAAAGTCTATATGGTAATGTAAATTACATTATTTATAAATTATGTTTTATTGGTCATTTTATGTTTTCTTATTGGATAATCCTATACCTTATAACCACCTTTAACCCATTTAAGCCTACTACCCAAATATCCACCTAACAACAAAGATCTGCTTATTACCCTACCAACCAATATCCGTTTATAAACTACCCAAACCCTATATCCTTTACTACCCAATTCCCTACCCACAACCCGTTACCACACCCGAAACCCACTTCCACCTATATCACCCTAACCCTAAATCATCTAACCTATATAAACCCATGCTTTACACCTCAGCCAGTTCATCTTCCCATCTGCACCAACCGTCACCCAACTCTCCTTCATCCCCGTGCAACCCACCTCCCGATCCTCCGACCTTCTCTCTCCCTCCGCCCTGCCTCCTCTTCCTCGTCGCGTAGCCCTCGCAGCACCGCTCCCTGCCCTGTCACCTTCAGCAACTACCAGTCGCGACCTCAGCACTGCACCCTCCCCGTGCGCTCTAGCTAGTCGCGACGACTTCCCGCCGTCTCTCCCTGCCTCGCTGCGACGTCAATAGTCTACAGCATCGATGCCACCTACAACGATGCCAGCGACCCCTGTCATGATCTCCCTGCGCTTCCTGTCGGACCGCCGACGACAGCGTTGCAGCCAGCCAGCCAGCCGACCAGCCAGCCAGCCAACTAGCCGAACAGCCAGCTAGCCGACAAGCCAGCCAGCCAGCCAGTCAGCGAGCCCTGCAGTGCGCTCCCCACGTTGTGCCGTCCCCTCGCCGTTCGCTCTTGCCGTGTGCGAGTGCAGTGTCGTTGCCCTTGTCGTTGTTCTTAGCCGCTTGGTTATTGGTGTGCGTGCTTTTGGGTTGTTCGTAGTTCATTCTTGGTTCGTGATTCTTCGCCATGCAATCGAGATTGTGTGGTTCTCGTTATTGGTTTGTAGTGATTCGTATTCGTTGTTCGATCGTGTTTGTTGCCGGGAATCCGTTCCCGTTATTCTTGCTTGGAATCGTTTCCTGTCGTCGGTTAAGGCAAGTAACCTATACTCAATTTCTTTGTATGATACAAGTCATAAATACCACTTGTAGTGTAGTTGGGTTCTAGAGACAATTCGTGTGTGATATCTCTTAATGAATATTGTCTCTATAGTGCTATCTTGACCATAGTTGGCTCACAACACATATGCCATGAATTAACCTAGGAGTGACCGTTTCCTGATGTGAAGTATATGTGAAACAATTATGAGAACTCGTGTGCTTGTAAGATCCATGTGATATACTTGTTGTGGACATGTCGTATACCCCATTTCATGTTGTTTGGACACTTAGTAGACTCTAATTCATGTTGAGTTATGTTTCGATCAAATTTCGTATGATTCATGTTGGTTTTGTTCCTATAGTAAATTCTATAAATTGTCAATAATCTGTCTTGATCAGTAATTTAGACCATATTAAGGTCAGAATCTTAATTTCAGTATAAAACTTGAGTTTTAGATAAATTCGTCTTCTTTCCAACCCCTCCGACCTTGATCGATTTCGTTTTCGTATGTGTGAGATATGGATGTTTTACTACAGAGGTGTATTTCATTTCTAGATTTCGTTTCTTGATGATTTTTAGGACTAAATTATTTTGATACTATTGCTAAGCACATTACTTTGATCTCAAATTTTGGTCAGTATTTCTATATCTAATTAGGGATTACCTAGAATTTTGGTGGATTTTATTAATGAGTTTTATATGCTGTTTCATGTTTTTTTTCAAAAAACTATACTTGCTGGATTTGTTCGCTGTTCTGTAAAGATTTGTATTTTAACCCTAATTCTTTTTACTGTATGAAAAATATTTGTTAAATATGAAAGTTAGAGTATTTTGTCTATTTTCTTCTCCCTTTGGCGGATTTGGATTTCGTTCCACGGTTTGCGAGATATTACAGTTTTCGTACAGCATTGTTGGGAATTCCAGATTTGCCAAACTATCGTTTCTTGACGTTTTCTGATTTTTGATGGCTAAACTAATTTTCCTGAAAAATTATGAAACTTTATATTCTGATACTAGACATATAGGAGAATACCCCAGATTTTTTTGGATTTATTTAATGAGTTTTCATGCTGTTTTCCTGACTGTGAATTCGATCTTCTGATTTCTGGCTGAACATATTTTCTGGATTCAAATAAGTTTTGAGACTTGATTTTGTGAAAGACTATATGATTTATATATGTTTGCTAGATTCGGCCGGAGAGTGTATTTTCTAGATTCTTCGACGGATCTAGATTTGCATTTCTGTGGTAGCGAAAATCTTAGTTTTGGTACAACAACGTCTTGCTGTCCCAAATTGATATTTTGCCATGTTTGAATACTTGCATGTTGTTTCTTGCATTTTGTGATTTAGAACATGTTCCTTGCATCATATGAGATCTTGATACTTCCTTATCCTATCCCAATTTTGTTCTCGTTATCTCGTGATCATGTGTATTTTGTAATAAAAAGAAACAAACCGGGGTTAAGGAAAAGATCTAGTAGTGGACAATATAGAAAAGTGTACTCGGAAGGGGGCCCGTGTTCCCCACATTTGGAATTTGGTATATGATTTGGATTATTTGGAATTTGGTATATGATTTGGATTATTTGGAATTAGGTATATGATTTGGTTAATTTGGAATTTGATATATAATTTGGATTACTTGTCCCTGAGTACACTGCCCTCTATGGTCCACTATGAAATCTAAATCAAAACTGCTTGTTGTAGCAACCATGTAGTAAAAGCTGGGATGCATGAAGTGCTACCTACATAGTAATCACTATAAGACTTGATACATGATCCTTGAACATGATACTTGAACATAATACTTGACACTTTTACTTGACTACTTGACCCTTACTACTTGTTACTTGATTTCGTGACACTTAATTCTTGATACTTGATACTTGTTTACATGATACTTGTTCACTTGACACTTGATACATGCTACTTGTACTTGTTCACCTTACCATGCTAGTTGTTATACATTATCATCATGTATATTCCATGTTATTAGTTAGTTTTTCCCATGTACTTGTATCCTGCATTATAAGCGGCTCGTAACTTGCAATTGACGGGTACCTTGTTTTCTCTTTTCTTCTTTCTAGCAATTGTTAAATTGCAGATTTTGGAGAACAGGTTCCAGATGGTATCTGTAACATGAGATATTAGTGCTAGATTTGCTATTATTATTTCTTATAGCTTGCTTGAACAATATTGTATCTTGTACATGGATTTATTTTTTATTTGGGCAATGTGTCCCAGGATATTTGACTTATTCAGATCATGACTATTTGAGAATAATGTATTTGGTTTTGATATTTTGGTTCATATGTGCGATTGGTGGATAGTTTTGCTTCCGACTC